>OZ008368.1:299204159-299862762 GCA_963931995.1 Phaonia tiefii
ATTCACACAAACCCAAGCAGCAGTCAATGCTTCTTTCTCTCTATCATGATGATAATCGTTGAAATAATGAATTACAAGCGTCCGTCCGTCAGTTAAACCGTCATCATCATTAGCAACCACTGATGAAAGGAGCCAAGCATTATTATTATTGTCATCGTTTAACGATGATGATGGTTTTTTAGTAGATGATTAAACTGAATTTAATCGTTTGTGACCAGGCGTCCATAATATCTAAAGTGACTGACTGCATCTTCATTAAGCCCACTGAACGAATGAACAAAACAGAAACACACACATCCTTCTGTCCACCACTCATTTGATTCATTTACTCATTTGTTCGTTCGTTTATTTTACACTCTCGTGCTAATGTATGGCGGTGGTGGCTGGCATCGTCATCATGACTGTGTCGTTGACGTTATGTTATGACAGTCATTGGCGTTATCATCATCATTATAACCACATACTACGATGTAGTTGTAAAGGCTCATTATTGTGTTTCCTTATAATTAGAGTAGAGACTTACCACATATATTCATAAAAAGGTTAATTTGTTATGAAATATGGTGAGATTGCAACGACTCATTCCCGGTGGTTGCATTGTCTTTCTTAGACAGAGGTGAATAAGAGCATTCATTATATAGTTATGTGTAGGTAGATAAGCTAATGGGTTAATTGTGTATTAAGAAATAATAATTAGTACTTTATAGATTAAACACGCCTATAATTTAATTCATAAGAATGTTGCAACAATATTAGAGTGGGATTAAACCATAGACTAATAGTTCTAGTAGACCTAATAGTTCGCTCACCAAATTTATGACATTTGGCCTGGTGTGATATTTACGTTCGATGTTGAAAAGAATTGCTTTACTAATACCAGATAGACGCAATGGCTCAAAACAACGAACAAAATTACAACAACGGCATTTCGTTTTGTGTGTTAAAATTATTGTGTTAAATACAACACAAATTATGCTAACAAGAACCTTCAATAAAAAAGTTTAAAACACATTTCAATTTCACCGTTTTTCACCAAAACGACATGAAAAATTAAAGCAAGAAGTTATTGTAATTCCACCTGGTGTATATCACTTTTCGTCAAACATCTCTCTATCACACCGATCGCACCAAGAACAATGTGAAAGGAAACGTCAGATGAGCCAAATATTCTCTCTAATATTGGGTGCTGACTATGGTGGGAAAACAGTAGATTACAGATCGAAGATGGACAATATTTTGAGGGATATTTGCACATATACTGCCGATTTCACCACGTCCTGTTATCTTTCAGTTAGTGCTAACGAACACTTTTAGCTGTCAGTTTGTATGGGATGTAAAAGTTTTAACTGTCAGTTAGCTTTAACATTGTTTGGTGAAATTGGGTGATAGACATATTAATAGAGACCCGAAGAGCAGCTTTCGGAACGAGAATAGATTGTTTCACGGAGAAGGTTAAACTGACCAACAGGCTTGTCGTACCACCCCGGATACACATATGTATGGTATACCCAGAATTCACGAGCATGGAAACCCCCTTAGACCAATATGCTCAGCAATTAACACACCATTAGTGGTGTTTTGGCTATAAGCAAGCGATTATCGCTTGCTAAGTTGCAACGAAAACGGCTTTTTAGCGTGAAGTCATTAAAAAATTTCAAATTTTTTTTTTAAAACTTAGCGAACGGAAATGAATCGCGCCACTAAGTCCTCGCTAAGTGCTTCATACAAAACTAGCGAAGATATAAGCAAGCGGTGTAACCAAAACACGCTTATTGTAAATTTATGACAAGTATACTTGATAATTTTACGAAGGACTCCAGATATACTTATATTACTCGCGTTTTGGTTACAAGCAATCGATTATCGCTTGCTAAGTTGCAAAGAAAACGGTTATTTAGCGATAAGTGATTTTATTCGAAAATATGAAAAAGGGTTGAAAACGGTAAAATATGTCAAAAAGAATTGTTCTTAAACTTAGCGAAAATGATTCGCGTCGCTAAGTTTTCGCTAAGTGCTTCATACAAAACAAGCGATTATATAAGCAAGCGGTGTAACCAAAACACGCTTAATGTTAAAGATGCAATTGATTTTGAATCGGAAATTGATAATATCGGAATTAATGATGGCTGAATATTGGTTAGTGTTTAAAAAAATGGCATATGGGAATAACCGGATTACGAGTTATTCAAAAAATCACTTTTTCGGAAAACCGGGTTTCGGTTTCACAGGATTTCCAGAAACCCTGTGGGTAATGGGTAACCGTGATATGTAATTCCTAGAGTGCTCAAAAACCTTTTCGGAAAACCAGTTTTCGGTTTCACAGAATGGGATAAACCAGTCAATTTTCGCTTTTAATTACGGTTAGTTTTCTTGTCTTGTTTTGTTTACCCGGAAAAAGAGTGATTATTATTATGAAAATGTATCAGATTTTAAGATTTTTAAATTTTCCGTTAAAGAACACATAAGTTAATTCAATTAAATTAAATTCAGTTCAGTTGAGTTCAATTCAATTCAATTTAATTCTGTTCCATTCTATTCTATTCTATTCTATTCTATTCTATTCTATTCTATTCTATTCTATTCTATTCTATTCTATTCTATTCTATTCTATTCTATTCTATTCTATTCTATTCTATTTTATTTTATTTTATTCTATTCTATTCTATTCTATTCTATTCTATTCTATTCTATTCTATTCTATTCTATTCTATTCTATTTTATTGTATTCTATTCTATTCTATTCTATTCTATTCTATTCTATTCTATTCTATTCTATTCTATTCTATTCTATTCTATTCTATTCTATTCTATTCTATTCTATTCTATTCTATTCTATTCTATTCTATTCTATTCTATTCTATTCTATTCTATTCTATTCTATTCTATTCTATTCTATTCTATTCTATTCTATTCTATTCTATTCTATTCTATTCTATTCTATTCTATTCTATTCTATTCTATTCTATTCTATTCTATTCTATTCTATTCTATTCTATTCTATTCTATTCTATTCTATTCTATTCTATTCTATTCTATTCTATTCTATTCTATTCTATTCTATTCTATTCTATTCTATTCTATTCTATTCTATTCTATTCTATTCTATTCTATTCTATTCTATTCTATTCTATTCTATTCTATTCTATTCTATTCTATTCTATTCTATTCTATTCTATTCTATTCTATTCTATTCTATTCTATTCTATTCTATTCTATTCTATTCTATTCTATTCTATTCTATTCTCTTCTATTCTCTTCTATTCTCTTCTATTCTCTTCTATTCTCTTCTATTCTCTTCTATTCTCTTCTATTCTCTTCTATTCTCTTCTATTCTCTTCTATTCTCTTCTATTCTCTTCTATTCTCTTCTATTCTATTCTATTCTATTCTATTCTATTCTATTCTATTCTATTCTATTCTATTCTATTCTATTCTATTCTATTCTATTCTATTCTATTCTATTCTATTCTATTCTATTCTATTCTATTCTATTCTATTCTATTCTATTCTATTCTATTCTATTCTATTCTATTCTATTCTATTCTATTCTATTCTATTCTATTCTATTCTATTCTATTCTATTCTATTCTATTCTATTCTATTCTATTCTATTCTATTCTATTCTATTCTATTCTATTCTATTCTCTTCTATTCTCTTCTATTCTCTTCTATTCTCTTCTATTCTCTTCTATTCTCTTCTATTCTCTTCTATTCTCTTCTATTCTATTCTATTCTATTCTATTCTATTCTATTCTATTCTATTCTATTCTATTCTATTCTATTCTATTCTATTCTATTCTATTCTATTCTATTCTATTCTATTCTATTCTATTCTATTCTATTCTATTCTATTCTATTCTATTCTATTCTATTCTATTCTATTCTATTCTATTCTATTCTATTCTATTCTATTCTATTCTATTCTATTCTATTCTATTCTATTCTATTCTATTCTATTCTATTCTATTCTATTCTTTCTATTCTATTCTATTCTATTCTATTCTATTCTATTCTATTCTATTCTATTCTATTCTATTCTATTCTATTCTATTCTATTCTATTCTATTCTATTCTATTCTATTCTATTCTATTCTATTCTATTCTATTCTATTCTATTCTATTCTATTCTATTCTATTCTATTCTATTCTATTCTATTCTATTCTATTCTATTCTATTCTATTCTATTCTATTCTATTCTATTCTATTCTATTCTATTCTATTCTATTCTATTCTATTCTATTCTATTCTATTCTATTCTATTCTATTCTATTCTATTCTATTCTATTCTATTCTATTCTATTCTATTCTATTCTATTCTATTCTATTCTATTCTATTCTATTCTATTCTATTCTATTCTATTCTATTCTATTCTATTCTATTCTATTCTATTCTATTCTATTCTATTCTATTCTATTCTATTCTATTCTATTCTATTCTATTCTATTCTATTCTATTCTATTCTATTCTATTCTATTCTATTCTATTCTATTCTATTCTATTCTATCTATTCTATTCTATTCTATTCTATTCTATTCTATTCTATTCTATTCTATTCTATTCTATTCTATTCTATTCTATTCTATTCTATTCTATTCTATTCTATTCTATTCTATTCTATTCTATTCTATTCTATTCTATTCTATTCTATTCTATTCTATTCTATTCTATTCTATTCTATTCTATTCTATTCTATTCTATTCTATTCTATTCTATTCTATTCTATTCTATTCTATTCTATTCTATTCTATTCTATTCTATTCTATTCTATTCTATTCTATTCTATTCTATTCTATTCTATTCTATTCTATTCTATTCTATTCTATTCTATTCTATTCTATTCTATTCTATTCTATTCTATTCTATTCTATTCTATTCTATTCTATTCTATTCTATTCTATTCTATTCTATTCTATTCTATTCTCTTCTATTCTATTCTCTTCTATTCTCTTCTATTCTCTTCTATTCTATTCTCTTCTATTCTCTTCTATTCTCTTCTATTCTCTTCTATTCTCTTCTATTCTCTTCTATTCTCTTCTATTCTCTTCTATTCTCTTCTATTCTCTTCTATTCTCTTCTATTCTCTTCTATTCTATTCTATTCTCTTCTATTCTCTTCTATTCTCTTCTATTCTATTCTATTCTATTCTATTCTATTCTATTCTATTCTATTCTATTCTATTCTATTCTATTCTATTCTATTCTATTCTATTCTATTCTATTCTATTCTATTCTATTCTATTCTATTCTATTCTATTCTATTCTATTCTATTCTATTCTATTCTATTCTATTCTATTCTATTCTATTCTATTCTATTCTATTCTATTCTATTCTATTCTATTCTATTCTATTCTATTCTATTCTATTCTATTCTATTCTATTCTATTCTATTCTATTCTATTCTATTCTATTCTATTCTATTCTATTCTATTCTATTCTATTCTATTCTATTCTATTCTATTCTATTCTATTCTATTCTATTCTATTCTATTCTATTCTATTCTATTCTATTCTATTCTATTCTTCTATTCTATTCTATTCTATTCTATTCTATTCTATTCTATTCTATTCTATTCTATTCTATTCTATTCTATTCTATTCTATTCTATTCTATTCTATTCTATTCTATTCTATTCTATTCTATTCTATTCTATTCTATTCTATTCTATTCTATTCTATTCTATTCTATTCTATTCTATTCTATTCTATTCTATTCTATTCTATTCAATTCAATTCAGCTGAATTCAATGCAATTCTATTCAATTCAAAGCGATTCAATTCAATTCAATACAATTCAGTTCAATTCAATTCAATTCCATTCAACGCAATTAAAAGTTCAATTCAATTCTATGCAATTCAATTCAATTCAACTGAATTCAATGCAATTCTATTCAATTCAAAGCGATTCAATTCAATTCAATTCAATACAATTCAGTTTAATTCAATTCCATTCAACGCAATTAAATTCAATTTAGTTCAATACAATTTAATTCAACTCAATTCAATTCAATCAATTCAATTCAACTCCGTTCAATTAAGTTCAATTCAATTCAGTGCAATGGAATTCAATTCAGTTCCCTCAATTTAGTCCAAGTAAGTTAAATCCAATATAATCTAACTAAGTCTAATCTAGTCTAAATCAGTTCAATTCTTTTTATATGCTTAATTGAGTTAAACTGAATTGAATTGGTTTTTAGTGAAATGAATTGTTTCAGTCTCAAAATTTCACAGCTGTATTTAAATTTAAGAATAACGTTGAATTGGTTTTTATTGAAATGAATTCAATGAATTCAAATTAAAATGAATTCAAATTAAAATGTAAATCTTATTCCAATTTGCAATGTCTGTTTAATGTAAAATTGACAAGAATAATTCATATTCATATGAATCTTATTTAAATTTGAAAATCATGTTCGATTTTTTCGCAATTTTCATGAATGAATCTTATAAAGTGTAAAAAATTAATTGATATACCCTATTTAAATTATTTAATTATTATCCGAGTGATGAAATCCTTGCGAAATTAAAAACTGCTTGAAAGCAGTTATATTTCAAAATAGATGTGTTACTTAATTAAAAAAAAACATTATTAATGTATGAAAATTATATCTCTTTTTGTTTAATTCATAAAAGTTTGTAAGAACTTTTAACACAAATTTTGCATAAACCAGTTAACCAACATCTAATAACCGGTATTCGGTTATTTCGAAAATTATGCTTTTTAAAAAACCGGTACATGGTTAATTGTACGAAACCCGGTTTACCGGTTTCGGTTATGAACTTTTCGCCAGAGACAGGTAATGTAGTATTTATTTCTACGTAACTATAAAGTACAAATAATAGTCCAGGTGAAATATATTTAAATATTAACTTCGTGTCAAACATTACTCCCAAATCTAAATATTCAAATGCATTAATCAAACCACTACTATTAATTAGATATTGCGAAACAATTATATTTTTACAACGGTGAAAAGTCATTTGAAAACATTTAGATAATTCCAAATCCTCTTGCAGAAGTATAGCATCATTAACTAAACCCACGGTATAACAAATTTTAAGGTCATCAGCCTATAGAAGATGTCTGACATGTAAGAAACACTGAGATATATCATTCACGAAGATATTAAATAACAAGGGCCCTGGAATACTTCCCTGAGGGACACTCGAAACAGGAATATAAGACGGAGCAATACCTATTAGTTAAATATGAACCAAACCATCTAATTAGAGTGGGTGGAATACCGATTTTAACTAGCTTTAATAGTAATACATTATGCGGAACTCTATCAAATGCTTTAGAGAAATCTGAAATCCGTTTGCAAAACTGTCAACACAATAACGAGTAAAAACAGCCAGGTTGCTCGTTGTCGACCTACCAGAGACAAAGCCATGTTGAGCAGGATTTATATAAGATTTAAATTGAAAAATTACTTTGTCAAAAATAATATACTCAAAAATCTTGGCTATATTCGATAACTTTGAAATTGGCCTGTACTTAGAAACAATATTCTTATGACCAGATTTATGTACAGGAACAACAGTCGTAGTTTTCCATTTCTGAATAAAATAGCCCGACTGTAACGATTTATTAAAGATCATCTTTAAAGGAATGATTATTGCAGTACAACACTGTTTAAGAAGAAATGCAGACAAACCATCTTATACGCTTTTGAAAGTTTAGAAATCGCAGAAACTATATCATCATCACAAATGCGAAATTCAGTAAATCAAAAAATGGCAGAATATGATTGAAATCATCATCATTGAAAACAAATTGACTACTGAAGAAATTCGACTGAAAAAAATCTCTAAATGGATTAACTGATTGAGATAACGTAACATAAAAATGCTATCAAGTATAAATATGTATATACATACTATGTCCCAGTTGCTAAAATATCAAATGATAAAACTCACAATTATGTAACATATCTCTGTAAGATCAAATTGTATTTTTGGATTAATAAATATTTTTAATTTGAATTGAGATAACGTATTTGAAAGAGATCAACAGATTTTAAGATTGATATTATTTGTAATACTGCAAATACCAACAATATTCACAAAAAATATTATTTTGGGTTAGAATGTCGAATAAATTTTCCCATCTACCTATATTAAATGAGTTGCCTTTTCAAAAACACGTGCCATTTGGCGGTATGTATTGATTGTGGTTGTATTGTTTCTTTTTTTTATTATTGTCACTGATGTCTATAATTTTTTAAATATAATTCTAATGGTTTTGCAACGCATTATTTATTTCAACTTTCCATTTCTAATTTTATTATTGTAAATAAGAATTTCAGTGAGTAAACAATATAATTTTGAATTATTTTTAAAAAACATTTGAGCTCTATCCATTTCAGCCAAAATTGGCAACTACTGATAAGCAATGAAATGTAAAATTCTTCCATCTGCCCATCCTCGATCAATAATTTTTCTTTAAATTTGTAATTTCTTCAACAAACGCGAAGAACTGTGGCGTGTTCAATTTGACAGCTGAAGTGATCAAAAACGTTGCGCTGCGTTTTATAAACTACCCATTAAATAACGTAACTCAACAGATTTAGCGGTTTATAAACTACCTAAACGACAAAAGTAACGCCAAGTGACTAGTTCACGACTTATAGAATACCACCCTAAATTTATGGTATATGGAACATATTTTAATGAATCTTAAAAAACGGAGCAAATTTCTTTTAGCAGCAAAATTTGATTTTTTTGCCTGATAGAGCATTAAATGCTGATTTAAAAAAAAGTTTTGCTGAAGTCCATATTTTCCGAAATATAGGTCACCAAACTTGAATGTATAATCGCGAATAACTCTGCCATTTATTATCCGATACTGATGAAATAGATTTCATTAAAAATTTCATTTTAGAATCTGTAAGCGTTTATATAAAAATATTTAATTTTATTAACCCATTGAGGGCCACTGAAAAAAAGTATTTTTAATCTCACTTTTTTGATAAAAATGTTTTTTTTTCAAAAAAAATTGTCCTAGTATACTTATTCTTACTAGACTCCGATGTAGAGAAGTCTTCAACCTTTTTTTAAGCTATAATACGCAACAATAACCCTTCAAAGACCAGAGATATTCAAGTAATGAAAAGAATAATTACTATTTTCGGATGAGTACGATGAGGTGGAAGACCCCAACCCCTTAGGTTGAGGAAATATTGTTTTTTGTTTTGTTTTTTTATATACATTGAATATTTGGCAAAAAAAAAATGAAAAGAACCAAAAGTGGTGAAAAAGTAAAGAATGTGAGGAAATGGAAAACTAACCCTCGCAGGGACCTACATATGTTGTTCGTACCGTGGGGTAGACCTTTTGAAAATCGTTAAATTTATATTCCACCTAGTCGCCCGGCCGGGCTCAGGAAGAGGGGTTAAAGTTCCCTCTGTACCTTAATTCGATGTGATTTTTAATTTTTCCGAAGAAAGAAAAGCCGTCGTAGGCAAAAATTTCCCGCTATTTTTTAGAAATAATTTTTTTATTTTGTTGTGTAAAAACAACAACAAGGGCAACAGAAATAAAAGACAACAACACCAAAAGACAAGAACAACAACAAGTTGATTAAACCAATAAGTGAGGATAAAAAACATTTTTTTAGTGAGCCCTCAATGGGTTAATAAAAGGAAATATATTTATATACAGAGTTATAGAGTATCACAAGGGCTTTGTAATGTTAAATTATTTCAAGCAGATTCGGTGATAAATACCTGAGATATGACCAATTATATACTCAAGCTTTAAAGGCCTATATCTCAAGAAGTTGGACCTAGAGCAGAAAAAAAATTATTTTTCAACTCAGCGCAAAAGCCTTTAATTTTGGTGCAGATCTGATTTTGTTGCTAAAATAGTTTTATGCCAAAAAATGTAGGTTATATGTATAAACCGAAACCGGGATTTAACTTCAAAAAACCGGTAGCACCGGTTTTCCGAAAACGCCGTTTTTCGGAACAACCGAAACCCCGGTTTTTTGAATATTCTAATCGCTACCCATTCCTTACGGCAATAATAATAGGTTACCCATGAAATACGAACCCTGGTTTTTTGTGTTACAAACCATGGTAGAAATATAATGGTAGATGCAGTACGACAACAAATACAACAAGCCAAAAACAACAGGCATTATGTTTTTTTTCTCAGTGTCTGAGTTGTGTCAAGTCAGCTGATAGAAAAATTATGAAAATGTAAAGAAATTTGCAAAAAGTGCCATTTAGAAAATGATTGAGTGTTATTTGATATATTGAAAATGTATAAGTGTGAAAATTAAAACTTTTCTAGGTAATTTTTGCAGAGAAATATTTCAAAAACAGCAGATGCTGGCGAACGGGGGTTGCAGACAAACAAATGTAAACAAACTTTGACATAAGAGAAAAACTTACTCACACTCAGTCAAGAAAAAAGTTCAAATCAGCTGGGCTAGTGCTTCTACCATTTCTTTGTACCATGTTACAAACCCCCACACCCGGGTTTCCCAATACGGCATCAAAATGCATATGCAAACTTTGTAGGCCTGCAATTCAGAAATTTTAACGAAATCCCACGCGTGCCCCTAAACTAGAGTTAAGCCAAAATTAATTGTATAGTATATGCCTGTATGTAGACTTTATAGGGCTACTGTACATCTTAAATGCTTTAATTTAAAATTCCTTAAAATGATACAAACTTAGCTAAACACTTTACGTATCTGTAAACATGACAACTCTTACATCTAATACGCACTAGAGTTGTGTAGTTCACGAACGAACTAGTTCAATTGAACGATTCACTCTTGTGAACTAGAGGAACTAGTTCACACTGTTCCGCTCTTTTGTTTCAGTCGTTCACTTGTTTCTACAGTTGTATTTCAGTCGTGCAGTTCTCTCTGCCATTTTCTAGTTCATGTTCTCTTTGTCTCTCTCAAATTGCACAGAGGTGCTTAATGTTTCAATCTTTCTGGTATACATATCCAGTCCAAGAGGCCCCTACACAAAAACTACAGAGCAAATCACCAGTTTTGTTCCAAAGATATAAAAACTTTAAAGAAACATCAATATTTCGGAGACGGACTGACCAATCTTTAAGCCGATCTCAATTATTATCACCTCGTGGGTTTATATCAACCAATGTCTTTAATAGGGCGATTTAGTATAAAAAGATATCACAGTATCCAAAATACTTTAGAAATCTGCAAAAATCAAACCATTTTCGCGATTATTCGCTCCGCTGAACTAAAACTACAAGTTGAACTGAAATGAGCTCTAAAGTTAACAGTTCTTCATATGAACTGTTAAGTTGAAATGATACAATGAATTAAAATGAACGAACTAGTTCATTCTGTGGAGCTGAACTAAAAAGAGCGCTCGCCTGAATTAACTAAAATTCCCAACCCTAATACGCACACACCCTTTAAGAAGTGAAATGAAACCACAAAACAAATTCACTAACGCCTTCCACACCACACCACCCATCCAACACTTACACTATACACCCCACCACTTAATCGAAAGCCTTAAAAAAATCCACATTTCTATTAATGACAACACCAACAAAAAATCTCGCTCGCTTGTCCACCAACCAATCAATAGAATAGACGCTCATTTGTTTAACCCAACACACACCCAATACATATTCGCTCAGTCATACACCACCGCTCACACTGTGAGATTCCGAGCCGGCCAACAAAAGAAATGTTGCTGCCGTTGGGCTGAAACGGCTGTTCGCCTGCTACCATGTGGAACATCAACGGCTGAAATGCGGATTTTGGCTACGCGGATTGGTCCGATGCGCAAACGGACGGCACCGACAAAACTTGTGTGAACAATTTGGTTGGATGAGACGATGATACACAGTGAAAAGAAATTGAACGGCAAAAAACGGCTGCGTCGAAAAAGAACCAACGCCGCCTGATTTCATTTTCAAACGGCTGACAGAAACAAAGAGAAAAAAACCCACACTCGCGCATACATATATAAAATAAAAACAAAACACAATGCAAACGGACGTGGTGGTGGCGGACGGAGAATAATTATATGGTGTTTCATTAGGATACCAACAAGATAAATTGTCTCATTTCCAAACAAACACAAGCAATGCATTGTCATCATGAAAGGGAAGGAAACAATGAGTGATATGGTGAAAATAAAACACCAACAAATGTGGCGCGGTGTTTTCTCGCCACGACGGTATGAGTTGCATGTAACCAGTGTTGTCTTGGTTAGCTTTTTTAGTGCAACGTAGCATTATATTTCCTAGCTTCTGCACTACTTTAACAAACAATATGCTAAATGCTTTTAGCACTTTTTTGGACAATAACGGGTTTTTCAATAAGAGCGCTACAAAAGTTTTCTTTTGCATGGCCACCACGGGCACGCTTGCAGAAGTCCAGACGCTGAACCCAACGACGGTTCAAGCTTAAATCGGCCGATACTGCTGCAATTTCACGTTCGATATTCGTACGAAGTTCATCAATCCTTGCTGGCTTGTTGGCATATACCATAGACTTGACGTAGCCCCACAGGAAATAATCTAACGGCGTCAAATCGCACGACCGAGGCGGCCAATCGACTGGGCCATTTCGTGAGATAACACGTTCACCAAACTTGGTTTCCAATAAATTGATTGTGGCATTTGCTGTGTGGCTTGTGGCGCCGTCCTGTTGGAACCACATATCCTCCAAGTCCATATTATCCAATTGGGGCCAAAAATATTCGGTTATCATTGAACGGCAGCGATTCGCATTCACAGTAATGTGCCGCACTTGATCATCACGGAAGGAGTACGGCCCAATGACGCCGCCGGCCCATAAACCGCACCAATCCATATTTTTTTCGGGTTGCAATGATGACTCATGGATTACGTGTGGATTGCTGTCTGACCAATAACGCATATTTTGCTTATTGACGAAGCCATTCAGCCAGAAATGAGCCTCATCGCTGATGATGATTTTCCGATGAAAATTTTCAAGTTGCTGCTCAGCCCAAATCACGAACTTACGACGCTTATGGTGGTCAAGCGGCTTCAGTTCTTGCGTCAATTTGATCTTGTAAGGATGTAGGCCAAGATCTTTTCGCAAAATTCGCCACAACGACGTCACAGAGATGCCCAACGCTTGAGAACGACGTGTGAGAGACACATTTGGGCTTTCTTGAACTGAAGCCTCAACGGCAGCAATATTCTCGACACTACGGGCACTTCTTTGTCTCACTGGCACCGGAACATTTTGTACTGTGGCTGTGGATTCAAATTTTTCCACTAGACGCTCAATTGTTGATCTGGTAGGACGATTATGACGACCATAAATTGGACGTAGCGCTCTCAAAGTTGAGGCCACTGACTCCACATTTCGGTAGTAAATTTTAATAATTTCGACTCGTTGTTGGCTCGTATATCTTTCCACGATGAAATGGCAAACCTTACTGAAGAGAAATGTCAAAAGAGCGGGAAAAAATATGGCGTCGTTTGCTGTCCCTATCAATTTACTTTTGTAGCGTCTCTGTTGAAAACCCGTTTATTTGTAAACTTTTGACCTTTTCCCTTCATTTTTAGCATTTTTGTCGATAAAATGATTTTTTTTGTACTGTATTTGTGGTTTACTAGGAATAAACTCTAGGGTAACGGTTATTTGCAATCAAGAATTATAACATATCCGGAAGAAGAGTGTCACAAGTCAAAAAACGCCTTTGTTTTAGGAATGTCATTTTAATTTTTTTTAAAGCTTCAGACCTCTATATGTTGGATATGTCTTTATGTTGGAGTCTCTGAGTAAATTGTAAATATCTGAGTAAGGAATAAGTAATCCGTATACCATGGGCTAAAATGGTATCTTTGGACTTGCCACGTTTTCTTCTGGATCAGCGATGTTCAAAAATATCGAAGGTTTGCATTTCAATTATGTAAAGTGGCACCAAAAATTAGGGGCACAGCAAAAATGTTTTTAAATATCTTTATTTTTCTATTTTGTTAAAAACATTATAAGACTAAAATAAATGAGATACTGAGGGGCATATGCACATATAGACGCATCAACCGAGATCCGACAAACAACCTACAGAACGTGAACAATAGATTAGTGGAAAAATTACCCAAATGGGAAATAATAACCCTGAATGAGAAGAATAAAGTGACGAATAGGGTTACTGGCCCACCCAGAATATATGGAATACCTAAAATCCGTAAGGATTGAAACCCATTTCAGATCACAGATCTGCTAGGCTATCAACACACCAGGCTATTATGGTATTTCTGAACAATTGACGAAAGATTCAAAATACAATGTTAAGGGTGCAATTGATTTTAAGGGAAGGATTGATTATCTTGTTATAGAAGATGATGAAATATTGATCTCAATTGACATGATATCGCTATTCCCAAGCATACCAATAAATTTGTCCATCAAGACTATTGAAAGAAAATGGAGCACACTTGCACAATTTACGAAAGATACCGCAAGACTTATTCATCGAACTAGTGACGTTTTGCATAAAGCAGACAAGATATTTTAAATATGAATAAAAAAAATTACGAGCAGAGGAAGGGGATGTCTATGGGTCACCGGCTTCCCCAGCATTAGCTGATATTGTGATGGAAGAATTATTAAACGAAATTATATCGACGATGAAGGTTAAACCCAAAATCTTGACCAAGTATGTGAACTACTTGTTACTAATGATACTTGAAAATAAGCTTATTGCAATAAATTCATATAACAGACAAATATAATTCACATGGGAAGAGGAAAAAGACAATAAATTGTCATATTTGAAGTTCATTGTAATTCGACAAGAAAATGTTCTTAAATTGGATTGGTACCAGAAGGTCACATCTTCGGGACGTTTGATAAACTTGTTCTCAAAGCATCCAAGATGAACTATAACCCATATATACGTAAATTGTTATACACGTCATTTGTGAGGTCGAAATTGGAATATGCTTCTGAAGTATGGAATCCATATCAGGATAAATATTGCTATAGAATTGAAAGGAATCAAAAAAAGTTTATAAAATTTGCCTTATTTTCATTAAATTTTACAGATACTATGCCATCGTATGAATCTAGATGTAAGTTGATACATTTAGATACGCTTATTAACCGTAGATCTAAGAGATTAATACTGCTTGTATATAAATTGATAGCTGGTCAAATTGATTGTCCATCTCTTCTTAGTATAATTGGCTTCAATGTACCTATTAGACGTCTTAGATTTAAAGAATTTTTTAATGTATCAGTTCATAGAACAAATTATGCTATGTTTGAACCCATCACAAGAGCTTTAAAGGAATTTAATTTAATCAATATGAAGTATGATTTGGATTTTGCACTGCCTAATGGTAAATTTAGTAATATGTTTAATTTACAACTAGATATAAGAATTATTTGATAAGATATTTTCTGGTCTGTAAAGAATTGTATTCTAAAGACTGATTAAAGAAATAAATAAACACTGCGACTCACTTTATAAACAGAGTTCTGAGAATGAGCGACAAGGAGTTTCAGCTCGAGAATAGAAAGAATCTAGACTTTCATCACATAAATCTGATTTGAAGGCTACCGGGAAACCATTGGGTAGAAACAGCATTGGCAGCTAACTGTACCATAACCCTGATTTTGACGATTTCGATATCCTGGCAGAGGAAGGCAATTACTCACGACATTTTACACTCGAAATGTCACATATTATCGATGTTCCGGTGGAGAAAAAACTCAATTATAAGACTAACGTAGACGGATGCGTTCAAATATATCCATATAGGATAAAGAAACACAAGAGAAGACCTATGCTTGCATACCGCATAGGAAAACCTACATACTCGTTTCTTTTTGTTTTTTGGGTTTATTAAACATGTAAATAATATTAATTGTTATTGTGTTCTTGATTCGTTATTAATATTTAAAAAACTTTTGTACACAGAACCCCCGAAGATGATTGGCGTTGGTAATCGAAATATTGGGAATTAATGAATAAATGATATAAAACAGTGTAATCACCTGGATTTTAATTGACCTCTGACCTGGAGCCGAACAATATAGACATAGTTAAACACCACAAGGTCAACAATCAACACCATAATAAACACACACTTATTTATTACTAGCAAACCCGGCAGACTTCGTCCTGAATTTTAGCAAGGGGGAAAAATAGCCTATAGTGGTGAAAGAATTTTTAAAATCGGATGAATAGTTTAGAAGACTTCCTCTTTGTAATATTAGTGTAGGTAACATCAAATATACCCAATAAGCACAAAAATTTCGAAAATTCAAATGTTTGAATATAGTTTGAATTTACACTTGAAATCAAATACAATAAACACCAAAATACCGAAAATTCAAGTGTTTGAGTATTGCTTGAATTGAAACTTGATTTTAATCTTCGTTTTCAAACCAGTTTGAAGTTTTTTGAAAATATTTTACTTGTAATTGCCATCAATAATATTTGTCAGCTATGGGGATATTTAATAGTAATTTAATATTCGAATATATCGGAAAATGGACTAAATCAAAAACGGTGACTCTAAGGTCAATTCAAGGAATATGGTAAGTATTGATTTTGATTTCAATTAACAAATAAACAACATTTTGCAGCGCTTACGTGGAAGAGCTACAAACGATACTCGTCTTTATATACCACTTACACATGGATTGCAATAACCCATTTAGCGGCCCAGAAACCAATCTAGACGAGCCATAAAATAGGGAAGTAGATATCTAGATATCGAGGACCAGATTATGTTAATACTAATTCTATCATTGCAGATAATCAAAGGACAAATTTGCAGCTCCATCAGATGCAGAGTTTCATAACTCATAAAATTTGATATCTTAAATTAATTTTTGTTTACAAATTATCCATTCGCTCTTCCTAATTTATAGCGTTATGTATGAATCATAACAATTTATATTCCAGTTAAATATATGTACATATTTCTAATTATGGTCAATTCCAAGCAAATAGGGGGTTGAAAATAAAATACATGGCTTGAATTAGAGTATATTAATACTGATTTAAAGCTGAAATTAAAATATAATTCCTTCCTTGAATTCCAGTGCACTGACTTTCTTATTTTGACTTGAATTCAACTGTAATTCGAGCCGTGAATTCAACTGTAATTACACTTTAATATTCGATTTGAATTCAATGGTTAATTTCACTGGAGATTGCTATTGTTTTACAGTGTTATTGAAGTATAATTCAACACTTGAAATTGGAAAATATGGCTGGAATTCAAGTTGAATTCAACTTGATTTCCAACACAAATGTTTATTGGGTAATAATTCAGTTTTGACAGTTTTGAAATGTCATTGTCATGTTCCCGATCTCGAACGAAAAGCTAAGCGAACGGAAAGTTAGTCACTCACATTCGACTCAACTAGGATTTCGTCGCTAAGTCGACAAATTCTTTCGACTGACTCAATATTTGTTAACAAATGACAATACCCAATAAACATTTTTGTTGGAATTCAAGTTTAATTCAATAGTAATTCCAGCAATATTTTACAATTTCAAGTGTTGAATTCAACTTGAATTACACTTTAAAAAAATACCAATCTCCAGCAAAATTCACCCTTGAATTCAATTCTAACAATAAAGTTTAATTACAGTGTAATGCATGCATTGAATAACAGTTTAATTTAAAGCGAAATAAATAAGTCTGTGCGTTGGAATTCAAGTAAGTTTCTAGTCAACTGCAAATTCGAACGAATGCATTGATTACTTGATATTATATAAAACTATTCAGATGTATTGAAATGGAACAGCATTAATACATAGGATACATAGAGAATCATATTAATATTTTATACATAATTTATTACATCATATTTTGCTCAGTTCTGCGAGAAAGAAATATCAACATTTTGAGAGGTCCTAATTTAGATTTTGAACACATACTCACATTTTCATTCGGCTAAACCAAAGGGAATTTTTTACATTTATGAACTGTTATATCCTCTTATTGAAATATTGTTAGTTATAACTAGCTGACATATATTTTATGAAGGCAATTTCTATCCCTTCGACAAATAACTTTAAAACGAAATTTGAAATCAAGTTTAAATTCAATCAATTTTCAAGCATTTGGTTTTTAGAAATTTTTGTGCTTATTGGGTAGATTCGAAATATAGGAGCCCAAACTTGTACTGAAAACTTTTAATAAATTTTTCGTTTTCATTTTCCTTGAAATGACAAAGACTGTGGAACCCAATTCAACTTTCTTTCCACTAGAACATGAACGAAAGCTTTCGTTCGAGATTGAAGAACATAAAAATCGCCAAAATAAAAAACAAGACTATAACTCGGAAACGGTGCGTCCAATCGCAAAAATAATAATTTGTTTACCTTGATAGGAGTCTTTAACCTATGGATGTCTTAAACCTAAAATTTCTCGAATCAAAAGTCGCTAAAACGCCCTTATGCCAATATCGCGGAAACGTAGCGTCCAATCGAAAAAAAAACTAATTGTTACGGGTTTTTAAGGGTTTGTCATACAGTAGTCCAATCGTCTGGAAATTTTTTTCTTGCGTCCAATCGAAAAAATAATAACTTTGTTACCTCCCTAATAGGCTTTAACTAATGGATGCCTTTAATACGACATCACTTATTTTTAAAGAAATCGATATCACATATGCATGTTTTAGCGATTTTTCATTAAAAAGTTGTAGTTTAATGTATTTAAAAAAAAGTGATGCCATAAGAAAGGCATCCATCGGCTAAAGCCTCCAAAGGAGGTAAACAATTTATTAGTTTTTTCGTTTGAATGCACCGTTTCCGATTTGTAGCTATTTTTTTTATTTGATCGATATTCTTGTTTTAGTTTTTTTTTTTAAAAAAGAAGAAAGTTGTACATACGAATTGGATCACTTTATGAAAACCCCTTAGAAGCCCGGAAAAATTGGTTATATTTCGATTAAACGCTCCGTTTCCGAAATATAGACATAATGGCGTTTTAGCGGTTTTTTATTCGAAAAATTTTTGTTTTTTGGATTTGTTTTTAAAAAAAGTGATGCCGTATTAAAGAAATCCATTAGTTAACCGCCTCCTTTACTTTTTACTTTTATTGACTATATTACAACCTCATGAGGTCAGACATCTTATATCATATTAATTAAACAAACAAATTTCAACATATTCTTCCAACTGGCTCTATCCTTCGCCTTTTCTCGGCAGTTGGTAACACCAAGGATACGGAGGGATTCTTCTGCCTGGTCTTTCCAGCGGAGTCTTGGTCGTCCACTTTTCCTGCTTCCATCGGGTACGTTATCGAAAACCTTTCGCGCTGGTTCATCTTCATTCATTCTCACAACATTGCCTAGCCAACGCAATTGGCACACTTTGATTCGTCTAGCTATGTCCACGTCAGACTAGAAATTATATACATAGCTCTGCGTTCCAACGACGTTGGTACTCGCCGTTTTCCCTAACAGGACCATATATTTTACGGAGAATTTTTCTCTCGTAAACTCCAGGTGTTTTTCATCCGCTTGCGATATAACCCAAGTTTCAGAGCCATATGTCAAGACAGGTAAAATGAGAGTCTGATATAGCTGGACTTTTGTCCGTCGAGAGAGGGCTTTGTTCCTAAACTGCTTGCTGAGCCCAAAATAACATCTATTTGCAAGCACAATTCTCCTATCTATCTCCAGGCTGACGTTGTTGTCCTTGTTAACACAACTAGCTTGCCACTAAAACACGAAATTCGGTTGATCTGGTATTATTGAACCCATGTTTTCCACCATCCAATGTTTACTTTCCACCGTACCTATGACGTTTAATTTATTGAGAGAATAAATGTAACTACATATGTATGTATTCGTCTATGGGTTGTTACTTCCCGCTTGCTCGGCAAGTATCAATTGTTTCTTTGTAAATAGTTTTATAACTAATCACTAACCGCGGTAGTTATTTTAGTATCACTAAATAATGCCTAAGAGCGATAATTGTCCACCCTGTGCATTACCAGTACATAGTTAAATGGATTAACGAATTTAAAATTTGCGATCTAATAAAAAACTTGTTGCGTAGGGAAAACAAATCAAACAAAGTCCCGTTATCCTTACGCTGGTATTCGTACAGTTTTTGTTATTTTGTTTATTGTGTCAGTCGTTTACTGGAACTGAAACGCAAAAGACTGGCAAGTGCCATAAAGTGCATTTAAGTGTTTTTAAATTAAAAATGTGTGTAATATGTTTATTTGTTTATCAAATAAATTGTAAAACAAAACATTTTCAGAAAACACATACATATGTGTTTAATCTGATAAATGGGCTACTAGTAATTATGTTTAATTAACACTAGCTAAATATATCAATCGAAAGTACTAGTGAGTTGGGGCTAGTTACATAGGGGGCTTTTCAAAGCCGAATAAACGGTCTATCCAGTTTCACCAGCTATTTAGTGGGTTAAAAAGGACCTGTGAATTTGAGTGCCGGTTTGGACTAGTGAAATAACGTGAAATTGGTAATGCAGAAGGTAGTCAATTGTACCCCTCCTATGACATCGCCATGTTAAAGTAGACAGTCAAACACAAGTGAAGTAGATTGGACGGTAACTAGTACTGGATACTAATGCCTAGGTAAATTGATAGTGCGGCACTAGTAACGCGAACAAGCGGGTTGTTTTATTGTTGTCATCACGTACAGTCTTGCCAGTGAAACACAACGCAAATAAAAACAGTATAGACTTGCCACATTAACTTTCAACAATGATACAAAAGAAGCTCTTTTAATACATCTTACATTTTCATCCCCAAAAAATCCCCAGATCCCCGCACCAAAAAAACAATCCCCTAATTTGAAACAAAATCCCCAATTTGGGGATAAATCCCCTAAACTGGCAACACTGACGGGTACAGCTATTATAGAATAATGAGAAGCTTTTTAGACAAATCAGCAAACGATCGAAATCTAAACATATACTTCTAGCAAATAGTTATTTTACATTCTACAGGTTTATTTGCCCATTGTCAACTAAACGTGGTGTTATCCCGTGTCGGAACGCCAGCAGATTTATTCAAAATGGAACAAAATAATTTTGTGCACCCTTGGGCAGTACAAAAACTTTGAAGGCATAACGAAGTTTGCCGGGTCCAGCTATATTTATATATGTATAGATATATAGATAGATATTTATTACAGGCGCTCCACCTAGAAACTTCCCATTAAACAAGAAATTTCCCTCCATATGTTAGTCTAGATACAAACCAAAGCAAAAGTACCCAATATAGTTGATAATACTGGGATGTAATAAAGTTGATAAAAAAAAGTTGTTTAATTTTTTTCATTTAGCCCATAAGTTCGTTCCAAAAAAACATCGAAAAATATCTACGCATTTCCGTTTTACGCACACTTTTGTGATGATGTGTTTTCCTATATAAAATGTGTGAATTCATTTGTGGCCATGACATCATTGAATACTTTTTGTCGGCAGGGCGAAGTCTGCCGGGTCAGCTAGCATTTTATATACATATTTAGTCTTATTTTAACTAAATACATTTATTTTTAATTTAACACTTTATTTAAAACCAATGATTTCAGTATTTTTACCCAGTATGTTCCCCTGTTTGTTCACAACAGCTGATCAGGTCAATAATATATAACAACAACATTGACCTATAATATCTCCGGTGATTAAAGGGTTATTGGGTAAACCATTGTCTCAAATGAAACCATGACGTTTTGGCTATTAGCGTATTTTCAATAAAAATTTGCGTTAATTAATTTTCGAGTTAGGAATTTAGAAATAGCTGCCGGCTCGCTTTTGGTTATATATGTTTGTCATTAGAAAAGCATTCTAGCGAGCTATGTATGTATCGATCTGATCTAAAAATATAAATATGTAGGTCAAAATTTATGCACGACATTTAGAGACCCGTAACTCAGAAATATGGACTGGGCTCCATAATTTTTCTTCAAATTTAATTCCCTACGTCCCTAAAATAGGAAAAAATATGAGCAAGTATGTTTATAAAGTAGATTTCATCCAAACAATGTAGAGATTTATTTAACTGTTGTGATCAAATTTAAAGAAATCTTCGTTTCAGTCCGAATATTTAGCATTTATTTGTTAAACAAGGCATGGCCACCCTGGCTTCTAACCAACCCCACCAACTGAAAAAATCAAAGAAACCAAACAAAACACAGGCTCTGGGCTGTCGTCATATGATGATTCGATTCTGTTTCTCCAGTTTTCTTTGTTTAAGAAGAGTTTCCGTTTCGTATTTTGTTCCTTCATGGCGTGACGGAAAGTGCATCTTTTGCGATCGAGTGTGTCACTCAAACCGCATGAAACACACATTCCCATCGTTGGACATGAGACGACTGACGACTCTACACTAACTAGTACTTCAGAGAGATGATGATGACACACGGCGCAACTAAAAATTCCGAATTCTGTGCGAAATATGACACTAAATAATAGGTGCCCAAAATCGTGTAGAACGTGGAAAGATTGTTTAGCTGCTCCATACCAAAACTCGTACATCCACTTTTGAGCAAGTGGGGCTAAAAAGAGAACGCACTGTATTGGTATACGTGCGCGTGAATGAGAGAGCAATAAGATAAGAGCCATAGAGTAAATGTGGTATAGAGGTACTATGGGTTTCATCTGACTTCATTCACGTTATTCGTTGTTAGGTAGATTAATTTATACATACCTAGTTTGTTATCCGTTCCATATGACGTTTCATTTTGCGCTTATTCCATGAGGAAACGAACTTCTGTCAGCTGATTTGCTGTTTAATATGTAACAATAAATTGTGCGAACATCGTACAAAATTAATTTTGTGCATTCACAATGTTAATATATTTACATATTTTGAACATTCACAGTAACAACTTCAGCTGTGTTTATCAAATCTCAGCAAGAGAATTCTTATCTTGACGTTAAAACTTACAAATTCCACAAGTTCGCCTCCCTTCAGTCAATAAATCGAGGAACGACTTGGCAAATCTATGTACAAATTAATCTATGAGGTAGGTGCAATAGCGAGATCTTTGACGCAAAATGACTTACACCAGGTGGGGTTACAAGAACTATTGACTTAACCTTTTCATGTTGTTTTGGTGGAGAACTGTGAAGTTTGAAAATATATTTTGCACTTTTTTTTGATATATTTTATGGTTAGTATACATTTGTGTTGTATTTAGTGCAACAATTTTAACACACAAACATGAAATGTCGTTATTGTTGCCTAGTTGCATGTTTTGTGCCAATGCCTCTATCTGCAATTATTAAAGCAATACTTTTCAACAGGCCAAGTCCATATGTAACGACACCAAATGTCGTCAATTTAATGAAAGATGTGGCCCTCTATACCATGTTTACTCTATGACAATAGCCAGTAGAATATGTGTGTATGTGCGTCGTACTGAGTTGCCAGACCTACACTCGTGTGATGGGATACGGTATTTATTTAATAAAAATCTGTTGTTTTCTGGTGTGAATACACTTCATAACACTATGCAACACTGAGTTTCGGGCCTCAACCAAACCAAAAACTTGTGAAAGTACTTGCACGTGGTAGGATATCACAAAACCCCGCTCGGTTTTGCCCCTACACGTAACAATTTTTTTTACAGGCCGAAAAAAATTTTTGAAATGGGTCAAGGCCCTGTGGCCGTCGGTGGTGCAATGGTTAGTGTGCGCGACTCTTGTACATGAGATCCTGGTTTCGAACCCGGCTCTGACCACCTTCAAATTTTCTTTCGGCGGCGGTCACCTCGCATAGTGACGGCGACACTATCGAGTATCTAGCCATGAAAAAGCTTCACAAATTACCGTTCGTAATCGGTGGAAAACTGTAGGTCCCAATCAGTGAGTGAAAACTGGAAAGCGCACAGCTCAGTGATTGTGAGAAGTTCTCCCCAGTCCCTTCATGGGATGTAATGGGAAACCATTTATTTATTTATTTAAGGCCCTGTTTCAGATTTTACTACAATAAATCCTAAACAGCTTAAAATATTGCACTACAACCTTTGACAATATTGTAGCTATTTTCCTATTCCACAATTCCCGCTAATATATTTCTAAGGACAAGTACACTGTTAATCGAGTATTTCACGAAACATCATGAAAAATTGCACATACATATTTTATGTGTTTTGACATTTCTTGCCTAACGGTAAATAAATTGGGGTAGCTGTCTGGAAAAGAATTGTTGCTTATAAATTTAGAGACCTCCATGAGTATACATTTCACATTCAAATACATTCATGTTTTTTGAATGTGTTAATGTTCTCATTCTATCGATTAGAGTACGATACATACAACCATTCTTCTCAGCGTGTTGCATCGGGTACGAAACAGAATGAAACCGAGCAGAGAGAGTTCTTGTATGAAGGAGTAGTAATTAGATTGAGTAAGAGGTCTTTAGAGACAAGCAGAACTTTTCGAATAATGAGATGTATTCATGAGACATATTAAAGAAAATCGTAACTAAGGCAAATGCTGTTTTGGTATTATTTGAGGTTCTAATTTCTTTGGAATAAAGAATAGGATTAAAATTAAGTCAATTTTAGAAATGTAGCACTTATGCCTCACTAGGTTTGATGTCGAAGTTGAATGTTTCAAAATTTGTTTGCGGTTATTGCAGCTGACATATTTCATTTCTTTGTCGCCTCCATCCACAATTACGGGAAAAAAATCCAAAACTTTGCTGCCGTCTTTTTTCTCCTTCAAAACGAGTTCACCCCTTGAAATTCACTAAACAATACTATTTTCTTCACCCACAGTTCTTTCATTCGAATAGTACTTATGTATTCGAATAGTTTTTACATTCACGAACATTTATTGAGTAAAATGTTGTGTTGTCGTAACAGAATTGAGACGAACAGAGTAGTTAACAGGGCAGAGATTCATACAACATTCATTCCAAGAGCACACAGGCACGTATCGTTTCATTTCGTTGTTTACACTATTCGGACCGTTGGCATTGGTACAGTAAGATAATGAATGTATTCTAAAAGAGAGTGCATTCATGCAGGGCACTATTATAAATTTCTTGATATCTTTTCTAAATACACTAATCAACAAAAAAACTATATTTAGAGCTCCGTAATTGCTGAGTTTAACCATATTTTTTAAATATTCACCTAGATACGGAGTAAATATGTATAATTATGTATATATGTCAATTCTATCTTTTGTTAAAGTACATTGTATATAGAACTATTACTTGAGCATCGAATAGGGTGACTCGATTGTTGTTTTGGGTACTGGAAAAAGCTTTTAAAGATGAAAATTATGAACTAAAACGCTAAAAACAATCATATTTCTGTATTATTCGACCATTTGAGGTCATATATGGCATTTTGAGGACGTTGATGTATTTGGCAATTTTGTCGAAAGCCTTAAGTTGTACGACTTTGGTGAACATTACTACATTCCTGTGTTAATAGTATAGAAATTATATGTGAACATTTTAAAAAATTTTAAAGTTCCCAATTGGTACAATCATTTTGGAACCCAAAACGTAATTTTTGTTCATTAGTGTATTTGACAATATTGTTAAGAATATTAATCACTACAACTTTGCAGAAAATATCAATTTGTAATTTGTTTAATATTGAATACATATAGGTGAATATTTAAAGAATATGGTTAATCGCAGCATTTCTACACCAATTATGGAGCTATGAATATAATTTTTGTTGATTAGTGTATTTAGAAAAATTATCAAGAAATATATAAGCTACAATCCATCTGAAGACAGCTACCGTAATTTATTTACAGTTAGGCAAGAAATGTCAAAACGTATAAAATATGTGCAATTTTTCATGACGTTTCGTGAAATAATCGATTAACAGTGTACGATTCCTTAGAAATGTATTAGACGGTATTCTGAAATTGGAAAATAGCAACAATATTGTCAAATGTTGTAATGCAATATTTCAAGCTGTTTAGGATTTATTGAAGTAAAATCTGAAACAGGCCCCTGTCCCATCCCCAAAATTTTCTTCGGCCGGCGTGTAAAAAAAAATTGTTACGTGTTGGGGCAAAACCAAGTGGGGGTTTGTGATACCACGACGTCCAAGTACTTCCACAATTTTTTCGTTTGGTTGAGGCCCGAAATAAATTCCTTTCATTTGTGTCCACAGTGTAATCAAGAACAACTTTATTGATTTTGTAAATAATTTTACAATTAATTTTTTTATTTTATTATTCTAGCTTATGACCATCTATATCTCTATAAATAGAGACATGGTTTTTTTTTTTTAAAAGAAGATGTTTTGCAACCGCATCCTCATGATTGCTGGCAAACCGTATAGCTATTTCAGATCTAGTCACAGATCTTCATCAGCGGTTGTTTGGAATGCTGCTTTTGAAAAATTCAACAAACTAAATGCAAACGAAAACTTATCTGAATTGAGAATTTTCCACTATGCAAGTGTTCAAAAAATATCGCAAGTAAAACACACAAGAAAACATTTTAAAACTTTAAGATTTACATTTTTAAAAAAGGACTGCAAATTCAAGATGAAAGATTCTCATCTGCGAAATCCTCTAGTGAAATCTCTTCCACTACAAACCGGTAGAACATATGGATATTTTGCCGGTCATTTTTGTGCAGTTTTCTTGACCTTGTTTCAAAAAAGGACAAAAACGACGTCTGAAATAATTTTGGTCTTTGACAAACCATAATATACATAATTTAATAAGAAATAAATTCGTAAAACATTCTGAATCCCAAGCTGGTCGTTTTAGTGTACATTTTGGTACTTTTTGAACAAAGGACGAAAAGGACACTTTGAACTTTGAAATAGAGCATTTAAATAAATATTCTATGAAAATAATCCTGGTCAAATTTAGACATTTTATCGCAAGAATTCGTTCAATTCAATATTTATACTCGATTTTTAAATTTATTTCAGACAGTATCGGATAAGAAAATTCAAACTTGCCACGCCCATAAAAAAAATGTAGCTACACAGCGGCCTATTTTTGGGGTTTGATTATACTCACCTAGTGTGATGCATAGTGTAATAGAGGTTCGAAGCTAAATAATGCCAATGCCCACACTTGGGTTATTATTTATATTTGCACACAGTTTCTCCAAAGTAGTTTTAATAAATATATATTTTTAATGAAGTGTTTTATAAAAATTTAATTTGTTGTATAATTTACATTCAAAATTAACCAAATATCTACCTTTATTAGATGTGTTGATAGTTCAAATGTAAATATCGAAAAAATCGGTTATATATATACATATGTTAGTCGATTCTAGGTATATAGTAGTCTTTCCAATTAGACAAGTATCTATTGTTTCTTCTCATAAAATTTTTTTGATTGGTACCAAATTTGATTGGTACCAAATTTGACTGGTACCAAATTTGATTGGTACCAAACTTGATTGGTACCAAATCTTTTAATCTGTTGGCGAACAGAAATGTGTCTTATTTAATTTATGCTAGAAAAACTGAGGGGATGTTATTTGGGTATACAACACACAGTGGACGAAATGGGCAATCTGACACGAATTAATTCAAATTTTAAATTGTGGAAATGCGCCGATATTTTTTGATATACCTGTAGCTAATGCATCGCTGCAATTTTTGCCGATTGTTTTTTAATATTTGCTTCCACTGATGCATCAGCTGTGAGATATCAAAGCTAATCTAATGTTTGCATGGAACTCTTCCTTGCCGGATAGCAATCAACGACTCCCCGTGATTAATTACGTACTCATCTTGTTCCATGCCCAAGATATTTTGTCGAACACGAGGAGTTAAAAAGGTTCTTGCGAATCTCTTCGTAAATAAATCTGGAGTCCAATGACCTTCTTAATGATCGCCAGTATGACTTTTGTAGTATAATATCTACTGGAGACCTGAGGGCGTTCCTTTCGGAACATTGGAGTCGATGAAATCCTTCACATTCACAGGAAACTGCAAAGTACTGTGACCAAATTGGCTGAAAGATGAAAAAGTTGCCATAAAATGTTGGCTCTTTTTGAAAATCGAAATGTGGAATGCCTGATCAAACACATGAACCTACTTTGAGGCGTCCATTAAAGAATTTTGCAGATTGTATGGCAGACACTCAAATTTGAAAATCAAACGCAATTGTCGGTGGAAGCCCGCGCAAAGAGTTGATGTTACACACAGAGAACAGATTCGTTGTCGCAACTATATTTACAACCAACTAAAATTGGGCTGTTCCTTGGACTATCACATTATTCAGTCGTGATTACCAATAATTGTGTTCTTTATCACCAAATGTTGTGCATATCAATTGATTTTTAATTCAGTTTTTGTTGCAAGAACTGAAATATTTAGTTGCAGCCACAGCAACAATAAATAAATGTGATCTGCCAATCGAGTTTTAGTTGTAGCAATCAAATTACCCTGTAGTGGGTAAATATTCTATTAGTTGGATGAACGAAAAATGTTAAAACTAATTCGGTTGTAGCAAATAATAGTGGTCTTCATGAAAGCTCGAAAGAACCTCGAAAACATCGTAAACTTGCACAGCAAACGTCAAAACAAACAAATTTCCCATACAAAGCGACTTGCTCAAAAATGGAAAGTTTTCGAGGCAAATTTGCTGAGCAAACCTGGAAAAAGAAAAGTGAAAACTTTTGACATTTCAATGCCAATATTTTTGTATTGAAAAAAAGAGAGGGGTTTTGATTTATGTGAAAAAAGTCAAATAAAGCATATACTTTTAATTTTATTTTGTTTAATTACTTTATCAACCTTTTTTGACAATTGCTGCATAGATACACTGAGCAACTTTATTTGGTGCCTCATGAAACGCTTCGGAGCAAACTTACGCTGAGCAAAAGTTCTAGGTGTTCTTGTTTGCATGAATACCACTAATATATTGGTATGCTCAACTAATTATGCACTTGAAATTGATGGCTGTCACAAACATTTGGTGATGCTTTAACCCATTACGAATTTTACAGAAATGAAGTAAAAACATTATTTTTTATTAAAGTTGTGTATTTTATATTGAAATTATTATTATGTATTTATAACCAGGGTTCGTATTTCGTGCCCATTTTTGATCGAAAGTATGAAAAAATTTCTATATCTCAAAAACGGAGCGTCCAGTCGAAAAAATAACAAATTTTTAAGAGTTTCTCACAAAGTGTTCCCATTGGCATGAACTAAATTTTTTACAAAAAATCGCCAAAATAAAAAAATGGCTAAAATAAAAAGTGACTATACAACGGACATGGGACTGTCCGTGGAGGTGGAAAGTTTCTGATTGCTATTCACTTGGGAGTGGCCAGAAATGATTCCTTCATTGAGCAGTCCAAGCAGCTCACTACTGTCCTGGGCAATGGCTTTTCGGAAACCTCCGTTAGCTAGCTAGAGTGAGAAGGCGAAACAAATGAGCATCAAATCAGGTTTAGTAGGTGACTGATGTCACTGAAGCTCATCAAACAATCGGGCATATTCTTTTGTCCTTAGAAGGCGGATGAGCCAAAAATACGGGCCAACGGCGGATAGAAACTAAAAGAAGAAAATCCAGGTTCAACATATCGCATCCTGGTCAGCGTCTGATCCATAATGGGCGGCTGCAAGCAAATATCCTGGCAGTAGGTAAAATGCAAAAACCCGGTGGACTGGGTTTGCCTCCCGCCACCGTTCATAATGGCAAAAAAAATAAAAAAACGAAACAGAAAACATAAACAACCCCTATTTGTTGACGACCCCCGCAAACGTTATAAGGACCACGATTTACGAATGTGCACTTTGAATGTAAGAACTCTATATAGATCCGGTGCAAGTATCCAACTGGCAGATGTCCTCGAAAGTTAGAAGGCTGACATTACCGCTATCCAGGAAATGCGATGTACAGGACATGACTGCACAAGAAAAAGAAACTGCGATATATACTACAGTTGCCATGAAAAAAACATGAATTTGGTTGCGGATTTGTAGTTGGCAAAAGACTGCGACATCTAGTCTCTAGGTTCAATCCTGTGAGTGAACGAATAGCCACAATCCGCATAAAAGCGAAATATTTTTATATTTCCATAATTTGTGTGCATGCCCCGACAGAAGAGAAAGATGATGATGCCAAAGACATATTCTATGAGCTCCTAGAGGAAACGTATGACCGCTGCCCTGGCCATGACATTAAGATTGTACTAGGAGATTTTAATGCCAAAGTAGGAAAGGAAAGTGTCTTTCGACCAACCATCGGCAATCACAGTCTACATGCTGACAGTTCCGACAACGGTATGAGACTGATTGACTTTGCCGCGGCAAAAAACATGGTCATTAGTGGTACAAGATTCCAGCATAAAGACATCCACAAGGCTACTTGGGTATCCCCTGATCAAAGGACGAAGAACCAAATTGATCACGTGGTAATTGATGGAAGGCACTCATCCAGTGTAATGGACGTACGAGTGATCAGAGGAGCTAACATCGATTCTGATCACTACCTGGTAGCAGCAAAGGTTCGCACAAGATTAAGTAGAGCGAAAATCGTACGAAACCAGACGCAGAGGAAGCTGGACATCGGAAGCTGCAATTACCAGAGGTAGCCACAGCCTACTCAAGGAAGCTCTCGCAACTTTTGGCACAGAACCCACCCCCTCCCGATGACGATCCTGATGCGCAGTGGAAACCCATTTCCGACTCTATAAAAACTGCCGCAACAACCGTACTTGGTTTCAAAAACTGCTTGGCAATAAACCGTGGTACGATGAAGAGTGTCGCATAGCAAATGACGAAAAGAACGCTGCACGTATGGTAATGCTTCAGTCAATTGCAACGCGAGCTGCAACTGAGCGGTATAGAGAGAAGAGAAAGGAGGTAAACCGTCTCTTTAGGCGTAAGAAACGGCAGTGGAGAAAGAGCGAGAGGGAGAAAATTGAGACATACAGAAGGAAGAACGAAGCCCGAAAATTCTACCAAAAAGTTAAAAACGGAACTAATGGACATGGTTCAGGGCCCCCCTTCTGTAAAGACAAGGACGGAAATCTCGTCGCAGATGTGCAGAGCATGTTGGGAATATGGAGAGAGCATTTTTCCGCGCTACTAGTACCTGAGTTATCCGATGACGATGGGACAATCGATCACAATATGGACGACGACGTCGATTGCCCCCCTCCTAACCAAGACGAGGTCAGAACAGCTATTGCCCGGCTTAAGCACAACAAAGCCGCAGGAGCCGATGGATTACCGGCGGAGCTGTTTAAGGCTGGCGGCGATGAGCTGATAAGGTGCATGCATCAGCTCATTAGCAAAATTTGGTTAGATGAATGCATGCCCGGCGATTGGAGTCTCAGTGTACTATGTCCCATATTTAAAAAAGGTGACCCGAGTATCTGTGCCAACTACCGTGGAATAAGCCTTTTACCCATAGCATATAAGGTTATATCAAGCATAATGTGCGAAAGACTGAAACCGATTATCGCTGACCTGATTGGACCATACCAGTGTGGCTTTAGGCCTGGAAAATCGACAACTGACCAGATTTTCACGCTACGCCAAATCCTGAAGAAGACACACGAAAAACAAATCGACACCTATCATCTATTTATCGATTATAAAGCGTCCCAAGCGTCCGATACGGGATTATAAAAAGTCCGATACGGGAGAAACTCTATGAAGCAATGTCTGAGCTTGGTATTCCTGCAAAATTCATACGCCTTTGCAGGATGACCTTGACGAACACCAAATCCGCCGTGAAAGTTGGTAAGGATCTTACCGAACCTTTCGAAACTAAGCGAGGCTTCAGGCAAGGCGACACCCTATCGTGCGATCTCTTTAACATCTTAATGGAGATCATTATGAGAAAAGCTGCAGTCAACATGAATAAAACCATCAGCAGCAAAAGTCACATGCTGCTCGCGTATGCTGATGATATAGATATCATTGGGCGCACAATTAGAGAAGTTACTGCGGTTTTTTCGAGAATTGAGAAGGAGTCAGCAAAAGTGGGTCTGACGGTAAATGAGGACAAGACAAAATTAATGGTTTCAACGAACAGGGCCTCCACGCGATTAGACCAAAGCGTGAACGTTGATAACCGTTATAACTTCGAGGTAGTGGACGAATTTATATACCTCGGATCTGCCGTGAACAAAAACAACAACGTCAGCCTTGAGATCAAGCGGAGAATTGTGCTTGCGAATAGATGTTATTTTGGGCTAAGCAAGCACTTTAGAGATAAAGCCCTCTCTCGAGTAACAAAAGTCCAGCTGTACCAGACTCTCATTCAACCTGTCTTGCTTTATGGCGCAGAATCCTGGGTCCTATCGCAAGCAGACGAAACATCTGTAGGAGTCTTCGAGAGAAAAATACTCCGAAAAATGTATGGCCCTATAGTGCACAACGGCCAGTATCGGCGACGCATGAATCATGAGCTGTATGAGCTTTATCCTGACATTGACATAGTTAAGCGGATCAAGATAACACGATTGCGCTGGCTAGGCCACGTCAGTAGAATGGATGACGACGAACCAGCGCGAAGGGTTTTCGAAACCGAACTCGAAGGAAGACGAAAAATAGGAAGACCAAGACTCCGCTGGAGGGATGAGGTTGACGAATCCCTGCGTACACTTGGTATTGCCAACTGGAGAGATAAAGCAAAAGATCGAACTGGTAGGCGAAATATGTTATCTTCGTTTTGTAAGGTCCCTGACCCCCCGGGGTTGTCCGAGACCGGATAAGTAAGTAAGTGTACAACGGCTTTACTTTTTTTAAACAAATCGCTAAAACTAATACAAAATCGCTAAACCGCCATTATGTATATATTTCGCCACCGGAGCGTTCAATCGAAATATAACTATTTTTTCGGCTTTCTAAGGGTTTTTCATGAAGTGGTCCAATTCGTATGGACTTTTTTTTCTAAAAATCCCTAAAATAAAAAAAATACCTAGAACTCGGAAGCGGTGCATCCAACGCGAAAAAGCAATAAATTTTTTACCTCTATAGGAGGCTTTAACCAATGGATGCCTCTCATACGGCATCACTTAAAACCCGTTAAACTAACATTTTTCAAATAAAAAATCGCTAAAACTCACATATTATGTATGTCTGAGTTATAGCCATTTTTTTTTCAGCGGTTTTCATATTTTGATGATATTTTGAACAAAATATTTCCATGCGATGGATCACTTTATGAAAACTCCTTAGAAACTCTTAACAAATAGTTTTGTTTTCGATTGGACGCTCCGTTTCCGAGATATTGGCATAGGGGCGTTTTAGCAATTTTTGATTCCAGAAATTTTTCCAATAACAAAAATTAAAGTTTAAAGTATTTACATCTTTATTTATCTTTGCTTCGCTAAGCTTTGGAAACAATGTCTTCAGAAAATTTAATGGTTCTCCATTTGTATCCAAACATTTAACAAAGTTTTTTACCACACCAACAGTTATATTCAATGGTGGTAAAATAATTTTTTCAGTCGGTAAGCGGTGGATGAAGGATATTGTTCTCGTCTAATGTCCCGTCAACTCTTGGCCTCAATTGCTTTTTGAAATATTGGTTAACCTTCCATCTGCTATCCCATGTGTACAAAAAAGCATCTATATTTAACTTATCCAGCTTGAATAACCGAGAGGAGATAACAATTTGTAAGTCGCAACAGACCCGCCATTTGTACTCTTCATATTTTACTGCATCCAATATAAATTTTATCGAATCATAACTTTCCTTCGTGTCAACTTAATACGCTGTTGGAATGGGGATCTTGGAATCATCGTAATAAAGGAATACAGCTTTAAGACTTTTCTTTATGAATTTATAAAGATACCCCAGTCCTCGGGGTTATATTCGATATTTATTTCCGCCATTAAGCCTTCAATATCGTTGCATTTAGTAAACGTGTTGGATTCGTTAACTGAAAAGTATCGAAGAAAAATTCCTTGGCTTTTACGAAAACAAGCAGGTTCAAGCAGATGAAGACTTTTCAAGTCTACAGCAAATATTTCTCATTTCTTTTTTAGAATGACTCAGCTTCCGTGCCAATGTATTTAAATGCTCTTTCCACATTAGTTTTGGACTTGGGGCTGCTTCATTTCCTGAGTAAACACTGCCAATGGCTTCTGTTGATGTTGACTAGGACTTCCAGGATGTAGCTCAGGTGGTGGAAGTTCATCAAATGCTCCAATTTCGAACGGGTAATTGAGTCAGTAGTCGGCTGGCTGATTTTGATTTTGCTTCTTTATAGTTTTTTGTTGCAGGTAGACGGATCTTATCAGCCTAAGTGCAGCTGACAAGGTATGGCGCGCCTAATTAGTGCAATGTGAATAAATTACAACATTTTCTCTTATTTTTTACTTATAGATATTAGCTTTCTTTTGTTCGGTTACTTATAGTGAAAGATAATGTTTGCAATACACACCAACCCCTTAAAATGCAGTTTTGTGGGACATTTTAGCGCCAACTCGGAATAAGTACAAAATCTACCCTTATACCCTTTTCACATTTACCGCGTTTCAGCTGAAACGCCGGCGTTTCGCTCTCTTTCGATGATTTCAGCGAAACACACTTTAATTGGTGCTTATTTCCATACAAAAAAAAACGCAAAACATTATGCTCTTTTTACTGTAGTTTGTTTGAAACCACAGTAAAAATGAGAGAGAGCACAGTGTTGTACTCCAATAGTAGTTAAAAAAAGGAGTAAAATGAAAAAATTTCCATTGCTGGTTCAAAGCAAATGTCAGAAAAATGAGGGAAAACAAATCTGTTTGTTTACATTTCTAGTTTGCTTTGTGGTGGTAAGTACTTATTGCAATGTGATTTATGAATATAATCATTTATATCTTTGAATGCATTCATTGCTTTATCATACAATGATATTATTTTATATTTCTTTATTCACAAATGTGCGTTTGTGTTGTTTACAGTCAATACAGAAAACACAAAACAGAAATGAGAAATGTCACATGAAACCACAGTAGTTAACAAAAGCACAATATGAACACAATGGTTTCGAAATGATCTCACGAGAGCGAAACGCCGGCGTCCCAGCTGAAACGCGGTAAATGTGAATAAGCTATTAAATGGATTTTCAGTTTTGACTTATTTTTTGCATTCAAGTTGAGTTTTGAGTTTAAAGCAAACCACAGACTTGTCATTCATGAGCATGAACATCAGCTATCGTTGAAGTTTGTTTGTTGTCAGTTTACCAGAATCCTTTGTCTGAACCGACTTATTTTTGAAATAGTTTCATTTTGTTCCACAGTGTAATTGTATGACCACCACTATAAGTATTTTTACTGCGTCGATATGTATATTAGGGTAATAACTTTTTGGATTTTTTGCAAATATCAAATCTCCCCAGACAAAATCGTGTAGGGCATGGACAAATATTAAGAACTGCGTTTTTAGTTTTTCACTATCGTTAAAAAAAGGTTACGCACCAAACGCGTTAAAGTTTTGAATCAAACGTGGAATAAAAAAAGTAAAAGATATATATACGCTTTGTAAGACATCGCGTACTTTGAACCGAAAGTTTATATCTTCCAAAACCTACTTTTAATCATTTATTGTTATTATTTGTTTACATACTTACTTATGTATAAACCATATTTTAAAAAAATTGTTATTAAAAAAAATTAAAATAAAATATATTAAAGCCATTTTAGAAATCGCTGTCGGTGTTTAAGGTTTTTTTTACCAAATTGAACTGAATTAGTTTTTTTCTCATTACTACAATATTTGCCATTAGAAAAGCCCTGGGGAGAATGTTGTCTAAAAAAAGTTATCACCCTAATGTATATGTTGGGTATTTTGGGTATTATGCGAATCCCTGTCATCCACGATTTGCAGTGGCAACTTGATTCTTCACACTGAAAGGCTACATAATAAAAGTAAAACTAACTACCGCCCTCAATGAGAAGCAAACAATAACACCAATACCAGCCAAGTCGATACTGCTAGAAAAGAAAGAAATATACAAAATAAACGGGATGTATGATAGAGTAATATATATATATAGAGTTAAGATTTCGCTCAGCTAATTTATGGTGTGATTCGTTTTTGGTGATATGAACAACGTTGGATGTTGGAAAAAATTGCTTTAATAATACCAGATAGAGGCAATGGGTTAAACCAACAAACTAGAAAACAACTGCGGCATTTCGTTTTGGGTGTTAAAATTATTGTGTTAAATACAACACAAATGTAGACTAGCAATAAAAGATATCAAAAAAAAGTCACAAATACGTTTAAATTTCTCGGTTCTCAACCAAAACGACATGACAAATTTAAGTCAACAGTTCTTGTAACTCCACCTGGTGCAAGACGACCGCTTCTATCACCCCGACCTCACCACGAAGCAGTGATGCCAACTTAGCCCTTTTCGGGCTATTTTGAGCCCTTTTTGGGTTACTCAAAACCCGAAAACAAAATTGTAGCCCCAAACTAAAAAACGCGTAAAAGAAGCCCTTTTAACTATTTTAGTCTGTTTCTAGACGTGCAATTATAATTGCTGCAATTCATGGGTTCGTAGGAGAGAGAGGTAAAATGAATCTAACGAGGAAAAAACTTGCATGAACTCTGCAATTCTTTCAGTTCTTCTCATTCGCAATTTTTTAGTAATGGCGGCTGCAAAATAATTTGACATTTCTTTTCATTTACTCATTCGTAAAAATTTCACACGAATAGTCTGCATATGTCTCAGATTTATACGAATGTCAGAAGCAGCAATAATAAAAACCAGAATTGCACAAACAGAATTGCGTGCGTGTAAAAGCAAATTGCAATTCCAAAAGAGAATCATGAAGAATTGCAGCAATTACAATTGCACGTCTAGAACCAGACTTACTTTAGCCCTTTTAGCGCTTTTTGTATTTTTTTTAACAGCATGGCACCTTATTTTGCAAATTCTCCTTTTTTGGTTTCGTTATTTCACTTTGTATCCAAATGCATTTTGATGAGATGTGGCAACATTACTTTTTGACTATTTTGTTTTTCTTTGAAAAAGAAAAGTAAAAAGAGAAAATGTTTGTTATCCAACGTGTGGAATTCCACAAGAAGTCTGTTTAAAAATAAATTCCAACGAAACTTATAAAAGATCGAAATATTATTTAGAGAGTAATTTAAGGTCTGAAGACGAAGGAAACATAAAATTTTTTATTTACAAACAACCAATTTTGAATTTTGAACCAATTTTTGTAACTATTACTACGTTTATACGCACGCCTTACTTGCGAGTAACAATATCGCGAGTAAAAAATTTGAGCGTATAAACGGTGAGTTATTTCCTTACTCGCAAGTAGCTAACTCACGAAAATAAGTCATGGGTAACGATGCTACTTGCGAGTAAATTTTAAATTGCTGCCATATGTCTCAACAATGAAAATCTGGTAGCGCATCAGATGTTTCTTTTACAAACAATTCAATTGTGATTGTGATATTGACGTGCATGTATGTCTGAAATGTCTGACAATAAAAATCGATGCACATGGTCCAAGGAGGAAACGAAACATCTTCTTGAACTTATGAAGGACAAGAAAGTTATGGAGCTTTGCAATAACAAGATTTTTTGTTGCCGACATTTAACACTACGCACTGAAAAGAATTTCACTCAATGAATTATAATTAAATATCAAAACAAAGAAAACATCTGTTGATGCTGCCACAGTTATATATTTTTTTTTAGTTACGCAGCACTGAAAGCGCTGTAACTCCTGAATGCAAACTACCGTATAAACAGTGAGCTCAGTACTCGCGATTAATTTTACTCGCGAGTTGGCTGCCGTATAAACGTAGTATATGTTATTTAGTTTATATATCAATTGAAATATGTATAAGGGTGTGTGTCAATCCGTGAAAGTTTCCTATGGTGAAACAAAATTGTGTTGTGGTGAGAATATTTTTACTCTTTGCTGTGCCAAACCGAAAGTTTTTCCACAGAAGTAAAAATTTGACAGTTCGTAAGATGAAGGAAATTAAAGACGCGTCTGAAATATAATCATTTTTATAATGAATATTTGTAGAAATATATTATTGTAGATATGGCATTTTGTTCAGAAAATTCTTTGTAGTTACTTCTCCAAATTTACATGTACATAATTACATGTATTATAATTCTTTTTGCATCTTTTTGCCGTTGTTGCCATTGTAATAAAGACAAATTTACAAAAATGTAAATGGACTCTAAATGGCTTACGGCAAATGTCTTTTTACAAATGACTGATGGCCACAGCTACAAGCCGACATAAAAAGTTGTCGACGGCGGCGGCCATAAAATTCAAACTGCGTTGGGTAAAGTTAACAATGAAATAAAGTTTTTTAACACAAAATTATGATGTTAAAAATAAAAATATGCGTGTAACTGAGAGAAAATATTAATAATTTATTTTATTGAAATCCATTTGGGACACTTTTATGCAATTCATAAACTGAAAAATACCGGCGGCAACCCGCCGCACAAAATATATCGACAACGGCAGCAATTCGGTTCTGTGCTATGCAATTTGCTTCGGCCCTGGTGTTTGTATTGTGGTTGTCAAATATTTCCAGCCTGTTGCCAAAAATTTACCTAGCCCCCTGGGCTAGTGAAATTTTATTCACCTCGCAAATGTCATATTTTTACTACTAGGTGGAAAATCTATCGCTTTGGCACAGGCTCTAACTATGAAATTGTACTTTACTATAAAAAACTATGTATTTATCTCATATTGCAAATAAACATTCTAAACTAATGGTCAGTGATTGATTAAGGTCAGAACCAATTTAGTTTGTAATTTAGCGCGTTTTAGCCCTTTTTCGAAAGTTGTCTGCGCGTATTGCTATCCCGGAGTTGGCAACACTGCCACGAAGAGTGTGAAAGGACATGACGGAGGAATGAAATATTTTCTCTATAAATATATATTACTCTATGGGATATATATGGATGTATGTATATGCGAGTACATTTATTATCTCAAATTGTACCAGGCAACACTCCACCCCGGTTGTAGTACTAAACATGCATGACATACATATGAGATGGCATCAGGGAAAAGAGCAGCACATCGAACAGGGTGAGTGACAGCGCCAACAGCAACGAATTATTTTATTATAAAAACACCGTCTGTTTAACGAGAAGTATAGCAATACAAATGCGTTGCTCGTGTTACTCTGCGAATGGCATTGAATTGGAATCAACCTGTTTCTTTCGAACGCTAATATGAGCAGCGGCGTTCATAAATCGCAAGCATGTTGTTTGTTTATTTCTAATTTGTTAAAAATTATTGTTGTAGGACAACAGTATGTAAGTGGTGTCGGGTCGATTATGCGCAAGGGTGGGAACGCGATAGGTTATGTAGCTCTCTCTTTTCTTTGTACATAGCCTAGGTATAAATTCAAAGCACTTGTATCTGATTTGTTGAAATATGTGCAGACTTGGGTTGACTGTTGGTAATAACGAGGGTGGAAATTATAGGTTGGTTAATGTAATATTTCTGTGGAATGTAATTAACAAGTTTTCATATTATTTCTCTTTTGTGTAAATTTTCAAATTTCAACTAAACTATAGTTGCGGAAGATCAAATAAGTGTGACATCTGCATATTTTGTGTTGTTCTTAACATCTCTCTTCTATAAAATATTTCTATGAGTACGTACTACGAATTCTCTTTAATACGAATATCGAATAGCATACTTTACTTTTTCTATATACACAGAAAAAAAAACCTAGTGTAATATTACCTAAATTCATGGTCTGATATCAGCCAATGCACTGGGCAACATAGGGTCAGCTATTTAATTGGGCCACATTACCAATGAACGTAGGCAGTTTTACGTTCACCAACAATATGAAAATTTTCCTTGCATATTGGTAGATTTACACAATTCAAAAAAGGGCAATGTACATAATTTATTGTAGATGAATTAGATTAATTTCAATGTGTAATCTTACCAAATGATCAGCTCATTTTTTCATATTTCCAGGAACAAATTTTGTTTTTGTTTTTAATTACGTACTTACTTATCCGGTTTCGGACAACCCCGGGGGGTCAGGGACCTTACAAAATGAAGACAACATATTTCGCCAACCAGTTCGATCTTTTGCTTTATTTCTCCAGTTGGCAATACCAAGTGTACGCAGGGATTCGTCAACCTTATCCCTCCAGCGGAGTCTTGGTCTTCCTATTTTTCATCTTCCTTTCGAAACCCCTTTGTGCTGGTTCGTCGTCATCCATTCTACTGACATGGCCTAGCCAGCGCAATCGCGTTGTTTTGATCCGCTTAACTATGTCAATGTCAGGATAAAACTCATACAGCTCATGATTCATGCGTCGCCGATACTCACCGTTGTGCACTATAGGGCCATAAATTTTTCGGAGTATTTTTCTCTCGAAGACTGTTACAGATGTTTCGTCTGCTTGCGATAGGACCCATGATTCTGCGCCATAAAGCAAGACAGGTTGAATGAGAGATTGTTACTCGAGAGAGAGCTTTATCGCTAAAGTGCTTGCTTAGCCCAAAATAACATCTATTCGCAAGCACAATTCTCCGCTTGATCTCAAGGCTGACGTTGTAGTTTTTGTTACCTCGAAGTTATAACGGTTATCAACTTTTACGCTTTGGTCTAATCGCGTGTAGGCCGGCCCTATTCGATGAAACCATTAATTTTGGTTTTATTTAAAGATAACAGATAAAAGATAACAGGTTGTCACAATAACAGGTTGTCAATAGCAGGGACAACAAAACAAAAAAATATGGTTTTCTGCACAAAATAAACGCGGTAAAAAAGGAAAAGTAAGTATTTCATATATTTATGCTGTATTGAATTAAAATTAATACATTATAATTGCTATATTGCCTTCCTCAAGGAACATACAGAGATGTTAACCGGAAATAATACACCTACGCAACCGCGCCAATTAGAAGAAATAATTTACTTTAGCGCCAACTCTCTGATCTACATCAAAATTTCACCACCGACAAAGGCTTCTGCGCTGAGTTCAAAAAGTGGATTTCCACCTCGCGGTCGATCCAACTTCTTGAGATATAGGTCTTTAAATCTTGAGTATATAATCGTTCGTATCTCCGGTATTTATAATCGGATCTGGTAGAAATGGGTATCATTACAAAGGTCTTTCTAAGCTCTATAAATCAGTGTAGTAACATATTTATTTTTACTAACCCATTGGGGAGGTAATTAATAAAACGTTTGTTAACCTCACTTTTCAAACCTTTAATAACCTTTTTTTCAAAAAACTTATTTTTTGGCAGGTTCCGATAATAGACAAGCCCGTAGCCCTTTTTTTTAAAGGTATATGACACCTATAACCCTTCAAAGACCGGAGATATTTACGTTAAAAATTGTATAGTACATTTCACGCCTTTTAAATCTTTCTAACACAAAAGCTAGTTATTTCTTATTTATGCTCCATTTCCATAGCACAAAGTAACAAAAGTCCTTCCTCCATTTAATTATGCCCTCTTGTTGTTTTGGTAAAAAATATATTATTAATTTGTCCCGTATACAGTTTTATTGTTTACTTGCAGAATTTATAAGATGTTGTTGTATCAACTTTCCGGCAAATAAAACAGCTGTGAGGCCGATTTGTGACTATTGTCACATTGCTGTCAAATAGTAACCGTGGTGACTTTTGTAACCCTGCCAGAATAGGGCTGTTAGTCAATAATGCCACCTTTTCTTGTCTTCATACAAAAAAAATTACCAAAACCAAACTGGGCAATATTACCCATGCTTATTTTTTCTGTGTAGCTGGATTTAAATATTTGCTGCAGCTATATTATCTATCGGGGAGAGCTTCTCACAACCAGTGAGCTGTGCGCCTTCTAGTTTTATACTCATTGATTGGGACCTACAGTTTTACACCGGCTCCGAACGGTATTTTTGAGAAGCATTTTCATGGCTATATACTCGATAGTGTCGCCGTCACTATGCGAGGTGACCGCCGTTGAAATAAATTTTAAGGTGGTCAGAGCAGGGATCGAACCCAGGATCTCAAGTACAAGAGGCGCGCACACTACCCATTGCACCACCGATGCCTTCATGGGATGTAATGGGAAACCATTTATTTATTTTTATTTTATTTTATCTATAATATTGCTGTTGGTTGAAAGCAGCCAAGTAGGCACATAGTTCCTTAAGTGGTGATTTTTGAATGTAGTGCTATTTTCAACTTAAATTTCAGAATGAAAAAAGAGGAAAATTTTCAAATCTAGTTGTACACACATTCAAAAACTATATTTTTTCATGATTGTTTCTGAGCGCTCAAAAAATTCATCATAAAAGAGTAATAAATGTATGAAAAAAAAGTATGTTATTTGTCGGCTCTGTTAATGTTCATATTTATGAAGATAATATGAACCTATATTAAATTTTCAAGTTCAAAAACTAAACAATTTGTCGGCAAATTGTTAGTGGAAAATTGTGTCTATGTAAAATTTATGTTAAATTGTGTTAATATGGACATAATAAACATATGAAATAAATATAAATAAATAATTATTTTAAAAATTAATACAATCCGAAAAAAACTCGGAAATATTGACACAAAACTTAAAAAACCACAATAACATTCAATATTCAGAACAATCATTATCTGAACTATAGTTTAGACAGACCTATAGTTTAGACTATAGACAGTTTGAGACAAGATAGTTGAGAATATTAAAAATTGTTTGTGTGACGTACGCGTCCAGCCAGTTAAAAAGACAGTACAGTTTTAAGCAACCGCCGACAGTGTCGTTTCGTTCAATTTCGTGCTCTGATTTTTTGTTTCTTCGCTCTTTTGCCATTGTGTTTTGTATTACTTCTCCAAATTACAATGGAACTGATGTACTCTGCAAAGTTAGACATATAGGGCGTTTTCGGAAATGCATCACTGCAGAGCATCTGATGTGCATCACGTTCGAAACACTGCAAGAGTCGCATGTTCTAAAAGTAATCAACATGCAAACAAGTCGCAAAATGCGCAGTAGCAAAATGGCTGATGCAGTGAATGAGTAAGTACGGAATTTGATATTAATTTATGTTTTTTTTTATAAAACTTACTATTTCAATTAAATCACAAATTAATTTATTTCACAAATTAATTAATTTCACAAATTAAATTTATTAAAAAATGTTCCATTGAAATATTTTCGTGTTCGGAATTGCAAATCAAAATAAGCAACAATCAAGCATCTGCATCAGCTGATTGGCATCAGCAGTGCAAACGCATCACAGTTGCGCATCAGATGCTCTGCAGTGATGCATTTCCGAAAACGCCCGTATTCATGTTTATATGTTTGTAGTGTCAAACAATATTTCAATAAAAATTAGCAAAATTTTCAAATACAAATATATTTCCCAATTTGTAGTCGTTTGCGCTGTTTTGCTTTTTTCTCAAATTACTACGAAACGTCACCGATATGGCCGATGGCTGAACTAGTAGAGGTTGACGCAGTAGGATTTGTTGTAATTGTGTGAACCAACAACAGGCATTTAGTTTTTGTTTCATGACTAACCGTCAAATTCAACACAGATCCATATGAACAAACACAGTAAACAAAAAAGTACAACAACAAAATACACTGAATTTAACAGATGGAGTCACAAGAAAGCAAAATCAGTTGTTCTATTGCGCCAACCTTTACTAGTTCGGCCATAATCTGGCCGCTTATGTCAAATCTCTTGCCGAAGTTACGGTGCGTTTACACGGGACAGTTCAAGACCGGACAGTTGATAATATGTATTAGTTGTCAAAAAGAGAAAAATTTGTTGTGTGACGTATGTGTCCAGCCAGTTATAAACACAGAACTGTTTTAAGCAACCGTCGATAGTGTCGTTTCTTGTAAATTTCGTGCTCTGATTTTGATTTGCTCTTCTTCACATTTGCTCGAAATCTTAATTTACTAAAAGAAGATTGATACATACATATATTATTTATACATGTTTATATCTAGTATGTGTTGCCAAATAATATTTCAATAAAACTCCAAATTACCAAATAAAACTAAATTTTCCCAATTTCTACGATCGTTTGCTATGTGTTTTGCCCTATTTCTCCAGATTACAATGAAGCTGATGTACTCTGAAAATTTCAAATGTATACATGTTTATATGTATGTATGTGATGTTTTGCTTTGTTTTTCACAAATTACCACGAAATGTCACCGATCTGACCAAATACGTCAAATCACTTGCCGAAGTTACTGTCGTCGAAAAATCAGAGACAGTAGCGAGGCAAGTGGCAGAAGTGTAAGTGTGGTAGTAAAATAGTGTGAATGTATTGCTACTGTCGGAGCAAAACTGTCCCGTGTAAACGCCAGGTTACTGTCATTGAAAAATCAGAGACAGTGGCGAGGCAAGTGAGAGAAGTGTAAGTGTGGTAGTAAAAATGTGTGAATGTATTTCTACTGTCGGAGCAAAACTGTCCAGTGTAAACGCCAGGTAAGCCGATACAAACTTTTAAATAAATTTTAAGAATCCGAAAAAAGGGTGTAAAATAATATCGGAAGAAGTTTCAAATTTGTGGAGTAATTTAAATATTCCAAAAATTACTTTCAAATCAGTAGAGAGAAAAATAAGAAGGTTGATTTTGATTCCTTAAAATTATTTAAAATATCAATAAAATTATAATTTTAATAAAAACTAACCAAAACTAACCAACTAACTAACCAAAAAATCTAAGAAAAATTTGAAAAAAATTGCAAAGGCAAACCTTCCGACTCAGACTCAGCGTCAATATTTACTGACGAATAAGAAGATTCTCACGAAGATGATAAGAACTACAAGCCATCTTCAAGATCTAAAACAATAGTTAACTCTGCAAAAGTAAGTACAAAAAAGCAGCTAAAATATGCAAAGAACTGATAGAATCTGGGGTGAACATTACAACCAGCTGTTTATAAGGCTGTTATTAAATCTGCTGAAAAACAAGACGAAATATTGCAGAAAACGTTAAAAAATTAAAACAAAGAAATACAAGCTGTTATGTTAAAAAACAAGACTAGGAAATAAATCTGGCTGTATTAGCTCTGGGTAATGGAAGAGCGCAGTAAATATTTTTAATGGCATTAAAGAAACTCTCTAAAAGTTTGAGCTGATGATGTCTATTAAAATGATAATTTGAGGCACCACCAGTGGCAATACTGGTAAAGAGAACGGTGTTCTTAAGGTACTTCAGAACCATTTTTAACTCTCAGACATGTAATGACTGCATCCTTAAACGGGCATTGTACCTCTTCAAATATTGGCTATGATTTCATTGCAGAATTAACGAACAATTACGCCCAGTTGAAAAATTATTACCATCCAAATATGGAACGGCTAAATGTAAGTCATATTAAATGGCGAAACGATATGCAATATTTATTTCAATTAGGTCAAGAATTTAGATACTTCATGGAGAACAACCAGTTCGCACATATTAATTTTAGAGCTATACTGCCAATAAGTAATGCAAGATGGAATTCGAGAGCTATACTTGCAATTTGAAATTTCATTCCCATTCCGAAATACCGTGACCAATTATATACTGTAAATCTGTAAATTTATTTGTGATGCCTGTGATGGTATGTATAGGGTTTTCAGACCACTGCTTTAATAAAAATTACTTCGAAACACTAAAGCAAACAATTTCCTGGTTATTTTGTGAATTGTCCTTTGCAGACTTCTATGTCCCCCAGCAACGTATTCATTCTTGCTTCCAGTGAATTTACAGTCATGGAATATGTCTGCTAAAACATTCTTTTCATATTATTGTGAACAACATGTCCTGGAAGACATGAGCGTATGCATTCTTCTTTCGTGGAAAAGTTAATTCATCTTTCCGAGAATCATAGCAGTTGAAAAACTCACGAGACCACACCCTTCGTTTACTGAAAAGAAAAACATAACTATCGGGTTTTTCAATAAGAGCGCTACAAAAGTTTTTTTAAATAAAACAAAATCGGTTTTAGGTACCAATGAAATTCTTTATTCCTGTGAAAGTACGTTCGATGCCATTATGTATGGACCTCGATTTCTTTTGCATGGCCACCACGGGCACGCTTGCAGAAGTCCAGGCGCTGAACCCAATTTTCGACGGTTTTCAAGCATAAATCGGCCGATACTGCTGCAATTTCATGTTCGATATTCGTACGAAGTTCATCAATCGTCGCTGGCTTGTTGGCATAGACCATAGACTTGACGTATCCCCACAGGAAATAATCTAACGGCGTCAAATCGCACGACCGAGGCGGCCAATCTACTGGGCCATTTCGTGAGATAACACGTTCACCAAACTTGGTTTCCAATAAATTGATTATGGCATTCGCTGTGTGGCTTGTGGCGCCGTCCTGTTGGAACCACATGTCCTCCAAGTCCATATTATCCAATTGGGGCCAAAAATATTCGGTTATCATTGAACGGTAGCGATTCGCATTCACAGTAATGTGCCGGTCTTGATCATCACGGAAGAAGTACGTCCCAATGACGCTGCCATAAACCGCGCCAAACCGTAATTTTTCGGGATGCAATGATGACTCATGGATTACGAGTGGATTGCTGTCTGACCAATAACGCTTATTTTGCTTATTGACGTAGCCATTCAGCCAAAAATTAAATTCAGAAATTGGTCGTAGCGCTCTTAAAGTTGAGGCCACTGACTCCAAATTTCGGTAGTAAATTTTAATAATTTCGACTCGTTGTTGGCTTGTATATCTTTCCATGATGAAATGGCAAACCTTACTGAAGAGAAATGTCAAAAGAGCGGGAAAAAATATGGCGTCGTTTGCTGTCCCTATCGATTTACTTTTGTAGCATCTCTGTTGAAAACCCCTTTATTATTTTGAAAAAATCAATGAGTGTTCGAACTCATGGACGATGTGTGAATACCTTATTGTAACACGGTACCTGTTCGATTTCTATGAACACATTATTAAATGTTACATTGGAAACTAAAAAAAAGAATAGTTTTTGTGCTGAAGGCTCTTTTGCTATTGCACTTTCTTTTTTCATACATCTGCTTTCACATTAGATGTAATATTGTTAAAATAAATAAAACAATATTTAACTCACTGAAATAATTGGTTTTGTTTTGTCAAAAGCAGAGCGACGACGGAATACTGGCATACACCAACAGAGCAATACTAAAAAGCCTCCATTACTCTCTTCGATGTCTCTTCATGACGACGAGGTATTAGACCATTTCATCGAGTTTGAGTTGCTTTGGTAATTTACTCTTTGGTTTGCATAATACGGACAGAAATTAAAGGGGCATACGTATTTTCGTTCGATGAAAACATGATTGAGCTGTCATTAGTATCAATCAAACACTTTTAAACTTAGTTTGCTGCAGGACTATAAACTGTGTCTTCTTTGGCCTCTCATTCTTCATCATTTCTCTGGTAGCTTTTCGATCAGCTGTGCCACAGAAACCCCCTGTTACAACTGAATAAAAAACAAAATTTAGCTCGCTGAAATAATTGTTTTCGTTTTGTCAGAGCGACGACAAAATGTATTGAATAGTATAGAGAACTTATTGTACTCTTTTTCCGCTTTCATGTAGAGAGTCTGAGTAAAAGAGCATAAACGAGTCTTATTCTCTGTATAGAATATTTCAATATAAATGCACCATTTCGACAATATTATTACACAAAACAATACGAAAAGCATAAATGTTTCAAAAGGCATCAATGTTTCACATCAAAATTATGAATGTACCAAGTTATGACAAAAAGAGAGTAATACGTTTTAAATCATTCGCCAGTGCTTTTGAGTCATACAATTCGTTCCATGAGCTCTCTATTCTATTCAATACTCTTTGGCGACGACGACCTGCTTGTTTCTTCGCTGCCGCTACATCAATACCGTCATACTTATTTTCAGGGAGAGACTATTGTTGCACAACAACCACGTATGTGATGCATGTGTTCACTTTGATAGATTGCCCTACCCCTGCCTATACTGCCGTGCTTTCAAGAAGGACTCAAGTCCACTTTCACGAGAAGCAGATTTCTGAATTCTGCTTGGACCTTCATTTGTAATAAGAAACCCGTTGTTTTTTATAATGAAAATAATAACATTTATGTAGTTTTACCGCAATTTCCAACCATAACGGAAGGTGCAAAATGTTGCTAACTTGAGCATTAAAAAATATATTTTTTTTTAATATTTTGGAGTTGAGTCTTTCTTAGTAAGCAGGGCAGTATAGATCATAGAATAATACATACGTAGATAAACTTATTCTCTCATCTGACGTTTCATTTCACACTCTTCATCGTAGGTTTGTGGAAATGAGAGCAATTAAATTTAAAATTACCTTACACCAGGTGGAGTTACAAAATGTGTTCACTTAACTTTTCCATGTCGTTTTGGTCTAGAACTGAAAAATTTAAATATATTTTGCACGTTTTTGTTGACTTTTATCGTTGGTAGACATTTGTATTGTATTTAACACAACTAGTTTGCCGCAAAAACACGAAATTCGGTTGTTGTTCCTTTGTTGATCGCTGTATACTATTGCCACCATCTGGTATTATTGAACCCATATTTTCCACCATCCAATGTTTACTTTCCATCGTACCTATGACGTTTAATTTATTGAGCGAATAAAAGCTTCTATGGTATGTATTATTCTATGGTATAGATGTTAACACTTCAAAAGAATATTAATATTTTTCTTCAAAAATTAATTGTTATAATTGTTTTTAGAATGTCATGGAAATGTTTAAAAGCAAATTATAACAAATAAAACAATAGACGATAACTTTTTTATCGGGTTTAGTCTCAACTTGTAAAACTGCACATGTTAACGTGCAAGTTGTCATTTTGTATGGGCTAACGCGTCTAGGCTACGAATAAAACACCCCTTACCAATAGTGCTGACAGGATATCATTCGAATTAGTGATTATAATTTTCCTAAATTATAATACTGCCCTCATACCGCCAATTTGCTTCAAAACCACCACTAATTTGGAGTAAAATTGTGGCCTATTAGAATTTCTGTTCGCCTAATCAGTTCGGCGCTGTCATCTCACAATGGCCCACCTTTACGACACAACAAAAAACCGACGACGAGTTGACGAGACTGACAAGTAAGTAGCAGACATTTTGTTGACGACATTTTGTGTTTCTTTTCAGCTGCGGTAGAAAAATCGACTGTTGAAATTGAAAAACAACAAAGCTAGTTTGCATTCTTCTTGACACAGAGTGAGTGAGACACTCAACAAACTACAACGAAGTCATTCCCGGTGGTTCATTACTCTGTTCCTGATCAACAGCAACATGTGATAGCTAGTTACAACTTATGCAAGCAACAATAATTTCCCCATTATCAACCATCCTGCGATAGTTACTTATCCCCAGTGTTTGTACTGAAGGATGGCAATTGTTTGCCTTAAAAACCTCTCTTTGGGCACAACAAGTCTCATTCGTCGTCACTAGATTTGTTGCTGCTGTTTGGCTGTTGTTTATTTCTTATAAACAATGCCCGTCTATCATCAACAACAAAAAAGTCAAACAACAGCAACATTTCGATTAGGTACCCAGCATATGGGTGCAGGTGTTCCGTCGTTTATACACCCGTGGAATTACCAAAGTATTATACAGTTGATTATGTTACCCATGGGGTTGTTGGATACATGTAGATGATGATGATGACTCGTATGCAGTACAATATTCGTACTAAACAAACAACAATTATTATTCTCTTTGTATTGTGGTATCGTCGATTGTCTGTCCATTCGTCGTACATTTGTTTATATTTCTGCTTGTTTATTAGAACAAGTCGTTGTTGTTATTTCAGAATAACCAACAACAACTAACCTCAAGGTATGTACACTCGGTGTCATAAGTCTACGCTTCTTTGGTGCATAAAATTCTACTGTTAAAAAAAATATAAAATTTTAAATTTAATTTTATAAAATAAAATAATATTTTAAATTTAATTTTATAAAATATTATAAGAGATCATTTTGTCCATTATTACTCCTAAAAAATAAAATAAATGGTTTCCCATTACATCCCATGAAGGGGCCGGGGAGAACTTCTCACAATCACTGAGCTGTGCGCTTTCCAGTTTTCACTCACTGATTGGGACCTACAATTTTACACCGATTCCGAACGGTAAATTGAGATCCCCCGAAAATGTTTCATCGTATCAAGGCGAATTTATACAAGGTGGAAGCACTAGAATTCGCCTTACTTTTTGCGCTGGTTCGGTCAAAAATAGCAATTCGCCTTTTGTGGTAATGTCAAAATATGACATTTGTATTGCATGCGTAGACATATATACATACATATTTTTCATTTGCTTGTGCTGTTTCTGTTGTGAAACAGCACAAACACATCCGGCAATGACTGCCCCACAACAAGCGTTTGTTGTCGTCGCGTGGAACATGAAACATCGGTCCCGTACCGCTTTCAAACTTGTTATTGCAAATAGCACATTTTACCATCTTTAAATACTTTTTTTTTCACTTTTAAGGGGAAACTTTCAAAAAACACAAGTTTCTAAATTAACTTCACTTTGCCAATAAGAATGTAAACAAAACTAATAAGTTTGACAATTCGAGCTCAATTCGCCTTGGCATCAGCTGTTCAGAATATGAATCAGCTGTGCGCTTGCTATAACCTGAAGTAGATCAGCCTTGCATCGTATTATACAAAATGGGTGACTGAAGGAAAAGTTTCAAAAAACAAAGCGAAAGATTATTTCGACTGCATTCATCCACCGCTAATTATAACTGTTGGAGGCAAAACATTCCTAGACATTATTCCACCGCCTGAATTACACCTTATTCTTGGTGTTGTTAACACTAGTGGTCTTCATGGAAGCTCGAAAGAACCTCGTAAACTCGAAAACATCATAAACTTGCACAGCAAACGTCAAAACAAACAAATTTCCCATACAAAGCGACTTGCTCAAAAGTGGAAAGTTTTCGAGGCAAATTTGCTGCGCAAACGTGGGATGGAGAAACGTGTAAACTTTTGACATTTCGTTGTCATCTGACTAGGATGGATAAATAAGGTGATAGCACTAGAACAGTAGAAAAAGTACAAATACATAATACAAGCAATTGCTACTGCTACCACCTTATGTATCCATCTTGGTCAGCTGAAATGGTTTTGAGCGCAACTACGCGGAGCAACTTTACCTGGTGCCTCATGCAACGGTGCGAGGGTAACTTGCGCTGAGCAAAAGTTCTCGGCTTTCACGTTTGCATGAATGCCGCTACATTTTTCACGCATATGCTGAAAGAGTGTGAAAATGAGTCGCTGTCATGGGCAAAAGCTTGTCACGTTCAGCGTGAAATCAGAAGAGGATGTTCTGTTTTTAAAGGAAATGCATGCAAAACACTTTTGGATAAAGTATACCTTCCGCGCCAGGTTGAAAATCTAGCAATGTTAAAGTATTTGACGACTTCAAAAAAGTAGTTTCTGCATGCTTCGGAAATAATCTTGACCAAAATTACAAAGCTACATGGACTTAGGTGTCAGCGTTACACCAAAGGTTCATGCAGTTCTGTGAAAAAGAACGGTGAAGGATTAGCATTTTTTGGGGAGCAGGCGATGGAGTCCGTACATTTTGATTTCTTAAAGTCTTCCTGGGAAATGAATAAGGATGCTGAGAATCACCCGGATTATCCTATACACCTTTTCAGCGCTGTTTGTAGATATAATGCTTCACATGTTTAAATTGATGTAATTATAATTAAATTATGTTACATTTTTATATTTTATTAGTACTAAAATGTTGAAATAATAAAAGTTTAATAGAATTACTACTAAAAATTATTATTATATCATTTTTCCCTTTCTATTCATATAAAACAATGCCATATTGTCCAAAAAATCGTACTTCGTGCGCAAAAATGTTCAAAGTGGATTTATTTAAAAATCTCTCCACAGATTATTTTAGTTTTTTGATTTTTCTCATCTATGAACATTGTAAATTCAGAATCTTTACTAATTTTCTAGGTGTAAGACCTTTTTATTTAATTTTAGTTAAGGCGCACCGTGTTTAGCATTGTTTTACTGGTAATAGGTCTGTCTGTTTACTCGATAATTTGTACAAATTATTACTGGATGTTGTCTATTTACTCCAAAAGCCAGTAAACGAGAGCCAGAGAGAGATTTTGTTTTGACAGTTCAATGATAGAGAACTTACAAGTTTTTACTGGAGAAGAAAACATGTGTTTTTTGGAAGCAGCTGTTTTATGAAAACAGACGTTTTATGCAAATAAACAAATTAAAGGAAAATACAATTGAAATTTAACGATGGAAGTTGTAAGTAACAGGTCTGAGAAGAATTTTTTGTGCATTTTAATATGAATAAAAGTCAATAAATACACTGTACAACATAATTTATTGCAGAATGGTAATAAAAAACAGTGCGATCGTGGGGTAAGTGATATTGAGATGGCGGAATTGACAACTCTTCCTAGTACTTCGGCATCAGCACAGGATAATTGTGGAAGCATTTCAGATACATATTTATAGTGAAATTCATATAATTTTGTGTAATTTTTTTTAAATATATCATCTGCCATGAAGGTGCAGTTGGAGATCGTGGAATAAGGAAAAGGCTTGCAGATCATCATAATCTTTCTCGATAAAATAGCGTCCGAGATCCTATTGCCGAATTCATTACAAATCGTATGGCTGAAAATAATTAAGAAACCGAATAAAAATATTTGACATTTAATTAATATACAAATTTATTATTATTTCATTAAATTAATTTATAATTAATTTTTATATGTTTATTTATATTCTATTCTCTTTTCAATTTCTATTTTCTTATTTTCTACTTTCTTCTTTCTTTCTGCCCTTTCCTCTCTTTTTTAATACTCTCCTCCAATAGTTTTTTGAAATTTTTCGTCACTTTCCTCCCTTTTACGTGTGTGTTCTTCTGATTTTTCAATAAACTCTTGGAGCCTAGTTTTTCTTTATATAGTGTAATATTTTTTAAGAATGCAGCTTTAACTAAATACCTGATTGCGAAGAATTCAAACAATCATTGCTGCTCTAGTTCGCAGTTGTAATTAATTATTTATACCTTTGACATCAAACACTTTTTGAATCTTTAAATATTTACATCAGCTGTTTCCGTTTCTTGCAAGTTTTTACTGGATGCTGTCTGTTTACTTTTTGGGATATTTTCAACTTGAGAGTATAATATGTCTTACTCTCTCAAAAATAGTTACTGAGTAATTCTTACTGGGAAATTAAACAGACAGACCTATTGTTGTGTTGGCGGATTTTTCTCTCTATTAAGGCCGATAGGTGTTCAATTGGATTTGTCCCTGGTGATTGCGGGGGAGTCGGTATCGTTCTTGGTATATTATATAGTATCAAAAGCTTAAAACCTTCAGCAGTCTCCTTTGGGTTGTTGTCCTGTTGAAATTAATATTCACCGGACAATACCAATTTTTGAGTACTCTGCTTTAAATTACTTTATAATATGTCTAGATAGGCGAATCCATCCATCGTTAACTGAATTCAAAATAACCTACTCCTACAGCTGTCATACATCCCCACATCATCACTCCTCCCCAACTGTGCTTAACCGTTGGCAGTAAATTTTCTTTATTGAGGGCGGTTCCCGATATTCTGCACACCATTTGTTTACCCATGATCAAAAAGACTGCATAGAAAATGTCAGAAGTCTGACGGAATGTTTACATACACTCGGCCGCATAAGTCTGCGTACAAAGTTAGTATGTTAAATTTGACATCAAATTTGTTGGTTGATTGGTTGAAAAGGCTGCAAGACAGCACGCTGTCTAGCACACTTAGGCTAAAGAAGCCCATTGTAATACCTGAAGTTTCTCCATAGCAACTATTGACTATCGTCCAGCCAATTTGCCCTTTCAATAAATTTGTCTATAAGACCTACAGGAATATCCGGTAGGGCTACGACGGTGCTAACTAAATGTGTTCCGAATATCCTACTTCTCAGTCCTGCCAGAGCAGGGCAATCCAAGAGAAGGTGTTTCGTCGATTCCTCGTCCTCTTCCATGGAGCATCTACAGAGAGTGGAGTTTCTATGTCCCAATCTTAGGGCGTGTTTTCCTACAAGACAATGTCCCGTAAGTGTTCCTATCATTGCGGATAACCTGCCTCTCGGCAAGTTAATTAGTTACCTAGTCCTCCTCCTGTCCACCTGTGGCCAGAGGGCCCTGGCTTGTTTGCAAGTTGAAGTAAGTCTCCACTTGTCCTTGTACATATTATCGGCCCACTGCCTGATCTGTAAACGGTAGGTAGAGATTGGCAAACTAACACCTTCTTTTGCTGGAAGAACCTGTGACGTAGTGCCCTGTATAGCTAACGCATCCGGTACGCAATTGCCAAGAATGTCACTGTGTCCCGGTACCCAGATGAGCCTGATGTCAAAATACTCTGCCATCACCCTAAGTGATGAGTGGGATTCTTTCACCGTCAGGGACGTAGCAAACATGGCTTCCAGGGATTTTATGGCAGCCTGGCTGTCTGTGTAGATACATATTCTCCGGAGGGTTGTGACACTACTTTTCAGTAGTTCAGCAACCTCCAGTATGACGATAATTTCCGCCTGAAATACACTACAGTGATCAGGCAGCTTGAAGGAGATATTTATATTTAGGTCCGGTGAATGGACCCCATAGCCTACTTGCTCGTCCAACTTTGATCCATCCGTGAAAAGTCTGATACGACTGGTATCCCCTTTCAGTGACTTTTCCCAGCTATTCCTGTTCGGAATAGAAGTCCTTAGATTTGTCGCTGGTAATACAGAAGTCCGTTTTTACGGAAATGGAGTTGATCCGGTGTAGTAATTCAGTGTGTCCGGAATGCCCCGATATCAAAACGCCACAATCTCTGATTCTAACCAGGGATGTAGCGGCTGCCGATTCGGCCATGTTATCAGGAGTACAGATGTTCAGGATAACATTAAGTGCAGTACCTGACGTCGTGCGCAATGCTCTACTAACGCTAATCAGTGCTGATCTTTGAATTTTCATCAAGGAATTCAGAATATATTTCTTTTGGAGGGACCTCCACCAAACTACGATGCCATAGAGAAGTATTGGTCTGACTATTGCCGTATAAATCCACATGCTGGTCTTAAGAGAACCCAAAGAAACCGTAAAAAATGAGTTATTTTTTTGCGATTTGACGCTCCGTTTGCGAGATATAGATTTTTTTTCTAATTTTTTCATATTTTCGATCAAAAATGGGGTTGGGTAACCCACTACCATCGCGAGGGTAACTACCCATTGTTGGTGATGCGTAATTCCCCATTATCCTGTGGGTAATGGGTAGTCGTGATGAGTAATTCCCCATTGTCATGGGAAGCTACCCGTTATTTTCCTCATTACCCTGTGGGGAATGTGTAATTGTGATGGATAATTCGCCATTGTCGTGTGTAGCTACCCATTATTTTCCCCATACCCTGCGAGTAATGGTTCATTACGCATTCCCCACGGCGATGTGTTTAGGTTACACCTGGGGGGGGGGGGTAAATATGAACTCTCCTTGAAAGGCATTGTAATGAACTGTCCAACAAGCTACATATGTGTCGATCCGATCCGAAGTCTAAAAATAGAAATATATACATATGTATATATATCCGAACTTTGGAGGCCCGTAACTTCGGAAATAGGGTCTTGGCTCTAAAATGTTTCCTTTTCTGGAATTCCTACATTTAAAAAAAATTGTACCTATGTCCGAAAAGTAGATATATTCCCTTTGATTTTTGCGAACTCCTGAAGCGACGATTGCCGGCTGTAGTTAACCCAAGTACGTCACACAACGTAGCCCTTTTCAAACTCCCCTCAGCAACCAACAAACTTTTTTCTTAAGCACCATAATGACACATAGGGTCTATTGTTATTTCTCTTGTACCGACATAGTCAGAGACGAGTACCACACGAATATACGTACCCACAACCACTTCCAGACTGCAATACAAAAAAACAAATGTGAAAACAAGGTTCGACACCATTTATTTTTCGCCTTGACCGCAAATAAAACAAACGACGAAAACCCATAAACACTGAAGTGAACTGATATGAAAACAACGACCGTAAGCAAAATGTGAAGGACTTCTCAAAGCAAATGAACGAATAGGCGACTTTTAGCGATGAAATGAGGTCGTTCCAAAGAATTTTTGGTTCGATCAAGGTTAAACCGAAAGACACAAGGGACAAATGTTTGCGAATTTCAAGTAAAACATTTTTGCAAAATTTGCGAAACGTTTTTGTAGAAAAGAAAGAAACGGGTTAATTGTTGATGGGGGAAGCGGTAATGAAGATTTTGTTGGTACGGAATTTACATACGACTTTGGTGAGTTCATGCGTACTAACGATGTGTGTTGTATGTATGGTGGGATGAGGGCAAAAGAGAGGGTGAGGTTGTGTGCTTGTTCGAGTTGAATAAACTGTGACGTTAAGAGTTCAACGGCCTCTTGATTTTGGAGTAGGTTTCGGTGTTCGGTTGTTGCTTTTTTTCAACAGTGTTTTAAAGTAAATTATATTAAATGATATTTTGTTGCTTATGCTTTTAAGGGGCTTTTATACTTTGTACGCAGGCTTTTCATGTGGTTGTTGTTTTACACGATATTTCGGTTGTTGTTTTTGATTACGTGTTTTTGTTTGCTGCTGTTCTTTTTCAGATTTCGTTGCTTTTGACTAATTGAAGGTGAACGTCTTTGTCGTCTTTTTCAATTTTCTGTTACCCGTATACATCAGTTCGTTGCGAAGCTTTTTTCGAAGCTAAGGTTAAGGTTAAATAACGTGACTGACGACGACGACGCATTTCTCAACCAAAAGGTGAAAACGATTTTTAAGATCTTACAGCGAGAAATGATTGCCATTGAGTTTTGCACAATTTCGCAAAAACACTAACCATACCCAATAAAATACTCAACACCAAGCACTAGTTGTCAAAGCCAATGTTGCCAAACCACGAGTAAACAGAACTCCTAAATCGCTTAAACAAAATCTCCTCCAGTATTAAGTAACCGTATTAATTAATAAAACTTATGTAAAGGCCTTCGCCGAGTAAATGAACGTTTAACGTGACACTGGAATGAAATGGAATGGAATTTTATAATTCGCAACATATCATTCACAATTGTCGCCGCCTATATTAAATAAATTAATTATTAAAATTCTACCTGAAAAAGTTTGGTAAAACCGCACTTCTCCTAGCCGGGCTCAAAAAAAAAAAAAAACGAAAATCGGGCAAAATATGGGAACTTCACAAATCAAAGCATTGTTCTACGGTCGGACCTATGGGCCCGACAATCGGCCCGATAACAGCTTTAGTAAACGAACGCCGAACGGATGTACAAGTAGAGAAGAGAACCAAAGAGTCGGCCCGATAACAGCTTTCGTAAACGAACGCCAAAAACGAACAACAACAAACGAACGCAATCAAAAAGGATGTACAAGTAGAGCAATTTGATTGCGCAATTTGGCAACCCTAGTAGAAGAGAACCAAAAAAGTCGACGCGATTCATTCAAACGCATTTCTTTTCACGTTATAACTTGATTATTTCATACTTTTTACATACTTTTTTTTAATTTTATTTAAACATGGGTGGAATTTCTATAGTTAGATACTGTAACATCATCAGAAAACTGCTCGACCATTGAAATATTCAACAAAGAGAGTAAGAGAGAGCAGAGAAACGAGGCGCTTCACTCGTTTTCTTTGTTGGCATTCCACTCCATGAATAAATTTTCTTCTCTATACGCAATCCCGAAGTGATTTAAAACTAAAATTTTGTTGACTTTGGCGTTCGCGTTGGCTTTTACGTTTACGTTCACTTACGGGGCTTTTCTAATACATACTACCCTTATGGCCAGTTTTTCGGTCGGAGATCATCTTCGCATATGGTTTAAACTACGTTTAAACCATATTTTAATTTTTTCAGTCAAAGGTAAAACTACGTTTGACTCTCCAATTTGTGCGAGTTAAACTAAGTTTAGATTGTGTTGGCTTTTGACAGCAGCAATGAAAAACAAGAAGAAGAATTTTGTGTATGTAAACAATAAAACATTTTTTTGATATTTTTTGGAATTTTGAAAATGAGTTTTTCCTCGGATCTAGAAGACATTAGTGACCAAGAAATGTGCGTAGAATTTTGTTATGAGGTTACAAGAAAACAACGCACAATAATGACCCGGACAAATCACTTCAATTTGCTTGGCGATAATGACTTCTATGTAAGATTCCGTCTAACAAAAGCACTCCGTCTAACAAAAGCCGACTCTTTGGTTCTCTTCTCTACTTGTACATCTTTTTTGATTGCGTTCGTTTACGAAAGCTGTTAAGGGCACCTTAGGCCAGCGGGTTGTCGGGCCAACACGTCTCCCAGTCGGGCAAAAATCAAAACTAGTTTGATTTTCAGAAAGTCGGCTAGTGTAAGGCGAAACAATGCCCGACACGAAAGTCGGCCTGACAAATATTCGGCCGACTGGTCAATGAAAAAATTTAAAATATTAATCTTTGAGAGAGAATATCTTAATAACGATACAAGATATTCCGCAACACTTGGCATGTTTTTTGTTTGTCTTGCATAGTAGATTCTCAAAAGTAAAAAAGCTTTGAAATCGGCCTATAAGTGTAGAAGTATCAGGCTTAAAAAGTTGCAACAGCACCAAAGTGATCAACTTTGACACCCTGTAGCTCTAAATGTATTAACACAGGGTGCCTCTTAATAAGGGTTTTCAACAGAGACGCTACAAAAGTAAATCGATAGGGACAGCAAATGACGCCATATTTTTTCCCGCACTTTTGACATTTTTCTTCATTAAGGTTTGCCATTTCATCATGGAAAGATATACGAGCCCACAACGAGTCGAAATTATTAAAATTTACTACCGAAATTTGGAGTCAGTGGCCTCAACTTTAAGAGCGCTATGTTCGGATTTTCATCGGAAAACCATCTTCAGCAATGGGGCTCATTTCTGGCTGAATGGCTTCTTCAATAAGCAAAATATGCGTTATTGGTCAGACAGCAATCCACACGTAATCCATGAGTCATCATTGCATCCCGAAAAAATTACGGTTAGGTGCGGTTTATGGGCCGGCGGCGTCATTGGGCCGTACTTCTTCCGTGATGATCAAGACCGGCACATTACTGTGAATGCGAATCGCTACCGTTCAATGATAACCGAATATTTATGGCCCCAATTGGATAATATGGACTTGGACGACATGTGCTTCCAACAGGACGGCGCCACAACCCACACTGCGAATGCCACAATCAATTCATTGGAAACCAAGTTTGGTGAACGTGTTGTCTCACGAAATGGCCCAGTCGATTGGCCGACTCGGTCGTGCGATTTGACGCCGTTAGATTATTTCCTGTGGGGCTACGTCAAGTCTACGGTCTATGCCAGCAAGCCAGCGACGATTGATGAACTTCGTACGAATATCGAACGTGAAATTGCAGCAGTATCGGCCGATTTATGCTTGAAACCCGTCGAGAATTGGGTTCAGCGTCTGGACTTCTGCAAGCGTGCCCGTGGTGGCCATGCAAAAGAAATTGAGTTCCATACATAATGGCATCGAACGTACTTTCACAGGAATAAAGAATTTCATTGATATCTAAAATCGGTTTTGTTTTATTTAAAAAAACTTTTGTAGCGCTCTTATTGAAAACCCCGATATAGTGTTCTGAAACGAAGGATCAGAACAATACTTTAGAAGTTGTGATATTGCTACCGCGTAGTTTACAATCGGCCCTACTGTGCAATTTTACAATCGATATTTTGTGGTCGAAAACCGAATAATCGGCCGAAAGTCGGAAATCAATTGTCCACCTCGCAGCTGCGATTTGGCCGCGATAGACTATTATCTCTGGGGTGCTCTGGAATATAAGTGATACGCAAAAAGCCCGAGTTCACTGAGGCCTCAAAACACGAAATCGACGCTGCGATTCACGAGATAGAGGCCCAAATAATCCGAAATGTACTGAAGAATTGGGTAGATCTAAAGAACGATGGTGTGTTTCATGCATAACTTTGCATGTTCAATCAATAAAACCATAACCATTGAAACCAAAAGTATGCTCCAAAAAACACGTTTTATGCGCTTAAAAAATGCTCTTAAAAACGGAAAATATGCTCTAAAAACCTTCAAATATGCTTTTAAAAATAAAATATACATATTGTATTTTAATTCATAAAATTAAATTTTTATTTAAAAAAAGAACAAAAACTTAAAGAAAATAACAAAATATAAGGTTACAAAAGGTGCGCATAAACTTAAACATAAGTTTTATATAAGAAAAATAAATGAACTTAAATAAAAATTCAATGGCTAACAATATTTTCTTTTTACTGTTTTATGTTGTATGACAACTAAATTTCAATATTTTAAATATATAGAATACGTCTTACCTTACGGTATAGGGAGTCGTGTCAGATTGTTATTGTTGTAATCTTTATTTCATTGATTATGAGGAAATGAAGATGTTATCTTTCGTTTGATATACATTTCATATTGGTTGATATCTTCCTAATATTTAAATTTCTCAAATGAAAATTGTTTAAACACATACACTCAAACATATGTGTGGTGTTTGGTTGAGTGTTTGAGTTTGTAGCGTGAACACGAACTATGCTGCTGTTTCAGTGTGGACACAAACCTTCGGCTGTTGTTTTGATTGATGAAATATTGAAATTTCGTATATTTACTTATGTATTTAAGTGAAACAAAATGATAAATGTGAATTTGAATTTAACATGGATATATAATTATAAAAAATATAAATCAAATTGATTTGCGTCTGTTATTTAGCATTTATCCTTACTCTTTTAATTTAAAAACATATTTATCCTATTTTTCCTACCATAAGCTTATGTATATTATCAAAAGTAACTATCAAATAAATAAATTCATTTGCTTATGTTATTTATCATTTATTGTTATATATGTTTTCTGTATTATCGGATGGCGTATTCTCCGTTAAACTTAATAGCCGTGTCTCTGACACAGCCTGCAGGGACAGTCCGTGGCCGAAGGCCTCGGACAACTGTCTGCTGTATTTTTTGGATATTATTCAATTTTATTGAACTTTGATATTGCATCAATCTATTTTGAATTTCCTGAGGAAAATTAAACTTTAAACCTTTTAATGAAAATTTTTTTAATTGAGGTTATTATTGCAGTAAATTACAAAGTATTGGCTTAAATTTTCAAATAAAAATCTTTGTCTATTATTTCTTAGCATATTTTTGTACATTGAAAAACTTCTTTCTACCTCGACAGATGTGATGGGAGCATATTTAAATGCTAAAATTTCTCTTACATTATATTTTAAAGATGTATTTTCTGAAGAACCATTTAATTCTTCATAGATATTTTTAATTAAGGCAAAGCCTTTATTTTTATCTAAATCCTGTTTAAGCTTAAGCTGAATTCTATAAGAACATTCATGAAGGCTAAGTCCAGATGTCTGTAGTTTTTTAATAGACTTCACAATAAATCCATAATTAGATGAAATACAAATTAAATCAGCCTTTGTTTTAGAACTTTGTAAAGTTTGTTTAGCAATTTGAATGGATAAAGCATCTTCACTCTTTAAAGCATCCAGTATTTCTAAAATCTTTTCATAGTTTTTGGCATAATAGTTTACCGCCTCAAGCCAAGTTCCCCATCGAGTTGTAACTGGCTCAGGCGGTAATGCTAAATCGGGATGAATTTCTCTAACAATATCGATTCTACATGGAGCTTTTAAAAACACTTTTTTACGTTTGATATTAGAGTATTTACACTCTCATATGAATCCCTTATGCGTTCACACACTCGATGAAGGCCATGAACCACACATGTTATATGTGTTATCTTAGGATAAAACACTTCGATAGCCTTGGCAGCTTTAGTCATGTAGGAAGCAGCATCCGTTACAATTAGTAGAATTGAATTTTTATTTAAACTATCTGCCAGGATTTTTATAGAATCATCAATAAGCCCAGCAATTGTAGAATGATTGGTATTTTCAAGGACTGCGGTATTTAATAAAAATATTTTCTTTGCTATTTCTTCGTAATTGCTTAGAATCCCAATGATTACGTTTGCGACGTTTCTTCCTGTAACATCAGTAGTTTCATCAATGGAAACCCATATATGTACATATACTGATTTTTAACACATTTTTTTATTTTATCAATACAGTTGTTGTAAAGATTTGCGACATATTTAGAACGAAGTGTTGATTCTGATGGTACTTTAAATTTCGTAAATTCTTCTAAAAATGTTCGTAAGGTTTTATTTCGAACTTTAAATAGAGGAATATCTACTGCAACAAACGCAGCACACAATTTCTCCTGAAATTGGGAATCTTTTGCAGCTCCTGCAGATTCGGCAAAAAATAATTGAGTTTTTTCTTTTTGAGACTTTCTTTGTTTTGTGCCTTCTATATGTTGCTTAACTAAAAACACCCTATCTGCTGATAACGATTTGTTGCAAATAGTACAGAAGAGAACTGTACCATCGGTTTTAAAGTCCGGATAATCCTTAAGGATATTTCGTAATTTTGATGTCAGAGATACCCTTAGGCTTTGGCATTTTCTAAAAAAAAAACTAAACTTGTTAACAAATTTATAAAATTGTTTGTATTTAACATTGCGAACTTACAATTTTGTTTAATACTGTTCACTAAGAGTTCAACAAATTAAATTGAATATAAGCACGAACACGAATATCTGTGTTTAGGCTTTAACACAAAATAAACAATCTCGACCATAGTATAACTAAACCAAGTAGTATCTTGCTGTCGGCAAAATAAAATTTGTTTAAATACGTACTTCGCCTTTTTAATATTATTTGTTCTAGACAGAGTTACCATATATTTTAAACTCAACAAGGTAATGGCCGCTATTAAGCCGCCCTTAGACATGTCACATGTGGATTGGTTGCAGCAACTTCAAGTTTACATCAACTTATCCATAGTGTGAGGTGAAGTTGAGAGTTTGCACAAACTTGTAGAGGTAAAATCATAACGATGTCAACTTATCCATAAATGTAAACGGCACCTTAGACCAGCGGTCTAGTCGGCCGATTTGCAGTCGGGTCTTCCAGTGTAAGGGGCAGTCGGCCGAGCAGTCGGGCAAAATTCAAAACAATTCTGATTTTTTTGGAGTCGGCCGACTAGACCGCTGGTCTAAGGTGCCCTTAATAAGGAGTTGAAGCAACTTTCATACTCATTTTGAGGAGGTGTGGCAACGTTGTCGGGAGAAAAGAATGAATTTACCACAGAGCAAATAAAGAGAATAAACGAAGGGAAAAATTACAAACAAATAAAAAACCTTAGTAGTGCTATTGTTAAATGTATGCAAAATATTAAAGTGGCGTGTTTGCATAAAATTTTTAATAGTTTTATATTGTGCGCATAGCCTTTCACTATAAAGTCTGGCTAGATAATAAAGTTTGTTCAACCTATTTGAAAGTGTACGGGCAAAATCACAATCGATAAAAAAAATCGATGTTTACGTCAACTTCAAGTTGATGTCCTAATCCAGAGGTCTAACTAAAAAACGCGCAGTAAAAAAATTCTCTTTAAAAAAAATTTAATTTAAAAAATAATTGAAAATATGCTTTAAAAATATGCTCTTCTACCAAAATATGCTCCTAAAACTAAAATATGCATAAATATGCTTTTAAGGTCAAAATATGCAAAAATATGCTCTAACAATTCGATGCCAGATTTGTTAAAATCTTTTGAAACGGATAAATACTTCATCCATTCATCAATACAATGTACAGGAACAAATATGAAATTGCATATTTTTGGTTTCCCTGATCATAACTTTCAAAAATAGTCTATTAGTATTTTTTTTTAAAGCGAGATTAAATTCCAAATTGTACATGGCCAACCCTTTAATAAATAAATAAATGGTCTCCCGTTACTTCCCATGAAGGGATTAGGGAGAGCTTCTCACAACCAGTGAGCTGTGCGCGTTCTAGTTTTAAACTCACTGATTGGGACCTACAGTTTTACACCGGTTTCCAACGGTATTTTGTGAAGTTTTTTCATGGCAAATTACTCGATAGTGTCGCCGTCACTAAGCGAGGAGACCGCCGTCGAAAGAAAGAACCCACGTCCTCTTGCACAAGAGCCGCGCACACTACCATTGAACCACCGGCGGCGACTTGGCCCACCCTTTACTATGAATAAATTGAATTGAAACAGAAAACATACATATATAACTCATTTCCACAATATACCATACCGTAATGACATGTGGAGTAGTGATTTTACGAAGTTTGGTAAATTTACGAGGTTTGGTGTGGTTGCATATGGACGTTGTATGTTGCAAAGTATTGCTTTAATAATACCAGATATAGGCAATGGTTCAAAATATCCAACAAGAAAACAGCAACGGCATTTCGTTTTGTGCGTTAACATTTTTGTGCAAATATACCACAATCATATATGTATGTACTGACAATAAAATATAACAAAAAATTCAAAAATACATTTAAATTTAACAAATTTAACATGACAAATTTAAGTCAACAATTTTTGTAATTCCACCTGGTGTAAGTCAATATACGTCAAATAACTATTTCTCGTACCGACCTATAGAGCAATTCTTTAAAGAGTAATTTTGACTCATCTGACGTTTCCCTTCACACTCTTCGTGGTGCGGTCGTTGTGATAGGAGCTGGTCGGCTTACACCAGGTGGAGTTTCAAGAACTGTTGACTTAAATTTGTCATGTCGTTTCGGTTGAGAACCGTGAAATTTAAACGTATCTCGGACATTTTTATCCTCTTTTATTGTTAGTAAACATTTGTGTTGTATTTAACACAATAATTTTAACACTCACTCAAAGAGCCTCCATTACGCTCTTCGATGCCTCTTCATGACGACGAGGTAATAGGCCATTTCATCGAGTTCGAGTTGCTTTGGTAATTTACTCTTTGGTTGGCATAATACGGACAAAAATGAAGAGGAATGCGTATTTTTGTTCGATGCAAATATAATTTAGCTGTCATTAGTATCAATCAAACACTTTTAAACTAAGGTTGCTGCATGGTTTGTAATCTGTAGGTCTTCTTTTGTCTCTCATTGAGCTATATCAGTTTATTGATTTCACAGGTAGTTGGGAAACGACAAAGTCTAGCATAATTTGTCATTTGAACCGATTGCATTAGTGCTGTATATTCATTAACATCCATATGTAAATTTAATTTGCTTTATCCTTACTATCTGGTCTGATTTATAATTTGGTTTATTATGAAGTCTGTTATGTTAATATCTCGTGATGTGCTTTTATACTTATTTATGTTAAGAATTTCTGTAGTTGGTTGTAACGTGTGAACTTATGATCCTTGCTCTCCCGTTATAGACCGGTCTATAATGTGTACGCTGTCCTCACGTTATGGGGACGTGGCCCTCTCGGTCGGTAGGGGCGGGTAAGAGTGGCGGCGATCGCTCGATTTAAAAAAAAATAAAAATGCCAACGAAAGAGTAAATTACCAAAGCAACTCGAACTCGATGAAATGGCCTACTACCTCGTCATCATGAAGAGGCAACGAAGAGAATAATGGAGGCTCGTTAGTATTGCTCTGTGATGCAACCATAGAGTAATCTCATACTCTTCTTGATGCGGTCGGTGTGATAGAGAGATGTTTGACGAAAAGTGGCATACACCAGGTGGAATTACAATAATTTCTTGCTTGAATTTTTCATGTAATTTTGGTGAAAAACTGTGAAATTTAAATGTGTTTAAACTTTTTTATTGACTGTTATTGTTAGCATACATTTGTGTTGTATTTAACACATTAATTTTAACACACAAAACGAAATGCCGTTGTTGTTATTTTGTTCGTTGTTTTGAACCATTGCCTCTATCTGGTATTAGTGAAGCAATTCTTTTCTACATCGAACGTAAATATCACACCAGGCCAAATGTCATAAATTTGGTGAGAGAACTATTAGGTCTACTAAAGGGTCCGCCAAATAACTTTTTTTTTTGAAAATGCTATAAAAAAAAAAAAAAACTGCTGAATATTTTCTCAATTTCTTTTTTTATTTGAGAGTACAATCCTTCCGGTTAATGATGGAAAATAATTTCAATCAAATGGCTGCCTCGGCTGGCCATGCAGTAGCCACACGATCGGTCCAATTTTTAAGCACATTATCGATTGTGTGCAGCTGAATTTCACCAATGGCTTCACGAATATTGTCCTTTAAAGCGTCAATTGTCTCTGGCTTGTCGGCGTAACACTTATCTTTGAGGGCACCCCACAACTGAATGTGTCAGTTGCCAAATCGATTAACTCCACTTTCCCAAACTTTTGGTATGTTAGTGTCTGTGGGTTAAACTAATGTACACAGTTCATTTTGAATTTAACTATATAATAGATACAGTTGTAGTGAACTAATATATAATGTCAGTTTGCATTTATAATGAACGTGGAATTTGAAAACCCAGCGAAAATTTAAGTTTCTACAGGTATTTTTTGATGGAGTTAATCCATTTGGCAACTGACACATTCAAATAATAGTCCGACGGTGTCAAATCGCAGCTCCGAGGTGGCCAAACGACATCAGCTCTGCGGCTGATAATGCGATCTTCAAAAACAGGGCGCAAAACATCGAGTGTAGCTTCGGCTGTGTGGCACGTAGCGCCGTCCTGTTGAAACCAAATGTTGCCAATATCCTCCTCTTCAATTTTTGTGAACAAAAATTCGTTCAACATGGCCCGATAACGATCGCCATTGAGTGTAACGGCCACTCCTTGCTCATTTTCGAAGAAAAATGGCCCAATTATGCCTCTGGACCAAAATACGCACCAAACAGTGACTCGTTTTGGGTGCATCGGCTTTTCAATGTATGCGTGCGGGTTTTCTGTGCCCCAAGTGCGACCATTTTGCTTGTTTACATACCCGCCAAGGTCCAAATGAGCTTCATCTGAAAAGATGATTTTTTTGGCAAAATAGGCATCTTCTGTAAGTGGATCGCAGGCTCATTTTCCCATATTGCCCAGCGTTGTACAAGCGTATACACAACCATATTCGTTCAGCGGAAGGATAAAACTAATTATCTGTCAAATCAGACATGAGCTAAGTGTTACCATTCACGAAATAAGCACTAGTTGAAAAAAAAAGTTAGATGGCGGACCCGTTATAAGTATTAGTCTATGGATCCAACGCTCATATCACACCAGGCTAAATCTCAGAAATTTCCTGAGCGTGATATTTTCTCCATAGAAAATGACAAAATTTTAAAATACTTTCTGAGAATTATTAATTTACCCCATTTCACCCCTTATTTCTTTGGACTATAAAAATCCCCTAATTTCTTTCAGTCGTGATGGCAACCCCACACACATTTCTTTCCTCATTTTCACTCGCACACGCACAGACACATACCCAACCAACAACATTTTTAGTTCCCCATTTAAGCACTATGGGGTATTAGTGTTCCCCTATTTCTTATTTTTTCTCATATTCTCTGTACGTTTTTGCGTCTTTTACTCGTTTGCGTTGGCCACTGGTCACTTTGAGTGTGGGGCGATACGATTTCATTGCCTTTAGGTTTCTCTCCTCCTAGTAACAATGGACGTTTGAGTTCCCCTGTTGTGGGTTATTTATTAACAAATATCGTGTAGAAGACAAGACGAAAATCTGTTGAGGGCTCCCCTTTTTCTTTTGGTCAAAACGATTTGATTGGATTCTTTCTTGTTGTTTTTTTTCTGTTTATAACTGGGAGTGTTGTTGTTTTAATCGTGCGGTCAAGTCAGGTCCACAATCCAGTTTTATTACCAGGTACCCATAAAACCTCAACACAGAACATTCATTAATTCCCCACTGTCCGTTTAGTCAATCTGTCTGTCCGCCTTTTTTCCACTTCATACGCTTTTAGTCAATTTTCAATTTTTTTTTGATTTTTTTTGTTGTACACTATATAAAGCTAACGCATTGATGTTGCCTCTGATTTGCTATATGTAGCTACGAAACAACATCAACCAACCTGTCAGTCAGTGTTTGTTGTTGTTTTTGTTGTATTTTCTCCTCGTCTTGTGTTTCTTGCTGCATTCAATTTAATTCATCGTGTCTGTTGTGTTGTATACAAAGTGTTGGTCATTCTTCTTCTTTCCACAGTTTTTGTTTCTTTTTGTGTGTTCTTGTCTATCTTTTTGCTTTCCTTTTGTTTTCAATAGCTTTTTTATTGCCGCTGCCGGTGGTGCTGGCATTATTCATTCCTTCCATAGCTGTTGGCAACTGTCCAACTCTGCCTTTGGGCCAGGAAAGCATCGAAATAAAAAGAAAAAAAATGCAATCAAAAAAATTTGGATGGAATATAGAAATACCAGGAGATCAGTGGTCACTCAGTGCAGAGGTTGAAAATTCCCAAGGAAGAAGAAATTTTCTGTAAAGTAGTTGGGTGTTTTTTTTTTCTTTATTTGCTTCAGTGTGATTTGTGTTAGCGTTTGATGACCACTCGATTGGGATTGCCTGATTGTGTTAACACTGCAGACAAAGTTGTTGGAAGTTTTATTTTATTTTTATACATACATAAGTAGAAAACAGTATTGTTTATTTGGAAGATTAATGGAACTAATAGATTTGTATTCCAGAAGTACTTAGGTCCAACTCGTTTAGTAGTTCTCGAACTCATTCAATTAAGTTGCCCGGCATAACCGTCACGAACATACCGTCGCATTTCTTCTTAAACCATGTACGCGGAATTTTTTCGAAATTAAGTTTTTTTGTTTTTATTGTAGAAAATGACATTTGATTGCATTCTCATCTTGACAACTTTGTATGAAAAAAATAATTTTTAAGCCATTTCTACAACCTCGTCATAGAATAATACATTCCATAGAAGCTTGAGCGAATAATCAAGAAATTAAACGTCATAGGTACGATGGAAAGTAAAAATTGCATGGTGGAAAATATGGGTTCAATAATACCAGATGGTGGCAATAGTATACAGCGATCTACAAAGGAACAACAACCGAATTTCGTGTTTTTGTGACAAACTAGTTGTTTTAAATACAATAAAAATGTATATCAACGATAAAATTCAACAAAAAAGTGCAAAATGCATTTAAATTTTTCAGTTCTACACCAAAACGACAGGAAAAGGTTAAGTGAACATATTTTGTAACTTCACCTGGTGTAAGATAATTTTAAATGTAACTGCTCTCATTTCCACAAACCTGAAATGAAACGTCAGATGAGAGAATAAGTTTATCTACGTATGTATTATTCTATGAACCTCGTAAGCGCCATACAAAATGACATTTGCATGCAAAACAGAATGGTTTTTATATTTAACGTGGGAAATTTTAAAGTCTCACCCACAAAATTTTTATTTTTTGAGATAAAGAAACTTCGGTAAAACCGACACTTTTCGTCGAGTAAGTTAAAAACTATGTATCATATACAGCACAAATGTTCTTCGAGCACCCTTTAGATTAATAAAATTAAATTTTTTCCCCTGCACACAGAGAAGAGATTCGTTGTCACAACTAAATTTACAGCCAACTAAAATTTGGCGGTTCCTTGGACTATCATATTATTCAGTTGTGATTACAAATAATTGTGTTCCGTATCACCAAATGTTGGGCATGTCAATTGATTTGTAATTCAGTTTTGGTTGCAAGAACTGAAATATTTAGTTGCAGCGACAGTATCAATAAATAAATGTGATCTGTCAATCGGGTTTTAGTTGTAGCAATCAAATTACCCTGTAGTGGTGAACATTCTATTCGTTGGATGAACTTAATTCGGTTGTAATTCGGTATTGGTATGCTCATCCAATTATGTACTTGAATTTAATGGCTATCACAACCATTTGGTGACGCTTTAACCCTTTATGGATTTTATAGAAATAATTAATTTTATAGAAATAATTAATAGATCTTTCGAGATAAATCTAATTGATTCATTTTTTAGTCTCGATTTGTTGCAAATAAACTCAATTTATAATAGTCATAATAAACTGCTTGATTTAATATTTCTAAGTTCGAATCTAAAATTTTCAGTTACAAGATTTATTTATTCAGGTTATAGCAGCAGCTGTTGATGAAATTAAAGTGCCTAATATGCCAAAGTCAGCTGATGTAAACACAATGTGAAAATTGCAATTTAATTGCAAATGTGTTAAATTTAGTGTTTATAATAAAGATTCAAGTCGAGTTTTGTAAAGCCCTTTCATATTTAACAAATTGTTTTTGCAAACCACTCCATCTACTTTATTACAAATCCTTTGAAACTTTGTGAGCAAACTAATAATCTTAAGAAAAACAGAAATGTAAACAAACTTTGACATATTAGGCAGGAACAAAATGAAAACAATGAAATCAGCTGTGCTACTGCTATAACCTGAATGAATAAATCTTGTTTAGAAATTGAAATTAAATTCTATGAATATTCATCTTATGCTACAAATGATTTTGTACGATATAACTATTTTAGTTGTGATTTCAATGCATTAACTGATATTTTCTATAGTTTAAATTGGATAGATTTGTTGAATAACCCAATTGTTGGAATTTGCTATGACATATTTTTGTCCAATGTTGTAAATATTTGTCAAAATAATATTTCTCCAGCTAAGGCAATAGTGCATAATCTTCCTTGGTATACTAAAGGTTTAGAAAAGCTAAAAATTCTTAGAAATAAATACCACAAAATTTACAAATCCTGAAATAATGCTATAGATAAGCAATATTTCAAACACTATGAAAGAGAATTTAACTTTCTTAATAAATTTTTGACGTAGAATACGTCTTACCTTACGGTATGAGGAGTCATGTCAGGTTTTTATTGTTGTAATCTTTATTTCATTGAATTTGAGGAAACGGCTAGATGAATTTTTTTAAAATTTTTTTGTAGGTAAATGAAGATGTTATCTTTCGTTTGATATACATTTCATATTGGTTGATATATTTCTAGTATTTAAATTTCTCAAATGAAAATTGTTTAAACACATACACTCAAACATATGTGTGGAGTTTGGTTGAGTGTTTTTGGTTGCTCAACATTGCTTAGGAACATGTATCTAGTAAAAAGTGAAACGAACAGCAAGCTAATGTTGCTTGGCAACATGTATCTAGTAAAAAGTGAAACAAACAGTAAGCTAACGTAATAAAGCTTTTTTGCGAAAGCTGTTGTAGCATTAATTTTGAATTGTAAAGCGTAAAGCTTTCACACAACGCCCGAATGCTAATGCGCAGACTCGATAAGGTAAACCTTTTTTAATATTAGGGCGGCCCTCTCAACATTCGCAGAACTTATTTCAATAAAAATATTAATTAAAATACATAAATTAAATTAAGTTTAAAAAAATTGAACATAATATTTTTTTTTTAAACGGACTTGAATCAAATGCCGTTGGTAAATATAAAAATTACAGCAGACAGTTGTCCGAGGCCTTCGGCCACGGACTGTCCCTGCAGGCTGTGTCAGAGACACGGCCATTAAGTTTAACGTAGAATACGCCATCCGATAAGACAGAAAACATATATAACAATAAATGATAAATAATATAAGCAAATGAATTTATTGTTATATATGTTTTCTGTCTTATCGGATGGCGTATTCTACGTTAAACTTAATGGCCGTGTCTCTGACACAGCCTGCAGGGACAGTCCGTGGCCGAAGGCCTCGGACAACTGTCTGCTGTAATTTTTATACAATCAGTACATTATGAATCTTAATGTTTCTCTTAAGTTTCTCTTAAGTATAATCCTAAACGGTTTTTTAACTTTATAAATTCCAAAAGGAAAAGCTCTTTAATTCCACTAGTTATGAATTATAACAGTTTAACATCAAATACAATTAACAGTTCCTTAAATCTCTTCGCTTTATATTTTCAATCTAACTTTAACATAGACTCTGGCCCGCTTGATCATTTTGATTTAAATGATATCAATTCTTGTCTTGATTTTGGATCAATGCAAATATCAGATGAAGATGTAGTAAATGGAATCAATAAACTTTCGAATTCTTTTAATTGTGATAATGATGGTCTCTCAGCATTTATCGTAAAAAAATGTTCTCCCTCATTAATTTTGCCTCTAAAAATAATTTTTAATAAATCATTAGCGTCAGGTTATTTTATACAAAGATGGAAATACACATCCGTTTTACCAGTTCATAAATCTGGTAATAAAAATAATGTTTGCAATTACAGACCGATTTCTAAGTTGACTAATTAATGTAGCCAAAGTTTTCGAGCATATTGTTTGTGATAAACTTTTCTTCAGTCTGAAGCGGTTTATTTCTATTAACCAACACGGATTTATGCCTGGTAGATCTACAACTTCTAATTCAGCTGTTTTCACACAATTTTGTATATCGTCTTTTGAAAGGGGATTGCAAGTTGATACTATTTACACAGATTTTGCTAAGGCATTTGACCGTGTACCGCATAATATTCTGTTATTAAAGCTTTCCAAAATTGGCTTCCATTCGCAGATGTTGAGCTGGTTTTGCTATTATTTAACTGGCAGATGCTCCGTTGTATCTATTGATGGGTTTCATTCTGATACCTTCATCCCTTCTTCCGGAATACCACAAGGTAGTATTCTAGGTCCTCTTTTACTATTTAATATTTTCGTTAATGATATACATAACTTCTTGTTTTAAATATTCCCAGTTTCTTTTATACGCTGATGATTTAAAATTTTTTAAACAGATTTCGACACTTAATGATATCTCTAATCTTCAAGAGGATTTGGATAGGGTTATCCTTTGGTCAGCTAGAAATAGTATGCCCTTTAGTGTTAATAAATGCTATTCTTTGACGTACCATAGACGCCGTAATATTTTAATGTCCAAATACAAAATTAAGGACTGTACTTTATCAGCAGTTGGTGCAATTGTAGATTTAGGAGTTGTTTTTGATGTTAAACGATCTTTTAATAATCATTTGAACTATATCATTCCTAAAGCATATTCAATGTTGGCTTTTATTCGTCGTAATTGTGAAAAATGCTTTGACCATTACACCAAAAAAAAACATTAGCGGCATTCATGCAAACGTGAAAGCCGAGAACTTTTGCTCAGCGCAAGTTTCCCTCGCACCGTTGCATGAGGCACCAGGTAAAGTTGCTCAGCGTAATTGTGCTCAAAACCATATCCGCTGAACAAGATGGATGCATAAGGTGGTAGCAGTAGCAATTGCTTGTATTATGTATTTGTACTTTTTCTACTGTTCTAGTGCTATCACCTTATTTATCCATCCTAGTCAGATGACAACGAAATGTCAAAAGTTTACACGTTTCTCCATCCCACGTTTGCGCAGCAAATTTGCCTCGAAAACTTTCCACTTTTGAGCAAGTCGCTTTGTATGGGAAATTTGTTTGTTTTGACGTTTGCTGTTTACGATGTTTTCGAGTTTACGAGGTCTTTCGAGCTTTCATGAAGACCACTATTATTTATTGCGTTTGTAAGGTCTAAGTTGGGATACGCTGCGTTTATATGTTCACATTAATCGTGTAGAAAGAATTCAAAAAAAGTTTATAAAATTTGCTATTTCATTTTTGAATTTTTCTACATCAGTTCATTCGAGCTTGATTCCATCATATCCGGATAAATGTATCTTAATTGGTATGAGAACTTTAGAAGTTAGAAGAAATGTGCTGTCAATTAATTTCTTGCATGGGATTATTTGAAGATTTGTTGATTGTCAGGATTTGCTGGAAGTTATAAAGATAAATGTACCTTCCAGAAGGCTTAGAAATAATGTAAAATTTTTTCATATAGATTTACATAGAACCGATTACGCATTATTATTACCGTTAACTAAAGCCCTCAGATTATTTAATGAATACTCTGAACAATTAGATTTAAGTTTGCCACATCATCATTTTAAAATTATTTTAAATAATTTATTAAAGTAATTTTTATTATATAATTTTTAGATTTTAAGATGCTAGTCTGTAAGGATAAAATTGTATCCATAGACGAAATAAATAAATAAATAAAAGTAAAAAAAATATTTATTTATTAAATTGTGTATTTTATATTTAAATATAAACAAAATTATTATTATTTATAACCAGGTTCGTATTTCGTGCCCAAAACGAATCGAATCGAAAAAATAACACATTTTTACAGTTTTCAAAGGGTTTCTCACAAAGTGTTTCCATTCGCATGAAATAATTTTTTTTCAAAAAATCGCCAAAATAAGAAAATCGCTAAAATAAAAAAATGGCTATAACTCGGAAACGGTGCGTCCAATCGCAAAACTAATATATTTTTTACCCCCGGAGGAGGCTGTAACCAATGGATATCTTTACCACGGCATTACTTTTTTTTAAACAAATCGCTAAAACTAAAGTATTTTGAATAAAAAGTCGCTAAACCGCCATTATGTATACATTTCGCAAACGGAGCGTTCAATCGAAATATAAATTTTTTTTTGGAATTCTAAGGGGTTTTCAATGGATGCCTCTCATACGGCATCACTTAAAATCCGTTAAACTAACATTTTTCAAATAAAAAATCACTAAAATTCACATATGTATGTATTCGCGAGTGATAGGCATTTTTTATTTCAGCGTTTTTCATATTTTGATGATTTTTTGAACAAAATATTTTCCCACTTTATGAAAAATCCTTAGAAACTCGTAAAAAATAGTTGTGGCGTCAGATTCAACGATTGTGTTTAAAAGTCTCACTTAACCTCAATTTATGATAATATAGTTATATTCTTCGCTGGCTGATATCTATACACTTTATTGTTTTTTCACAACTTTGTTTATCACTTTCTGTTTAAAATATTAGTTTTTCTGTAAAGTCCTCGTGTAACATTCAAATATATGTAGTTTCTCTTTAACAGTAAAGCCTTTTGTGAAAAATCGAATACATAACTTTGTCACAAGTGTTTTTGTGGCAGAAACTAAATTATAATTACAGTGACTAATATTTGAACACGAATTTCAATATTGTACTTTGTTTTAATTGTATCTTCAATTTCAGATGAATGAGGTTTTAGAAATACTCCAATTGGTTAATACAACTAAAATTCTGTAGTAGCAACTTGTATTTAGTAAGACCTATTTTTAATCTATCAATAACATCGACAAATAATTCTGATGTTTGACAATTATGAATTCTAATCAAAAAATAGACTTTATCATGGAATTTCCAATGCCTGAATTGATTTCCAACTAATGTTTTCCCTGTGTGTGTATGCCAAAGCTCTATCTCGATATCTAAACATGACTGCCGTACAAAAAGCCGTTCTGAGAAGAAATTTGTTTTCGGACCCTAAGGGGTTAACTCGTGACTATAGAGGGTTAATCTTTAAGACCCACCCCAATTATTTTTACATAACTGACATTTCTTTTAAAGGATTCAAAGCTCAATCACTGCCCCTTATAGCAGCTCCAATACAATCCCAAATGTGTATGGGAAAAATATGAAATTTGTTTCGATGTTTCTTCAATTTTCTTACAGTGCAATGTTTTCTTCAGTTGTCTTAGGGTGCATTAAATAAAGAAACTTTTGGCACCCTTCCGGTCAAAATTCATGCACTGGTTCAGTTTTAATTACCACTGCAGTGAATGAGTAACGCTTCGTCGCATGGATGAAACATATTCGTTAATTTTTTTACGTTCAAAATAAAAAATAAATGGTTTCCCATTACATCCCATGAAGGAATTGGGGAGAACTTCTCACAAAAAGTGAGCTTTCTAATTTTTGTATACTCACTGATTGAGACCTACAGTTTTTACACCGATTCTGAACGGTATTTTGAGAAGCATTTTCATGCCTAAATACTCGATAGTGTTGCCGTCACTAAGCGAGGTGACCGCCGCCGAAAGAAATTTTAAGGTGGTCAGATCAGGGATCAAAGCCATGATCTCATGTACAATTAGCGCGCACACTAACCATTGAACCACCGACGACCACACTGTTTTTACGTTGCTACAATGAAAAGTCTCGTATATCCGAAAATAGTCGGTGCAATGAAAAATGTCATACATGATTTCTTTGACAATTTTTCATTTCGTTGCTGCAACAACTTAATTTTCGTTCTTACAACAATTTTATTTAATTTAATTTTTTTTGTAGAATAGTGGGTTAAACATTAAAAAAGTTTAAGTACATGAAATGTAAACTACTGATATTTGGTTTATCTGAAGCAAATTCATTGCAGCAATGAAACAAATTCATTGCAAGAACGATACTTATTCATTGCAACAATGAAACAAATTCATTCCAGCAACGAAACAAATTCATTGCAGCAACGAATATGATTCAAAACGAATAATGAATCATATTCGGTGCAGCAACAGCCATACTTTCATCGCAGTGACGAACAATTTGAAGTTGCTGAACACATTTTCGTAGCTGGAAAGAAACTGTACGTTAGATCACGTTCGATGACAAAAGTTGTTGGAGTGATGAACATTTTGACCCCTTTGACGATGCTTTTCCGTTCAGTGTGGAAATCATGTAAATTTTGAAGTTTTTTGAAAACGAAAATTTTCACCGTCCGAAGCATAACACCTAATTTTTTTTAAAGTTATGGGTCATAATATTACGGATATATTTTGATAACTGACGCCAGAGGAATTGAGTTACCTGCTTTAATTTTTTAGCAATAATAATAAAATTATAAATTTAGTTATAGGTATAGGGTAATTCCAAAAAACTCGGCACAAAAATCAGTATTTTCGAACCTGACAACTTTTGATTGGTATGAAATCTGTACAGCAGTTTCTCCTCGTCCATACGAATTCTATGACACCAGAATATTCAAAGTAGTTGTTGTTTTATGGTTCATTGAAGTAGGTATTGTCTGGCATTTTCTGAAAACAGGACCTGAATTAAAAATAGTATAACTTTGGAATGCGTTAATGGATTTCAAAATGTTGGATATCATTTTATAGCTTGCAATAACCGCTTTAATAATATACGATAGAACAGTCAGGCCTAAGTTTATTCTTTTTTAATCCAGCGAGTAAGTGAAAATCTGTTAATAATCAACTAACTTACAGGCCATGGTAAAATGAGTAAGGTAAACTCGTTAGAACAGCTGATTTCAACATATTTCTTGCTTAGGTGTTACTCTTATGTCAAATTCACATGCATTTTGTTTGTGTACTTTTTTGTTTACTTTTACAGTAGATACACACATGAAGAAAATTTGACAGATTATGGACACAAAAACAAAATGCCTGTGTTTGTTGTAACAATTCCTAGTGCGTTTACCTTACTTATTTTACCATGTTACAGGCTTATAAGTATGCAAACGTACGCAAAACCGGGGTTTCAACGCATGTGGCGCTATTTTTGGTTATTAAATTAGTCAAAACGTTAAAATTCCGGTCCAAACAATTATCAAACAATTGTTTTCGTACGAAATAACTGAGGCGTAACAACCCTGTACTAGATTTTGCCTACGAAATTTCGCAAAAAGCAACAGAAAAGTGAGCGAAATTTTCGGTTCATGAAATTTTCGTTATTTTTTATACACGTACTTCTTATGGTAACGAAAATTTCATAAAAACTGAATACCGGGCTTAAAACGGAAACATATATAGTCGCCCTGATCTAAGGCATTGTCTGTATGTATTCTTGCAAATGTTTATATTAGGCGTGTTTTTGTTACAAGCTAGCGATTATCGTTTGCTTGCTAGTAACCAACACGCCAAACTAGCGATAATTTATTATAATATATATGATCGTTTCGCTCTAACGCATGGTTTGTAGTTATTCTTGTATATGTGTATATTCTTCTCCTTATCTTTGGCTCATAATAACGATATCCAACACTATTTTTCTGATTTTTTCATACTGTCAACTTTCTGCCTGATTCAACCGGAAATACATATAATCGTCTTGCTCCAACGCAGGCTGTGTAGTTATTCTTGTTAATGTTTATACTCTTTTCCTTATCTTTGAACTCACAATAACGATATCCAACACAGCTTTTCTAATTTTTTTCAGACTGATAACTTAATGCCAGCTTAGGTCTGAAATAGAAGCGGGAACTTCAATTGCCGCTTAATATCGCTTGGATCTCCATACAAATTAAGTGATAATCTAAGCAAGCGGTGTAATAATATTAAAGTCAATGTCAACTAAACAGCATTGGCAACGTGAACTTCAACAAATGTGGATGCCAACTAGTTTAAACTAAATCAACGCGTTGCCAGCATTTGTGTTGTTTAACTCGAAAATAAGTTGGTAAATCGATTTTTTGGTTGTTAACTAAGGCCCAATTTTTCACTGGTTATTCAAATTGGTAATCAGTTGATTTTGAATTATGTTTGATCTGATCTTTTCAGTGCTTCGCCAAATAATTTTACTACCATGTGGCAACAATGGCAAATGCTATGAAAAAATAACCGGTATTCATACATTTATCGGTGCATCAAACTGACGCCATTTGCAAAACAAAAGTGAAGTGATAAAATACGAAATATTTAATGAAATTGGAGAATATTTGAGCAGAAATAAAGTACATTTTTATTGCTATTTCAGCTAGGATGGTGATTATAATTGTTCACATTAACAATTAGAGAAGTTTTGTGTTTGTTCTTCTTGTTGTTTTCTGTCAAAATCATGTGGTCACTTGATCATAGTTTAAATGCCCAACTTTGGCTGTTTAAACAACAATTAACTTCTAACCTAAAAAATGAATTCAGTGTTTAACTTATGTTTGATCGTTGATCAAAGATGATTTTTCACTCAAAAATTAGGTCTAAGTCAACTAATGTAAATGCAAATAATGCGTTGCCAATTGCTGACTTTGCTCGAATTGACTCTGCATCAACTAGTGTAAATCTGCCATTATCAGCCGTCGCTCGCTTAGTGATGGCGACACTATCGATTACTTAGCCATGAAAAGGTTTCTCAAAATTCCATTCGGAACCGTTGTAAAACTGTAGGTCCCGATTAGTGAGTGAAAAATTCGGAACCGCACAGCTCACTGGTTGTTAGAAGCTCTCCCCAATCCCTTCATGGGACGGATGTAATGGAAAACGGCTGAAAAATACACCTGCCAGCGCCAAAAATGCACATGGAAACAGTTATTTGAATCTTACTAAACAGTTTTAGCTGACTGCTCATCTCTTGGGTAAACAATTGAAGGGGTTTTCATAGGGACGAGTAGATGTTAAAATATAACAAAACAAGTTGCGTGTGAGATATCAACGAATTATTGTTTATTTTAAAATAAAGTGTGGCTCAGGCTGCATCAGATTACTAATGGTAGACAATAATTTCCAAACGACCAAAATTATATTAACCCTCTAATGCAAGAATTTTTGTTTTGACCCCTAATGCATGAGGCCGACTCAAGAACGTAAAATTTCTAACAATTTGATTTTCTAAAAAATTGAAATTGTCAAAAAAAATAATATTTTTTATATGTGCAAAAATTGATGTATTTGCCAAAATAATAAAAAAAAACCGCTTGAAAGTCGTCACCTGACATTACTCGAAAGCTGGAAGGAGTGTTGCCACCCTGAAAAGTCAAAAGCGTAGCTTAAAGCTTCAACTACACTGACAGAAGAGTCAGAGTTTTAAAATTCAAAACATCCATTGGTTAAAGCCTCCCATGGAAGTAAAAAATGTATTATTTTTGCGATTGGACCCACCGTTTCCGAGTTATTACCATTATTTTAATTTAGCGATTTTCTTATTTTGGCGATTTTTTTAACAAAAATTTGTTCACGTGAATTGGAACACTTTGTGAGATACCCTTAGAAACCCGCAATTTTTTTTTCGATGGACGCTACGTTTTTCATATACAGAATTTTGTTTTATATTTGCAATCAAAAATGGGCGCGAAATACGAACCCAGGTTATAACTAATTATAATTTTGTTTATATTTAAATATAAAATAACCAATTTTTATAAAAAATTATTTTTTGTTTTACTTTTTTTTCTATAAAATTCATAATGGGTTAAAGCATCACCAAATGGTTGTGACAGCCATCAAATTAAAGTAATTAGTTGAGCATACCAATATATAGGGTGTTCCAATAAGGCCTTGATAACAGTTTTTTTAAATAAAACGCAAACCATTTGAGATATTTCCAAAGCTTTATGATCGACTTGAAATATAATTAAAACATTTATGAATGGAACTCGACTGCGTTCATATGCCCACCGCGGGCACGTTAGCGGCGGTCGATTCGTTGGACCAAATTTTTGATGACTCGGTCACACATTCAGCCGCTATTTCGCGTACAATGTTGGCTCTGAGTTCTTCCAACGTCGTCAGCTTGTTGGCATAGACCAATGATTTGACGTAGCCCCAAGGAAAATAGTCTAGAGGCGATAAATTGCACGAACGAGGCGCCCAATTGACTGGTCCATTTCTTGAGATAACACGCTCACCAAACTTACTCTTCAATAAATCGATTGTAACGTGTGCTGTGTGGCACCGGCCTGTTGAAACCACAAGTCGTCCAAGTCCATGTTTTCCAATTCGGGCCAAAAATAATCGGTAATCATGGCGCGATAACGATCACCATTCACAGTAACGTAAAGCGAACCACAGACTTGTCATTCATGAGCATGAACATCAGCTATCGGTGTTGTGTAAGAATGTAATCGAAGCTGTTAGCATCACTATCATGTTCACAAAATTTTTTGGTACTATTTTTTAAAATTCATCAGTCAGATAAAAAGTTATCGACCAGGCTCATGCTCATGAATGACAAGTGTGTGGTTCGCTTAACGAACGTTATTGTCGACCAAAAAATATGGCCCACTGACGCCGCCGGTATGTAAACCGCACCAAACAGTTATTTTTTGTGGATGAAGTGGTGATTCAGGACAAAATTTGACAAACCCATTGAGCTAAAAATGAGATTCGTCACTGAAGATGATTTTGCGATGAAATTCATCATCTTGGCGTCATCACATTATCTTCACGTCGCGTCAAATGGTCCATCGGCTTCAATTCTTAAGTCAGCTTGATCTTGTAGTAAACCAAGATCTGAACGCAAAATTTGCCATAAAGTGGTCTTGGTGATGCCTAGTTCTTGAGAACGCCGCGGAATCGACTGATTTAGATCGCTTGCTACGGACTCCTGAACGGCAGCGATATTTTCGTCACTTCGACCAACCCGTTGTCTCACTGGCACGGCAGCATCCCACAATGACTATGTAGACTCAAATTTTTGCACTAAAGTTGTTATTGCTCGTCTACTAGGGCGAGAATAACGACCGGAAATTGGAGTTAACGCTTTTAAAGTTGTGGTCACCGACTCCGAATTTCGGTAGTAAATTCCTATAATTTGCATACGTTGTTCGCTCGTGTCCTTTACCATGATGAAAATGTTGAGTTTACTGAAAAAAAGGAAAGTAATAGTTAGATGATCAGTGAAATAGTGCGATCACAAATTAAATTCAAAGTTGTCGAGGACCTATTGGAAAACCCTTTATTATTTGGTGCAACCGAATTAGTTTTTAAAATTTTCATTAAGCCAACTAATGGAATATTCACCACTACATGATAGAACTAAAACTCGATTGACAGATCACAAATATTTCTTGTTGTTGTGGCTTCAACTAAATATTTCAGTTCTTGCAACCAAAACTGAATTACAAATCAATTGATATGCCCAACATTTGGTGATACGGAACACAACTGAATAATGTGATAGTCCAAGGAACCGCCAAATTTTAGTTGGCTATAAATACAGGTGTGACAACGAATCTCTTCTCTGTGTGTACATTTTGACATTCAGTAATGTGATTGTCAAAAACATGTGGTTCTAACTAAAGGTTAACTAACCAACATTGTGTGGTTATATTATTGTTAACACAATTCGAAGTTTAACCCCAATTTAACTATGAAACAAAGATGACCACAGACGGAAAAACTGGTCATTAGAATACTATTCACCACTACAGGATAATTTGATTGCTAGAACTAAAACTCGATTGACAGATCACATTTCGTGCGTGTTGCTGTTGCATCAAGTAAATATTTCAGTTCTTACAATCAAGACTGAATTACAAATATGCACATTTGGTGATACGGAACACAATTATTGGTAATCACAACTGAATAATGTGATAGTCCAAGGAACCGCCAAATTTTAGTTGACTATAAATGACTTTTCTGTGTGAACATTTCTAATTTTGGACATTCAGTAATGTGATTGTCAAAAACATGTGGTTCTAACTAAAGGTTAACTAACCAACATTGTGTGGTTATATCATTGTTACCCCAATTCGAAGTTTAGCCACAATTTAACTAAGAAATAAAGATGACCACAGACGTAAATACTGGCCATTAGAATACTACACTGATTTTTTTTAAATAAATTTCGACTTAAATACTTTTTCGAAATCGAAAAAAACAAAAATTACAAAAGAGTTCAGTTTTATGTTAACTTTTGCTATAGAATAGTCACTAGTTTTCCTACTGGGTCTCCAACTCCTGGTTGTGGTTCTAACTTGAGCATGGTAGTCGTCGACATTGTTGTCGTACGCACACGACAGGTGTTCGTGCTCTTTTCGCACATTCCCTTATTATTGTGTTCTTAGCATCATGCAACAATACCTTTTGCAACATTTCAGTAACTGAACACGTATAAACGCACATGTGCATGCATTTTCGTTTACTTTAAGATTACAACAACAACGAAGCTAAGAATAAGAAAAATACTTCTACATATTACGAAGTACTTGGATAGTTTTGTAGTTCGTGTAGGTCTGTGGTAAATTCTGGCTGCCTGTTAGTTAACTTGTGGGAAAGTGTTAAACGCCCACAATAATGCCGTAGTAGTGTGGACGGACAGAGACGACAAGTTCTTAACAGGTGGCTGGCTGGCTGCTGGCTGTCTTGGAGTAGTAGTGGTGGATAAGTGTTTGTAAGAATGAACGAATGAGTGGTCGGACGGACGCCCCTAATAACAGGTTTATGTTATACGCATTTGCTGTAGTTAGTTAACACTTTGCAAGGGGCGGACGATAGAAGAAACAACAAAACGTGAACATTGAGTGTAAAGAAGACAATGGAGGGACAAACTCAGACAAAGTGTTGGATAAAACCACACCCACCTACTCCGCGAAGACATACTTTGGTACTGAATAACAGGGTGGGTGGTGAGTACAGAAAAATATCGTATCCAATATTTTTCAGAAAATTTTTTAGTCAAACTGAAGCTGAGTTGTTAAGAGTTAATTAATTCATAGAAAAATAAGATTAACAAAACACGCTGTGGCATTTCCCTTGTTTTCAACTCTTCCAAGTATCATTTGTACTAGAAAAAATGCCACTTCTTATTTTGTGTACCCTACTGCAAGTGGTTAGTCGCCGCTCTTAACGTTTGTAATCCACAAGTCTTTATACCAGAATGTCTGTATAGGTTTGTATTGTTGCACAAAATCTTGTTATATAGGAAAATTTCGGGAGCAAGTCCAGTTGTGCGCAAAATTCCAGTTTTTTTTATTTTTTGGGGTCGTAAAACACGTTATTTAAAGTTGTCGGAAACCGATATTTTTGTAGTTATGGGCCTCCAAAGTTCGGATATATGGTGGAGGGGGGGGGGGGGGGGGGAGTATTACGTTTAGAAAATTGCCTTTAGTGAAAATAATTTAATATTAAATGAAAATTTTCGATAACTTCCTTAGTATTTGCAATGTTTAAAAGTTATGGATGATTTTTTGTATTTCCCCTTAAAAAATATAATTTTAACTTTGGAAAAATACCAAGAACGCCACCTGCCTAGATAAATTAATTGGGACCTCTTGAACACGAAAAAAGCTGTAATTTCTAGACCTTTTTTTAGATAACGGTACTTTTGTGTTTTTCGGTGTATGGTCCTACTCAAACCCTTGTGGAGCCCAACCGAAAAGTGGCATATCGTTGAAAAGGTAATTGAATGCCCTTTCCGTCGATATGCTGTAAATTTCTATCTGATAAGAAATTGCAGAGTTATAGCAACTCAAAGTTCAAAATTTGCATTTTCAGAAGTTCAAATCGCTCGTCATTTTAATTGAAATTTTTTGAAATGCGAGCAATGAAAATGAAAATATTGTCGTTCCACAAAATCCTTAATAAAAACTTTATTTTTCATCCGATATTGTTCAAATTGCGCTTAAAATTTTGGTAATTATTATATGTTAAAAATATATTCCAGATCTTTACTATAACGTAGAAAAAAACGAAATAAAAATGAAAAATTTTAAAAACATCGTAAAAAAAAGGGCAAATTTTGAACTTTGAGGTGCCATAACTCAGCCATTTACAGCATATCGACGGAAAGAGCATTCAATTACCTTTCCAACGATCTGCCATTTATCTCGCTCGGAGTTTTCGATTGGGCTCCACAAGGGTTTGAGTGGGATCATACACCGAAAAACATAAAAGTATCGTTATCTAAAAAACGATACTTAGAAAAAAATACAGCGTTTCTCGTGTTCAGGAGGTCCCAATTGTTTGTTTTTTCTTGGAATTGTTTGGCTGTAAACCAGTGTTATATATTCTCAAGTCGTAATGTTTGGGCCCTTCCAAACAAACATAATTATTGGTGGCCCAAATAAAGGGTTTTTCAACAGAGACGCTACAAAAGTAAATCGATAGGGACAGCAAACGACGGCATATTTTTCCCGCTCTTTTGACATTTCTCTTCAGTAAGGTTCGCCATTTCATCATGGAAAGATATACGAGCCAACAACGAGTCGAAATTATTAAAATTTACTATCGAAATTTGGAGTCAGTGGCCTCAACTTTAAGAGCGCTACGTCCAATTTATGGTCGTCATAATCGTCCTACCAGATCAACAATTGAGCGTCTAGTGGAAAAATTTTAATCTACAGGCACAGTAACAAATGTTCCCGTGCCAGTGAGGCAAAGAAGTGCCCGTAGTGTCGAGAATATTGCTGCCGCTGAGGCTTCAGTTCAAGAAAGCCCAAATGTGTCTCTCACAAGTCCTTCTCAAGCGTTGGGCATCTCTGTGACGTCGTTGTGGCGAATTTTGGCGAAAAGATCTTGGCCTACATCCTTACAAGTTCAAATTTACGCAAGAACTGAAGCCGCTTGACCACCATAAGCGTCGTATGTTCGTGAATTGGGCTGAGCAACAACTTGAAAATGATTCGGATTTTCATCGGAAAATCATCATCAGCGATGAGGCTCATTTTTGGCTGAATGGCTTCGTCAATAAGCAAAATATGCGTTATTGGTCAGACAGCAATCCACACGTAATCCATGAGTCATCATTGCATCCCGAAAAAATTACGGTTTGGTGCGGTTTATGGGCCGGCGGCGTCATTGGGCCGTACTTCTTCCGTGATGATCAAGACCGGCACATTACTGTGAATGCGAATCGCTACCGTTCAATGATAACCGAATATTTTTGGCCCCAATTGGATAATATGGACTTGGAGGACATGTGGTTCCAACAGGACGGCGCCACAAGCCACACAGCGAATGCCAAAATCAATTTATTGGAAACCAAGTTTGGTGAACGTGTTATCTCACGAAATGGCCCAGTCGATTGGCCGCCTCGGTCGTGCGATTTGACGCCGTTAGATTATTTCCTGTGGGGCTACGTCAAGTCTATGGTCTATGCCAACAAGCCAGCAAGGATTGATGAACTTCGTATGAATATCGAACGTGAAATTGCAGCAGTATCGGCCGATTTATGCTTGAAAACCGTCGAAAATTGGGTTCAGCGTCTGGACTTCTGCAAGCGCGCCCGTGGTGGCCATGCAAAAGAAATCGAGTTCCATACATAATGGCAAACGCTGAGTTCAAAAAGTTGTTTTTCAACCGGCGGTCGGTCCAACTTCTTGACATATAGACCTTTAAAGCTTGAGTATATAATCGTTCGTATCTCCGGTATTTATAATCCGATCTTGTTGTAATGGGTATCATTACAAAGGTCTTTCTAAGCTCTATAAATCAGTAGATAAACAAATTTATTTTTATTAACCCATTGGGGAGCTAATTAAAAAAAGTTTTTTAACCTCACTTTTCTGCTAAAAATTTATTTATTATTTTCAAAAAATTCCCAATTTTATACTTATTTTTTGGCAGGTTCCGATAATAGATAAGACCTCAGCCTTTTTAAAGGTATATTACTCACCAATATCCTTTCACAGACCGAATATTAAAACTTTTGTAATACATTTCGCGCTTTTTCAATCTTTCTAACACAAAAGGAAATTATATCTTCTTCCTGCTCCATTTCCATAGCACAAAGTAACAAAAGTCCTTCCTCCATTTAATTATGCCCTCTTGTCGTTTTGGTACAAAATATATTATTAATTTTTCCCGTATACAGTTTTATTGTTTACTTGCAGAATTTACAAAATGTTTTTGTATCAACTTTCCGGCAAATAAAACAGCTGTCTCGCGCTGTTACCTCCTCTTTGGAAGGTAACAGTTTTTGTTACTTTTGTCACCAAAAAAATGTGTTAGAATACCGATTTGTGACAATTGTTACATTGCTGTCAAATAGTAACTGTGGTGAATTTTGTAACCCACCAGAATAGGGCTGTTAGTATCTTTGGACGAAATTCGTTATAGGACTTTTTAAGACGTCTGAGCCATGCCCGTCTGTCTGGCTGGTCAACATCATAACTGCCATAAATCTTTATCGAACACAATATAATTTTGTCACTCATTAATATTTGCCCATACTTAGTTTGGGATTAAAAAAAGGCATGGTGACAAAGCCCCTTCTTTTACCTCCCATACAAATCGACACATTTATTACAAAATCATGATTCTCCTAAAACTTGTGTCTGGTAAATGTGAATAGTATCAACTCATACATTGGTTAATAATAATAGCAAAATGTGCACTTAAAGGGAGACAATTTACAAGGTTGCCACGCCCATTCTGGTACCTTGTCCGATTTGCCGATACGATAATCCGCATACAACATTTCTGATTGTAATAATAGAAGGTATTAGTCTTCATTTTACCAATGGCCAGACAACTACTAAATCAAGGTTAACTACTAAAACAAGGTTAACAAATAAACAAGTGTTAACTAACTAACTAGGGTGAATTTGCCACGTCCATTTTGGTACCGCTCATACAAAATTTGTGGGGCGGGCTAGTTGGTCCACAAGATAACTCGCGTAAAAATCAACCAACCTTTATGAAATTTGGTATTAGGCAATATTTAGTCACTCATCATTCTGCTGTGAAAAAATGGGTGATTTTTCCACTACCAATCTGTTACCTCCCAAACAAAAAATTATCAATAATTCTATTGATTAATGCGCTATCTCCCGTAAACCACAACCAATATTGACAAAATTTGGTTCTAAGCAAGTTTTCGCCAAAAGCTACATACATTAAAACTTAAAATAGGCAACTTTCCCTTGCCCATGATTTACCTGCCATGCAAAAGTTGGGCGGCAGTCCAGTTTTTCGACAATATATCTCACGTAAATCACAACCGATTTTAATGAAATTTGGTACTGGACAATGTTTTGCCAAAAGTTACATTGCAATTAAAAAGGGACAACAACAACAACCTATGTGTACGTACCTCCCATACAAAAAATGGGAGACTGTCCGGTTAATTAATGCGATATCTCACTTTAACTAAACCCGATCTTATTGAAATTTGGTACTAGCCAATATTTTGTCAAAAGTTACTGTATAATAAAAATGTACTACTTTGCCACGCCCATTTTTTACCTCACATACAAATGTTGGGCGATAAGTCCTCAAAATTACAACAGGTCGTAATTAACTTTGGGAATTAGATAATATTTTGGGCAACGCCAATCTGCCACTGAATATTTCATGTCATTTATTACGTCTATGTACAAAAAATCCTTACAGACTAGCATATTAAATTACATATGAAAACTACTATATAAATTCATTGAGTTTCTTATAGTTCATCTAATTTCTTATATGAACTATGTGAGGGTATGTTTAAGTCGGTTCACCCGACTGACATTTCTGTACTGATTTTAGTTAACAAACCCAATTTCTTGCAACTACTGAAAATTTTTACTATTTCAATGGTTACACATTTAGAGTTAGGTTGAGATATGTAAATACTGAAACAAGATTTCGCAGTTTTCGGGATTTAATTTCCACAAACAGCTGATTTCTGCACGGCAAAACATATGCTTGGTGGGTTGAAATGATCGAAATGTTAAAATTCCGGTCCCAAACAATGATGATACAATTTTTTTCGAACGCAATAACTTTGGCGTAACAACCCTGTAATTGATTTGACTACGACATTTTCGCAAAGACCTGAGTACCAAGCAAATGAAAAGTGAACGAAATTTTCGATTCATGAAATTTTCGATATTATTTATACACGTACTTCTTATGGATACCGGGCTTATCTCTTAAAAAGCCTTTTAAAACATCAATGCGTGATTTCATTGTATTTTTTGTAAACAAGATTTCGAAATTTGGTTTAAGTCCAGCACAGCCCAACCTCTCATAATATCACCAGATTACAGCAATGGATATAAATTTTTATCCGAAGAAAAGTTGCAATTTTTTTTTTGTTGGCGGCCCATATTTCCCGGATTACGGGCCCCCAAAGTTTGAATATATAACCGTCAATATCTTCTACATTTTCGGACGGACCAATATGGGTATAGTTGGAACAATAGGGATATAGTTGGAAAGCTTATAAAAATGTCTTTAAAATTGAGTATTTATATCCACGATTCACTAACCCATTGCGAGCCAGTTCATGATATTCGACTTTTATAACCCTACTTTTCCTGAAAAAAATCTATTATCTCAGAATATTGCCTATGTGAAGGTGCTAATTTGACAATGCCGTCAGATAGGCGGGCGATTTGTTTAAAATGATTTTTATTTTTTTGAGGAAAAATTAATTTTTATTTTTTTGACAAAAAATAATTTTTGATTTTTGATAATTTTGAGGAAAAAATAATTTTTTTTGCTGAGATTTCACTCATAATTTCTCGGGATTTTAAAGGGTTACAAAGACAAATAAGGTGTCATATTTTAGCTGCCAAACTAGTTAATAAAAGTACCAGTTCATGCACTAGAGGAGGTTGAACTAGTTATTGTGCCTCTAGTTTAGAACTAGGTAGAACTAAACTAGTCATATATAAAATGGTGGCTTAAGTGTCCGAAGTCGGGCTTAACCAAACTATACCATTAACAAAATAAAATTATGGCAAAGTAATAGAAAACATAAAATGTAAAATTCATTTTTTGTTTTTACTGACGGTCCTTGTGTCTTTTGAACGTAAACAGGTTCTCCTTGCTTTTCTTTGAAAAAGACAAGCGTGGGTACAAATCGTTATGCAAAAATTTCATGAATTTTCCTATTTTTTATCCAATGTTTGTCCGACATCAAATGTGTCTGTTTTTGTTGTCCTTTGTTTTGCCTAATTTTTTTCCTATTGTTTCGCCCGACATCCAGTCATTTCAATCCATAGTTCTAAATCAAGTACTATCTCCATAGCTCTTGTTAAGTGCCAACTTTTAATGACCAGTACTGAACTATAATAATTTCCTATGGTACAGAACTAGTTCAAAACCCATCATATAGAACCATACAATTTGACTCTGAACTAGTACTGTTAAACTGGTGCCCAAAAGCGAAACTCGAGAGATAATTTCTTCCAATCCTACGACATCGCAATGTTAATTTCTACAGTTGTTTGTATGGGCGAGTACTAGTTCTATGGTTCAAAATTACTAGTTCATTACTATCTCTGAACTAGTATTTTTTCCTGTTGGGTGTCTTTAATTTAATTTTTGTAAATAACATTATTTGAGTTTCGTTATGCGAAGGGTAATTTTAAGTCGTCTTATGCCAACCATATTACTTGCGAGTGTGGATACACTTATTTGTCTAGTTTTCTAGTCATAGACAAATACTTGTTGGCCGCTTGCTTGAAATTTCTGCGACCCGGATGAAATATTGAGAAATAAGCAAAATGACGGGCACAAAACAAAATGTCGTCAAATGTTTTTTTTCTTTGGGCGAAACAATATGGTGGGTCTTCCGCTTTGCCACAAGCAGCCATCATTGTTACGGCCATTATTTCCTGCTGAAATATCAGACTGACGGTTACAATTTCAAATGTTTAAAAATATCAAAGCAGAAACTGTGAATGAATGAATACTACTGCTGCTGCCGATTACTTTAAGTACAATTGAGTAGAAAGAAAAATAAATGTCTAAATAAATTCCAATAGAACCAAAAACCCACAAAACATAACGGCCCGAGTACATTTAACCACAGTACTAAAGGGGCCGTTTCGAACACTGTAAACACATGCATTTTTATTTGTTGAACAGCTTATTGCGGTTTTTATAATAGCGTCGTTGTTGTTCCACTTGTTCAATAGTCTGCGCTCCTATGATGCGAACAAACAAAATGACTACTCACTACTAACAACAAATGTTGCAACAAATTCGTTGCATACCCGGACATGTTTGTGTATCCCACTCTACTGAGTAGATAAACAAACCGTCTCTTACAATTTCTTTGAAAATGTTGCATATACACATCTTTGTTGGCTAAACAAGCATCAAGTAGTGTGGGGTTATGTTTAACACAACTTCCCCATACGGAGTACTTACTTGTACTCACCCCATGATTCTACAGTTACTTATTCACTTGCCAACGAGTTTGTAAGAATAAAGAGTGATTGTGATGCTACATTAGTTATTAGTGTTAAGTTGTGCCTTAGCAACAATGTTTTTTCGTTGATTATGGGATTTGTGTAGTAAATCCGCGTGTATAGTTTACGGAAACTCCCCTTTAATGAGTGTTGGTGTTCCTTGTGAGGGGTTATAGCGGGGTAACTCTATTCTCTTCGTGTAGTAATGTGATGTTTTCGATGAAAACAAACTGGCAATAATAGTTTTAGAAAAGAGAGTCAGATGTGTAGTGCTGGTAATGATTTGTGAAGGCTTGATGTTCATTGAAATACGATACAGTGAAGATTTATATTTTATAGAATAAGTTCAATTACAGGTATGGGAATAATTGTAAGGTAATTTATATTTGTTGGGATTATTTTCCAAGAGTCTATGGAACAAATGCAATTTAAATAGGGATGGGTCGATGAATTGATTAATCGAAAAAATCGATGTTTTTTAACCGATGTGTTCTATGTATGTTCGATTAATCGAATAATCGATGTTTAATATTTAAATATATCGATATTTTTAGGAAAGTCACTTTCTTATAACTACTACGTTTATACGCACATTATTTTATCAGTAGTTTTCTGATTTTTTATTTATAATTATACAATATACATTCAATATTTATTGTGTTTTTCATTTTAGTAATTACACTACTCAACAAAATGAAAAAAAAATCATGTACTCCGGATGCGATAATTTTTTCTGTGTAGATAACCTTGACATGAGCTCGAAAAACGCAATAAATTTTTTTTTTTCGTTTGGTTTTTTTTTTTTAAATTTTTAAAATTTTTTTTTGGTTAATTTGTTTTTGTATGAAAAATTGTTTCAGCAACTAACAAATCTCGTCAAAATATATACTAAATGGATGGTAGTAGACCCCAAAACATAAATAATGTGCGTCTTCATTCATCGGCTAGCTACAGCGGTCGTAATCGGTTGTTGAATCAGGAATTTTACAAAATTTTACCGAAAATTTACAAGTGAAAGCCCTTTAAAGCATTTTAAAAAAATATTAATTCACAGAGTATTTTATGTGGCAGGTTTTAGAAATCAAACAAGCTACTTTTTAAGAAAATCCATCAATTAATAATGAAGTTGTGAATTTTTTCGCTAAAGCCCTCAGAATCTACTTTTTAGTTCAAGCATTGCATTTTAACTTTCAAATTATCTCACTAGTCAACCAAATGAAAAAATTTCATGTACTTCTAATGAAGTATTTTTTTCTGTGTAGATAACCTTCAGATGAGCTTGAAAAATGCAACAAAAACTTGGTCTATGGTAAGGTTTTTTCTTTTTTATTACAAAAAAAAAATAAAATTAAATTAAAATTAAAAATAATTATGTGCTTTTGTCTTTCTTTTATATTGTTGTGGGTCTGTTTCTCTTATCAGGAACCAGATATAGGCCCCCATCATAGCTTCGTTCCAAAATCCTTGGTATCGGTGCTCTATTTCTTTCATTTGCTGATGGCGAGCATGGCGAGCGGCTCGTCACTCACATCGCCCAGGTTGTCCGGAAAGAAGTCCAAGTGCGAGTGTAGAAAATGTATCTTAAGCGACATATTTGCTCCAATTTTTTTTATAATTTTGGAGTAGTTGTTCGACGATCTCTCTGTAATTTGAGCTTTTGTTGTTTCCAAGAAATCCGGAAACAATTTGCCGAAATGAGTTCCAAGCTGCAGCTTCATTTGGTGATAAAATGTGCTCAAACTGTTGGTCTTGCAACAACTTTTTAATTTGCGGGCCGTCGAAAACGCCTTCCTTAATCTTTGCCGACGAAAGGTGAGGAAAAATGGTTTTTAAATAGGCGAACGCTTCACCATCTCTGTTGAGAGCTTTCACGAAGTTTTTTATGAGTCCGAGCTTTATGTGAAGAGGTGGGAGAAAAACATTTTCCTTTTTATGAGTGGTGTATATTTGACGTTGTCGCTGCCGGGGATGAAGTTAACTCGTTCTGTCCAACTCCTCCTGGTGTAATGATGTTGACGATCGCGGCTGTCCCAAAGGCAGAGAAAACAACAGTACTTTGTGAATCCACCTTGTAATCCGCAAAGGATACCCATCACCTTAAGGTCGGCACAAACTTTCCAATCGTGCCTCTTATAGTTTAGACACTTTAGTAGATTGTCCATGACTTCGTATGTTTCCTTGGTGTCAACGTCATGAGCAATTGGAATCGAGGGTTTCTTGTTGCCGTTGTGCAGTAAAATTGCTTTAAGGCTCTGCTTGTTGCTGTCGATGAAAAGACGCCACTCTCCTGGATCGTAAGAGTACCCGAGTTCACCAAATAATCCGCGAATGTCCTTACAAAAACAGATGTTGCCTTTTTTTGTGTAGTACCTTGCGTATGGTTCATGACGCTTCCTGTAGATTGTTGTCACCACACCAGGAGCCAAGAAACCGAACTGTTTCATACGCGATGCATGCAACTCTGCATCTTCCTTGGAGAGTTTCAGTTCTCTAACCCAATCGTTCAGTTCTGCTTGCGAACATAAGCCTTGACCTCCATGCAATGTATATGTTGACTCGCATTCTGATGTGGTTTCTACTGTCTCCGGATCTGATGTTGGATCTATCGCCTCATTATTAGATGCCCATCTTGAAACGGACAGTTGCGGGTCCACTGGTTCTTCGGAAAATGGCACTGGAAAAGTCACTGTTGAAACAGAAGCGTAAGTCCATCGTATATTTTTGCCGGTTTTTTTGCTAAGACAGAAGCAGCAATCTGTTACATGGCAAAGCGGTTCTCTCCAAAGCATTGGCATGACGATTCTCGGCTGTCGTCTGAAAGAATTTCAATAATAAGTTATATATGTTCTTGAATTTCGTAATCTACACTTACTTTGAGTCAGCTAGCTGTACGTAGCACCTTGGACATAGAGCACTTGGTGTCCACCGCTCATCTATGTTTGAGACCTGTAAATTGAAGCTCTCTTCAAATGAATCTCTCAATTTAGATGAAAAACAACGCTTGTTTTTTCAGAAACGTATTCTCCGCACATGTAACAAAAATTACTTGGATTGGTATTGCATTCAAATCCTCGCGAACGTTTGCTCATTTTGAGGTTACTTGCGAAAGTAACTGATATTTGGCAATGTTCATCCCTAAATACCTACACTCACAGAAAAATTCGGTTGAGACAGCCGAATTAGCCGTAACCGAATTCTGAGGTTGTCTCAACCGAATTAGAGGTTGACACAACCTCATTAGAGGTTCACACAACCTCATTAGAGGTTCACACAACCTCATTGGAGGTTGACACAACCTCATTGGAGGTTGACACAACCTCATTGGAGGTTGACACAACCTCATTGGAGGTTGACACAACCTCATTAGAGGTTGACACAACCTCATTGGAGGTTGACACAACCTCATTAGAGGTTGACACAACCTTTTTCATCATTTTTTCATTTGGTTGACTAGTGAGATAATTTCAAAGTTAAAATGCAATGCTCGAACTAAAAAGTAGATTCTGAGGGCTTTAGCGAAAAAATTCACAACTTCATTATTAATTGATGGATTTTCTTAAAAAGTAGCATGTTTGATTTCTAAAACCTGCCACATTGCGTATAAAATACAAAAAAAATGCACTCTGTGAATTAAATTTTTTTTAAAATGCTTTAACACGTTCGCCCCTCACGCATTTTTTGAGCTTTCAGCTTAGACTCACGAACAAAAAATATTGTGACACATATATGTGACATGAGTTTTTGATATATTTTTCGTAAGAGAAACCGTATGTCACTTATTTGTGACATACATCAAAGGCACGTATTGTGACATGAGTTTTGAGTAGAATTAGTGTCACATATATGTGACGCTAAATGCAGGAAAAGTTCCTCCACAGTTTTTTTTTTATTTGTTCGAAAAATTATGAAAAATACCTAATATTATAATAACTGAGTGGAGGAATATTTTGTCTAATGTAATGAAATAAATAGAAGTCTTAAAAATTTTATTATTATAATTTATGATTTTGGAATAAAATACAAATTTTACTGCATGTGCCAAATTTTAAAACATGGATGAGGGCATAATCCAATTACGTCACCTTCTTTGTCTCTGCAGGCTCCACATATATATTTGGTCGCAGTTCTCTTCTTGTCTTTACTACACTGGCGGCATCTCTTTCGATTGCTGGTAATATGTGGGAAATGACCTGAATTTGATGAGCTGGCTTCTATTCTATGAGATGAATGTTCGTCCAAATATGCCCCTATAATTTGCTATCTGAATTGCAGAAGTTGAATAGGTTTAGCAGCGTTTATTTTGTTATAAAGCCAACAGGCATTCCAAAGTGCTACGTCGACCATATGGAAAAACACCTTCATATACCAACGAATTGATCGCCTAGGGCATGCATAATATGAAACCATTTGATCAGATCGATCGACACCTGACATGTTTTTATTATAGTCGGCAATCATTTCGGTTTTAATTTTTCCTTTCCTCTTTTTGATGTTGTTGTTATCATATCAGCATTATGCTTTGTAGAAACCATCAATACATCTCTTTTATCTTTCCACTTCAAAACTATAACATTTTTTTTGTTTCGTCTCCATGAGGTTGATCCTGAGGTGAGTTTACTTTTTATAACGTATGTGCGATTTCTATTGGATCTAAGGGTTCCACACATATTAGTATTGTTATCCAGTAAATGTTCCGCTAGATATATAGTGCAATAATAATTGTCCATATAAAGTGTGTGCCCCTTTTGCAAGTAGTCCTTCATTAACTCCACAACAACTGCAAATGCATGTCCTTTTTCGTTACTAACGGTACCTTTTCCAGTATAAATGAGCATATTTATTATAAATCCATCAGGTGTACATAGTTCATATAACTTTATTCCATACTTGTGGCATTTATTGGGAATATACTGGCGAAACATAAGCCTTCCCCTCCACAAAAGAAGAGCCTCATCCAGGGATAATGCTTCAGGAGGACTGTAGATTCTTTTAATATTTTCGATAACATGATTTACTACATTTTCAATTTTGTGTAACCGATTAGATTTGTTACTCTGCTCATCGTCATAGAAGCACATGCAACGGAGTATAATTTCAAACATTATACGACTCATAGTTTTACCGAAAATGGTTTGAAAATAAAGTGGATTTTTGCTCCAGTACAGTTTCATCTCAGGTTTTTTTGTTAAGAGGCAACCCCTTTCTTGTTTTATAATAGTTCCACCACGATCATCTTCTAAAGGAAGATCCTCTTCTACGTCATCGGCACTCTCATTCTCATCTCATTGTCATCCTCAAATTCTTCACTTTCACTATCAGGGCTAAAGCTGCTGGCAGATTCTTCAAAATCCTCATCACTTTCGCTGGTATTCATTATAGCCTCAAGAATTTCCTCTGGAGTTTTCGGTTTATTTCTGCGACGCTCCATTTTGGAAAAATATACACCAATTCTAAATATGTAAGAAATATAGAAAACGTGAAGAAAATATTCAAATATTCTTACCTACAAATTCTTTCTTTTTAGAACTGTACTCCTCCAAACACACTGCTTGTTTGATGTGAATGCACTATGAAATGGTTTTCCCATCTCAGTTTTCAAACATACAAAAGTTTGGGAATACCCGAAATAAAACACTTGCTCAGACCGCATGACACAAATATGTGTACCCACAAAAAACACAAAATATTTAAATAACAACTCATCCTGTGCACAGACCGCTTCACAGGGTGATATATCACATTTTAGCAGAAACTAGAAAATACAAGAAATGTGCTTTATCCAAACTCTCTCACAATTAGAGTTAACTATATTTCCTGTAAAAAGAGACCCGTATATGTGACATGAGTCTAACAGCAAAACACTGTGTCACATATATGTGACGTTGAGGGGTGAACGTGTTAAGGGGCTTTCACTTGTAAATTTTCGGTAAAATTTTGTAAAATTCCTGATTCAACAACCGATTACGACCGCTGCAGCTAGCCGATGAATGAAGACGCACATTATTTATGTTTTGGGGTCTACTACCATCCATTTAGTATATATTTTGATGAGATTTGTTAGTTGCTGAAACAATTTTTCATACAAAAACAAATTAACCAAAAAAAATTTTTTCAAATTTAAAAAAAAAAACCAAAAAAAAAATGTTATTGCGTTTTTCGAGCTCATGTCAAGGTTATCTACACAGAAAAAATTAATGCATCCGGAGTACACTTTGACTGTTGACTAGTGTTACCTACAATAGTATGGGAGAAAATTATTTATAGCAAGAATTATAGGGGAAAAGGGTTTGAAAAAAGCATCCTGTTTCTAAAAAGGTTTCTTTTATTATTTTTTTGCTTTTAATTTATTTTTATTTTTTTTTTGCTTTTTAATTTTATTTTGCTTTTAAATGACTAAATTTTGACATTAATTTTTTTTATGCTCATGTCGATTAATCAAAAGCGCCGATTAATCGAAGTTTTCATCGGCCATTAATCTGTGAATCGATTATTGTCTTGAAAATAATAATCGATTACATGAATCGACGTTTTACAGTTCGATACCCATCCCTAAATTTAACGACATAAGCCGGATTTTTTTTGTTTTTTTAAGTGTTACAGGGTTGCCCCTAGAGTGTAAAACAGGGAAAATTTCCTCGAGATATTTATTTATTTTATTTGTTTTTTTACTTCTACAACAAAACATTCGTCTTAAACAGTAGAAATCTTATGTTGTTATATAAATTAACACAGGTAAGAAACGATTACATAAATATAAATACAAATACAAAAAAAATTAAATAAAATAGTTTACAATTAATACAGTTATGAACTATAAAAAATGTTATTTATGAGTAGAATTCAAACAATTTTTTCTTAAAGGTCCAATTAGTCTTGACGGTAGACGGTAAGCGATCAGCTGTTTGAGTTGGGGTTGCATTTTGCATGTGTTAGAAAGAGACAACTAAAATTGACGGTTAACGACGGTAGACTTCTGCAGGTTGCAGAATCAACCGTCAGCCGTCAAGACCGATCGGCTGTTATTGTTATTGCTTTTACTTCGACATTTTGTGTGCGGCAATACACAATTACACGGCAACCACAATTTTATTTTTAATTTTTTTTATTTGACATAATCATTGTTTAACACAAAACTCATGGATGCAAATTATATTTTCTACAAATGTTCTTCGATCAGTTGTTTTTGGTTTGTTTTGTCTTTCCACCGTCATAACTAACCGCGCAATATTGAGTAGAACGTCAACCGTCGAGACTAATTGGACCTTAAATTGTAGCGTGTTGCTGGTTTCCCTAATTGTTGGAGGAATAATATTCCAAAGACGTATTGCAGTTACAAAAAAATGCCATTCAGATATTAAAGTACAATGTCTAATTTGTATTAGGTTTCTATTTCTTCTGGGTCGACTAAATTTTAAACGATCAAAAAGATGGCATGGCTCATGGGTAATTATAATTTTGTGGAGAAATATAAGAGTTCGTATTTTCAGTAAATCTAAGAACTGCACACCAAATATTCTTTTAGAATAAGGAGTTATATTGACATAATTACCATAAGTACCACAATTTCTGAGTCCATAAACGTACCTAGCAATGTTGTTATATGTAACGTTTAATTTTGTTTTGCTAGTGCTATTACAGCTTGCGAAAATATCACATCCGTAGATTAAATTTGGTATCAGATAAGTTTTAGCAAGTAATAGTCTTATTTTTATTGGCGTGCAATATTGTGTAGGCCATAGGGTTCTGAGCATAGAGTATGTTTTGCCACAAGCGGCTATTACGTGATCTGACCAGGTTAGAGTATTATTAAAAATTACACCCAGACTTTTCGCTTTGTTAACGATCTCTATTCGTTGATTGTTAATAAAAACATTAGGATTATCACTAATTTTTTGCGTTCTCTTACGCATTACAATACATTTAGATTTTTTAGGATTTAAACTTAATCCATTCACATCTGCCCAAAGAAAAACACGCTTTAAGTCATCATTGAGTTTCGCAGTACATCGCTCAATGTGTCCTTGTCCATCGCTTATGTACAATTGCACGTCGTCTGCATACATTCTTATGTTGCTGTGGAGCAATTGTTCAGGAAGATCATTGACATAGATAGAGAAGAGGAGAGGTCCTAGTATGGAGCCTTGTGGAACACCCCTGATAACAGGAAGGAAATTTTAGGCTGTTAACGGCTTTGTTTCGACACACTGCACACGACCATTTGAATATGACTCAATTATTTTGAGGGATGTAGATGAAAAGTTCATAAATTTTTCCAGTTTTTGAATTAATATAATGTGATCAACGGTATCAAAAGCCTTTGAATGATCCAACAACACCAGCATTGCCACACAGCCATCATCCATTTCCTTTCTCAGATCTTCGGCTACATCAACAAGAGCAGTGATGCAACTATGTTTTCCCCGAAAACCAGACTGTTTATCAGTTAACAAATTATGCTGTTTAATGTAATTAGTTACCTGTATACGTAATAGTTTTTCGAAAACTTTTGACAGATATGGCAATATAGCTATAGGCCGAAACTCAGTGGCCTTGTTTCCATCTAAGTGGATAAGTACATGTTATGATTATCTTATTAAATATATGTGTGATTATTGGTAGAAGTGGCGGAAGAATAATTTTAATGAAGGCGAGGTGAGTGCCATCAATACCTAAAGCGTTTGATTTTATGGATAGACGGATTCTAAGTACATCACACTGACTAACACTATCGAAATTGAATAGGTTATGCGGGAGATTAGCAGCATGATAGGGACTGTAATGGGAATGGTGTGCTTCTGTCATGGGTATATTGAGAAACCTTTCGTTTATCTCCTCCGGGTCTGATATGATTTTATCCTGCTTGTTTCCATTATTCACTATTCCAATTTCCCTAATAGTTTTCCAGGTATTTTTTGATCCAATTGAATTTTCAAATTTCTCGGCATAATAGTTTTGAGTTAAAGTCCCCAGCTATTACAACGTCATTATAAAATGCTGTGACATCCTCCAATATTGTATAAAAATGAGTGAGGTCAATATTATTTCGAGACTTATAAACACAACCAATAAGAAACTTTCATCCATAGCTACATGCTTCAAGAAATATATATTCTACTTTGTTATTAGGATTCATTACTTTTGATCTTTACTGTACAACCCAATTCTTTTTTGACATAGATTGCCACTCCGCCATAGCCGTCTGATCTGTCATTTCTATATAAATTATAACCAATCATCGTTACAAGTCATCTTTGATGGACTCATCAAACCATGTCTCTGATACACATATTACATTTAATCCAGAGTTTTCAAAAATATATCTAAATTCATGAATTTTGTTTGTTAGACTTTGTGCGTTAATATGACAAATTTTTAGGACACTTCTCTGTTTAGCAAGAATTTTTATCATGTTTGCTGGTACGTCTTGAGAATACATTATATTGCCCCCTAATAAAGCCATGTTCTGAACAGTAAAAATAAATAAAATTCCTACCAGCAACGCTAATTAAATATATAATCAATATAGTTCCATAAATGTTAATTAGATAAATTATATTGTAATAATGTTCATCAATAAAAAAAAAATATGGTCCTTCAAATATTGAACATACAATTTGAAGTATTTTGATCTTTAAATTGTACTTTTTCATACAACAAGTACATTTTAATAGTAATTGATATGGAACCGTAACTTATTAAAGAACATAACATCCTAAAGATCGAATAATAAAGTGGTTTCCAATTTGACTGATATGATTTCTTTAAAAAAAACACACACTAATTGTTAGGAAAATTCAGATGTTTTCATTTAATGTGAAGTACAATCGATACAATTAAGTTCTGAATAAAACGTCTTCCAAATGGCCTCCGCGTCTTCTTTTGCGGGAACGAATTCGATGAACCCAATTTTCGAGCACTTTTTCCACTAAATCTATTCGCATGTCATGAATAGCACGTTCAATATTGACTTGTAAAGCTTCAAGAGAGTCTAGTTCATTTCCAAAACCAATGACTTCAAATAACCCCATAAGAAATAGTCTAAGGGCCAGTTTTTGACTTCGCAATCAAAGTCTATTTATGTTTAAATGCGACTTAAATCAAAATTTGTGTTTTTCAGTCATCATTTAAATAACATTTAAACTACCTCCCATGGGCATTTAAGTTTTATTTAAATACGATGAAACGACCATATGGTTTTGACAGTTGTTGTTCGTTTCTGCTCAAATTACATGAAATTTTGTGAAAAATTATAAAAATAACAACTAAAATGGATTCAAGCTGCGAAGAAGATATGAGCGATATCGAAACATGGGAGTTGCTGAATAAAACTATATTACGAAGAAAGCGAACTATAAGAGCGCGTCCAAACCATTTTAACATGTTTGATGATGCAGATTTCTACGCCAGATTTCTTTCCAGGCATTCAATTTCTCCTCGCTGGAAGTGGTGTCGCTCTTCTTGCATTCTATAATGTGGCTCCACTTTTTTACTGCGCTTACTAAGTATTCCACCTCAGCGCTTGTAAAATTTGGGCTTCTTTTGTCCATTATAGATGCAATATTGATTAAAAGAAAAGTAAAACAGACAGACGGAGTATCGAGGACAAATATAAACTAGCGGACGGAAAATCGATGAAAATGCAAACCGACGGACAATACTGCTAATCTCGGTGTTTATTTATATCTTCTTCTTTTTCTTCATAACTCAGCTGTTTACACAAGGGATATCAATCATAAATTTTGACTTTTGATAGTGTTACCATATTTTAACACTGAAATTAACTGAAAATTAACTTTTCACTGAAAAACACAATCCGTAATTAAACGGTGTTTAAAATTAAAATTAAATTAGCTAATTTTAATTTAAATACGAAGTCAAAAACTGGGCATAATTGTGTTAAGTCACAACTTCTTGCAGGCCATTCAATGTCACAATTTCTTGAAATAATCGAATCTCCAAACTTTTCTCGCAAAAAATCGGTTGTTGCCAATGTCAAAGGTTCAATGGCTTCAGTTCTTGAGCGATAACAATTTTATACGGATGCAAACCCAAATCTTTTCTCAAAATCCGCCAGGTTGTGGTTTGAGATAGTCCCGATTGTTGACAACGTCTTGGAATCGATGAATTGCGGTCTTACTGGCAATTTCTAAACGGAAAACTCAAAGAAACGAGAAAATTATATTTATGCTGATGTACTCAACCAAACAGCTACAAACACCTGGTTTTAGACGTAAGCTTTGTTCCCTAAAGTTGAAGTCTAAAACGTTTGGAACAACTTTGTTGAAGAAAGTTTACCGGTACAACCAACCAACTAGAAGTTAGTGGCTGTCAAATGTGAGTCAAAACCGATACACTTTTTTTTTTTCTTTTGTGATTACTGTTTTGTAATTAACGGTTGTTCCGACATGTGTGTGCGAATTCGGACAAATTTCTGAGCTAAGTATATGTCTGACCTACGTTTGGGTTTTAACTCTATGCCAAGTCTGTATGAATTCGGACCGATATCTGAACGCTGTATTGGAGGAACGAAATCTAGCTGATCTTGTTTTTTTGCTTGCTTTTCATTTCTATTGATTATGTTCCCTTTGCCAGTTGTCTAAATACATAAGTATTTATGTGCTGCGAAGAGTTATTTGTGACAAACGGATTTTGTTATAAAAAATGTAAATGAAATGTAAAAAAACATTAGAAATATACATACATAGTTAAATTTTGTGTAATATGCAAAAAATTCGAACTTCTTAAACAATACATCAAAAGTCGGCCAGAAACATCAGCAATTTTAAAGACATCACATCAGAAGTCGGTCTGAAATCGGAAGACACGACGGCACAAACATCATACATTATTTAGACATCAGTTCAGACGTCGATCAGATATTGGTATGAAGCGTCGGCAAGAACATCCGAATTCTGGTACGAATTCGGTTCGAAATAGTTATGACGCGTCTAATTTTCCCTCAGAAATTCCTACGACTTCTATTCATAAATCGGTTAATTAATGGTACAACGCGTCGTAAGTAACATCAGATTTCCCCCAGACATGTCGGTCAGACTTCGTTCAACCTCTCCATACGATTTTCATATAGATTTCATAATTTCCCTCGACTTCTATTCAGAAATCGGTACGGCGCGTCGTACGTGCCTTTAGATTTCCCTAAGACGTGTCGGTCAGACTTCGTGTCAGCCACTCCATACGTTTTTCGTTTAGATTTTGAATCCGATATCGGAAGATTATGAAGAATATGTCGTACCGATTTCTGAACATTTGGTTTGCTGGGTTATTACAGAAAAGATACATCCATACGGTTGTTTTTTTTCTGTATTAAAAAGTATGTGTTGGATGTAAAAATAAATATTTTTTACTGTGTATAATTCAGTAGCGGAAAACACACTTCTAACCTATTTTCCCTCTTCCTTTTCATACCAACATGTCTTTGAAATGTTAAAAACATCAAAACATCCCCATGCATAACAATGCCATTAACAAACTTGTATATGATGTATTCACCCCAAAACCTAATGGGAACGTTGAATAAAAACCCAACACGTGTCGCAAAGAGGAGATACGTACATTTTCTCTTTTATTTTGGTTTTTGAGTTGACATCAAAGACAAACCCCCTTTCTTGAATGCAAAAACACAATTTAAACCCACAACAATGAATACGATATCTCTTCACAACCCCAACGAAATGAGAAATGCCCAACAAAAATTAGCAAGAGCTGCGATAATAACAAATAAGGTGGGCAGTGTTGCCAAATTTTGATTTAAAACAACAAATGCCTAAAATAAAGTGTTAATTCAACAAATACTGATCATATAGTGTTAATTTTTCAACTTTAAATTACTTCCACAAGTTATGCTTAAACATGTTTAATGTTTATAATAGAATAATGTAAGAATAAATGATCATAAGAAAACTATTTAGGTTTTCACTGTACACATGCATTTTTATTTTTGATTAAATTGTTTTTTATGTTAATTGTACACGATTTTGCTCAAGTTTTTCGTCAATCCAAATAGTTGTTATTACACAGCTTTCTACAATATCCACATACAGAAAGTGCAGATGACAATAATCAAAACTTGTAATCCATTTGAATGCAGTTTCTTCAAAAATAAAAAATTTAATTTTATCTGGTAATCTTTATTATCATACAAAAGAATCATTATTTAAATTAAGTTTTCACCAATTATTCTTTCAAATGTTCCAATTTTCTATAACGTGTTCGAGTGGTATTTGGCGAATGACCCGTGGCTTCGAATTCTTTAATCGTTTCTAATCGGTTTCTATGAACTCTTCCATTTTTACTTCACTAGAGGAGAGTGATGAGAACACTCCGACTTAGTAATTTGGGAGCTGGTCTTATACATATGTATTTTTAATTCAGTCAGTTCCACTTGTCATATGGGGTATAAATAAAAGTTTAAAGGCCGATTTCACCATGTTCAGTTAGAGCTAACGAATGGTTTTAGCTGTCAGTATGTATGAAATTGTATCTCCTAAGATCACCATGCGGATTTATACGGCAATAGTCGGACCAATACTTCTCTATGGCATCGTAGTTTGGTGGAGGTTCCTCCAAAAGAAATATATTCCTACAAGGTGTCGCAAAAGTAAACTTCCGATGTTTTTGGCTGTAATTAAAAAAAAATTAAAAACTTTGATTCTTCTTGTGGATTATTTTTATTTGGTCTTTTATTTTTTTTTACATCAAGTCGAGAATATGATGTCATGTAATTGGCCGCCGCCACAGATGATTGTCATTTGAGCCCTTTTTATGGCATTTTCCATCACTTTGGCCAAAACTTCCGGCGATAGGTCCTCACATTCTTGACGGATATTGTCTTTAAGAGCTGCAAGAGTCTGAGGCTTGTTGACATAAACCCGCGACTTCAAAAAGCCCCACAAAAAGAAGTCTGGAGCGGTCAAATCAGGCGATCTTGCTGGCCAGTGCAAATCGCCAAAACGGGAGATTAGGCGCCCGGGAAATGCATCCTTCAGCATATCGGTTGTGGCACATGCAGTGTGTGCCGTTGCACCGTCCTGTTGAAACCACATGTTTACCAATCCCAATTCATCAAGTTGCGGCAAAAAGAACTCGTTGATCATTGCTCTGTAGCGTGGCACGTCGTCTGGTCGATGTCGACGGCGCTTCCATGACATCCTCGGCTACAGCAGCAATATTCTCTGCAGAACGGCTACTCCGGGGTCTGCCACGCCTGGCAGCATCTCGTGTTGTGCCAGTCTCTTCGAGGCGAGCGGCTAAACGTCGCAGTGTTTCACCAGTAGGCGATGGACGGCCAGGAAATCTGCGACGAAATTCACGTTGTGCCAAAGTCACCGACCGATTATTGGTCAAATAAATAGTCAGCAATATTCCTCGTTCTGGAGCAGTGTAGCGTAACATTATTTATTAACGTGTATTTCGCATGTGTTTACTACACAAATGTCAAAACAGAACTGACATTAGGGGCCAATCGCAAAATTTATAGCATTTTCTGATTGGAGGATTACTTTTGCGCCACCTTGTATAATTCCTTGATGAAAATTCAAAGATCAGCACTGATTAGCGATAGTGGGGCAATGGGCACGATGTTAGGTACTGCACTTAGTCCTATCCCGGACATCTGTACTCCTGATATCATTTCCGAATCGGCAGCCGCTACATCCCTGGTGAGAGTCAGAGATTGTGGCGTTTTGATATCGGTGCATTCCGGACACGCTAAATTACTACACCGGATCAACTCTATTCCCGTAAAACCGGACTACTGTATCCCCCACCTTCTACCAGCGACAAATCTAAGGACTTCTATTCCGAACAGGAATACCTGGGAAAAGTCACTGGAAGGGGATACCAGTAGTATCAGATTTTTCACGGATGGATCAAAGTTGGACGAGCAAGTAGGCTATGGGGTCCACTCACCGGACCTAAATGTAACTATCTCCTTCAAGCTGCCTGATCACTGTAGTGTATTTCATGGGGAAATTACCGCCATACTGGAGGTTGCTGAACTACTGAACAGTAGTGTCAAAACCCTCCGGAGAATATGTATCTACACAGACAGCCAGGCTGCCATAAAGTCCCTGGAAGCCATGTTTGCTACGTCCCTGACTGTGAAAGAATGCCACTCATCACTTAGGGGGATGGCAGAGTATTTTGACATCAGGCTCATCAGGGTTCCGGGACACAGCGACATTCCAGACAATTGCGTAGCGGATGCGTTAGCTAGACAGGACACTACGGCACAGGTTCTGCCGGCAAAAGAAGGTGTTAGTAGGCCAATCTCTACCTGCCGTTTGCAGAACAGGCAGTTGGCCGATAATATGTTCAAGGACAAGTGGAGACTTACTTCAACTTGCAAACAAACCAGGGTCCTTTGGCCACAGGTGGACAGGAAGAGAACTAGGCAACTACTTAACTTTCCGAGAGGCAGGTTATCCACAATGATAGGAACACTTACGGGACATTGTCTTGTAGGAAAACACGCCCTAAGATTGGGACATAGTAACTCCTCTCTCTGTAGATGCTGCATGGAAGAGGACGAGGAAACGACGAAACACCTTCTCTTGGATTGCTGACTGAGAAGTAGGATATTCGGAACACATTTAGTTAGCACCGTAGCCCTACAGGATATTCCTGTAGGTCTTATAGACAAATTTATTGAAAGGACAAATTGGCTGGACGACTAGTCAATAGTTGCTATGGAGAAACTTCAGGTATCACAATGGGCTTCTTTAGCCTAAGTGTGCTGGACAGCGTGCTGTCTTGCAGACTTTTCAACCAACCATGTATAAAATTTAAAATTTTTAGCCGTCAATTAGCTTTAACTTTGTTTGGGGAAATTGGGTGTAAATGTTATTTTTATTTTTATTCATTAAAGCTCAAGGTGATTATATATCTCTATTAATAGAGTTACAGGTTTTTTATTAAAGTAGATTCCTGGCAAACCGTATAGCTATTTCAGATCTAGCCACAGACCTTCACCAGCGGTTTTCTTTGGAATGATGCAATTGAAAAATTCGTCAAACTAAATGCAAACGAAAACTCAACTCATATGAGAATGACTTATAATGCAAGCGCTCGAAAAATATCACAAGCACAAACACACACGAAAACCTTCGCAAAACTTCTTTCCCCCCCGCAAAATGCATGATTTTGTTGCTGCCTAAAAAAATCAACAATTCATACAGGTAGTTTCGTCGTGATTTACGTTCAACTAATTTCATCAAGGATGATATTTAATTATTCGCTCTTAGATTAGAACTATTTTATTTTTATTAATATCATCCCTGATAAAATTTATTGACATCAGTTGAAGGCTATTACTGCGCCCATAATTATATCGTTCTCGATTGGGACTCGAACCACAACAACCTGGTACGATACTTCGTGTCTATGTGCTTCGTCCTGTTGCTAAATCTTTCCTCCCTTAGAAGACTCAAACAGCTTCTGTTGTCCTCATTTATTATAGGTGAACCCTTTTGCTGACATCCGAAATCATTTAGAATGTATCTTGACCAACAGCTTCTTTTGCGGCGTCTGAGAGCGCTTTGAACTCGGCTTCGGTAGTCGATAGGGAAGCTATGGATTGTTATTTACATGCCCAGCTGATTGCACTTCCACTTATTAAAATAATATATCCTATTTTATCCTGAATTAATACTAAATACATTTCTCTTCAAGTATTTCGCTACTCTCTTAAGTTCATTCCTGCCTTCTGGAGTTGAATTACTAGTTTTTCACGCGAGTATTGAGACACTTATTGCTGTGAGGACAGAAGTTGACCGATATATATAATAACGATCCCATTAAACTTTGATATTCTCCGTTCCTCATAAGCGGTTCAGAATCACACTTGCCATAAGACGGATCTGAAGGATACGAGTACTTCGAAATCGTTGCCTCTTGTAATACAAATTTTGTCAATATTCAATATTTGTCAAAATTGTGTTTTCTATTCCGAGAAAATAGGTAACCCATAGAATAACACATACTATAGAAGAACTTATTCTCTCATCTGACGTTTCATTTCACACTCTCTCGGTAGGTCCATAGAATAACACATACGTAGAAGGTTTTATTCGCTCAATAAATTAAACGTCATAGGTACGATGGAAATTACACAGTGGAGGGTGGAAAATATGGGTTCAATAATACCAGATGGTGGCAATAGTATACAGCGATCCACAAAGGAACTACACCCGAATTTCGTGTTTTTGTGGCAAACTAGTTGTGTTAAATACAATACAAATGAATACCAACGTTAAAAGTCAACAAAAAAGTGCAAAATACATTTAAATTTTTCAGTTCTACACCAAAACGACAGGAAATAGTTAAGTGAACATATTTTGTAACTCCACCTGGTGTATGTAAACATTTCCACAGACCTACCGAGAGAGTGTGAAATGAAACGTCAGATGAGAGAATAAGTTCTTCTATAGTATGTGTTATTCTATGGGTAGGTCTGTGGAAATGTTTACATACACCAGGTGGAGTTACAAAATATGTTCACTTAACTATTTCCTGTCGTTTTGGTGTAGAACTGAAAAATTTAAATGTATTTTGCACTTTTTTGTTGACTTTTAACGTTGGTATTCATTTGTATTGTATTTAACACAACTAGTTTGCCACAAAAACACGAAATTCGGGTGTAGTTCCTTTGTTCCTTTGCCACCATCTGGTATTATTGAACCCATATTTTCCACCCTCCACTGTGTAATTTCCATCGTACCTATGACGTTTAATTTATTGAGCGAATAAAACCTTCTACGTATGTGTTATTCTATGAGGTAACCGCGCTAAGTTTATTAACTTCAAAATGTTTATTGAGCATACGAAGAACGTTTTTGATTTCGTCTTTATTTTTTGAAACAACCGACAAAACAAGTACATAAATATCTTCCCCATCGATGACTTTTCTATACAGACATTGATCTGCTTTGCTTCGCATAAGCCCTTCAGCAATAAATACGTCCTTCAATGCCTTGTTCCAAACATAAGCTGCTTGCTTAAGACCATAAATACTGCGGTTTAGTCCAAACTAGACTGTCATCGTAATTAAAGAAACTAGGAGGTTGTTTCATAAAATTAGTTTCTTGTAAAGTTCCATTAACAAATGTACATTTTAAATTAGGGATTAGGGAGAGCTTCTCACAACCTGTGAGCTGTGCGCGTTCTAGTTTTACACTCACTGATTGGGACCTACAGTTTTACACCGATTCCGAACGGTATTTTTAGAAGCTTTTTCATGGCTAAATACTCGATAGTGTCGCCATCACTAAGCGAGGTGACCGTCGTCGTAAGAAATTTTAGGCGGTCAGAGTAGGGATCGAACCCACGTCCTCATACACAAGAGCCGCGCACACCACCATTGCACCACCGACGGCCATCCATACATCTATCCATATATTCTACGTGCATAGTCCTCTCTCCAGCGATTTGCAAAAGTATACAAAATGGTGCTTTTTGCTGCACACACCTTATCACAATCGCTGCCAAACTTTTGATTGAACCCGTGTGCTACAAGGCGAGCTATGAAATGTTGTACAATTTCCTTCGTTGTCACGCTTCACCTTGTACGTCCATTGCTTCTTATAATATTAGCATTTGGAGGACCATGAACCAAATACCATGTTTTGTTCTTTAGTAATGACTGCATCTCTTCCTTCATAGCTAGTTTCCATTGATGACTTTGTTTCCTCATAACCACTTCTTTATAAGTTGTTGGTTCCATTATATTGTCAGATTTCGCACGATATGCTGAACATTTTTTTGGGAATTACACCCTTATTAGCTCTTAAAGACCTTCGCAGTATGGGTTCAGCTAGTTTAAGTTCAATACCTGTTTCAGTGAAGTCAGGCTCGATTACAGCCTGCACCGCATTCGTCCTCATTACATTGATCACAATATTCTAGGTCAGTATTGAAACTACAATACGTACCATCTTCAGAATCATTATCACTTCGGATTCATTCAAATTATCATGGCGATTTGAATATATGTATATTAATTTCCATTTGACTACATTCTGAACAGTCCTATATAGTTTCCGATTCAAATATTGCACTGCAAGACTTAAACTTTTCGTGCTGACATCAACAATTTGCAGACCCTTGTTTACTTCATCGTAACCCATATGGATCTATTATCCAATTCCTTCCGTTGCACTTGTTGCGGTCGGGAATACTGCCCATCCCCACAAACCAAGAATTGCGCCGGTTGCGTCTCATGTGTAAATTGCTGGGCCTCTCGACAATTTAGGGTGCATGTGCAGGAGACTACCCAGAAATTCCCAGCTTGTCCAGTTATGTTCTTGGTATTTCTTGTATCATATCCGAAATTTTTATGAATAATTTTTTTTTTGTCAGGGGTTGTGCTCTTCAATTTTCTTGTCGCAATTTCTAAGCGATCATATGTGGCTGTGGCTAGGAAAATGTGAATCGAAATAATTTATGAACTACAACCGAGAGTCGTGTAATGTAGCGAGCAAATGGGATGTTGCGGGATCGCTGGGTATAAATCATTGCTATCAGAGTTGTATTGTAAGAATGAAAAATTCATTCATGAATACAGTAGACACGAAAACTATTTTGACATACAAAAATCTCACTATTGAAGTCAAGTCAAGCTTTGTGGCAAAATGAAGAATTGTGGAAAAAAATTGGATGGCGGTAAAACTCGGGAAGTTGAAAGGAAAAGAGGTGGTATAAAAGGGCAGCTGTGGGGGAAAATTGTTATCAGTACCTTAGATTTCACGAGGAAAGACAATCCAGCGTCCCAGTGTCAGTGAAGAATATAAAATTACTAAGCAAGTCAATTGAGTTGAAGTTTGTAAGAGTGTGGTTTATTAAGTGAAGACAACTGAAAGGTACAAATTTATAAATGCAAGAATATTCCTAGCCAAGTGTAACAACAGCTTTTGATTTGTGTTCAAATTAGATTGGTGGTGTCCCGGTGGTATTCAACTGGAAATAATTGTGTCCTGCACCTGATATGCGGCTCACTTAGGTCTTTACCGGGATTTCAGCGGATATTTAAAAACAGAAAACCAGATTGTCTGTCGAAACCAAATAGAGGAGAAAAATAAAAAATACTAAGGTTTTCGGCAAGTAACATAAAACACTTACTGGATACACAGGTTAACTTGTAGTAGTGAGACCATTCTGCTCCGCCACTCAAACTACTTTCGTTACATCCACATTAAATTCTGCGGAAAGTGGGTAGAAGTGAATCCCTCAGTTTCAATAAATAACCTTAAATAACCGTACCTTACCTGAACACTTGACGGTCTTTTCCAAACATTGACTGAGAGTGAAATTATAAGTCTCCACCAACATACTGCCGGTATCCGCCAATTGCATTTCGGCCGGATGCATCCGGTTATTGAAATCTAATCTGCGTGCGAGAAGAAAGATTAAATTAAAAATTAAATACAGTTCTATTGCGAATAGTTATGAGTTAGATTAAGTTTCCTTATAATTTGTTTTTTTCGTTATTTTTATATCTTTGTTTTAGTGTTTGTGTGTGTTCACGGGGCCGTAGAAAAATGGTTTGAGGAAAAAACTATGGTCATGGTAGAGAGGGCCATGTGGGGAAAATTCCAACCATTCTGTGTTGCCGTTTTGTGTAAGTGTGTTTGTGTTGTAAACTAGATAAATTCATTATTTGTGTTTGTCCCTGGGCTGAGGCGTGGGTTGGAACCTGAACCCTAGAGCGCGGGAACCGCCTCCGTGCCATTTTGGGGCACGTACCACACTTCGGGAATATGACATAAGCCTTTGAGCCAAATACTTTTATTTAGAAACTTCCCATCGTTCATATGAAGTACTTGGTATGAAAGTTGTCGGTTTTGTAAGTAATTGGCATGCATAAGAGCCTCTCCCCAATATGCTTTCGATAATCCTGCCTCTTCTAGAAGACAACGGGTCATTTCTACAAGATATCAATTCTTCCTTTCAGCTATTCCATTCTGTTGAGGGCAATAGTAAACTGAGATCTGCGTCTCTGACGATGTAAATATTCCAAGATCTTCTTAGATTTATAATCGACCGTATGCATTTTGGGGCCTTTCCAAATTTATTTCTCATCAGCTCAACAAACGTTTTAACTTTATCGAAAACTTCAGACTTCGTATAGTAAATATACGACGATATAGCGGCTAAAATCTTCGATAAAAGTAAGAAAATATATTTTCCTTCCAGGCATCATAAATTAGCATCGGACTACAAGTGTCCGTGTGAATAATTTCTAGAATATGCCGTCTCTGACATCGATCGTTTTGGAAATAGTCTGTACATTTCACTGTGGTTTAATATGTTTGAGCGGAGTGGACTGTATTGACGATTTTTTCTCCCAAAGAGTTGCTGCTGGAACACAAGGGAATCCAACCTGTGGGTAAATAAGTTAGCGGTGTGTCCTTCACTAATTTCTCCCAATGAGAAAGTAGTGAGTTAGAAAAGTTGAGAAAAACAAAGTTTTGCGGTTAAACCAAAGTGGTGTTTTATTGCGGGGAAAAGGGCTGATGCTCACCTTAAGAATGTAGCTGAGAAAGTACAAGTTTAACAATATTCATGATCGAATGTAACTTCGTTCTAGTAGTTATAGATTTTGACGTTATTTCACCATAGTGTAGTAACTACAAGTACAATTCATTTTGTATAATAGTTTAGAAAAATTCGATGATGGCATTATAAGTACAATTTAAAGAACAGTCCATTTTTATAACAATTTAAGATAAATTCAATGATGATATTTTGAGTACAATTTAAAGTATAATTCATAACATAATGACAATTTATATTCTTATTTCGAAACAATTATGTGTGTCTAAATGTTAGTTTAGACATGGTCTTTGAGTGATGTTACATATGGTATATATGTACCTCGCATGGCTTCCGCAACCCAGTCTGAAATTTTGAAATCTTTTTGCAGCTTTCCAGATTGTATAACCTTTACAGCATTCATATCTCTGTGACCAAAAATTCGGTGATAGTAGTGTTGACAATGGTCCATATTACAAATAGCCACATTAGCCTCTTCAGTACGTTTGCTTCGTAACTGATATAAGTTGTTTAAGCAAGGTTTCCAGGTTATTGGGATTTCAACCCACAAACATATGTTTTGCAGTACAAAAATCAGCTGTTTATTAAAATGAAATCGCGGAAACTGCGATAGCCCACTATACGTGAACATAGCTTTACTAAATCTGCACTCCCAACAAGAGCATTAAGTTTACCAAGAATTTGGAGACTCTTCCCACCAAATAACACTATATCCCTTCGCGGACATTTTCTTCACGGACAGTATTTATATTTCCTTTGAATGATGGAATATATAAAACGTCGCTTAGCATAACAACAACTACTCGATTTTCGTCACGATTTTCGCATACACCTTTACCGGATGAGTAAACAACTTCACCATTCGCTACTACAACTTTTTCTTTCCAAGACTTATCAAGATCAATTAATTCTTCCATGTTACTGCAAATCTGGCATATTGCCCCAGCGTCCATAACCCATACGCCTTAAGTTCCATTTAAAACAAAGCAAACATTTTCAAAATATGTAGGTATTCCCCTTCACAATCTTAGCCTTTTGTTGAATATTTTGTTTATTTTTCAGCTTCCAACAGTTTTTATGCATGTGAGCAACACCACGATAATGATGACACATTACCTTATTCGCATTGCCCTTAAGTTTGTTAGTAACCTTCAAGACAGGATCCTCACTAGATATTCTCTCCTTTAATTTTTCGTATTCCTCCAATAACTTGTTTTTCACGACAGTCATAGTAAGGTAATTTCTTCCCTTACTTCAAGTGCTGTAATCAGAGTATCGTAAACGGCGGGTAAACTGCTTAATAACATCGCAATTATCCACGAGGCAGACAAGGTTTCTCCTAAAGATTGTAATTTTGAAAACGACAACTTAATTTTTGAAATATGAGAATTCATTTCTTCCCCAGTACTTCATTTCTGTAATTTTCGAATCGAAAAAGTTTCCACATTAAGCATGAAACAAAAAATTCCATCGTTTCTCGATTTGTGAGTAAAAAGTGTTTCTGTATATCAATGCGAAAAGAATATTCCAGGAATATTCCAGGAAAGCTGTCAAGTAGTAAAAAAAATATAAACAAACAAAATAAGCTAGTGCGAAAAAGAACAACAAACCGCTTAAAATCGCTTAATACCGCTTAGCTCCCATATAAAGTGGTAGAAATAGCAGTTTAGCAGGGAATGCTCAAAATAAGATTGTTTTTTTAATTCCTGCTAAACTAAGTTTTCGACGACTTTGTACGGGGAGCCGCTTAAAATCGCTTAGCTCCCCATATAAAGTGGTCGAAAATTAGTTCAACAGGGAATAAAAAAACGCTCAATATCAAAATCTCGCACTGTTTTAATTTGTGAGTATTTTTGACGTTTAAAATTTAAACTTTTTCGACTCCCTACTATTTAGAAACAGTTTTTCTCGCATTTTTCCAATAAGCATGAAAAAAGCAGTACGTCACAGAAAGTTTTCGCAAAACAAATATTTCAGAAACAGTCACATGTGAGAAGCGATTTTTTGTACCGATTCGTAGCGTTTTTGTTTCAATTCACATGTTTCATGTGAAAATTTTTTCGATTCGAGAACTGCAGAAACGAGGTACAGGTTGCAATTTCAATTAGCATATAGCCCAATCAGTTTTACCTTATTACTCAGAGAAGACTTTTCATGATACGATTTTAAAATAGTCCATGGCTCTCGACGATCAAAATTGATAACTCGGTATCACGTTCATGCCACTTACAATCAAGATTTTCGGGAATCGGGTTGGTTACAACATCCCATACCTTCTCCATTTTTAACAGAATATACTTCCACAGTTCATAGTTATCCCGATAAAGCTTTGATTCAACCATGATGTTTTCTTTAAACAGCACCAAGATACTAAAGAGGACCAAAGCTCACGAATTTAAAAATGTTACACTAAACGAACTTATTTAATTTTCATAAACATTTTACAAACAGAGATGGCAACACTTATTTTATAACCATTTAGCAAAAACAATGCAAAACATTGTTGTTATACGAAAAGTAAGCACAGCAAACAAACCCACCATACACCACACACCGTAGCACAAACTCATCAATGTGTGCGGCACAACTATCGCTCCTCTCTTTCTTTCGCTCTCTTATCTATGGCCGGCACAGAATGCAAAAACAAACATTGGATTTTATAATTTTTATTGTGCGCTCGCTCTGCTGGCACGTGCATTTGTGTTTGCTATAGATTTCGTAATTTTTCTCCGTTTTCGTTCGGCTGCCGTCGTTTGGTGGCATTTGCTGTTTGCCTGGTAAAAAAGAGGGAAGCGAAACTCTTTTGGCGGGGTCTCGTTTTTCCTGGTTCGTCCAAATTTCAAGTCCAACCGGCGTCAACGGGTGGTGTGTCTGAGCGATAATTGCTACCCATTAAAATTCCCGTTCGCTAGTCAAAATCTTTGTGGGTCGTCCACAATGTAGTTCGCTTTCGGTGTGGTGTGTGTCTTGTTTTACTCTTAGTTTTCTTGTTGTTGTTATTGCGCTGTGCTGTGTGTTCTCGTTGTATACACATCGATGGATGGATGGGACTTACTTTGCTTTGGTGAGTACGCTACATGCAGCCCCTGTGTACAAATGCTGTTTTACCCCTTTAAATCACTTACTGAAATGTTTGTGAGGGGAGGATGGATATGGTGTGTTTATATGAGCGCAAAGTGGTGTAAACAAACGACTTCACTCACGCAACACAAATGTATTTTTTTCGTTTTCATTCATTTAGACAGCCCTCATTCACCTACCACCACCACACTTGTGCAGTTGTGTATTGATTTACCAGCTGTTTCGTTGGGTTGTGTTCTTCTAGTCGGGGGCGGTGTGGTGGCAGAGGAGGTTGGTGTTTGTCACATACGCTTGCCCTTTGCCAAACCCCATTTGCGTTTGTTTTCCGTGTGTATGTGTGCGTGCTGTCGGAGAATATTTAGCTGAATGTTTCTCTTGGGTTTCTTTAATCTTTCTTACACCATTGCATTATCTCCGCTCCGTTTAGATTTTTGCGTGTGGTGCTCTTCGGCGTTGATTTTCGCGTAGTTCTCCGTTTTTTCTTTGTTTTTCGTTTACTCCTCCGGCATCTGTTGACAAGTTGGTGGAATGACAGTATTTTTTCCAATATTAGTAGGTGTTATATGTTTCAAATCAAAGTAATAAATATAATTTTTTTTCTTCGTAGGGGGCGTGGTTGATATCGATTGTTATATGTTATCAATATTTGGCAGAGCAAAACAAATTAACTGATCTGCATGGATTAATTGTTGAATTAGTCGTGCTGTAGTACTGGCTGTTGTACTACACCCATGTTATGCATTCGACAAGTTTCCGACTATGTATGTAGTTGTTCTTTAATCCGAATTTGACGAAATTTTTGCTAAAGAATTCAGAGCAATCTTGCCTACTCTAGTTGCAAGTTCTTCTATAAAAACGCAAAATACACTACAGAATAAAACTAAAATATCCACTCCAATTATGTTTCACTAAGGGCACCTTAAGTGGAGTTCAGATTATCAGACGGATTTGACGATATCTCGAATCTAAAGAAAAATTGTCAATGTGAACAGCTGTTGTCAGATAAATCTGATGGTCTTCAAAACAGTTTAAAAAACAAACGATTTATTTGAGGTTATCGATAAACCAGCCTGAAGCGCAATGGAAACCAATTTCCGACTCTATAAAAACTGCCGCAACAACCGTACTTGGTTTTGAAACCCGCTTCGCAACAAACCATGGTACGATGAAGAGTGTCGCATAGCAATTGCAACGCGAGCTGAGACTGAGCGGTATAGGGAGAAAAGAAAGGAGGTAAACCGTCTCTTTAACGGCAGTGGAGAAAGCGCGAGAGTGAGAAAATTGAGACGTAAAGAAGGAAGGACGAAGCCCGAAAATTCTACCAAAAAGTCAAAAACGGAACTAATAGACATGGTTCAGGGCCCCCTTCTGTAAAGACAAGGACGTCAATCTCATCGCAGGTGTGCAGAGTATGTTGGGAATATGGAGATCATTTCTCCGCGCTACTGGTACCTGAGATATCCAATGACGAGACAATCGATCTAAATTTGGGCGACGACGTCGATTGCCCCCCCTCCTAACCAAGACGAGGTCCGGCTTAAGAACAATAAAGCCGCAGGAGCCGATGGATTACCGGCGGAGCTGTTTAAGGCTGGCGGCGATGAGCTGATAAGGTGCATGCATCAGCTCATTAGCAAAATTTGGTTAGATGAATGAATGTCCGGCGATTGGAGTCTCAGTGTACTATGTCCCATATTTAAAAAAGGTGACCCGAGTCTCTGTGCCAACTACCGTGGAATAAGCCTTTTACCCATAGCATATAAGGTTATATCAAGCATAATGTGCGAAAGACTGAAACCGATTATCGCTGACCTGATTGGACCATACCAGTGTGGCTTTAGGCCTGGAAAATCGACAACTGACCAGATTTTCACGCTACGCCAAATCCTGGAGAAGACCCACGAAAAACAAATCGACACCTATCATCTATTTGTCGATTATAAGGCGGCTTTCGATAGCCCGATACGGGGAAACTCTACGAAGCAATGTCTGAGCTTGGTATTCCTGCAAAATTCATACGCCTTTGCAGGATGACCCTGATGAACACCAAATCCGCAGTGAAAGTTGGTAAGGATCTTACCGAACCTTTTGAAACTAAGCGAGGCCTCAGACAAGGTGACACCCTATCGTGAGATCTCTTTAACATCTTAATGGAGATCATTATGAGAAAAGCTGCTGTCAACATGAATAAAACCATCAGCAGCAAAAGTCATATGCTGCTCGCGTATGCTGATGATATAGATATCATTGGACGCACAGTTAGAGAAGTTACTGCGGTGTTTTCGAGAATTGAGAAGGAGTCAGGAAAAGTGGGTCTGACGGTAAATGAGAGCAAGACAAAATTATTGGTTTCAACGAACAGGGCCTCCACGCGATTAGACCAAAGCGTGAACGTTGATAACCGTTATAACTTCGAGGTAGTGCATCGAACTCGAAGGAATACGAAAAATAGGAAGACCAAGACTCCGCTGGAAGGATCAGGTTGACGAATCCCTGCGTACACTTGGTATTGCCAACTGGAGAGATAAGGCAAAAGATCGAACTGGTTGGCGAAATATGTTATCTTCGTTTTGTAAGGTCCCTGACCCCTCGGGGTTGTTCGTGAACGGATAAGTAAGTAAGTAGTATCGATAAACCAGAGAGCGAGAGATAAAATGGCGGAGAGAATAAGCGAAGAGAAAACGGAACGCTACAAATTACATAGCATTTTTGAAATTTAATGTGAAATTAAAGAAAATACAAAACTTTAGTGTAATTTAATTTAATCCAATGAAATATTATTTGGAGTCGGCCTTCTTGTTTTAGCTAGGACTAGAAATGCTCTAATATCATACAAGGCTATATCTGATCCCATCGACATTGCGAGTCTTAATTCGAAATTCCGCAGGATTTCGGTGGTACTCGTGTATACATCTAATGAGCCTGATGAGGAAAATGTTAAAGATGATTTCTATGTGCAACTGTCTTGTCAATTGGTAGCATTAAAATATTTCTGGGAGATTTCAATGCCAAAGTGGCCACCGACAACAATAATCTACAGGAAGTGATGGGAAGACATGGTTTTGGAACTTTGAGGAATGACAATGGTGATATGCTCATAGATTTCTATTCAACTGTTTATCGGCGGAACGCAATTCCCCCGTAGAAATATACAGAAGTACACATGGAAATCACCTGATGTTCAAACCTTCAATCAAATTGACTAAATATTTGTTATAAAGATGGTTTTAGGTTCCTTGTTCGACGTCAAAACTAGACGCGGTGCTGATATTGTGTTCTGATTCAACGATATTAGAGGCAAATACGTGTTCATGTAGTCACTTAGTGAGAAAAGATGGGTGGAGAATCTTGAAACGAAGTTCGGATTCATGAACGCCGGCACAATATGCGTATACGATCCAAGACACCAACGTTGAAGAGGTAGTTATAATCAACCCAACAATGTTAAAAATCAGTACGTAGAGTAGGTTACATGTATACCTTTATGCCACTGAGGCTCGCCGCCGTTGCTGTTTTTAGAGTTTTTTTGCCGCGCCGCCGCCATATTACATAGAAATTGGAGCAGCGGCTTCGGGGACGTGGTTCGGCGGCGTAAAAGTTATTGTTTAATCTTTCATATAATTGATCACTTATTGACATTGTCCTGATTTACGACACACGTTGAAACCACAACAAGCCGCCGCCGCCAGGTTAGCCGACCAAGCCGCCGCCGCCGGTTTTCCCAGGCCTCTATGCCGCCGCCGAAGCAGAAGCAATCGGCGTAAACCTCTAGTTACATGGTCCGTTCAGATTACGACAATTATCTGAACAATATAGCGGAGTAAACCGAAAAGGCTGCAAATACAGGTAAACTCCGTATTGTGTACTTTTCATTAAAAAGGCGAAACGGCACACCATCAGGACTACATCATCGTTAAAACCTATACTGATAGCACGGAAATATTAGCACCAGATCAGCAAGTGGAGAGATGGCGTGAATTCTTTACGACACAATCTAGACTTTCGGATGATGAAGATCAGTGTACCCCTTCGGCGCATACTCACGTCGCAACCCGAAAAGGGATATTTTAATGGAACCCCCGACGCAAGCAGAGATCGAGGCGGCACTGGGAAACGTGAAGGATTACAAACGTTCTCGTCCTGATAATATTTCAGCGGAGCAGTTGATTATGGTCTATCAGCGTTAGCAGATGTCATTACGCCGGCCATCAGAAGTGTATGGATAGACAACACGGAAACACACACCTCGCCTCTATATCTACTTTCATAGACTTTGAACAAATATTTGATTGTGTACACCGTAACACAATGTGGTCCATCTTGAGGTAGGCTACCGGGCAAGATAGTGTCCATGATGCAGTGTATAAGGTTCATTTTAATGGAAAGACAAACCAACCTTTCATCACTTCTGCGAGAGTTAGGCAAGGATGAGATTTGTACCCCACGTTATTTCTTCTACTTATGGACGAGGTAATGGGGGCAATCGGCGGCGCAATCGTAGTGTGCGTTGCTCTTGTGCGTGAAATAGTGGGTTTGATCCCTACGCTGACCACCTCAAAATTTCTTTCGACGGCGGTCACCTCGCTTAGTGACGGCAACACTATCGAGTATTCAGCCATGAAAAAGCTCCTCAAAATACCGTTGCGAACCGGTGTAAAACTGTTGGTCCCAATCAGTGAGTGTAAAACTAGAACACGCGCACCGCACTGGTTGGTGAGAAGCTCTCCCTAATCCCTTCATGGGAAGTAACGGGAAAGCATTTATTTATTTAATGGAGGCAATTAATTTAGAAACACCGTTCGGCATTCAGTGGAGTATGTATGAACATCTACATGATGTAGACTACGCAGATGACATGTCCTATGACCCATAAATTTCATGCCCAAGTTAAACAGACTCTCCGAAAAAGTAGGATTGAGAATGAATATACAGAAGACTAAGCTAAAGCTAAATGAATAGAACCGAATACTCCACTAACAGTTGATGGTTCGTTAATTGAAGACGAGGATTCAATAAACTATTCAGGGTGCAAAATTACTACGGTTGGTGGCTCTGCGACGGATAAAAGTGAGCAGATAAATTAGGCCCGTGTTTCATTCCTAAACTTCCACAAAATCTGGCGCAATAAAAGGATACCGGAACAGACGAAACTGCAAATATTCAATTGCAGTGTGAAGTCTGTACTGTTATACTGATTGTACTCCATCATGTGACCAATTAGTTGCCGCGTCCCATGTTCCCATTCCGTTTGGCACAAACCTGGGACTTCTAAACATAACATGCTTCACGTCTACCTTCTGATCCGCACCACTTGGGCATAAAGGAAAGAAAATGTCCACGTCTTTGCAGATATTTTCGGATTGGTGGTCGGAGGGTAAAGTTGAAAGTAGGGCAAAGAAAGGTATTTAAGAGGCCTTTCAGAATCATTAAAAAAAAGTAGAAAAAAGTCAAATCGCCGAGATACAGAGCTTTCGGAAAAAAATGGCTTCGGAAATCATATAACCTCAATTTGCTCAGTCAGATGGCAGGTAACTTTTCTGTTGAAAGATATCCATACCTCTTATCTTTCCAAAATGACCTATACGAAGCCCAGAGGTCTTACCGTTCCAAAGTTATGAGCATTTTATTGAAATGCAAAAATCCGACCACTGGCTCAGAAGTTAGCAACTTTACCCTACTACCCTCCGACCGGTAATCCGAAAATTTTGAACCCGCTGCCATTTCGCACCCTTGCATTTTCGGACATGGTCGTAGTGGACTTTTCTTCATGAAATGAGCCAAGGAATACGCTGGAGAAATGCCTCCGGAACTTCCTGAATCACCTTGTATATCCGCCTCATCTCATCTTTCAGGATATTAGTTGGTATTGGACCAGCAATAACAAATGTAGCCTCTTCCCACATCATTCGGAAACAGCTAAATAATCTCAGGGCACTTAGGAGATATACGGACATCAGGATATTCCTCGTTGGCCTAACAGCCAGTGCTCCGGTACACACAGGACTAGCATACAGAATAGCTGAGCTTACGACTGTAGCTATGAGCTTCTTTCTCACCGGTGTAGGACCTCCAGTGTTCGGCATCATTCTCGCTAGCGATGCTTGGATTCCGGCAGCTTTCCCAGCAATATAACGTACATGATCCTAAAAATTTAGCCTAATATCAATCATGACTCCCAAAAAATGTTGTGCTTGTGATATGGTCCCCTACTTTTGCAGTCATGTGCTCAACCTTCTCGCGCCTGCTTATCAAGACGACCTCCGTCGTAAACCCAGCCAGTTCCATACCCCCTGCATCTAGCCACGTTTTGATCTGTACCGCTGTTGCTTCCATGTTTTCCCTCATCTGGGCGATGTGTTTTGCTACAGTGACAATGTCGTCGGCGAAGCCATTTCAGTGCCCCTTGGTATTTCTACGTACTCTTAGTACCTCATCATACATAATGTTCCAAAGAGGTGGGCGTAGGACCGACCACTGGTACACCCGACGTGACATCGTCAACCGGGGGGTTCTATGCCACAGCTGATCAACATTAGAGTTGGCGAAACATGCAGGATTAAGTAAGAAAGAGAAATAGCGATAGATGACTGGAAATATGTAGGGTTGCTTAATGCTTTTCTCTCACATTTGTCTTTGTGCATTGAAACAAAAGTACAAGAGTCATCAACTGAGAATGTTTTTTCTGATAATTAAATCGAGGAAAACAGGGGTAACAAGTGTAATAAAGCAAAATGTAATGAAGTGATAGAGTAAAATTATTTATAAAAATTGCATACTTAACACAAAATTATTAAAATAAAGAGTTTTCTCATTCAGCATGGGTTACCAAGTTTGTATAACTCTGTACTCCAACTTTTCCAGTGACTTTTATTGGTTTCCCGTCCAAGAAAAACAGCTGTTGCAAACTCTTACTCGTAGTATATTACTCTATGTCGTCAACGCTTTGCCATCATCGCTCTCATATTAGTCTACGATCTACGTAACTATTAATGATGGTCAGGGTATACCCAGAGGTCTGCATTCTAGTTAGAGCGGCTCTTATTTGTCTCCAGTTGGCCGAGTTGAGGCCGTTTTTACCATCCAGGGTAATGACGGCGCAGTACTCCTTTGAACCACCCTTCCACCGCTTTCGGGCGATAGCATCCTTTCTTCCATTATATTATTTTTGTATGGTAGTTTTTTGTTCGTATGTATTTGTATTGAATTTTCCAGCTATAGTCGTGAAACAAAAGCAAAATGCTTGTTGTTGGTGCCCACAATTACAACAAATCCTACTGCGTCAACCTTTAAGACCTGTATTCAGTTCTTGCAAAATGTTCGTAAGAAATCATCCTTGATCAACGATCAAACATAATTTAAACTCTGAATTCACTTTTTAGGTTAATAGTTAATTGCTGTTTAAACAGCCAAAGTTGGGTATTTAATCTATGATCAAGTGACCATATGCTTTTGACAGAAAACAACAAGAAGGACAAACACAAAACTTCTTTAATTATTAATGTGAACAATTATAATCACCATCCTAGTTGAAATGACAATAAAAACATATCACTTAACTCGTAGTGCAGTTAGAATTTTATTTCTGCTCAAATATTCTCCAATTTCATTAAATATTTTGTACTTTATCACTTCACTTTTGTTTTGCATATGGCGTCAGTTTGATGCATCGTAAAATGTATGAATACCGGTTATTTTTCGTAGCATTTGCCACTGTTGCCACATGGTAGTAAGATTATTTGACAAAGCACTGAAAAACACTTTTCGTATTTAAAGTCAGATCAAACACAATTCAAAATCAACTGATTACCAATTTAAATAACCAGTCAAAAATTAGGTCTAAGCGTTCCATTTAATTTTTAATGCATGTGGTGTTACTTTTGGTTGTTAAAATATAATGGAATGCTTAGATGAATTATAAATGGAATATTTGCAATATAAATCACAGATAGGTGGTAACTCTCTGCAACAAAATATTGCGTTTAGAGATAAATGACAAAATTTCTTACGAAAATTCGCAACAACTGAACTGAACTAACCTGTGCACTTTGATACCGATTTGCACAGGCTCAATGAAACAAAAAATATACCAGCAGTCAACTTCGCGTAAAAATTTGCGGATGGGAAAACAAAAACGGAATGAGAGTAGGGGCAATTCTGTACCCCTTTCCATTCTCTTTCCCCTATCTCCAAGAATTGCGCAAGTGAAATTGCCTCGTGTGAACCCCCACAATGTTTTGACGCTAAATCTCATAAGATAATGACCAGTGTTGCCAGAAGCCGTCAAAAATGATGCTAAATGACCACAAAAAAAATTGTGCAATATGGAAAGAAATTATGCTAAAACCACCAAAAAAAATTGTGCAAAATGCAAAATCATTATGCTGAAATTAAGAAATAAGTTAATTTTTGATATATTTGCCTCTGTGTGTATTATTTAGTACCTACTATAGCGTTTTTAAGAATGAGTTTTATTCACAAACTCGTATAATTTGTATAAGCAACGAAAAAAACATTTTGAAATCGGAGATGTGTATTTTTGATAGAAAAAATTCCATAAAAACATTGAAATAAAAAATCTGTTTTGTTTCAAAAATATTGTTTTTATAAAACAAAAGCTCCGATTACACTAGGTCACAAATAACAAAATTTTCTCTGTGATTTGTTTCTAGCATACTTTTTCTCATTGATTTTGACCTACTAAACACGAAAATGAGTTTTAAAAATTTTTCTGTTGATTGGTTTTCGAGATACAAATTTTTGAACTTTTTTTTTTAAATTTTTGGAGGTACACTTACAATTTTGAGCATATCTTTCGTCTTCTTTGACGTATTTGATCCTACTACTACTCAAATTAAAGCAAATTGAGCCGTCTACAAAATTTTCAAATCGGGTGAGTAGTTTTGATGTTGGCGGCTTAAAAAGGTTAAAAAACTGCGTTTTTTTAGTAAAAATGTGGCAGAAAAATTCATATAAAAATTCATATAAAATATAAAACGCGATGCTAACAGCGATTTTGGTTTTTTTACGTATAGCTGGCATTTTTCCAAAGAAAATAAGCACTTACTTAACAAAATCTGACAACAAATGGCGGACTTATAATTTTTTTGGTAAAACACCGAAATTCCGCTATTTCACGATATTTTGATTTTCATTATTTGCACAGCTTACCTACCCAACGCAAACGAATAAATACATTTGAACTTAATTTAAAATAAACAAATTAGTCTTAGTATATTATTTTTTAATTTATTTAGAGCAGTACATACTCAATATATGGCACAATTAGAAATGGATGTGCCAGGTTAGCTAAACTAACGAAATTAACCAAATCAACGCCCATAAAAAATGAGTAGAAACAAAGATATAACTGTACATTTTATGCCATGTGGAAAAACAGCTGACTTCTTCTTTGTTTTTTGTATTCGCTGCAATTGGTCTCACGTATTAGGGTCCAAATGTAGTCACCCATCATAGCCGTGTCATAGATGCCCTGATAGCGTCGTTCCATAGCCTTCAATTCCTGATGAAAGCGCTCGCCGTGTTCGTCGCTCACGTCTCCTAAATTCTCAGGGAAAAAATCCAAATGAGAATGCAGAAAGTGTATTTTAAGTGACATGTGCACTCCTACCCAAAAATGAAAAAAAAACGAGAATTAAAACGCTATTTAAATTAACATTTGTTTCAAAAAAAACCTACCCATTGCTTCATAGTTCTTTACCAGATCCTCAACTATGTCCTTATAATTATGGCTTTTGTTGTTTCCTAAAAAGTTTTCCACAACAAGCCTGAAGGAATTCCATGCTGCGGCTTCGATGGGTGATAACAGCTTCGGGAATGTTTCATCTTTCAAATTTTTTTTTATATCGGGTCCTGCGAAGACTCCTTCTTTAATTTTTGCCAGCGAAAGGTAAGGGAAAATTGACCGTAAATAGGCAAAAGCTTCACCATCTTTGTCCAATTTTTTGGCAAAATTTTTTATCAAACCCAATTTTATGTGCAGCGGCGGAAGTATTATATTTTTACGGTTCTCTATTAGTGGTTTGCGCTGAACATTCGCTTCTCCAACTACAGGTTTCGTTCGTTCCGGCCATTTTTTTTTGAATATAATGCTGATCATCAGCGCGGCTATTCCAAAGGCACAGAAAACAGCAATGTCGCGTATAGCCTCCTTGGAGTCCACACAGAATGGCCACAACTTTGAGGTCGGCGCACATTTTCCAATTATATTTGCTATACTCTATGCATTTCAGCAAAATGTTCATAGTTTCATAGTTCTCCTTTGAATGAACCGCATGAGCAATAGGAAGAGATGGCTTTTCATTCCCATTATGTAAGAGAACTGCATTCAAGCTCTCTTTGTTGCTGTCAATAAACAACCTCCATTCATTGGGGTTGTGAATTTGGTGAAGCTCTTGGAACAAGCCGGAAATGTCGCTGCAAATACATATTTGGTCTTTCTTTGTATAAAATTTTGCATACTGCTGGTGACGCTTCCTGTACGCTGTTACTTTCACTTCTGAATCCGCAAATCCACACTGTACCATCCGAGACGCAAAAAGTTCGGATTTCTCCTTAGTGAGACCAAAATCGCGCACCCAATCGTTTAGTTCGGCCTGTGACAGTAATTTTCGCTTTCTGCACGCCCCAAATTCGCTTGCACTTGACTCGGACTCTTGATCTGACGATTCTGCTTTTTGAAGAGATGCACCAGGGCACACTGGATATGGTACATCATTCGAATGTGGTACTGGAAGTGCAAACGATCCCACTTGAGCGTAGTTCCATTTTAAAAATCTCCCTACCCCACTGTTTGTGGTGAGGCAAAAATAACAGTCTGTGGAATGGCATAGCGGCTTTTTCCACATCATTGGTGTATCGAATTTCATATGGCGCCTAAAATTAAAATAAATTACTATATTTGCTTTGCTTAATGTGTTTAAATAAAAATTCTTACCTTCCGCCAGCTGCCCAGTTGGTTAGGATTATATAGCAAAGATCACATAGCGACTTAGGTGTCCATGATTCTGTGATATTTGGTGAAATACCAAAATAATTCAAATAGTGCAATTGCACTGCTGGAGTAAACGTGATTATTCTTTATAAACTCGCCACAAACATTGCAGAAATTGTCTGGATTGTTCAAACACTCGAACACACGTAGTCTTTTACTCATTGTCTTACTTGTTGGGTAGGTATTATATGTACTTAAATTCAATTTGTTTCACTTTTTACTCGTACTACTCGCGTTCGTAGACACTTGTTGAATGACAAAAAACGATAAATGAACACCTATAAATAACACCAAATAATGACCACTCACAAATGTGGGGGGAATTTCTGTAAAAAAATCCGATACAGGTAGCCAACGGGAAAACACACATCAATAAAAAAGTGTAATTCCCTTTAATTGACTGTGAACGGAGTAGCAGTCATAAAGGAACACGAAGAGCGTCCACGCACATTCAGAAGCGTATATTACTCTGCAAATGTGGGGGAATTTCTGTAAAAAAATCCGATACAGGTAGCCATCGGGAAAACACACATCAATAAAAAAGTGTAATTCCCTTTAATTGACTGTCAACGGAGTAGCAGTCATAAAGGAACACTCTGCAACCACAATCATAAAAATTAAATAACTATTTGTGTATTACTTATTTTTTTTAATTCTGAGAATCATAAAAATTACGTAAACGTTTTTTCCAAACAATTTTGTACATGTAAAGTGGGTTTGCCAAAATTCGTATCGTAAAATGCACCTGTGTTTCTATGTTCTGCATTTTCATTATACCATTTTCTTAAAAACATCGACGAAACGTCCCTACGGTATTGTAAATAGGTTTTTTACAATTATGAAATATTTGTGTTATTAATATTAATTTAAAAATTTTATCAAAACTGCTAAGTGCTGTGACATTTGAAAAAAATTTCCAAAAAAAAAAATTGCTGATGTCACTAAATTTTTGAAATTTCACGTCCCTTGCCAGAATAGAAGACATTAACCCAGGGTGGTGAAATTTTGAACAGAAGTAACTTATGTATAGGAGCAACTGTTCCGTTCTATTCCAAAAGGATTATAAAAAACTTGCTTTTTCGATCCCTCCTAGTAGGTTAGCTGTGCAAATAATGAAAATCAAAATATCGTGAAATAGCGGAATTTCGGTGTTTTACCAAAAAAATTATAAGTCCGCCATTTGTTGTCAGATTTTGTTAAGTAAGTGCTTATTTTCTTTGGAAAAATGCCAGCTATACGTAAAAAAACCAAAATCGCTGTTAGCATCGCGTTTTATATTTTATATGAATTTTTATATGAATTTTTCTGCCACATTTTTACTAAAAAAACGCAGTTTTTTAACCTTTTTAAGCCGCCAACATCAAAACTACTCACCCGATTTGAAAATTTTCTGAGAATGAGTTGTAGACGGCTCAATTTGCTTTAATTTGAGTAGTAGTAGGATCAAATACGTCAAAGAAGACGAAAGATATGCTCAAAATTGTAAGTGTACCTCCAAAAATTTAAAAAAAAAAGTTCAAAAATTTGTATCTCGAAAACCAATCAACAGAAAAATTTTTAAAACTCATTTTCGTGTTTAGTAGGTCAAAATCAATGAGAAAAAGTATGCTAGAAACAAATCACAAAACGACTGTTGGCTAGTGTTATTTATCAGAAGTTTCTTGGGTGTAATTTTAAGACCATTTACATTTTCGCTAAGTATTTGTAGCTACACTTATTAGTAGGAAGTCCTGAAATTTTAATCTGGGATACATAGCTTTTTGAGAACAATGCAAACATACATACCTACGGGTTTGTGCTTTTCATATTAAATATTTTAAAAAAATTACTCGATGATAAGGATTTTTGAAAAATTTTATATTTTCTGTTTATTCACGTTTTTTGGCATTAACAGCTAAATTCCATTTTTTGATGCAAGTTAGCTACAGTTTTCTTTGATTATTCTGAAAAAAACGTATCGTTTTTCTCTTCTTTCAAAAGTATAACCTGTTGATAAGTATAAACTGTCAGAAATTCAGAGCGAAACCCATTCTTTAGTATTGCATTTCCTTCCATATGAAATTGGAAGTGCTTTACATTTTTTCCAAAAAAATGTTGGTACATAAAACCAGAAAATTCAAGGGAGCATTTTTTTGGGATAATATCTACACTGGTTTTCACATATTATTTTTTTTAAATTTGCGGAATATATTGTTGTATTTACAAGCTATTATATACGATACAAAAACTTCATCTTCATTTATTTTTTTTCCAAATAATTAGATTATTACTGTTTAATTTTTTTTGGCAAAAAGTTTCCAGAATCATTATATCCAAGAGGTCACTATAAAGTGTGAAATAAGTAGCATAGAAATAAATGTTTCGTAGTCTTAAAGTTTTGTTAAGAAGCAGCCAAATCGTTTTTGACCCATGAGGCAAGAAAATGTATTGAACAGACGTTTCGTTTCTCATCCTTTGGTGTGTGTTGGCTCATAAGAATGTATTGTTCCACGAATCAAAATATAAACGTCCGGTGTGTTTCCAGTCTAAAGATTCGATATTTATTCTAGACTAGACCTTATTTCTTTAGATTGTTCTTGCACATATCACTTTTCTTGTTTTGCGGCTGGTTGTGCGTTTCAGGCTGTGCGCTAACTGTCTTAACTACTGCCACAAGTCGGACGCTTGCCCAAGCCAACGTGGGTGTCGCAAATGTAAAGCAAAGCACCACACCTTATTGCATCACGCAGAAGGTACTGTCGGTGCTTCTCGGGCACGGCAAAACAATGCGCCTGAACGGCCACCGGCTAAGCTTTCGACTCGCGAAAATCGTCGCATTCGCACAAAACTCTCGGAGCAAACCGCTACTTTGAATCCTGCACGTTTTCCGAATTCGCTGGCTATGGGAACGAGTTTTCCTTTTGTGCACACGCTGGCACCAGCTTTAATCGTTTTGCTGCGTCTGCACAAAAGACATATTCCGTTCAGAGCGTTGTTGGACACGTGCAGTGAGATGAGCCACGTTTCTAGTTCACTCGTGCTGCAACTAGCAATACCTACGGATATTGTTAGAGGTAGCCATTTTTGTAATTTAACCATTGCGTCAACCTACGAACCCGATCAGGTTGTCCAATTTGCGGCTCGTGTGGGCGACCTTAGGAACGCCGTAAGCCCGTCGAAGTCTGCTCCTGCCAGTATTCGGCAACATTTCGTGGGCTTCCAACTGGCCGACTCAACCTTCTACCAATCCAATCCCATTGCATTCGTTTTGGGACCTGAATTGTATCCACGCACCTCCAGGCAGATGACAATTGCGCGCCCCGGACTGTACCATTTTCGGGTATACACTATCGGGCCCTGTACCAAATTTTTGAATTTTATATGTGTTTTTATATTTATTATTTATCAGAATATATTTTTGAATTTTATATAATGTATTAAACATTTTTGTCTTTTTGCAACCAGGTTAGATGTTGCAAGGTGGCAACTGTGCATGTTTACGCACAATTCGATATGACGATTCCGTCCCCACTCGAGGTGCTTTTTTCCCACTTTTTGCGTTGGCAACCCTTTTCATGTTGTTATGACCTATTTTTGCAACTTTGTAATTGAGGCGAAATAGATTCTAACGAGTAAGGAGTTCGCTAAATGCCCGCCACTTTTCACGCTCTCTCCTGGTTTTTGGTATATTTCAAGTAGAGTTGTATTATAGATCTGCTACTGATCGCACCTAGATTCAATCGTTTTCATATTTCAAAAAAATTATGCTGACGCCGAAAAAATTATGCTAAAAAAGCATTAATTATGATAAACTGGCAACACTGAGTGGTGCACACTAGCTGTCAAATGCTGTTTACCTTTGTTTTGTGTCCGTTGTTCGTAGCAGTGTTACCAAGTTGGCATAATTTGTGCCGTTTTGGCATAATTTTTTTGGTTTTGGCACTTGTTTTTTTAAAAATTATGCCAAGTGCCGTTTAGCATAATTTCCTCAACATTTTCCCAATTTTTTTAATATTTGTGCAATTTTTTAGCACAATCTTTTTGCAAACGGCACAATTTTTCATACTGAAACTTTCTCCCTTTAATTTATCTGAAAATGGTATAGAAACAATATAGAAACAAAGCAACTCCACAGGCTTAAAAATTCCTTATAAATTTACTTACATATATTATTAGGACTACCATAATGCACTCTTCGAGTCAGGAGTGAAAACCTGTTGTAAGACGTACTTTTCGAATTAGTCGTATTGGACAGTAGTGCTTTCAATATCAAGGCATGACTTTTGTAAAATGGTCTAAATACTCCACAGACAAACTCCAGGGAAAATCTCCATGTTCATTATGAGAGAAATATCCGACAAAGAAAATTTCGAAGTAGTGACGAATTGACCACTTTTCGCTGGGATAAGTGGAAGGGATTCCAAAATAAATTATTCAAAACTTGGGAAATTTTATTCTAAGATGATTACAGGAAATTGTTAAAAATAATGGACCTTAAACAAAGTAATAAAATCTTTTTTTTAAGTTTTATTTCAATTTCAATTTCTTTATTTAAGTCTATGGAAATACTCCTTACAGACTAGCAATATTCTTAACTATTAACAAACTTATATACATATGTAATTCAGTTAATTAAATTCAATAACAATTTTTTAAACTTTAATTTTGGAAGACTAAGATCAATGTGATAACAAATACTGTTAAAATAATCATAGATCGATTAATGGGCTCATTTATAGCATAATTACTTAAGTGTGTATCAATATTAAAAGTTTGGAAATGGCGCAGAGATCGTGATGGCGCATTAAAACGAATAAGGGACAACAACTCAGGACAATCAACAGTTCCAGAAACAATTCCATATAGGAAGATAACCGAGGATATGTCCCTCCTGGATGCTAATGACTTCAGAGAAATAAGTAGACAGCGACTTTCATATGAAGGCAACGGAAGATCAAAGTTGAGAGAAAACAAAGCAAACTTTAGAAAAGACTTCTGAATCTTTTCAATACGTTTAGCATGAGTTGCAGCAGTTGGATTCCAAACAAAAGAAGCATATTCCAACTTGGAACGCACAAAATAAGAGAATAAAACTTTTTTTGTGTATGGATCTGAAGACGCAGAAATATTTCTTCTGATGAAATACAAAAAGGAATACGATTTTGGAATAATATAATTAAGATGGCAAATGAATGTTAATTTAACATCAAAAACAACACCCAAATCCATATAATCAAAAATTTTATTTAAATTAGTGTTACAAATAGAATAAAACGAGTCAACGGTGAAAAGTTAATTGAAAACATTTATTAGTATTGAAAGGTAAGTCGTTGACATAAGACCAAGTAGAAACTCTATCTAAATCCTCTTGCAATAACGCAACATCATTTAGTGAATAAATCGCCTTAAAAATTTTAAGGTCATCGGCGTACATAAGATGTTTGGAATTAAAGATATACAGACCAATATCATTAACAAACAAGTTGAACAGTAAGGGACCAAGAATACTACCTTGAGGTATACCAGAGGTTGGATAGTATGGAGCAGAATAGTGAGCATCTATATAAACCGTACATATTCTATTTGATAAATATGACCTAAACCAATTCAAAAGATTGGAGTGGATTCCCATTTTAAACAATTTAAAAATAAGAATATCATGACGAACTCTGTCAAAAGCTTTGGAAAAGTCCGTATATATTGTGTCTACTTGAACGCCTCTCTCAAATTCACTAACATAAAAATTATTAAAAACAGCTAAGTTACTAGTGGTAGAGCGTCCATCGATAAATCCATGCTGACTTAGACTAATGTGGCGCTTAACTAGAAAAAATAACTTATCATACACAATATGCTCAAACACCTTAGCAATGTTTGGCAACTTAGAAATAGGCCTGTAATTATTTATTAAAGTTCTATCTCTGGATTTAAATACTGGGAAAACAGTAGAAGTTTTCCATTTCTGAATAAAAAATCCAGCTGATAGAGATTTATTAAACAATATCCTAAGTGGAACAATAAAGGCAGAAGCAAATGTTTTTAAAATATAGGAAGATATTCCATTTGAGTCAGACTTATAGGAATTTGAGAGCTTTGAAATACTCAAAAAAATATAGTCGTCACAAATATCAAAAGATCCAATATCAATACATGGCAAATTATTAGCAAAATCATTTTCATTAAAAACAGCAGAGTTATTCGAAAAATTCGACTCGAAAAAAATTCTAAATAAATTAACAGAATCTTGTGTCTTTCGTTATTGTTGTAGAATTTGTTAAAATATTTTAATTTAGTGTTTTGTATGGAATTAAGAAGATACAGGCTATAACAAATTAAAACCATAATACTTATTTTAAAGTTAAACGTTTAACAACTTTTTAAGGGCGAGATGAGCATCCATTTCTAGGAGGGGCTGTATGTGTTTTGAACTCAGAATTAGGAAAAACACTAAAAGCTAATTTTAGCATAATGGTTTTGCAAACGACACAATTTTTGAGGATATTTGGCATAATTTTTTAGTCCGTCTCTGGCAACACTGGTTCGTAGTACGATAATATTGACATAAACGTACATCGTTTTTGCATAAACTACACACCAAACCCATGGTAGAATGAGAAGGTAAACTCGGTAGACAGCTGATTTAAATTTTTTTCTCGTTGTTTAGTTGGCCGCTTCTGTCAGATTCAAAGGTTTGGTTTTTGTACTTGTCTGTTTACATTTATTTGTTGGTATACGTATGTGTTGACTTTGACATGAGGAGAGCCTAAACAAAAACAAAATGTCTGTTGTTCTTGCCCACAATTGTTGTTGTATCTACTGCGACGACTTGGTATTTTTACTAGAGTAATCTCATCATAGGCCAATACATACATAGATAATTTTATTCGCTCAATAAATTAAACGTCATAGGTACGATGGAAAGTAAACATTGGATTTTGGAAAACATGGGTTCAATAATACCAGATAGAGGCAATAGTAAACAACGTTCAACAAAGGAACACAACCGAATTTGGTGTGTATTGGTCTATGAATCTCATACTCATGGTAAATTGTGGTCAGCTGATTTGTGGTTTTTTCATCCTTTCCGTGTGACATGTATGTATTGTTCTATGACGATTATAGGTATAGGTACATTTATTCTCTCATCTGACGTTTCGTTTCACACTCTTCGTCGTAGGTTTGTGGAAGTGAGAGAAATTAAATTTAAAATTAACTTACACCAGGTGGAGTTACAAAATATTTTCACTTAACTTTTTCATGTCGTTTTGGTGTAGAACTGATAAATTTAAATGTATTTTGCACTTTTTTGTTGACTTTTATCATTTGTATTTAGGGAGTTCACATGGTGCACTATTGTGTTGTTTATCGTATATGCTAAAATAATACAACAGTTGTAAATATGTTGTTGGTATTCTTCATGTAAATATATTTTACGACTATACAACCTGAGCATGTGCAGTGTACTATGTTGTATGTTCGGTGTCAGCTGTTTTTTGTTTACTATTTAATCAGATATATTGTCGTGTTTTGAAGAAATTTTGCATTTTTCTACAACATTAACTCAAGAATTAATTTTAATTGATAAAATAATAAAAAAAAAGGAAATTGGACAAATGGAAGGAGAAGAAACTACTTCGGTAAGTTTTTGTGCACAAACTTTTCACACAAAACCGTAAAAATTTTATCTTTTTCGCTTCTTGTTGACATTTTTTAATTTTTTTTAATAATTTTCTTTTGTTGCTTGACGTTTTTAAGACTTATGATTTAGCACATACAACATGCTGCTCACTCACATGCATAAGTCATATGTACTAATTTGTTAAATATGACTTTACGACTTATGACTTTAGGAGACCATGTGAATTCCCTAATTATATTTAATACTTCTATTTTGCCATCAAATTGTGTACTATTGCCTCTATCGAACCCACGTTTTCCACCATCCAATGTTTACTTTCCACCGTACCAATGACGTTTAATTTATTAAGAGAATAAATGTATCTATACCTACTTTAATCACCTTAGACCCAATATTTGACTGGTTATTTAAATTGGTAATCAGTTGATTTTGATTTATGTTTGATGTGACTTTAAATACGTAAAGAGTTTTTCAGTGCGTTGTCAAATAATCTTACTACCATGTGGTAACAGTGGCAAATGCTACGAAAAATAACCGGCAAGTATCGGCTAATCGTTACAATGCATCAAACTGACTCCATTTGCAAAACAAAAGTGAAGTGATAAATACAAGATATTTAATGAAATTGGAAAATATTTGGGCAGAAATAAAGTTCTAAATGCCCTACGCGTTAAATGGTACGTTTTTATTGATATTTCAACTAGGCTGGTGATTGTAGTTGTTCACATTAACAAATAAAGAAGCTTTGTATTTGTTTTCCTTGTTGTTTTCTGTCAAAATCATATGGTCACTTGATCATAGTTTAAATGCCCAACTTTGGCTTATTAAACAGCAATCAACTATTAACGTAAAAAATTAATTCAGAGTTTAAATAATGTTTGATCGTTGATCAAAGATGATTGATCAGTCAAAAATTGGGTCTTAGAATAAAATTTCCCAAATTTTGGATAATTTGTTTTGAATCCGTTCCACTTATCCTAGAGAAGACTGATCAAATCGTCTGTACTTCGTAGTTTTCTTTGCCAGATATTACTCTCATAATGAACCTGTAGATTTCGGATTTACACCGTTTTACATTGAAGGTACGGTCCAAAACGACTAATTTGAAGTTTGTTAATAATCGCCCATATTTTTACACCACGAACCAAACGTTTTCACATCGGGTTTTTCATTCCGTATTTCCGTAATTTTTGGCATTTATCTACAGGGTGGCGCCGAAGGAGCTATATGGTTTGAATTCTTTATAACTTTTTTAATTATTATTTTTTAATTGTTTTTTTTTAGAAATTTATGAAGAAGACTTGGGGAATTAATTATGAAATAATTGAATTGAAAAGCGGAGAAAAATCCAGACTTTATTCACAATTTGGCAATAAGCGATGGAGCCCATTTTCTGTTAAATGGGTATGTTACCAAGCAAAACTGCAGGATTTGGGCTACGGAAAATCCAAGAGCAGTGCATCAGCGAGAATTACACCCACTTAAGTGTACTGTTTGGTGCGGTGTATCCTCCGAAAGGACAATTGGCCCATATTTTTTTGAAAATGAAAGTGGTGTCTCAATCTCTTTCAACGATGCTGCATTTCGGACGATGTTGGAAAATTTTATTAGGCCAGCTATGGAAACCATCCAAACTTGTGGTTTCAACAAGATGTAGCTACATGTAGATGTAGTTAAGGGACGTATTCGGCGAACGCATTATTTCGCGCACAAGCGATTTTAACTGGCCTTTACGTTCACAAGATTCAACAGCTCTTGACAATTTTCTTTGGGGATATTTGAAAGAAAGAGTGTACGTTAACAAACCAAGAACCATTCTCCAACTAAAAACTAACATTAGAAAAGAAATCATGGCCATTACACCCGAAATTCTGCGAAAAGTTATGGAAAATATGCTAAAAAGGGGACGTATGTGCGAAGCAGAAAATTGACGTCACTTACAGGATATCATTTTTCAAAGCTAATTGCAAAACATTCCCCAATAATATACTGTATTTAAAAAAATAATTATAATAATCGCAAAAAAGTTATAAACCATTTAAACCATATAGCTCATTCGGCGCAACCCTGTGTATACGGAAATATTTGAAATGGTCAACCTATTTCTGATATTTCCTGAATTACATATTTGCTTTTACGTCTACGGAGTTATACGGCATTTACACCAAACAAGATTAACGCATTTCGAAGGTTATCTCCCTTAACCCGCACTAACCCAGAAGATTACTCATACAATTTTAATCTGAAGTTTAATATTTAACCTCATTTTAAACTGGTGTAAAGTTTGATGCAACACTGTTAGTTACTAAAAAACTGCAACCATAATAAAAACATACACTACAACTCAACTGTTTGACAGACAGAAGCCGATTGAAAATTTTCCGAAGCGTCGCCGCCACAAAAACTTTTTTGAAGCTCACGCTGCCGCCTATATAAATGGCTCTTATTGGTTTAAACTGATTAAACAGATTTTATCGACTGGCCCGATATGACCCACTGATCCGATTTTAAAGGTTTAGTTATTTCAAAAACATTCAAAATTTGTATGAAATTGACAAAACCAATAGCCGCCTACTTAATTATTCTGTTGTGCCACCGTCTTCGATAATTTGTTCTCGGCGCAGAGTTTGTCCAAGCACGGTGTTGCCACATGAACTGTAAATGTGATCTCAAATTGGGCGGTGTAACCGGCAAAGATTAGAGAAAAAGGTTATCGCTAACCTGGTCGCGATAAACGGCAGTGTAAATGCGTTATTACTTACTTGATTTACCCAGGGGGTTCTATGCCTCAGCTGATCAACCTTAGAGTTGGGGAAACAGGCAGAATAAAGTAACAAAGAGAAATAGCGATAGATGAAGTATGTAGGGTTGCTGTACTCGTTTTTCTCACATTTGTCTTTGTGCATTAAGCCAAAAGTACAAAGCTCATCAACTGAGATTATTTTAGTGATAATTAAATCGAGGATAAAAGGGATAACAAGTGAAATAAAACAAAATGTAGTGAAGTGTTAGAGTAAAACTGTTTATAGAGATTACAATTGAAACACAAATTTTGTAAAATAAGGAATTTTCTCATTCTGTGTGGGTTGCCAGTTTGTATAACTCTGTGCTCCAACTTTTCCAGTGACTTTTCTTGGTTACCGGTCCAAGAAAAGCAGCTGTGCAAACTCTCAGTATATTATTCTATGGATTTACCACTTTTACAACTTTTAGTCAAAAAGGCGTTCCCGTACTCAAGAAAATAGTAAAAGTAGTAACAACATTAAAGAGAGAACAGAAAAACATGGCGTTCTCTATTACAACTTTTTACTCGAAATCATCAAATTTCCCACAGTGTTGAATAAACGCCAATGAAAGTTATGAGAAACTTCAATGAGAGTTACAAAACGACAAAAAATCACCTAGTGGTAATACTTGACAACGCCTGTGCGATATCTACTTATTTCCTTTATCTATGGTGAGTACCAGGCAAAAATATAACGATATGCTGATAAATATGCGGTAGAAATAGATTTTTCAGATAAATTAAAGGGAGAAACTTTCAATACGAAAAAGTGTGCCGTTTGCAAAAAAATTGTGCAAAAAATTGCACTAAAATTAATAAAATTGAAAAATGTTGAGAAAATTGTGCTAAACGGCATTTACCATAATATTTCAAAAAACAAGTGCCAAACCCAAAAAAATTGTGCCAAAACGGCATAAATTATGGTGACATGGTAACACTGCTGCGGAGCGCACATGTATTTACGAAGCGTAACCAAAAGAGAATGAACACAAAGCCCCTGGGTGGTAAGTCATCGCATAGTAAAAATACAACACTTGGTAAAATAAGTAAGGTAAACGCACTACAAAAACACTGGCATTTTGTTTTTATTTTGTGTCCATAATCTGTCAAATTTTCTTCATGTGTGTATCTGCTGTAAAAGTAAACAAAAAAGTACACAAACAAAATACATGTGAATTTGACATAAGAGAAACACCTAAGCAAGAAAAATGTTGAAATCAGCTGTTCTAACGAGTTTACCTTACTTATTTTACCATGATACAACAGAACAACCATAGATTAATACTTATAGTAGATCTACCATAGAGTAAACATGGGTAGAGAAAATCTTTCACTCACCAAATTGCTGACATTTGTCCTCGTGTGATGTATACGTTTGATGTTGAAAGGAATTGCTTTACTAATACCAGATAGCGGCAATGGTTCAAAACAACGAACAAAATAACAACAACGGCATTTCGTTTTGTGTGTTAAAATTATTGTGTTAAATACAACACAAATGTATGCTAACAATAACAGTCAATAAAAAAAGTTTAAAACACATTTAAATTTCACAGTTTTTCACCAAAACAACATGAAAAATTAAAGCAAGAAGTTATTGCATAGAGTAATCTCATACTAGAGAGAATATTTGGCTCATCTGACGTTTCCTTTCACACTCTTCGGAATGCGGTCGGTGTGATAGAGAGATGTTTGACGAAAAGTGACATACACCATGTGGAATTGCAATAACTTCTTGCTTTAATTTTTCAGGTTGTTTTGGTGAAAAACTGTGAAATTTAAATGTGTTTTAAACATTTTTATTGACTGGTATTGTTAGCGTACATGTGTGTTGTATTTAACACACAAAACGAAATGCCGTTGTTGTTATTTTGTTCGTTGTTTTGAGCCATTGCCGCTATCTGGTATTAGTAAAGCAATTCTTTTCAACATCAAACGTTAATATCACACCAGGCCAAATGTCATAAATTTGGTGGGAGAACTAGTAGATCTACTATAAGTATTAATGTATGAGTTGTTGCAATTCCATCTGGTGTATGTCACTTTTCGTCAAACATCTCTCTATCACACCGACCGCATCACGAAGAGTGTGAAAGGAAACGTCAGATGAGCCAAATATTCTCTCTAGTATGAGATTACTCTATGGAAAAACCTTTGAAACTGACACATGGTACAAAGAAATGGTAGAAGCACTAGCCCAGCTGATTTGAACTTTTTTCTGGACTGAGTGTGAGTAAGTTTTTCTCTTATGTCAAAGTTTGTTTACATTTGTTTGTCTGCAACCCCCGTTCGCCAGCAACTGCTGTTTTTGAAATATTTCTCTGCAAAAATTACATAGAAACTTTTTAATTTTCACACTTAAACACTTTCAATATATCAAATAACACTCAATCATTTTCTAAATGGTACTTTTTGGAAATTTGTTTACATTTTCATCATTTTTCTATCAGCTGACTTGACACAACACCGACACAGAGTAAAAACAAAATGCCTGTTGTTTTTGGCTTGTTGTATTTGTTGTCGTACTGCATCTACCATTATATTTCTACCATGAACTGACAGAAGCGGCCAAATAAACAACGAGAAAAAATTGAAATCAACTGTGTACCGAGTTTACCTTCTCATTCTACCATGGTCATCGTATACACACCAGGGAAGATAATGTTGGTACAATTGTACCATTTTTGGTACAATTGAGTCCATAAAAGTACAATGGTACACCAATGACATAATTGGTACAATTTAACATTTACTCCTTTATGTATTTTATTTTTAGTTAACATCGATTTTTACATCGCGTACTTACATGATGAAGAAAACTTTATCCTGATTTGAATTAGGAAAATCAATCGAAATCGATTTATGAATGAACAATACATGAAAAGTGGGAGTCGCTTTTTAATTTAGTATAATTTTTATTTAGTCGATTTTGAGGAATATTTCAAGCATGAAAAACTTAATTTCAGTTATTCTGGATTCAAAAAATTGTTGCCTGTAAAGTCGGTTTTACGGGCGAAGATTTTACGTGACAACGTCTTTTTCTCGGTAGAATATTTATTGATATGAAAATAATTAAATTGCACAATAGGAACAAGGAATTGAATGAAAATAAGAATTGCACAAATTTTAACTATAGAAATATATTTTGTTTAGATTGATTTGATTTTCATATTGATTAGATGTTAAAATTCTTGCTCAACACAGTTTAAATCAAGTTTTCTTATATCTGCCACTTTTTCTTAATATTTGTAATTTTAAAGAATCAATTCGAAAATCAAAACATTTATTCAGATCGAAGGTTCAAATTTTTGCTAAATAAATTTGAAATTAATTAAAATTTGTAAAATAAAAAAAAAAAACCAATGAGTGTTAGAACTCACGGGCGATGTTTTAACATTTATTGAAACTTATGGTTTAGGAAAATAGAAGTAATTTCAACACCATCTAGGTACCTGTGCGATTTCTATGAACACATTATCAAATGTGACATTATAAACAATAAACATATCCTTTATTATAAAATATAAACATTTCTTTTATTATAAAAAATAAACATTTCTTTTATTAAAAACAAAAGAAAATAATTTACTAACCAAAAAGTATTTCAATTCATCATATTCGCATATCGTTTTTAAAGCCGACCGCAGCTCTCTGTTTCGTTTTGGCTACCTAATTCATATGAAAATTTCTACACACAAACATACACTACACATATCATAAAGCCAAAAAACAAAAAACAAAAAAAAACAAAAAATAATACCTTATCCAATGCAGACTGATCTAAATCAATATTCATACACACGCACATATATACGCACATACATACTTGCTCAGTCGTCATATATATGATGTGCCAAAAAACAAAAACACTCACACCACCGACCAACAGCCACTAGAAGCCAGCAAAGCAAATCGTTTCTGGCACACAAGTAAACACACACATCCGCACACACAGAATTATTTATTGAGTGGGAGAGAGACGCAAGGCATTCGGCGGGCCTCTCTCTCGTTCGGTGACTCATCGTAACGTTACCGGGCGTTACACTTTTTCATAAGTGACTCCCAGCCGCAACCTAATTTAAGACGTTGTCACGTCAAAAACCCACTTTATAAACTATCAATTATATATTTACAATACGTACTTCAAATAATTAATAATGTTTATTTAGAAATGCAGTCCGACGACGCCACAGCACAAAGAAAAAGGCTCAATGTGACAACTGTGTCAAGCTTGAAACAAAAGATCTTTCAAAAACATATAATTCTTGCTGCTTGCTATAACTTTAAAATAGGTAGTGATTTGTGACAATAAAATTTATACATCTTTTTCATTGATCTCACTTTTTTAAGAAAGTGTGCCTCGTTTTTTGTTTATTCTTAAAAGAACATACGTTATTATAAAAAGAAATGTATAAGATTGAATTATTATTTGCTAATTTTCCGATATTTGTTTGAAAAAACTGTTTATAACAAACTTACAGCTTGTTATTTTTTAAATTTGGTACAATTGGTATTAAAAGAGTACAGTTTTAGAAGCTTGATGGTACAATTGAAGAAGTTTAATTTTTCATCCCTGATACACACATCCACTTTGTGTATATTTTTTGATTTTGTTTTTCTTCTTCATTTACTCTTGATGCCGGCCAGAGCAATACAGTCCGTTGGTGGCACTACACTTGTTCTTACGATTCTGTTGTTTCGCGCCGGTTCGGTCAAGGGAATATGATAAAGTACAATTCAATATAATAAAGTGAAAATAGTATTAAAAGAAGACAAAGAATGCATTCGATTAATGAATGAAATTGGCCAATTGAGATAATTAAATGAAAACATAAAAGCAAATTAAGACGCCAACAAGAATTCGTGACCACAAGTCCCTTGGACAAAGAGGATAGCGAGGAATACACTTATCGTGTAACATTTTTGCAAGACACAACAAGAAGATACGAAAGAAAAGATGATTCTAAGATTTCTTATATTCTTAACATTCTCAATATGGTGTTGTGCTGTGGAGACTGGTGAGTAGAAATCGCTAGCCGACAAAAGGCCACTTGTAAGGGAAACGATGCGATTCCACTGATTATGAATTCTAAACATGTGTAAATAATTATAAGCATAGACGACAAACTGAATTTGAACCGATTACATTACTGGTTACAAAATAAACTGAAATTCTTCGAATAATTGAGGGAAAAAAAGAGTTGAATGAACTTTTGTTTGATTCATAAACAGAAACAAACTTCAACAGACGGTGAAACTGAGACATGATCAGGGGCTTCAGTTACCGTCCTGTGAAAATGTCAAATGAAAAAGCTTCCAGTGCTCGTTTAGGTAAAAGAATTTTTCTGAAAAGTTTTCACAGAAGAACCATCATCGACCCCTAGCTGTGTTTGTTTAGCAGTAGATTGGCTTTAATGTGATGATAGATACAACAGAAACCTTGAACTTGATTCTATTCCCTACTCTCTTGTCCAAAGACTTCTTTACATCTGTGTTTGGTGTCGTTGCCTCGCCTGCGTTTGATGATGATAACCTTAGCAGCGCACAATCAACGCTTTAGGTCAGCCTCACTCTGTGATAAAGACGGTGAAAGTTTTTCTTTGTTTAATTTTTTCATTTTCGGGCCTTCTTTTGGCTTCTTGAAAATTATATTCTTTCAATGATTTGTATGATGGTAACGGAGGACAATGACGTGGCTACCTTAATCATATTGGTTTAATCATTATCATTTTGTATACAGAAATTTAGCTTAAACATTGTTCCATTAGAAAAATAGAAATAACATCAGACCTATGTAAACAATTTTTATTAAATCTCTGTATTAGATAACATGTACAATGTAAGGGGGGTGGGAAAGAAGACCTGGCGTATCAATCAATCAATGTCCAGTTGTTGATGATTTTGGAAATTTGAAGGGAAATCTGGGTTACAATAACCGGCTACATTACGTTAGAAGAATGTAGTGACCCACGAGTATAAAATAAATGATTTCCCATTACATCCCATCCCTTTACATGGTTGTGGGAAGCTCTCTCCCCTCCAACTCACGAGTATAAGCCGGCATAATAGTTTGTCAAAAGAGTAACTTTTTGTTTTCTACACCAATCACAGCAATAAGTTACAGTAAAGTTATTTCCCCAATACTTGTTTGATACTATTGTCATATAAACTTCTTCAATAAACTCTACATTCTCCATTTTTCAGAAGAATACTTTCCTCCCCTTATACCACACACGAGTTCAAGTTTCTTTCAACTCACCAACAAAGTTACCTCGAAAGAAAAGGGTCATAGCACAAACGAAGAAACCAGCTACACATTCACATCTCTGCTCAAAATAAATTCCGTATGGCACAATGAGAAAGATCAACTACTTGAAGTCTATCTTACCGAGAATCGTGTGAGCACAAACTCTAAAGAAGGCAAAGAGAAAATTCAAGATATCCATAAAATACCCGACAGACCATTCTACATAACGCTAATCGGCAATATACCGAGTGATGTTGTCGCCCATACATCTAAAGATCAATGGCTATTAAATTTGGAACGAGGTATAGCATCACTGCTGCAGCTGCAGTATCGTGTTGGTCCCACGGTAGAAACCGACATTTCGGGGTTGTGTAATGTCTTCTATAGTGCCAAATCTGTACACTATGTGGAGAAACGGAAAAAAGACTGTTCCAATTGGGATTTGAGAATGTCGTATAGGGGAGAACCTGCATTAGGTAAGTAGGAGAACGTATAAATCGTTTATGAATTGTATTAGTTGATCATAATAATTTGTCTTTGTCAGGTGTTTCGAAGCGCTCAGTGGAGAATTTAGTATTTGAAATGTATCCTGAAGGTTCATTAAAGAAAGTCTCCTCTCTTGAAGTGCATAAGTTGTATATTGCAGCCCAACCCGATGTTGGTAGTGTTGTGGAATCTTCGTTTGTGTTGGAACACATGGTTACTACTGGCGAAACAATAGAACAACTACATGAATACGAAAGTTTAGCTCAGGCCGTCCAAAGTTTATTAGAATGGTATCGCGAGTTTCGTATAGAAGGCGATGTTGATGGTGTTATGAGCAATATTAAGGGCGGAAAGGTGAGTAACAATACTGTGGAAATGATATATTAATAGCTGTTCCTATTTCCGATTTTTGAACAATTCATGGTCGAGTCACTAGAACAGTCGAGTTCAATTTGTTTCTTTCTGAGAGACTTGTTCCAATTTTAGATGTATTTTGTTGTTGTTGTAACAGATTGTCTGTTTCCACTCGTTCTTTCCTGGAAGATGTAAAAATCGAAAATTATCAGTGTTTTCCAATGTTATTAGAGAAATTGTGCCACCTCCTGGCCCATATTTATACTGGGCGCAAATCAGTAGGCCTATCAGAACATTTCAATATATGAATAATAGTGTCATGACGGCTTTGTAGACATGGTGGGTAGCGGTGCCTGGAATTATCCTCGATCTTATTTTTTCCTTCTTTTTTTATTTAGCGTATTCGCTATTAAATATACAATTTAATAAGAGAGAAAAAAAAAACAAATATGGATTTTAATGATTTAAAACATCTGTTTAGCCAGAGTCAGTAAAAATTTCGCTCCCAAGCTGAAAAATTCGCTCCTCTTCAATAAAAAGCTTTCACTCGGAATTTAAAAAAATTCAAATCTCGAGTGAATTTAATTATTAACATTTTTTTTTAATTGAATCGCTCCCGAGCGAATCAAATATAAAAATTCTATTCGGAGTTTAATTTTTATTTTCCTGGGAGTGAGAGCTATATAGCGAGTGGATTTTTTTGAGTTTGGATATACATAAGAGGCAACTGCGACAAAAATCGACTGGAATGTTGTGGAAAGTGCAGAAAATAATAAACGTCTATCAGAAAGGGCAGATTTCTAAAAAGACTAAAAAATCAGATGGAACAATGGGCAATGTACTTATATTAAGTAAATAGTATACGATATGTGATGATAAACTACAAATATCGAGATCATTAGTATAAAATGATTGGGTCTAGATGTCGACTATTAATTAGAATATAAGTTTAAATAAAGCTTTTAAAGGTAGACCAAAATTAGTTTTGGACAATGGACAAATATTCAATGGTAACACCAATAGAAAAAGTAGCGAAAACTAATAAATGCGAAGAATTTCGGCCAATAAATACACAAAAAACTTGCGAGAGAGTCAACGAAAAGATTGTTAAAGAACAACTAGAAAATTATATGGAACAAAACAAACTATTTTCAAAATACCAATCAGGGTTTAGAAAAATGTTTTCATGTGAAACAACAGTCAACTATGTAGTAAGTATGTAAATGGAAATACAGAGACAAAATGAAGATAATGACAATATTTTTGGACTTTCAAAGAGCGTTTGAGACTATACACAGAGAAATATTGATCGAAAAACTCTACATGTATGGAATTAGAGGAAAAGAATTGTCTTGGTTTAAATCTTACTTGACAAACCGAAGGCAGATGACGAATGTGAATGGGGTTACACATCGCATGATATTGAAAACGAGTTCGGAGTACCACAAGGTTAAATTTTAGGCGCTCTACTATTTATTATATATGTGAACGATATGCCAAACATTTTGGAAAAATGCGAAATAGTACTTTATGCAGATGACACGTTGATATTTACGGAAGGAGATAGTAAAGCAGAATGTACGGATAATTTAACATACGACATCAATACAATTAACGATTGGCTGAAAATGAACAAACTAAAATAAAACGAGAACAAAATTAATGGAGATAAATATGCACAATGATTTAGATTTTAAAATAAAATAATAGAGAAAGTTGATCATATATTGGTTTTATAATAGACAGACTTAAAATTCACACATGTGGAATATATTTGTAAAAAATCGGGTTCTTTAAACGGGTGAGGAAGAAGATATCCTTAATGACGGCAATAAATATTTACAACACATTGATTTTGAGTTCGAATCCACAATTATATACACATGTTGCACAATTACACAGAGAGAATACCGAAATTACAGAGCAAAGCTACGCGCTCAATATTAAAATATAACCGATATACGCCAATACAACATATGCTGGACACACTAAAATGTCTTAACGTACGACAAAGACTAGAATGAAATACGGTAAATTTTGTCCGGAAAATGAAAACAGAGAGTGCTCCAGAATATCTAATCGAGCAATTACAATATGTTGGAGGAATCTTTATATATATAATTCTACTGCACGTGTGTTTGTGACTGAACTCCTCCTAAACTTCTGGACCGATTTGAATAATTTTTTTTGTATGCGTTTGGGTGGCGCCCTGTGTGGTTTAGATTTACTATTCGGTCCAATTGGATAAAGGGGCGTGGTACCTCCCATACAAACCACAAATTAAAAATCCATTATTTCTGCTCGCTTGAAATATTATGCAGGACAACGTCTGCCGGGTCAGCTAGTACAACCATATAATCTTAGAAACATGGAAGACTTCAGACTGCCAGCGGCGACAACTACAGCAATGAAAATATCTATTTTCTTCAAAGGATTAAAACTATACAATATGCTGTCAAATAATAGCTTTGTTCCTTTACTTTTCGGGTAAATGAGAGTAAAAACAAAATTCACTGTCAAATACTCAAATTTACCCAAAAGTAAAGGAACGCAAAAAAACACTTTTCTAGCCCGAAAACAAATGTCACAACACAAAACATATGCTTCACAACAAATCTTGCATATCATGTTAATTTTCACTGTTCATTTGCACACTTCCCATTTTCTTTAAATAAGCACTCTCAAAGCAATCACTTTTCAAGTTAATAAAATTGTGAATTCAATAATTTTCGTTATTTTTTTCACAAATAATACATATGTTTTTATGTTGACGTTTCGAACAGCTGATTGTTTGACACTTTGCCCAAACTTACCCGAAGAAAAAGTCTGGGTAAGTTCGGTAAAAAGAGAAACGCATTTCGACGTTAAGAGAAACAAAAAGTCGCTCTCATTTATCCAATTTTTGCGTACGGGAACGCTTTTGGGTAAATTTGGGTTCCCGCGGTAAAGTAAAGGAACAAAGCTAATGTTAAAAATGATCGAAATACTAACAATTTTAAAAGAAGTATTGTAATTTTTGTTAAAAATAATATAAAGAATATGTGATATTATTTTTTTTTTGTTTTTTTATCACGTATTGGTGTCCGTATATGGTTATATTTCCATGACTTCAAAAATTATGATTTTAATCACGAAACAAGACAAGCTAACACTATTATTCTTTAAGTTCATAAAATAAAATCTTTCAGTCAACAATAAACGAATTACAAACAACAACAGTGTTGTATATCAAAGACAAGAGCCATACGAAAAGTGACGACGACGGCTGGTGACTCGGCCGCCACACATATTGCCTCCCAACGGCGCTATGAAATGCAACTTACTGTAAAATACTTTATCACAACAATTTTTGTTTAAAAAAATTGTTTTTATTAAGGTTTGTTAAGAACATATCTTGCATATTTATATTAATTTAGAAAGATTCACAGCAAAATTCTATAATGCACTCAAAAATTAAACATTTTTGGCGCCTTAGATTTGCGCCTTGCCAACTCCAAGTTCTGTTGTAAACTCAAAAAATAAATTGTAAATATGATTAAAAATTTAATTGATTCAATTAATTTTTAATTGAATTTTTTCAATATTTGTAATTGAAATTTACAGGCCAATTTTGTTTCTTTGTAGTAGGCCATTTCATCGAGTGCGATGTGCTGCTGCATTTTACCAATTTTACACTTTGGTGGGACATAAAACGGGCAGAAATCAAATGGGGGGGGGGGGGGATGCGTATTTTCGTTCAATGCAAACAACATAAAACATAATTTAACTGTCATTAGTATCAATAAACACTATTTAAACTTAGTGCCTGTCTTCTTTGGTCTCTCATTCTACATCATTTCCCTAGTACCTTTACGAGCATCTGTGCCATAGAAACCCCCTGACTTACAGCAGTTATTAAGACATTTTTATACTCTTGACAAATTAACCTATTTTAAATCAATCAACAACAATATATCAAACCTGAATTATGTTTTCCCCATCTATGTATTTCCCACAGTTAAAAGTACAAGTTCAGAAGTATACCAAACAGCTTAATGACAATTTGGTGGGTCACGATGAATTGGCCGAAACATTTGCTAAACTGTTGCGCGTGACTCGTTATGCCGAAACTGACGAACTCAAAGCTGTACTTGTTTCCTACCAAGATATACGTTCGCAATTAGTTGATCTAATGGGAGCTGCGCAAACCATAGAAGCTCACAAAGCCATCAATGAGACATTTAGTTACAAACGACGAGAAGATGCGGATATTTTGGAAAAATATTTACAATCCTTAGCTGTAGCCACACATCCTGATGTAGAAATTGTGCAAGATCTCTTTGCACTCGTTCAAACTATTGACGATGAACCACATAATATGAAACTCAAAGATTCCATAACACAATGTATGGCCTCATTGGCCGGTCAATTTTTGGGGAAAGCTTTACAGATTGATATACGCGAGTTTCTCGTGAAGGAACTAAAGAAAGAATGTGGAAAAGATGTGAACTGCAAAGTGCGTATGATTAGAGCCCTGCAAAATATGCTCGATCCAAAATCGATCGATGTTTTGATTGGTTATGCTTTCCGGGGAGAAGCGAAATTATCTGTGGCTGCCATGCATGCGTTGCGACATTATCCCGTGATGTTCTTTAGAGAATCTCACCGCTTGGTGTTTACGTATATATTCTATCAGGTTCGCAGACAACACGATACATCTGCACGTATGTTGGCGTTTGACATTCTATTGGACTTGAGGCCAAACAAAAGGGATATGAGTGAAATGGTGGAATATTTGGCATCCAATGATCGCCAGTATGAGATTAAAACGTATGTGATACAAAGACTGAAGATGTACGGTGAAAAATACCCGAAATTTAAGGCATTCATACAATCGTGTATCAACGAGAAGCCGCATGTGAATAACTATCATACGATTGCACAAAAAGGCAAGTGAAAGGATTAAATTACTATATCGATACCTTAATATAAAAAAGACTCAACTCATGAAAAGTAAATTGTACAGGAGATGGAAATAACGTGTTAAAACTGGACATAATATAAAAACACAATTATAACTTACAATACAATAATAACTTGAAACTTCCTTAGTTTTCATCTATCCTGCAGGAGATTTTAATACAAGATGTATCAGGATGTACTCAACAAGAATCAGTAAAAACCTCGATTTGGAAAAATTGCGAGTTGGGTCTTTTTCATAATAAGGTAACGATATTCAGCCTTATTACGAATGTCGTTCTCGTATTTCGACTACGACAGTTTTGTAAAAGATTAAAGATAACACGCCAACTTTGGTCTTTAATCTTTTGCAAAACTGTCGTGTCGAAATGCGAGAACGACAATAAGGCTAATTATCTCAAAGTTCTACTTGGAAATATTCTGTGAAGAACTAGACTTATTTTTCCACGGAGAAAGAGGTTTTAAAACTATAATAATTAATATTCTATCTTAATTGCCACTTGAAATAATAAATACTCAATTTACTTTGTATTTATAGGATTCACCTCTGTACTGTCTCGAGATTTGTCCCGAGCGCCGGCCTTTAACGAAACTCTCGTAAGTGTGCAGGAAGTATACAAAGGTGTTTTGAAACGAGGCTCTGTGGAACTGCTAATAAATGCCGACAACCACGAGTCCAGTACATTTAAAGTAAGTCCGTCCCTTGTACTAACAAAAAAACCTACTGCATTTACTTATTGTTACCTGTTATTTTCAGCTGGGCATATTTACTAATGGTTTGGAATCCTTTGTAAGCAATAATAATGACGACGAGGCGGAAGAAGACGAGGAAGATGAAGCCACAGAATATAGTCCCATTACAGCTGGTATGGAAATTTCCGTTCAAGGTGTAACACACAGACCATTGATCTTCTTCACCGGCAAAGCGGAACTAATGACTCATATTTGGAGCGGCACGGTATCGGAATCAACACCCGCCTTCCAAGCCACTATGTTGGTGCATGATCACGAACAATATGTTATTTTATCATCGGGAGCTACTGCATTCTTTAATGTTGTAGGTGCGAAATCGGTAGATTTGAATGGTAAAGCCAGCTTCAGTCTATGGAATCGTAATGCCCACACCGAAATCCAACAGAAGTAAGAACAGAATTTACCAAAGTTTTGTAGTACAACATTTTAATAATTTGTTTTATTTTTAGTTCCGCTTCCGCTGTTTATGGCATTATGAAAATTGGTTTCACTTATGCAACCATGGAGAACGAAATTATGTTTTCCTATGATCCAAAAATTGTACTACAGGCTCACATAGACTTTTACGATCAGATGAAGTTGTGTATGCGTTTGCAAAGACCTGAAATGGAATTGAAGTAAGTTAAACATATAAAATAAAAAACCGTTTCCCATTCCATCCCATGAAGGGATTGGGGAGAGCTTGTCGCAACCAGTGAGCTGTAAGCTTTCCAATTTTTCACTCACTGATTGGGATGTACAGTTTTACACCTGTTCCGAACGGTATTTTGAGGAGGTTTTTTTATAACAGAAGAATTAAAATGTTTACAAGTTTATTTAACTCTTTTTTTCTACTTTTCTTTTCCAGCCATCAAAGTACTAAATCGGTTACTTTGCACTCAACCCACAAGTACACGAAGACGGTTAATGTAAAATCCTCGAATAAATTCCCTGCACAAACGTTCGCCCTAAATCAAAAGAATAACGATATGTGTAGAATGGTTTCAAAGGATTTACAGCAGTAAGATGCACTTCACGCATCGATTGAATTCTGGTGATTCCTAAGTTTAATTAGGACACACATCTGTTTTTTTTTGCTACCTCTGTGAAAAAATATCTTCCTTTATATTGTAAATTTCTCACAATATACTAGTGTTGTAAAGGATATAAGCATTTATACACAATAATATATCATATTCTTTCTCAATCACAAGATTTTCTATGACCCAATTATTTTTTATAGACTTGTTTTTATATATGCAAAAGCTAAGCTTTAAGTAAAATAAATACTCAGTAAAATCTATAAATGTAAAACAATTATGATTGCAAATTAGTTATTAAGTTAAACGTTGTCGAGAGAGGGAAATTGGCGTGGAAGTGAAGGCTGTTTCGCAAGTTAGGTAAGTTAGATTAGGTAGAGAACGAAGAGTCGAAACACTGGTGCTTCGGTTCATGGCCCATTTCTGGACATACACCCACGTAAGTAGGTGGGACTACAGTGCGCTGTTCGTAGTCCCGGGATAACTTAAAAAATTTGTATTTGAAATTTCGTAGACACATAAAATGCGATCGCTTTTGCACTTCCAACAATTCACGAGCAGTAACTTGGCAATTTAAAGTGCTGCTGTGCCTATAATTTTTGAGATATGGACATAAAACTCCGAATCATCAGAGATTTTGGCTAAACTAGCAAAAAATTCAAAATATTTTCAATATTTTCTTTAAAAAATGATTTTAAATGTTTAATGATTTAAATGTTTAAACACACAACCGGGTCCCCGGGTACCCTAATGCAATTCCTATGTAAATGCCTGACATGTAAATGAAAAAACGTTTTTTTGTGTTGTTTTTATTGGAAATAAATGTCTTTTTTATTTATTTTATCATATTTTATATATATTATATTATAATTCATCCGAATCACTATCGTTATTGTGGCAATTGTAGCATTTAGTAATTGTTATGGCGTGCTCATCGCATATCGGCGTGCTACATATGCTGCAATTTTTTCTAGTTTTTCTTCTGCGCTTATTTGGAAGAAGGTTGCACATGTAGCACACGCCCGTATGTGCTTTTCTGCCCCTTTGTCGTGCTGACGGAGATGTTGACGGACCTGCAGAACAAAGCACACTCTCCAACGGCCTTCCGATGATGCTTTCAATTGCATTTTTTGTTGAAAATTGGCGCACGCTTTGCACATTTGAAATTCTATTTTCTATAACAGGAATGCACAGGTTTTCTGCCAGTTGACGCAGGAAATTCTTCCTGCGCGTCGTGGTGTATCGTGCAGTTGGATTATTTCCATAATATATGATGTGTGATGCAAATGCGCTCACATCAATGATGTTATAGAAAAATGCCATCGGCCATCTTCTTGTTTGTCGCTGGGTCGTGTATTCTTGGAGCGTTTGGTCCATAACGTCCACCCCACCTTTTGTTTGGTTGTAAAAATTGATAATTTCTGGTTTCCCATTCTCGTCAATTTGTGCATCATCATGCATACTAGAAAGAAGGATGACCGAGTTGGACTTCCGCTGCTTATATGAGACCAGTGTTACGTTGTCGTGGAAGCCAAATAAACTTGAACCAACGTCTTTTTTTTTGTCTTCTTTCATCTCCGCAGGGATGTAAGCTTTGTTGCGGCGGAGTGTACCCACAATGCTGAGCTTTTCTACTTTTAGTTGCCTAGCCAACGGCAGCGTCGTAAAAAAATTATCCATGGTGATATTTCGTCCGCTACCGTAGTATGGCCCAACTAAATCTCTCACCACTCTTTCGCCAACACCAACTTCATGACCAGTTTCTTGTTTGCCAGTATATATTTGGCCATGAACTGGATATGAGTTTTTGGCATCGCAAATCCACCATACTTTTATACCATATTTTGCTGGCTTCGAGGGTATATATTGTGTGAATTTGGTTCTACCACGGTATGGATATAATTGTTCATCAATGGTCAAATATTCTGATGGCACATAATATCTGGCAAGATTTGCATTGAGCATTATCCAAATATCGCGAATTGGCGCCGCTTTGTCTTGACGCTGCCGCTCTACCCGTGTTCTGGGGTCGTCAAACCGCATAAAACGCAGCAAATCGAAAAACCTGTTTATTCCCATGGTGGCGCGGAATATTGGGTGAGCCTGTGACGTCCACAAATCTCTTGGGTTTTCGCCATTAGAATGATTTGTGCCAGCCATCAAAATCATTCCAATGAACGCATAAATTTCGTTGATTGTCGTGTCTTTCCACTTCAACTGACGTCTATTGGGATTCGCTTCATTGTACGCATTATATGTGGCATGCGCTTTTCTATTTGTGTGGCGCACTATTATATCCACCATTTCCACTGTGAGGTATGATTTGAAACACTGCAAAGGCGTCATATTTTCAGTAATCCGCGCTGGACCACAGCGGTCTCTGAATATATTGTGGCTTCTCACTTGTTGGCAACTACGTGGTGTTCGCTGCCATTGTGTGCCGTCACGTGCAGTCATGTAGTCTGCTGGGTTTGTTGTTGGTGCATCTTCTTGCATATCATCATCTTCACTTTCGTCATCAAAGAAAATTTCCTCTGGTGCGTCAATAGCAGCTGCAATTTCGTTTGCGTTGTCAACATTCAAATCTTCATTCTCTGATTCCGAAACTTCGCCAGTATAGGACACATTTCCTTCATTTTGGTCTTCCACAGGGTCCACTTCAAGGTCCTCATCTTGAGTCGCTTCCTCAAATAATCTTTGAATATATGTGCTTCTTGCTTCACCACTCAAATTCCAGTATGCCCTTGTAGATAAATATCGGTCGTTGCGGCTCATTTTTCACCAACTTCACTGTTCAAATATTCAACACAGAATGACGAAGCAAATGAAATATTTCAATTTTACGACACAAATGAACATCTGCTATCTAATTCAAAAGCAATTAAGCAAGCAGGTACCGAAAATAAGCAAATAAACAACCCTTACATAAAACCAGTTTCTGCCTACTTGTGTCGCTTTAGGTACTTGTATACGAACAGAAACCAGTTTTTTTTCCAAATATCAAATTTGTACAGTTGAGAACGCAAAATATAATCAACAACAAAAATAAAAAAACAACCTACTTCGGGTACCCGGGTACCTGGTTATGAAATTAAAGGAGTTTTGCTGGTTATGAATCGTACAGTTAAGAAGGCTAATCAAATTCATATATTAGGTTTGTTTCTTTACTTTACCGCGGGAGAGAGCGATTTTTTGTTTCTCTTAACGTCAAAATGCGTTTCTCTTTTTACCGAACTTACCCAGACTTTTTCTCCGGGTAAGTTTGGGCAAAGTGTCAAACAATCAGCTGTTCGAAACGTCAACATAAAAACATATGTATTATTTGTGAAAAAAATAACAAGCGAACAAAAATTATTAAATTTACAATTTGTCAACAACTTGAAAAGTGATTGCTTTGAGAGTGCTTATTTAAAGAATATGGGAAGTGTAGAAATGAACAGTGAAGATTGACATGAAATGCAAGATTTGTTGTCAAGCATATGTTTTCTGTTCTGACATTTGTTTTCGGGATAGAAAAGTGTTTTTTTGTGTTTCTTTACTTTTGGGTAATATTGAGTATTTGAGAGAGAATTTAGCTCATAGTCTAATAATAAAGTCGAAGCATGGCGTGTTGTTGTAAAAACAGACGATTTTGACAGAAATTTGTTGTTTTGATTGTTATGACGGCACTTTCCAGTTGTCAATCAACTCCATTAACGTTTATTAAAGAATGATACAAATCAAAACAAAAGATGAAACAGTATGACACTACTAAAGTGCCATCAAAACAAACACCGATTAAAACATAAACAAACCAAAAAAAAGTCTGAACAGCTGACCGCATGCTCTGACTTTAGCTTTGTCCCTCTACTTTACCCAAACTTACCCAAAAGCGTTCCCGTACGCAAAAATTGGGTAAATGAGAGCGACTTTTTGTTTCTCTTAATGTCAAAATGCGTTTCTCTTTTTCCCAAAGTTACCCAAACATTTTCTTCGGGTAAGTTTGGGTAAAGTGATAAACAATCAGCTGTTTGAAACGTCAGATGTTAAACTCATGTTTTGTTTGCAAAAAAAATAACACAGTTGAAAAAATGTATAAAAGTTAAAGTGTTTTGTAGTTCATAGTGATCGTGATTATTTAAAAATCATGAGAAAATGAATAGTGATGAAGTAAGTGAATGTGCATTAATAAATGAAGAAAAAAAAAGTAACAATAGTTTATTTTCACAGGCGGAAGTTTCTGGCCCGGCAGAAGGTTATGGTGCAACGATAGGTCCTGAAGAGGACGCTAATCTGAACCTTATTGCGGAGCTGATGGACTCATCAAGTGATTCCAGTGATTCTAGTGATTCAAGTGATGATGGAGATGATGTCGCTTTGCTAGAATTGCTTGGCGGAGAGTCCAGCAGTGAGGAACTTGAGTGCTTGGTAATGACTTATGAATCGTTACATCGGATCAAACGAAATAGGAACAAAATTTGTGAAGCAAAATATAATTAATAAAACACAAATTTAATAAATAAAGTAATAAAACACAAAATTTATAAACCACTTCCAAAATTTACACTTTCAACACAACACACACTTCTGGATGATTTGCACAATTATCAAATATAAAATGTCAAACATATGTTTTCTGTTTTGACATTTGTTTTCGGGTAAGAAAAGTGGTTTTTTGCGTTCCTTTACTTTTGGGTAAATTTGAGTATTTGACAGTGAATTTTGCTTTTACTCTCATTTACCCGAAAAGTAAAGGAACAAAGCTTTTGTAATTAGACTATGACTTAGCTTTTACTCTCTTTTACCCGAACTTTAGCCAAGAATTAAAGAAACAAAGCTATTAATAGTTTAAGGGTCATTTTCACAATGTCCTGCTAAAGCCCGGTATTCAGTATCCCAAACAATTGTGTTCGTACGAAATAACTTGTAACAACCCTGAAATTGATTTTGCCTATCAAATTTTCGCAAAGAGCTGAGTACCAAAGAAAGCAAAATTTCCGCTTCAAGAAATTTTCGTTATTTTGTATACACGTACTTCTTATGGCTACGAACATTTGATAACAACTGGATACCGAGCTTAAGATGACAATACTCATAGACTAATATAGGTATAAAATAAATGGTTTCCCATTACATCCCATGAAGCGACCGGGGAGAACTTCTCACAATCACTCAGCTGTGCGCTTTCCAGTTTTCACTCACTGATTGGGACCTACAGTTTTACACCGATGCCGAACGGTATTTTGAGAAGCTTTTTCATGGCTATATACTCGATAGTGTCGCCGTCACTATGCGAGGTGATCGCCGCCGAAAGAAATTTTTTTGAAGGTGGTCAGACCAGTGGTGTGGAGTTTTCCCAAAATCAAAAAAACTCCGACTCCTTAAATAAAAATATCTGAACTCCTGCTCCGACTCCATCTCTTACTACGACTCCAAACTTAAACTCTACAAAAAATTGCACACTCTTACTTTATATTTCCAATATTTATTAATTAATAATACGTAAATTAAAAATTTCATTTTTTACATTAACATTTTTTAGATTAATTAACTCAAAATAAATTTATTAAAAAAAATAACATTTAAAAATAATACACTTCATTGGTCAAGTTTTAAGTAAAAAAAATGCATTAAGATAAAAAAGTTAATCATTTAAATACTACTAGCTTTTTTATATTTACATTAAGATGAAAAAGATATTATTTATTAAGTGTTTGTTCTTAAAAACATTATTGACTCCATTAAATCATCTTTAATTGCCGTTCTTTGGTCGCTTTTAATAAATTTTAATCCTGAAAATAACCTTTCCACACTGACCTGTGTTGGAGGGAGCGCAGTCAGTAGCAATGATATAGCTTTTATATCGGCTGGGTACAAGTTAATAGCTCAGCTCAGCTACTTCCATTTTGCTTTTTCGATCAAATTTTAGTATTTCATCGAGTTTAGTAAAAAATTGGACTTTGCTCAATGATTCTTTATCTAATTTGGAACGTTTTTCACTTGAGATAGTTTGTTTTGGAAGTCATCCATGTCGACACGACGAAAAATGTTGTGTGTGCGCGCAATGAAACAATAACAGAGATGAGTCAGCGAGAATTTGTAGTTTATGAATTTTTATTTTATGAAGAAAGAAAAAATTTTATGAATTTTATTTTATGAAGGAAGAAAAAACTAAAATTCTGAAAAAAATTAAAAAATTCATTACACAAAAAATAGGAGTCGGAGTCGATGTAAAAAACACTCCGACTCCGACTCCTGCAAAATGTTGCTAAACTCCGACTCCTAACTCCGACTCCACACCACTGGGTCAGACCAGGGTTCGGACCCAGGATCTCATGTACAAGAGCCGCGCACACTAACCATTGCACCACCGACGGCCACTATAGATACTTTTATTCTCTCAATAAATTAAACGTCATAGGTACGGTGGAAAGAAAACATTGGATGGTGGAAACATGGGTGCAATAATACCAGATAGAGGCAATAGTAAACAACGTAAAACAAAGCAACAACAACCGAATTTCGAGTTTTTGTGGCAAACTAGTTGTGTTAAACACAATACAAATGTATACCAACGATAAAAGTCAACAATAAAGTGCAAAATACATTAAAATTTTTCAGTTCTACATCAAAACGACATGAAAAGTTAAGTGAACATATTTTGTAACTCCACCTGGTGTAAGTTAATTTTAAATTAAATTTCTCTCATTTCCACAAACCTACAACGAAGAGTGTGAAATGAAACGTCAGATGAGAGAATAAATGTATCTATGGATGTATTATTCTATGACAATAATAATAAAAAAAATATATGACTATAGTTTCAGCCATAGAATAACACAGTGTGTAATATTTTAAGTCATGGCAAAATAACCATATACGGACACCACTACGTGATAAAAGACCAAAAAAAAGGCCCCTTGTCTCCCAGTTTTGCCCAAAGTCCTCCCGGTTTTTGTTTATGGCCCCCCAAAGAAGTGGGGCCTCGGTGTCATTTTTTCAAAAAAGTGATCATTTTCTCGAGCTCATATCTTGCAAACCGTTCGGAATAGCTCTTGTCATAAAGAACAAAAATTGTAAACATATAAAATCAAAAAAACTTCATCTTCAAAGTCAAAATCGCAAAAAACTTCAAAAAAAATTCAATTTTTTTACCTTTTTCTCCTGTTCAGGTCCATAGGTACCAAAATGTTCAAAATTCAAGGAAACAACTACAAGAATGATCCTAAGATCTCAATAAACAACTTTCTAGAACATATGAACTTCCTAGAAATGATTCTTAACACCGTTTAGGTAGCCCTTATTTCCCGACAATTTTTTAATTTCATTTGTTTTTTCTTTACTTCAACATTGAGATACTATAAAGCCTTCTTCTTGCTCTAGTCATTCCTGTACATTCTGTACTACGATCTGGAGTTGGTGGCCTTGGTGATACAAAATTTTCAGGTGCAAGCACTGGTAGTGTGGCTGTTACAGTTGCTTTATAACTTTTGTTCCTCTCAGCATATCGATTTAGTCCACATGTGTAATTTACGCATGCATAGCAACTGGTTTCATCATGATCACCTGGGAGATTAATCCAGTTTACCGGCTTACAATACTTCATAGTACCTCTGCCTCCACTCAACCATGCCATGAGATTGTTATAACATTGGCGACAAACTGTATTAGGTGTGTAATTTTCACCGGTCAAGTCTTCTTCGTCGAAAAACAACTTATATGCTTTCTGGAATGCACTAGTTAAAATATTCTTTTCCTTTGGCAATGTTGTAGAACTATTTTTTCTGATTTGATGACCGCAAACGTAGGAAAATAAATCAATATTTTCACACTGCATATTGAAATTGTCAGTTGCCAATGTTGTGTGCGAATTATGCTGTATCACTTTAACTTTTTTTACTTTCACTTTCACTTTATAACTTTCACCGCTGAGCTATCGTTGACGTCGCGCTGTGTAATGCCTCGATGTGAGCGTCGTGTCGCTTTTATATTGTGTGCTGCGTCCCTTGTGAAATCAATGCAGATGTTTGCTTCCAGGTAGTTTTTTTGTAGAAGTTTTTTTGATTTTATATGTTCACAATTTCATCTTTATGACAAGAACTCCAATGTGTTTCCAGGTATTTTTTTTATATTTTGGGTTGTTTTTATGTGAATTCAATGCAGATGTTTGCTTCCAGGTAGTTTGATAGTTTGGGCACGGGAGAAATTTTATTATAATCCACTTACTATCAGTGAAGGTACAGTGCACTCACACACTCGGCCTCCTCACTGACAATTATTTACGTTTAAAGGTTTGGAAATCAAAATTTTTTTAAGAAATCGGTTATTTTCTTACACTTCAATTGTTTTTAAGCGAAATTTTGGCTCCCAGAAAGTACTTTTGTTAGAAAAACCTCACTATCTCCGGTCTTAGAAGGGTTAATGCGGAGTATTATACCTTAAAAAAAAGCTTGAGGTGTTGTCTTTTACTGACTCTAGGAAGAAATAAGTTTACTAGGGCTGTTTTTTGAGAAAGCCAGATTTTTATTAAAAAGTGAGGTTAAAATTTTTTTTTTTATTTGCCCATGATACCAGATCGGATAAGAAATGGGTGAGATATAAGCGATTATATACTCAAGCTATAAAGGCCTATATCTCAAGAAGTTGGATCGGCCTCCTTAAAACAACTTTCGGGTTTTAATCAGCGCTTTAAGCCCTACCAGGCCAAAGAAATATGGCGCACTTTTCATAAAGTAAATTTGTTCGTAAAAGCGGAAAATAAAAAAAACGCTTTTTGGGCGATTTTGCGCTCATTTTTGAAGATGAAGACGATTTTTTGATTTTATATGTTTACAATTTTTGTTCTTTATGACAAGAGCTACAACTTTGCCTCAAAGAGTAAATCAAAATTCCGAACGGTTTGCAAGATATGAGCTTGAGAAAATGATCACTGTTTTGCAAAAATGACACCGAGGCCCCACTTCTTTGGGGGCCCATAAAAAAAAACTGGAGGACTTTGGGCAAAGCTGGGAGACAGGGGTCTTTTTTTTGGTCTTTTATCACGTAGTGGTGTCCGTATATGGTTATATTTTTTCGTGTTGCACTGTGTAATACATCCATAGATACATTTATTCTCTCATCTGACGTTTCATTTCATTTAGAAATGAGAGAAATTTAATTTAAAATTAACTTACACCAGGTGGAGTTACAAAATATGTTCACTTAACTTGTTCATGTTGTTTTGGTGTAGAACTGAAAAATTTAAATGCATTTTGCACTTGTTTGTTGACTTTTATCGTTGGTATTGTGTTTAACACAACTAGTTTGCCACAAAAACTCGAAATTCGGTTGTTGTTCCTTTGTTCTGGTATTATTGAACCCATGTTTTCCACCATCCAATGTTTGCTTTCTACCGTACCTATGACGTTTAATTTATTGAGAGAATAAAAATATCTATACCTATATTAGTCAATGCTCTTTGTGGTGCGGTCAGTGTAATAGAGACCATTTTTACGAATAGTGACTTACACCAGGTGGAATTACAAGAACTTCTGACTTTAATTTTTCATGTCGTTTTGGTGAACAACTGTGAAATTTAAATGTGTGTTTACTCTTTTTTATTGACTGTTACTGTTAGCATACATTTGTGTTGTATTTAACATAATAATTTTAACACAAAATGAAATATCTTTGTTGGTATTTTGAACCATTGCCTCTATCTGTTATTATTGAAGCAATTCGTGTCAACATCCAAAGTTCATATCACACCAGGCCAAATGTCATAAATTTTGCTGAGAGAAATATTAAGTCTATATACGAGGGCGGCTAAATAAGTCCGTGACTTTTTGAATGAAACAGTTTTTTTTAGCAAAAAAAAAATTATTTTTCAACATAATCTCCTTTTAGCTCAATACACTTAGGCCAAATTTTTGACTGGTCACTCATTTTTGATCAACAATCAAACATAACTTAAACTCTGAATTAATTTTTTAGGTTAATAGTTGATTGGTGTTTAAACAGGCAAAGTTGGGCATTTAAACTATAATCAAGTGACCATATGATTTTGACAGAATACAACAAGAAGAACAAACACTATGCTTCTTTAGTTGTTAATGTGAACAATTATAATCACCATCCTGGTTGAAATAACAATAAAAACGTATCATTTAACTCGTAGTGCAGTTAGAACTTTATTTCTGCTCAAATATTTTCCAATTTCATTAAATATTTTGTATTTTATCACTTCACTTTTCTTTTGCAAATGACGTCAGATTGATGCATTGTAACGATTAGCCGATAAATGTAAGAATACCGGTTTTTTTTCTTGGAAGTTGCCACTGTTGCCACATGGTATTAAGATTATTTGACAAAGCACTGAAAAACTCTTCGTATTTAAAGTCAGATCAAACATAAATCAAAATCAACTGATTACGATATCAAAAATTGGGCCTTAATCCAACGTTTCTCCAATTTTTCTATCCCTTCCAAAAAATAGGATTTTTCGAGGTCCATAAAATAGGCATTTGTTTGATCAATAATTTCATCGTTGGAGCTAAATCTACTTCCACCGAGCCATTTCTTTAGGTTTGGAAATAGGACATAGTTACTGGTGGCTAAATCCGGAGAATATGGTGGATGAGGTACCAATTCGTAGCCCAAGTCATGGAACTCCAAACTATCCTTTGAAGTTGTCACACGATTACGTTTATGGTCAATTGAGAGCAAACGCGGCACCCATCTTGCAGACAGCTTTCTTAACCCCAACTGATCATTTAAAATAGATACCACACTGTCATATGAAATGTCTATGGCATCAACAATCTCACGTACTTTTACTCTACGATCGGCCAACACCATATCGTGGATTTTTACGACATTTTCGTGTGTATTGACCTCAATTGGTCGTCCTGAACTTTCAGCGTAATTTGTATTTGTGCGACCACAACAAAACTCAGTAAACCAATTTTTTACCATTGAAATCGATGGTGCAGATTCCCCATAGTATTTATCAAGCTTTTCCTTGGTTTGATTGACGTTTTTTTTTCGCAAAAAATAATGTTTAATGAGCACTCGAAATTCACTTTTTTCCATTTTTAAAAAAATTCACTAGGTTGTATGTTTTGAACAGCTGTTAAACGCAAAGTAAATGACGGAACCATAGAGTAATTTACTAACAGTTTGCAACAGCTGTTTTTCTTGGACCGAAACCAGGAAAAGTCACTGGAAAAGTTGGAGCACAGAGTTATACAAACTTGGCAACCCACACAGAATGTGAAAAATCCTTATTTTTATAAACTTGTGTTTCAATTGTAATCTCTATAAACAGTTTTACTCTAACACTTCATTACATTTTGCTTTATTTCACTTGTTATCCCTTTTATCCTCGATTTAGTTATCAGAAAAATACTCCCAGTTGACGAGCTTTGTACTTTTGGCAAAAACCTTTTGGTTCAATGCACAACGACAAAAGTGAGAAAATCGAATTGAGCAACCCTACATACTTCCAGTCATCTATCGCTGTTTCTCTTTGTTAATTTATTCTGCATGTTTCGCCAACTCTAAGGTTGATCAGCTGTGGCATAGAACCTCCCCGAGCGGAACATGCTTAAAAGTTGACAGTAGTCTATTAACAGAATTTGTCTATGATACAACCAGTGACTTCACGTAGCTCCATGGGAAATAATCGAGAAGCGTTAAATCGCACGGTGGCCGTCGGTGGTGCAATGGTTAGTGTGCGCGGCTCTTGTACATGAGAACGTAGTTACGATCCCTACTTAGACCACCTCACATTTCGAGTACTTAACAATGAAAAAGCTTCTCAAAATACCGTTCGGAACCGGTGTAAAACTGTAGGTCCCTATCAGTGAGTGTAAAAATTAGAAAACGCACATCTCACTGGTTGTGAGAAGCCCCCCTTCATGTATGTTATAGGATATAATTTTTTTTATATAGTAAGGGTTAGCTGTCAAACGAGCTGTCATACTGCGCTCACTTTCTAACATTTGTTCTTGAAGTCAGAAATACAGACTGCAGAGATTTTATAGAAACCTGACTGTCAGATTAGATGTTGGTACCCCGGACGGTGATGAAGTTTCGTCTCAGCCAAAGGGCAACTTCTCCGATTGCCATGACTTATGCCTGTAAGACGCTATAATGGTCTGGTAGCCTTTGTGCATGGTCCAGACCCGGCTCTTTAGAATAGACTCCAAACCCTACCTTGCCATCTAGTTTGGAAACATCAGTATATGTGTCTAAATCACGGGGTTTTCAATAAGAGCGCTACAAAAGTTTTTTAAATAAAACAAAACCGGTTTTAGATACCAATGAAATTCTTTATTCCTGTGAAAGTACGTTCGATGCCATTATGTATGGAACTCGATTTCTTTTGCATGGCCACCACGGGCACGCTTGCAGAAATCCAGACGCTGAACCCAATTTTCGACGGTTTTCAAGCATAAATCGGCCGATACTGCTGCAATTTCACGTTCGATATTCGTACGAAGTTAATCAATCGTCGCTGGCTTATTGGCATAGACCATAGACTTGACGTAGCCCCACAGAAAATAATCTAACGGCGTCAAATCGCACGACCGAGGCGGCCAATCGACTGCGCCATTTCGTGAGGTAACACGTTCACCAAACTTGGTTTCCAATAAATTGATTGTTGCATTCGCTGTGTGGCTTGTGGCGCCGTCCTGTTGGAACCACATGTCCTCCAAGTCCATTTTATCCAATTGGGGCCAAAAATATTCGGTTATCATTGAACGGTAGCGATTCTTATTCACAGTAATGTGCCGGTCTTGATCATCACGGAAGAAGTACGGCCCAATGACGCTGCCGGCCCATAAACCGCACCAAACCGTAATTTTTTCGGGATGCAATGATGACTCATGGATTACGTGTGGATTGCTGTCTGACCAATAACGCATATGTTGCTTATTGACGAAGACGAAGCTCTTAAAGTTGGCCTCTTAAAGTTGAGGCCACTGAATCCAAATTTCGGTAGTAAATTTTAATAATTTCGACTCGTTGTTGGCTCGTATATCTTTACATGATGAAATGGCAAACCTTACTGAAGAGAAATGTCAAAAGAGCGGGAAAAAATATGGCGTCGTTTGCTGTCCCTATCGATTTACTTTTGTAGCGTCTCTGTTGAAAAACCATTTACCTTTTATAAACTGGTATGCATCCCTTCCCGTCTGTTCGGGATATTTATTTATTTATTTATGAAGAAGTTTTACTCAAAGGTTGAAGTCGATGTCATGTAGTCTATTTTTACTGTTGATAGTCGCTGTCCTTAAAATTGACCAATGATGATATGAGCCGGTGATCCAAGAATGTGATAGCCGGATTGCCAACTTTGCTACCATTTGCTTCCCAGCAAATCTAGTGGTAATAAACAAAAAATGGTTCCCCATTACATTCCATGAATGAATTGGGTAGGTTTCCGTAGATTTGGCCACCTGAGAACTAGCTATAGCCTTTCGTAGATATGAGTCAATCATCCTCTCCAATGCCGTCAGAGGGAAAGATGAGAGACCGCTTGGTCTAAAGTCGTTTGTACTAATTTGCGATGATTTCCCAGCATTCGGAATGAATACCACCTTAGATTCCATCTAACTGGAATATAGGATAGCAGTGATGCAAAATATGTAGTTCACTTTATAACTCCACTGGTGTTATGCCATTAGGGCCAGGTGATTTGTAGGGATTAAAACTTCCTATTACCTAGTGTCGTGTTTCTTTTGTCACGTTATTTCTCGCAACGTGCGGGACGTTGTGGTTGTTCGGTGAGTCCGACCTTAAGAGTGTGTTAAGCAGAAGGTGTAACGATTCTTAACTCTATGATTCATACTCTTTGTTCCTTCAGATATCCCAGAGAGATGGGAGTCGTCGAGAGGACTTTGCACAGTCCGGAAGTCTCACACGCTGTTTCAATGCCTTCGCAGAAATGTTTCCAATACCTTATCTTTGCAGATCTTAACTCTTTCAGTCTAATTTTGTACACATTAAAGTCTCGCTCCGTCGTTGAGGATTTTGCCCTAGTAAAAAGCTGTCTCAGGATTTGCAGATGATTGTGCCACCACGAAGGTATCTTCTTACATCGGTAGGAATTAGCTGGTTCGGAGAGAGGAATGATTTTCATAAAACCGTTGACTTTCATTTGATCAACTCAATGCTATTCTTTGTGGCAAAGGTAACATCAAGGATATCTTGCCTATCATTAGCAATAAAAGTGGGCTCATTGCCCTTGTTACATTCGTAAAGATTAGTGGACAAAATATAATCTAGAAGAGTCTCACCTCTATCATTTATGTCGGTATTTCCCCAAATTGTATGGTGCGGATGGGCCGAAATTGAGTGATATGGAAGGCTATGACTTCTAAAGTAGGGAATTGAGGATGTATATTTCTTGTAGAGTACCTGATCATTGTAGCGTGTATCAGACAGAAATTTTGGTGGTTTAGGAATTGGCCGGTAGGCTGAGAGATAATAGTCCAGCAGTCATTGGGGCCAATGTCGTCCCTGACAGTCAGGCGGTAATCAAGCATCTGGAATTAGTATTCCTGAACTCACCATCTGCGTAGGTCTGCAGCAAATCTCTTGGCGAGATGGTCCAGCAGTACGATGTTGACTCCATATGGGTGCATGGGTATTGATATTCCGGATAACTGCAGAGCTGATAAGCTGGACAGACTACGTTACAAGTTGCACAGGAATTGGAAAGTGTGGGCATTGTCCTAGCGACGTGTAAGGATATCTCTATCTGTTTTCTCTATATGTTTTCGAAGTCTTCCACGGACTTTTTTCTAACATAAAACAACTGTTGCGAACTTTTAAAACCTCGCATTATTGTGTGCAAGCTTTCCTCCCGTTAACCAGAGCTCCACCGACGGTCTCAAATTTGCTTTCATGTGAAAAAAACTAACAACATTTTTTTATACAAACGGGGCCCCAGACCTGCGCGGCCTTAGGTAACTGCTAAATAACCTAGGTTTTTTGCACACTTTATAGGATTTCCTTAATATTGTTGTTATTTGCAGTATTATAAACAATAGCATTCTTGAAATAGAGCTATATTTTCCAATATTTTTAATTGTGTGCAGTTCACTCAAGATAACTTTTCCCAATCTATTATTTTTTATTTTAGTTGGCAACTCTACAAACCTCAAACGTCAGTGATAGCCTTCGTCAGGGCGAAGTGATGTATTAACTCTAATTTTGTGACTTTGGCGTTGGCTTTTGCGTTTACGTTTCCTTTCGGGACTTATAGAATACTACCCTAAGGCCCAATTTTTGACTCAGTTGATTTTGATTTATGTTTGATCTGACTTTAAATACGAAAAGAGTTTTTCAGTGATTTGTCAAATAATCTTACTACCATGTGACAACAGTGGCAAATGCTACGAAAAATAACCGGTATTCATACATTTATCGGCTAATCGTTACAATTTTTATTATTGTTTCAACTAGGATGCTGATTATAATTGTTCACATTAATAATTACAGAAGCTTTGTGTTTGTTCTTCTTGTTGTTTTCTGTCAAAATCATATGGTCACTTGATCATAGATTAAATACCCAACTTTAGCTGTTTAAACAGCAATTAACTATTAACCTAAAAAGTGAATTCAGATTTTAACTTGTGTTTGATCATAGATCACAGATGATTTTCCACTCAAAAATTAGGGCTAATACAGCATTCGCACTGGCATCGATTTTATTGATTTTGCCACTTTTGTTGATTTTAAGCAGAAATCAAGATAATTTGTTTGAGTTCCCATACTTTTTGACAGACGACAAATCAGGTATTTTTTCTTATTTTTCTAGGAATCAGGAAAAAATGCTTGATTTGGTTTATACAATGCTGTTTTAACCAAACGTACTAACGAATAGTACTGTGGAAATATATGATTTGGCAAACGTTTTAAGCGAATATTTATTATTTCTATTTACAAAGCTAAATTATACAGTTAAAGATTAAAATTCGGTTTTTTGAGGAGCGCGCTTAACTTTACTTATTTAAGAACACAAGAAGAATCTCTTTTTATCTTCCATGTATCCTAATGCCAATATTGTTGGCGTTGCCAGAGTATTTTGTTTATATTAGTCTTTTCACCAGCAGGTCTGTATGTGGGGGAACGTACGCCACAGTACGTTTGTTTACAACCATTTCAATAACGGCGCATTGATGTGGTGGTACCACTAGAATAGCCGACTTTTTATTTTTCTCCTTACTTAGGTATTTATTGTTTCCTAAACATATATTTTTTATACCTTTTTGTTTACTTTTATTCCTGGAATACATTTGTGCTGAATTTTATTATGGAAAAATACCAGACAAAACAAAATGTCGTATGTTGTAGGCTTGGTATGTTTGTTGTCGTAGTAATGCGCTTTGACTTTCAATCAACTAAGGAAAAAAAAACCAATGCGAACACTTCAGATTTTGTTAGGACATTTGATACGAAATCGGGAAAATATTTTGCAGTGCGAATGAGCTATTAGTCTTTGGATCCATTGCTTTTCACATATCGATGGCTTAATATAAAAAGGGCCTAACTCGATTTTTTGTTACTTGACAGGAGAAGAAAAAACTTAATAAAAACTTAAAGTTTAGATACAAAAAAACTTTTAATGCAATTTTTAATAAAAAGAGGCAAAACATTTTTTGAAATTGCATTAAAACTTTTTGTTGTATCTAAAATTTTACGGATTTTATTAAGTTTTTTCCTTCTCCTGTCAAGTAACAAAAAATCGAGTTAGGCCCTTTTTATATTAAGCCATCGATATACTGATTTTAAGAGATACAACGCGAATCGTTGGATTTGATAGAACAGTCTGTCAACACCTTAAACAAAAATAAAAAAAAACACAATAGGTCAGTGGAGATGGGTTGATTTAATGAAAACAAATACTTTCGACAGCTAATGTTTATGCTCATACATTATGCATGTTGCCTTAAAGCTAAAACATAAAAAAAAACGGATTCCGGATTATTCAGGGATCTCCTTTCAACTTTCGCAATTAAAAATCCAATAAGACTTTTGGGCTTCCATTATTTTCTGCCACAGCAACCCTGTTCCAAATCGTATGCTACCTTCAAAATGCAACCATGCGAAAAACAGTTTGTTTACATTACACTCTTTGCAAAGAGAGTATTTAAGGGAGAAATCGACAGAAAATATACACACACCGAGAAAAATGTCTTCAGTCTTTTAACGAAACTCCATTGGAATGTGTGATTTAGCGCTCGGTCGTGTGATACGCGTATAACTAAAAAAATATACCAACAAGAACAGAACGGTGAAAATAATTGTGGTGAATTGAAATTAAATAGAAAAAACAAAACTTTTTTGTATTTGAAAAAAGTGTCGGTATTTGTTTTGGAAAAGTAAAGTTTGCGGAAAAGTTCTAGAAAAGAAAACAGTTTATCTGCACAAGAAGTGAAAAACGGATAAGCAAAAAGGTGTGTGTGTGTGTGTGTGTGTGGATGAGTGAATGGTGAATCGAAACCAAACATTCAAGCGACGATGGTTTGGGGGTAACCTAAATCGAGAAGAAGAAAATATATTGATTTTTTCTACTTCTAGATTTAAAGAAGTAAATTTTATAGTGCTACAATTTATTTACATGAAAGTAAGATAAACTTCTGTTTAAATAATAAAGCTGGGGATACATAAAAACGAAATTCTGCCATTAACCCTTAAAGAAATGTGTTAAATGATACATTAATTATTGCCATAATAAAAATATATAAACGCAAATTTCTCTTGAATATTAACTACAATAAACATTTATTAAATTAACGCCTGCAAGAGGCTTGAATGCCTCTCTAATCGACCTAATATAAATGCCAACAACAATATCAGTTACTGTAAATTATATCTAAAATGTACCAACAAATTTTCATTTAATGTCGCGAGTTATTTCGTCGTTATTATCTTTCTTTTTTTTTTTGCTTTGGTTTTTTGTCCAAATATTTGCATTTGTGTTTATTTGCGTAGTCGTCCGTCCTCATATTATTGTATGTTATTTTACTTACGGTGGTATAAGAGTAAAGAAAGACAGATTACAGAGAAGCACACAAAAAAACAAACAATCTTATAGAAACAAGAGAAGCAAAAACAAAATAATGTTTGTGTACATCCACTTACTTTTCTCAGTTGTTGCTCTTGTTTTTGTTGGTATTGCGTTTTTGCCCGAAATCATTGTGGACCGCAACGCAAAGTAGAACAAGAAATAATCACAACAACTACATGCATCTAAAAAACACACTACAAGAGCAGCAGAGTAGCATTAGGGAAAAGTAAACAGCAACAACTACAGACTCACATAAATACAATGGTTTTTCTCTAAATAAGTCCTTAAGTGTTGTTAGTGTATGTTGCATTAGTGTGCTAGAATGGGAGCAGAGATATTCTCTGTGGGAGAGAAGGATGAGTGATGAAATCTCACACTGCTTTGCGACAATAAGACAAATAAAAACAAAATGTGAGCTTAATGTTTAGGGTTGCATTTTTCGTATGTTGTGATATCCTAAGGTTTTCTTATAAAAGAGGGATACGATTTTTATGTTTGTAAATAAAAGGCAAAAATGCACATGGCCGACCGAAATAAAAACATTTTTTGGCTCATATCCAGTATAGGTCGGTATCTCGGATCGGCTCCAAAGTACCATCACTGGGTAGAACTTGTCATCCAGAAAAAAAGGTGAAAATTTTTTTTTGGCGCTGACCCATATTTCCCGGATTACGGGACCCCTAAGATTCAACATATAAACCCCCATATATTTCACATAATTTTGGAATTTTCTAACCCATTGCGAGCCTATATCGAATATTCGACTTTTATAGCCCCACTTTTTGAGGAAAACGCCTATTATCTCAGAATAGTACGTTAACAACATATGTACATATTTTCACACGCTATTACATATATAGTATCTCGGGCTAAAAAATTAGATATCACTTATTCTTTTAACCTATTAATGACCGAAGATATCAAGGGTCAAAGTTCACAAAAACAAAACAAAAAAAAATAAATAAAAATACAATTCGCACAAAAAATAAAAAATTATTTTTAAACAATCGCGGTTATCAAAAAATTGTGTTTAATTTTTTCGTTTCCTTTTCTTATTCTCTATTAAAACCCATATTTTTTCTGCAAATTTACAAAAAAAAGTATTATTTTTTCAAAATTAATCATCCGATATCTCGATAACTAAGGCAGTTATCGAAAAAATTTGTTTACTTTTTTTTTCTTATTTCCAACTTTTTTACATAAAAGTCTTATAAGACGGCACCACACGCAATACTACCCCCTATGTCCGAACTTTGGAGGCCCATAACTCTGAAAATAGGGGTTAGCACCGATCTTTTTATTTTACATTTTCATCTTAAAAATCCGTGTTTTACCTCCTCAAAAAAAGATTGGACGTTCCGCACTAAACTGGATATGTTCCCATTTTTTTTAAAAAAAACTTTGAAATTAAGGAAAATTAAGGGCACACGAAATCGAAAAAACTTTTTGGCATTTGGATACATAGGGCACACAGGGTTCGAAAACCGAAAACATAACCGAAACATAAGGACACCTAGAAATAGACAAGTGTGGATACTCCAATTAATGCTATTCTACCCACGGATTTGATGGTGCCTTTACTTTTGTGGTGGTGCGAGATCTATGGATCACGACAGGAGGTTTCGATGCCACAGCTGATCGACACTGAAGTTGGAAGTTCATGGAGAACAATGAAAGGAAGAAAAACAGCGATAGGTGACTGGAAGTATTTAGGGTTACGGAAGACATCTGGATGACATACTCTTTAAAAAATGAATTCCGCATTTCCATTCTATCGTTCAATGCTCTTAAATAAACTTTTTATGTCAATTATTATGTTTTTTATTTAAGTTTGAAAATATAAATCTGCTACCAGACACCCGTATTATACTAGTATTAAGAATCGTAAAGAGCTCAAGAATGGGGGTTTACGTACTTTGAGAAGTGGACAAGTCGTCAGTATATATTGTAAAGAAGATATTAAAGTTACAACCTTAAATCCCATGTGTACTCTTATGCCAGAAATAGGATTTGAAAATGAGATTCTACTTATGTATGTATATTCACTTAGAACTACATTTGAGTTACATTGTAAAAATATTGACTATAAGGTCCAGTAGTGAGAAAACTCCTACAAAACCAGATATTTTGGGTTAAAGATATCTATAAACCGAGTAAGCTGTGAACACAACATGGTCCGAAGACAACATAAATAAATGTCAATAGGGGTGAAACAAGCATAACCTGGTACAGGCACTGCGTACACTAACTGAACTACATAATTGTGTGAAAATAAATTCGGCTGTTGCCACCGAATTGCAGTTGCAGCAATCGAATTGAAGTTGTCGCGAATGAATTTAGTCCAGTGCCAGGCAGCCCATCGCCTCGCGATCAGTAATTCACACGTACGCAAAAGCTATGTTTGATAAGGGGGTATCCATGACACAGCTGATCGACTATGAATTAGGAAATTGGCCACTATGTATCTCGAATTCAAAATGCTCTATAATCGGATTTTTGGTTCGATTTTCGAATAAGTGGCAACTATGTAACTCGATTGTGAATGTTAAAAGTGTCGGTTTCTTCATATTTTTATTCGTTTAGGTTTGAGTTAGCGAAATTCCACAAAAATTTAAGTTTTTTATTATTTATGTTTGTTTAACATAAATTATGACTGAAATTAATTAAAGGGAATTGACCAACAAAAGTGCAAACAAAACAGTGCCCGATATTTGCAAAGGGCTATTAAAAGACGCCGGAGGCAAAATCAAAATGTGGAAGTTTATGGAAGCGGCTACAGAGTGACCTCAACATCTTAGGGCCACCAATACGTGATGTACGTATGTATGAAGAAATGTCGCCACTTAAATAGTTATTTTTCAAAGATTCTCTTTCGTCAGAAAGGGCCCTTATATGGGAGTGAGATCCATTTACTGCCCGAATTAGCATATTGTGACCACAAATCTACTTTTAAAACAAATCCATATATATACATACATATATATTTTATTGGACAGTTTAAAACAAATACTTTACTTAAAATAATAATAAAGTAATAAATAATACCATTGCATTGACGTTGTGTTTTAATTTTCTACTGAAAAAGAGGTGTTCATTTGCAGCTGGTTGCACCATCAGAATATGAGTTCTATCAACTGCACCAATTACCCCAGGTATTCCATACTTTGTATAAAAATACCTTTTTGAAGACCTTTTCTCATCGTCAGTCATATTGAAATTTATGTGCCTTGGACACAACACCTGCTCAATAGCATCACAAATTTCGGCGATACAATTGGACACCGTTTGCTGTGCCAGTCCAGATAGCCTATCTCACCAATTTGGTGTTGATATCCACCTTGTCCAAGGAATTTTAATGTTGTGGCCAACTTTATTTCTGGTGTTAGTGCAGTTGATCGCGTGGACTGGGGTAACACAGCCGTTATGCTTTCCAGTACGTAGTTGAAAGCTTCCTTGGAAACTTTGAAATTCTTTACAAAACTAAGACATGTTAATTTTTATTTGCAAAACAAGTAAAATATAATCGTACCTTTTGTCCTACAACGATGAGATCCTTATTAAATCTCGCAGGGTTCTCCGTTCCTCACGTTCGTTTTCACTTGTAAACCACAACGCAACAGAAACCATTTGCTGGATATATAAAATTTTTACTCTTCACAAGAAACTTTTGCACAAGAAAATGTTTGCTTTAAAAATTACCAGAGACAATTAACGTTTCACAAATAGTGTTGCCACCTCAATTACAAATTTTATTCGAAAGTAGTGCCAACGTATGGTCACACTTTTTGTACGATCCGTAAATTTTACATGGTACCATTTCAAATACGAATCGAAAACAACTTACGAACAGTTTTAGCATTCGAAACGAGTTACATAGTAGGGGCCCAGAGTAGATAGTCCAGAGAGCCATTAGCAACCAGAAGCAAGCCATGCAGCAAACTAAGTTTAAATAGTGTTTGATTGTTATTGACATCTAAATTATGTTTATGTTGGTTGAATCAAACGGAAATACGCACTTCCTTTTATTTCTGTTCGTTTTATGTCCAACCAAAGAGTAACACACAACAGCAACTCGAACTCGAGCTACTACACCGTCGTCGTCGAGAGTACGTAAAGTGAGGGATGGCGAGTCTTATCTATTGCTCCATGGTTTCATTCAGAGCAGTCAGTCTCTGCTTAAGCGTTGTGAAAGCAAGACCCCGCACGCTTGTTTCGCATTCAACCAGGGGGTTTCTATGGACAGCTGATCGAAAAGGTACTATGGAAATGATGTAGAATGACAGACTAAAGACGACATAGACACATGCAGCAAACCAAGTTTAAATAGTATTTGATTGATACTAATGACAGCTAAATTATGTGTATGTTGTTTACATCGAACGAAAATACGCGTTGTCTATTATTTATATCCGTATTATGTCCAACCAAAGAGTAAATTACAATAGCAACCCGAACTCGATGAGATGACCTACTACCTCGTCGTCATCAAGAGAACGTGAATAGAGGGATAGCGGCTCTTGCCTATTTCTCTATGATTCAACACAAGTTCAGAAAAAGGAACCGTACATACTCAATAAGCACAAAGTCAGCCTCGGATCCGGTATGAGTCCGACATATCGGATTACGCTTTTGCTGATCGGATTTCATTCGGGCTCGACATGTGGGATTGATTTTTCTCTGATCCAATTCCGATACGGTTTGAGCCCGACACATCGGACTACACTTTTTTTAAATCCTATTCAGATTCGACCTGCCATGTCGGATTTCGCTTTCTCTGATCCGTTTCGGGTCCGGTCCAGATCCGCTTTCGCTGACTTCATTCATGTAACCACGAATAAATAATTTACTATTTTTAATTATTTTAAAACATTTTATATATTTTTAAATTTCATGTGTAAGTGTACAAAATATACATAGCTCTTTCGATAATTTCAGTTTGAAACCCTTTTTATATCAATTTTTTTTTGTTTGCGTTTTCATTTTCGGGTATAAATTGTAATCCGGAATGATTTCGATATTGGACCCGATATGATTTACACATCGGATCCGTTCTCGTTTCGAGACTGCATCCGATTTGATTTTGAGATCGGTTCCCTTCTAGTTTCGAGATCGGATCCGACCTCATTTCGAGATCGGACACAATTAATTTTTTCGAGATCGAACGAGACTGCTCAAGTATCCAGTCGCGAATCGAAAACCGACTCGATCTCAAAATCAAATCACAGAAGTCGGGTTCGATTCGGATCCGATGTTCTTATTGGCCAAAAACACATACTATTGATTTAGTCCGCACAACTGAAATAGGTTGTCGATGCGACGAAGAATGACCTTCCAGGGTTAAGGCTTGTGTGTCAAAGGCAAAAACGATCTAGAATTAGACGACCAGAATATGTATGCATTTTGGCAACCCTGTAAAAGAGAACCAAAAAGTGCTAGAAATTCACTCAAAGGCATTTCTCTCACGCGTCATATCTTGATTATTTCATACTTTTTGCATAGTTTATGTAATTTTACTTCAACATTGTTGGAATTTGTATATTTATATACAATAACACTATCAAAAAGCTGTTCGAGTATTGAAATATTCAATGAAGAGAGTAAGAGAGAGAACAGAGAATGACTAGGGTTTCACTCGTTGTGTTTGTTGGCATTTGAGTGAAGAAAAATGTTGACTGTCTACTTGTACATCGTTTTTGTCAATGGCCTTCAGGGTTAATAAAATTAGGTGTTAGAGTAGAAACAGAATACAGCGGCGGCGGCAGCGGTTGTCAAATTGGTATAGAAAATTGAGAGGCCAAACCGCTCTCAAAAACCGCTGCCAATTAAATCTATTTTCAATTTCTCAGCTGTTTTTTCCGCTCTTAATTTTTGATTCTCCAACTCTCTTTGTGTTGCCACATTTTTGTGTTTTTGATAAACAAAAACATATGGGCTAACACTTTTTGTGGATATTTTCAGTAAGAAGAAGAAGTAAAACAATTGTTTTTTTAGAAGAAAGTTGTGACGTTATTCTCGAATTCCATATAAATGTTGAGTCTATAGGTTTAATAATATTTTGAAGAACTTCAATGTTATTGTTAGACATTTTAAAATAACTGTTGTTTGCATTCAAATACGTACATACACAATACAAAATAAACAAAACATCTGTAAATTGACAACAAAACCCGTCGCCGCTGCCGTCGTCATTTAATTTATTCTCTTTTACCGCAGCGTAAACCGCTGCCGTCGCCGCTGTATTCTGTTTCTACTCTTATTTCACCAAAAGCCAGCCACTAAACTAAAGGTAATTTTTCCACATTCATTTTGGTACATCCTATCATAGAGAAACAGAAAAGCACCGCTATGCCTCTCTTCGTGTTCTCTTGATGACGACGAGGTAGTAGGCCATTTCATCGAGTTCTAGTTGCTTTTGTAATTTACTCTTTGGTTTGACCACCAATACGGACAGAAATAAAACGGAATGAATATTTTCGTTCGATGCAAAGAACATAAAACATAATTTAGCTGTCATTAGTATCAATCAAACGCTTTTAAACTTAAGGGCACCTTAGACCAGCGGATTGTCGGGCCAACTTTCGAGTCGGGGCGACTCATCTCCCAGTGTAAGGTGAAGTCTCCCAGTGTAAGGTGAAATCTAAATTAGTTGTATTTTCAGAAAGTCGGCCGGAAAGTCGGTTGGTGTAAGGCGAACAATGCCCGACACAAAAGTCGGCCTGACTAACAATCGGCCGACTGGTCCGCAGGTCTAAGGTACCCTTTAGTTTGCTGCATGCTCTATAATCTGTATGTACTCTCTGGTCTCTCATTCTACATCATTTCCCTAGTACCTTTTCGATCAGCTGTGCCATGGAAACCCCCTGCTCCTATAGAAAAGTGGCCGGATGATTGGTCGACAGATAACTCCCGTAAAACCGATCCCATCTTTATGAAATTTGGTGTTAGACAATATTTCGTCAAATACTGCTCTGATATGATACTACTCTGAAATGAGAGATTTTGCCACTCCCTTTCTGGTACCTCCCAAACAAAAGATGGACGGCTGTCGGCGTGTTCGACACACTATCTCTCGTAAACCACAAGCAATTTCTATGAAATTTGGTTCTGGGTAATGCTTTGTCCAAAGCTACGTTGTAATTAAATATCGACAACTTTGCCACGCCCATTTTTGTAGCTCCCATACAAATGTTAGTCGGACAATTGGCTGAGAGCCACAATAAATATCCAGAAACAGGACATCCTAATTTAATTGGAATTTAGATAATATTTTGCGCAATGTAAATCTACTGTCGAATTTGGGTGAATTTGCCACGCCCATTCAGCTAACTGACGGTTGCTCAGCTACAAAAAATATTTTTTTCACGGTTCACCCAGGAAATATTATATCAGTGGTCACGAGTTGGGACAAAAAATGTTGAGAAGTCACCGTGCCTAAATAAGCAACTAAAAGAATTCGTTTTCTTTTTATCTGTAACAAAGTTATCACAAAAACTTCGACTCCTGATTTCCAGCAAAGATATTAAACTTTAAGCTGCTCTCCCTGAAAAATTTTAGAATCGACTTAGGCTGTTATAGCTTGCGACCACAGATTTACTCTGTGGCATGAGACATTCCTCCACGGAGAGTAGTTTGAATTTTGTTCGAGCCCAAAAGAAAACAATGAGCAGAATGTTTGCGACGTAATTTTATTTAGGGACCGAACTTAAGATAATCGCTTCATCATAGCATTTAACACAGTACTATTTTATGCAACTTCGTAACAAAAAATTAACAACAGTGGAATAGCAAAGAGAACAATTTACGCCGTTCTCTTGCGACAACTTTATTTCCCCTTGCGAGAACGTTATTTCTCTTGCGAGAACTCTCTTTCGAAATGTAACATCATCATTCGTTCTCTTCTTCTACATATCCCCAAGTTTTGTGTGGAGCTGTTCTTTTACCTGCACCGAAGAGGAAGAAACAAAAACAGAACAATACTGACACACACTCACACATACACATAGTATATTACTTCCGATATTGTGTTTGTTGTACATTTCTTCTTCGGAAAAAATTATACAAGTTTAGTATCGCATTAAACCGTGAAACTAGAGGTCGGACGATTTGTTGTCAGCTTAAAAACAAATAGCGCACGAGATAAAAAAAACCACTAATAATAAAAAAAATTTAAATAGTTTAAAATATTAAGGAAAATAAAATTTAAATGAAAAAAATTTTAATTGGAAATTTTAAAAATAAATTTGGAGACACTTAAAAATATTCGGTTTAAAGAATTTACGAAAAACGATAACCCTTCTAACAAACGAAAGCGAATTTTGTTTGTGACGCATGCACAAGCACGCACCGAAACAAAAACGCGGTAACGGGGGAAAAATCGACGAAATCGAAACGATTCCTTTGCAATATAAAGGTAGTAATAAAGAAGAGAATACGTTTGCTTCTTCGTTGTTTATTATTTTGCACAATATCTCGAAATTACGTGAACGAACGTGATTTGAAAAAAACGTGATTTTTTTTATGTATGAAACGAAAACAAAACATAATCACTCACCACTAAAACGAGAATGAAATAAAGTTAAAAAAAAGTGAAACAGAACAAACCCAAAAAAGAAAAGAAAAAAATTACAAATTCTGAGGCTGCTTTTTAAATTAAAATTTGGTGTTTTTTCGTCTTTTTCTTTGACAAGCAGGATCACATCAGAACAATACACTAAACAACACAACAAAAGTAAACACACACGAAAAAAGTGAAAAAAAATAACACATAAAACAAATACAAATACAAAATCTGACAACAGACATCAACAGCAAAATAAATCAACAAAATTGACAACGACAACAGTAAATTGTCGCAAATTGGAAAATTTCAAAGTTAAAAATCGAATTGAAATTGTATTCAAAATATTCTTCGGCAAACAATAAATAACACTTGCTGTTGTTTTCACCGATTTAATAAAAACAAAAGGTTGGTGTCGTTTATTTGCATTTTATTTTACTTTATATAAAAATCACATTGAGGTCGTAAATTGTATCTTGAAAACATACAAACTGATATTATAATACTTGAAATTTATGATTTAACTAGCTAGTCCTACTTATTAGTGCATTTGTTGTAGAATCCACAAAAAAAAAAACGCTGGGTACCCTGTAGGAAATGTCTATATTGAAATAGTAATGACTTACTATTGACTGTGTCACCAGTACTACTGACCAAATATACCCCAGGCAATGTAAAATTCTATTGACATTTAACATGTGCTTGTCATTGAGAATGAACTACTGACACAAGAACTACTGACTAGGTGGTACTTTTGGAACCATAAAGAGACATTGGAACCAGTGAATCAGTAGTCCATTGTCGCTATTTTTGTCAACACTTGTGATTTTGTTACCAAATAAAATGACGTAAAATTCAAAATTCAAATCATATATATTTTCTAAATTACATTAAAAAAAATTGTATCAGTCTTTTAAAACTCACTTTTTCTTCTTAAATTATTTTCCAACTATGTAAATGTACGCGATAAAACGTGTTTTCACAACCAAACGAAGAGAAACAATGAAAAAGAAGAAGAAGCATTGACGTCCATTTGTCATAAATTTCTCTACACATCAAAGCCAGACAAATATTTCTAGACAAGTTGTAGACAAATTGTCGACAATGTCACCATAATAGTTGACAAAAGTGGTGACATGGAGACACTTGTCCCCAGACTTCCTACAGGGTACTTACAAACATTCCGATAGTGTGAAGTTGATTCGGCATTATGAGAACAGTGCACGCGAAAAAAACGTCAGAAAAGAACGAGAGATTTTAAAAATTCCCTGAAATTTCATCAGCCAATCAATTGAATTGTCCGATATGTCGTCAGATGTTTAAACGATTATTTTACACATTGTGCGATTGTTTGGGAGTCGATTTTGTTTTTATTCTCTGGAAGTTCACATTGGAATTTGCACATTTTATGGAATAAATATTGATATTTTTTTCATACGAGAATTATGCGACTAATGCGAATTATGCACAATTCGGGGAGAGTATGATATATGTGGTCCCTCGATCCGATAATGTTTTTCGATAATAGGCCACAAAATAAGACGAAAAAGTTAAATAAAATTTTTCGATAACTCTGTTAGTTATCGAGATATCGTGGGTTAAAGTTTTAAAAAATAAATAACTTTTTAGCAATTTACTCAATTGGAGTGGTACAACTCCTCAAAATTAGCCCAAATAGTAAATAAAAGTTATCGATAACTTGTTTAGTTATCGAGATATCTGTGGCTGTAACGTTTTATACAATTTTACTTGTAATTTTTTACCAATCCAATGAACAAAAGGACCAAAAATTAAAAATTATTTTAAAAAATATCGCGCTATTTTTTTCTTAAATACTTTTACGCCTGCCGCGCTTTCTATCACAATGAACCAATGAGCAAAAAGACAAAAAAAATGTTTAAAATAATAAAAATAAATAATAATCTGCAACTGCATAATCTTGACATATAATGCAAAGACCCCTACGTTTAATTTCATAATTTTTCAGTATTCCGTGTCAAATCACAAAGGTTACCAATCCGATATTAAATATCTCGATAACTACTACAGTTATCGATAAATTTTATTTACATTTTTTTGTTAAAATTTTATTAACATTTTTAAAGTTCTACAGGAAAAAATGATCTTTTTGACAAAACGGTGAAACAAAGTTATCGATTTTTTAACACTTTAACCCTCAATATTTCGATAACTAAGCGAGTTATCGATAACTTTTATTTAATTTTGTTCGGCTTTCTTTCGAATGTTATAAAAAATAAAATTTATTGAAATGAGGGCCACGCAAATCGTACTCTTGGCAATATCTCGATAACTACTAAGCCTATCGATAAATTTTATTTAAATTATCCGAATAATTTTCAAAGTTCTACAGAAAAAAAGTTATCGATTTTTCAAAACTTTAACCCTCAATATCTCGATAACTAAGCGAGTTATCGATAACTTTTATTTATTTTTTCGGCTTAGTTTGGGATGTTCTAAATAAAGAGTTAACGAAATGAGGGGCCACGTATATGGTACTCTTGCCAACAAATCAATACAATTCGTAATCGGCCTGAAACAGAATACCCCGATCAGAAAATATAAAAGTTTAAAGTTATTCATGGGAGTTTTAAAGTATGTTGAGTTTTAAAGTCTGGGCTTTTTCGCAAGTGAATTTAGTGACAGCTTACTGAAACATGCGTCTCGTGAACCCAAAAGGCGAAGAGTTGTGCACTTGTATCATGCCTCGACGGAACGGACTCGATTTCGTATCACCCTGAAAGTAAAGGTAACAAACAGTCCTGATCTAATTGATTGCGGTATAACTAAGGCAATGAGGACAGAGGAGCAAACCAAGGGGGAGTCTTATTTTTTCTTCTCTGGAGTTTAGAACTGGGTAGTATTTTACTATATCCCAACATTGACATAGTTAAGCGGATCAACATAACTCGATTGCGCTAGCTAGGCCATGTCAGTAGAAAGGATGAAGACGAACCAGCATGAAGGGTTTTCGCAATCGAACTGGAAGGTAGACGAAAAATAGGATGACCAAGACTCCGCTGGAGGGATAAGGTTGACGAATCCCTGCGTACACTAGGTATTGGCAACTGGAGAGATAAGGCAAAAGACCGAACTTGTTGGCGAAATATGTTATCTACGTTTTGTAAGGTCTCTGACCCCCCGGGGTTGTTCGAGACCGGATATGAAAGTAAGTAGTGTTTTATTAGAGCTGGAGGGATCAGATTGTACAGTGGTAGCATGTGACAACGATCTGGAAATTGCAGTTCAGGTAAAATTTCCTTCCATATACAGAGATGTGCTCCAGGCGACTCGGTACGTGGGCCACCGAGAATTAGCTTGGTGTAAATCCAGAGAAATATGAATTCGTCCTTTTTTTACCTGGAAGCAGAAAGTTCTGCATGTTCAGCGATTGAGGAGAAATTTGGATAGAGGAGAGGGCAAGATGTCTACGTGTAATTCTCGGCAAAAAGCTTCGTTTCAAGTCGAAACACTAGGAATAGGATAAGTAGAGCCACAGTGGCCCTATATTCGTGTAATAGGCCATAGGAGGACCATGGGACATATCTTAGTAAATAATAATAACAGAAAATGGTATTCCACTACATCCCATGAAGGAATTGGGGAGAGCTTCTCACAACCAGTGAGCTTTGCGCTTTCTAGTTTTATATTCACTGATAGATTAGGACCTACAGTTTTTATACCGATTCCGAACGCTATTTTTGAGAAGCTTTCTCATGGCTAAATACTCGATAGTGTCGCCGTCACTATGCGAGGTGACTGCCGCCTTAAGAAATTTTGGGGTGGCCAGAGTAGGGATCGAACCCACGATCTCATGTAAATAGTTACTGGATATATACAACTGATGTCTGCCCGATATTGATTTACAGCATTGTCGTTTGGTGACCGGTACTGGAGACTAAAACGGTGTACAAGTAGACAGTCAAAATTTATCTTCACTTGAATGCCAACAAACAAAACTCTTCTATACTCTCTTCGTTGAATATTTCAATACACGGGCAGCTTTTTGATAGTGTTATTGTATATAGCTATACAAATTCAAACCAGTTTGAAGTCAATTCAATTCATTTTATTCATCCAAACAGTATAAAATAATCAAGATATAACGCGAGAGAAAAATTGTGAGAGTGAATTGTGACCACTTTTTGATTCTATTTTACGAGGGTTGCCAAATTGCGCACGTTTTCTGGTGGTCTAATTCTTGATCGTCTTTGCTGGAGAAATCCACTTACCTAGGTCTGTTGACAAATAAATAAATAAATGGTTTCCCATTACATCACATGAAGGTATAGGGGAAAGTTTCTCACAACCAAGTGAGCTTCCTAGTTTTATACTCATTGATTGACTCTTACAGTTTTACACCGGTTCCGAACGATATTTTCAGAAGCTTTTTCATAGCTAAATACTCGATAGTGTCGCCGTCACTATGCGAGGTGACCGCCGCCGAAAGAAATTTAAGGTGGTCAGAGCAGGGATCGAACCCAGGATCTCATGTACCAGAGGCGCGCACACTAAACATTGCACCACTGACGGCCACAAATGACTGTTGACAAAAGTCCATAAAATTGCAATGGTGTATATCACGGGTGCCCTTCGCACAACCCGTACTTAGTGGTTGGAGATTATCCTCAACCTGTTACCACTAGATGTGCTGTCAAGACAAATAGCAAATGGACAAATAGCTGCATTACTCACAGTGGATCACCTGCCCATATGATCATGTTCCGATTTTAAGGGATCTGCGACAATCCACAATAGAAGTCGACTACATGACACCCACTTCAAAAATTTCTTCTCCATTCATATCGGGAAGGGACGTATACCAGGTTGTAGGATTTATTTAGGCTCCTACACTGATGGATTCAAACTAGATGCCAATGTAGGGCTTGAAGTCTGTTCTAAAGAGATGTGGGTAGACCTTGCACAAAGGCTACCAACCATTATTGCGTCTTTCAGGCAGAAAGCCTCGTTCCTTTGAGGGGAACGAAATATCGTCAATACCTGGGGTATCAACATTTATGCTGACGGTCTGTCTGCTACGACATCACTACGATCTGTAATCCTGAATTCAAGAACTGGCCTCAACTGCCTGGCATCTATAACAGTTCGCTATTCACCATCTACAGGTGCCGAACAGGGCCAATCCAGAGAACCATACAGAGGATGAACAGGTGCGATTAGGTACTCAGCCTTATTACGAATGTCGTTCTCGTATTTCGACTACGACAGTTTTGTAAAAGATTAAAGACAAAGTTGACGTGTTATCTTTAATCTTTTACAAAACTGTCGTAGTCGAAATACGAGAACGACATTCGTAATAAGGCTGACTATCTGACCTGTTATACTGGATATGGAGCAGTGGGTATTCCACATGCAAGCTCATGCTTAAACACGAAGCTCTTAGTTATGCGAATGATATATAGTCTGGAGGCACAAAGTGTAGGATCCTAGGATGTAGGAAGTGTGGCCAAGTTATGATCTGAATCGTAGGAAAAACTAGATATCCATTCCTAGATAAGATATCCCTATTATAGTAACTGGAGACTGTTTGTTTATTAGACAGACAAGCGTCCCGACTTTGAATTTCAGGTCATTATTACTGCAGAAGCTGTGGGTATGAAGAGGAGCACGAGAGCGTCATCTCTCTTCTCACAAGCTACTGCCCACTCTTTTGTGTAATAGGTAAATAAATAAATAAGTAGTTTCTCATTCCATCTGATGAAGGCATAAGGGGGAGCTTCTCGCAATTAGTTGCTTTACTCCTTTTTAGGTTTGCACACACAGATTAGGGCCTAGAGTTTTACACCGCATCCGAACGGTATTTTGTGAAGTTTTTTCACGGCTAAGTACTCCATTGGTTGGCTGTCACTAAGCAAGGTGACCGCCGTCGAAAGAAATGTAATGTGGTCCGCGCACACTAACCATTGCACCCCCGACAGTGTAAGTAGTTAGTCGACGAATTAATTTATCTTGGCCTGCTGTAAACAAAGAGAATAAACGCCATCCTTGAGATATAAAGGAGCATTGTGTTAGCGAATAGGAGCTTATTCGCGCTTAACAAGGATTTCAGAGATTAAACACTCTCCAGAAACAAAAACCCAGCTATATCAAACTTTTAGTCCCTGCCTTGCTGTATGGCACAGCAAATTGTGTCAGTCCTCAAGCAGACGAAGCTGCACTGGGAGTCTTTGAGAGAAAAATTCTACGACAAATAAGGATATGGACCTATAATCCATAATGACGACGAGTATAGACGTCGTATGAACGCCAATGGAGTTGCCTAAATCATGCCAGTAGAGTATCTAGTGGATAATGATAAACTGTTGTAAATTAGAACGAACAAGACTCATCTGGAAGGATCAGATGTAAAGATCGAAGAATGAGTACAAATTAGTTATGATCTGGCATTTACAATAACATTTTAAATTCGGATGAAATGTATGAGAAAATATGCCCGCATTATTGTTAGAAAATTATTAAAAGTTCAGGTCGTAAAAACATTTTAATTTTCCCATTGCTTCCATGCAGTGATAGATACTTTTTACACCGATTCTAAATGGTATTTGAGAAGCCTTTTTTTTATGGATATGTCGCCATTACTCTGCTAGGTAACTGTCTCCGAAAGGAAGGAAAGGTGATTTGTTCGGGAATAGAATCCGCGGTTGACCAATGTACTGTCGACGAACAAAACCAGACTATTGCCAGCAAAGTCTGAACTTCTTCGGTTGATTTGCCGGGTTATAAATAAACATCAAATAAAATATCCCGGATTCCAGTTCCCGAAAATGAACATATGAGGCTAAAAAATATACATGTATGTACAGGGTGTTTCAAAAGTGACCACCCTATTGGAAGATGCTCTTATTTTTGCAAATGGCCGCCAATGGCAAATCTGTTTTGACATTTGTGGACTAGACAGATGTAGAATACAAGTAAACAAGCCATGGAGCGATACACTCCCCAAGAACGCGGAATAATCGTGTCTATTTTTTGGCGTAACAATTCGTCCGTGGTGTTGGCGCAGCTCGAATACCGTCGCCGATTCCCCGGCCGTCCGACACCGACTTGGCAAACACTGCGCCGTTTGGCCACTAACCTTGAAGAGTATGGGACCACACGAGACGTTGCCAGGAGTGGTCGGTCCCGCAGCGCCCGTTCTGCCGAAACTATCGCCGCTGTTGCCGAGGCTCGTTTCCACCTCAGCGGGTACGTGAACAAGCAAAACTATCGCTTCTGGGGCACCGAAAATCTACAAGTGATGCACGAGGAGCCATTACACCCGCTCAAAGTCACTGCATGGTGCGCTGTTCACGCTGGAGGAGTCATCGGGCCATTTTTTTTTCGAGAACGCCGCTGATCAAACGACTGTAGTGGACGGTGCGCGCTATAGGGCCATGTTAACCGAGTTTTTTCTGCCGCAATTCGACGAATTAGGACAGGAGGACATGTGGTTCCAACAGTACGGGGCAACGGCACACACTGCGCGAGCCACAACCGATATTCTGAAGGCGGCGTTCCCGGGTCACTTCATCTCTCGTTTTGGCGATTTGCACTGGCCCACAAGATCGCCAGATTTAACTTATCCAGACTTTTTTTGTGGGGTTTTTTGAAGTCCTGTGTTTACGTGAAAAAGCCCGAGACCCTGGAAGCCGTCAAGGTCAACATTCGACACGAGTGTGAGAATATGTCGCCCGAAGTTCTCGCCGAAGTGATGAAAAATGCCATAAAACGAACCCGTTTGGAAATCAATTGTGACGGCGCCCATTTAACGGATATCATCTTCTTAACTTAACCAATAAAATTCTAAACGTTCAAATAAACATAATCAGAAACAGAATCGAAGTTTTTCATTTAGAAAAAAAATTAGAGCCAAACAACATCGGATGACTTCTTTTGAAACACCTTGTATATTATTTATTTTCTCTGACATATGGCTCCGAAACTTGGGTCATATCGCAAGCGGATGAAAAACACCTGGGAGTATTCGAGAGAAAAATTCTCCGTAAAATATGTGGTCCTGTTAGAGAAAACGGCGAATACCGACGTCGCTGGAACCCAGAGCTATATAATCTATATTCTGACGTGGACATATGTAGCTAGGCCAATTGCGTTGGCAAAGCCATGTTATCAGAATGGATGAAGATGAGCCAGCGCGAAAGGTTTTCGATAACGTAGCCGATGGAAGCAGGAAAAGAGGACGACCAAGACTCCGCTGGAAAGACCAGGCTCCCTCCGTATCCTTGGTGTTACCAACTGGCGAGAAAAGGCGAAGGATAGCGCCAATTGAAATAATATGTTGAAATTTGTTTAATTTGTTTGTTTAATTAATATGTGTAAGACGTCTGACCTCATGAGGTTGTAAAATAGTCAATAAAAGTAAAGGCATATTATTTGGACCTCTAGTTTGACCAATAACCACATACGTGACTATTGTATGGTGGCCAACAACTTGTTAATTGAATGCCATGATCAAGCTATGCAAGGTACAGCATTTATATTGTCTTATTGTCGCAGGATCCATGAGACTCTGCCCACATAACTTTGGACAAATATAATCACACAATTACGTAAAAGTCATACCAGTATAACTGCTGAGCCAAACCCAAACAGCACTAGAGCTGTTCGTGCACGAAGCAAACATTCGCCTGCTTCCTCGGAAAAAACCGAACAAGTTGCCACCGTGGGATTAGGGCAACATGGAGCGGTCAATTTTGAATGCTATACCACTATTTGGTTCACAATAGCCTTTGGAGAAGTAAGGAAAAACTATCGCCGAACATGGATTATGCTACACCACGACTACTATCACGCTCTAACAGGTCGGATCATACAGGAGACGTCTTGAGCCCTCAAAACATCGACCTGATAGGCCATTCACAGTTCAGCCCTAATTTGGAACCCAATGGCTTGGTTGTATTTCTCAACATCAAAAATACGTTGGGATGTCAACGTTTTTCGACGCCTGAAGAAGCGGATGATGTCATAAACACACCTGCTTTGGGGTTACCTCGTTTGGAGTGGAAAGAGTTATTCGAAAATTAGTTTAAATGCATCAAAAGTGGGGAGAGTCAAATAAATACTGTTTTTTAAATCATATTTCAAAATATGAGTGATTAAATTTAGTCCTTAATATTGTTATTGTAAAACTTTATTTAAAAATTTCGTAATATATTAAAATCAGCACATTAAGACTGGCACTAATATCGTTCGCATAAAAAGCACACAGTAACATCAATTTGTTGCGCAGCGAAATGGGCCAGCAAAATATCAGTGTATATATATTTTTTCTGTTTGAAATAGTTTTTCACTGTTTTGAAATAGTTTTTTACACTAAAAATCATTTTTTCAGAACTTGAATGAGAGTTGACAACATTGTTTAACTATTTGTACCTACAATTTGAGTTGATTTTTCGATACATGTTGCTGATATTTCTTGCGAACAACTTCGTAGTACTACACGTGCGGAAATATTTCGTCGATATTTCGCAGTCGTTTTTTGTATGGAGCTTTGCCAAATTTCGAAATGCTGAACTTTGTACGGGTGCCTTTCCGAGAGATCAAGGAGATTTCAATGTTAAAATTCTGTTATTTTATAAAATACAATTTGGGTGAATACACAACGTGTATATAGGGTGTTTGATATTGTTAAAATTTGTTTTCTTTATATTTAATAAAACAAAAATCGTTTCTTTAAAAAATATTTCCTATTTTTTACGAGCTACATAGATCAGGGTTGTTTTTTTCTTCAGTTAGAAAAAGTTTAAACAGTCGACTCTAGGCAAATCATTTCGTTGGCTAAAGGGTTGCGCATTACTTACTTGTTTAGCACACTGTATTCATATTGTACTCGTATAACCAATGTTCTAGGGCATTCATACAATGCTTCTACACTGTTTCTTATCTTATCACATATGCGCGCGGCTCTCTTTTACCCGGTGATAAGAGTTTGGAGCCTTATAAAAACCCACATAATACCTTCCAGTTCCGCCTCCGATTGTTGTAGCAACAGTTGAGTTTTGTTTTCCAAAAATATCTGCATAAGTGGTTATTTAGATTCCGATTCTCTTAATGCTTATTCCATTTACAAAGTCAATTTGTAAAAAATTTTTGTTTGTTTTCTTGTCTAGATTTCTAAAAACTTCTTGGATGAAGAAGTTAAGGTTAAGGTGAATGACACAGTTTCCTCTAGCAAACGTTGTCGGAAGAATTGTTATATCTACATTGAACTTTGTAGGAGAAGATGGAGTTTCTATAGGGAATTTAGCCAGAGGAGAGACAGTTTATGTAGAAAATTTAGTGGAGGTATACACAGCACTTAGTCGGAGGAGACACAGCTTCTACAGGAAACTTAGTAGCTGGAAGTCACAGTTTATATAGGAAACTTAGTCAAATAAGACACAGTTTCTATAGGAAACGTATTCGGAATATTTTTGTCGGATACTTTGTGGGAATCGGCACAGTTTGCTTACGGAAACTTCGACGCAGAAGACAGAGTTCCATTTGGGAGACATTGTCGGAGGAAGCACAGTATCTACGAGGAACTAAGTGAGAGAAGACACAGTTTCTACAGGAAAATTAACCGGAATGTGCAAGTCCCAAATTGATATTTTGCCGGAATAGGCACAGTTTACTAATGGAAACTTGGAGGGAGAAGACACAGTTTCATATAGGCGACATTGTCGAAGCAATCATAGTTTCTTAAAGGAAACTTCGTCGGAGCAGATATAGTCTCTGTAGGAAACTTAGTTAGATAATGCACAGTTTGCTGTAGTAAACTTATGCGGAATAGACAACCGATACTTAGTCGGAATAGGCACAGTTTTCTACTGGAAACGTGGACGGAGACGACTAAGTATATTTATAGTATATTTATTTCAGTATATTTTCTAAAGGAACTGAGAAGACACATTTTTGAGGAGAAACTGTTTTCTGTAGGAACTATTTTCTAGGGGAACTGTGTCTGGGCAGACACAGTTTCCTATGGGAACTGTGTATGAGGTAACTATGGGAACTGTGCCTGAGGGATATATGGGAACTGCGTCTGAGGAGATACAGTTTTCTATGGGAACTATATCTGAGGGAACTATGGGAACTGTGTCTGAGGAGACAAGTTTCCTAGGGGATCTGTATCTGAGGAGATATAGTTTCCTATGGGAACTGTGTCTGATGAAACCAGTTTCCTATGGTTCCTCCAGTAACTGTGTCTAAGGAGACACAGTTTCCAACTGTAACTGCGTCTAAGTAGACACAGTTTCCTACAGGAACTGTGTCCGAGGAGACTCAGTTTGCTATGGGAACTGTGTCTGAGGAGACATAGTTTCCTATGGAGGCTGTGAATGACGAGGCACAATTTCCTGTGTTTGTGGAGACACAGTTTCCTACAGGAACTGTGTCCGAGGAGATCCAGTTTGCTATGGGAACTGTGTCTGAGGAGACATAGTTTCCTATGGGAACTGTGACTGAAGAGACACAATTTCCTGTGTCTGAGGAAACATAGTTTCGTACAGTTACTATGCCTGAGGAGACACAGTTTTCTACAGTAACTGTGTATACTACAGAAACTGTGTCTGAGGCGACACAGTTTTCTACAGTAACTGTGTTTCCTACAGAAACTGTGTCTGAGGAGACACAGTTTCCTACAGGAGCTGTGTCTGAGGAGGCACAGTTTCAGGGTTCTATAGGAAACTTGTAGTATGAGACACAGTAGTCGGAGAAAACACAGTTTCTATACGAAACTTATTCGGAATATACAATTTCTAGATTGATAATTTATAGGAGTAGATACAGTTTCCCAAGGAAAACATGTACGGAGATGACACAGATTCATATAGGAGACATTGTCGGAGGAAACATTGTGAAACATTCCCAAACACATTGGGAAACTTAGTCGGATGAGAACCTGTTTCTATGGGTTTCTAAGAACTCCCTGACAAGTGCAGCGTTTTTCAAGCGGAGGTACTGGCCGTCAAGGAAGCCTGCGCCGAACTTACACTACAACGGAGAACAGAGGGCTTTGCAATATTTGTAGATAGCCAGGCAGCTCTCCTATCACTTAAATCTAACAACACTGCATCGAAACTCGTTAGTGAATGTAGGGAAAAACTTGTCGAGCTAGGTCGACTGGCTAGTGTGGTTGTTACTTGGATACCGGGCCACAAGGGTCTCCTAGCGATAGAAAGGGCAGACGAACTAGCCAGGGCAGAATCCTCTTCCACCGAACTCCATATGGTGTCAGTCGCAACGCCTATAGGGTCGGCCAAAGGAGGTATTTTCCTGCATTACCTAGAACGATCAAAGGCCAGATGGGATAGAACGGAAACGTGCCGCACATCCAGAAACACATGGCCAGTGTATTACATTCACCGGACTAACTCCGTGCTCCTGAAGGCTAATTGCCGTGCTGACCGGGCACGGGTCAATCAGTAATCACTCAAGGCGGCTGAATATTGCATATAATAACCACTGCCGTGTCTGCGAAGACGCAGAAGACGAGGAGGCGGTGGAACATCTCCTCTACAGTTGTCCGTCTCTAATGAATAGACGCCTAAAGACTATAAGTCGTCCCTTCCTATACAACCTCACTGAGATACACGAGATATATCTAGGGGAACTAATGAGGTATCTCCGATTAACAGGTTGGATATAGACACTGTACATTAGACTGTCCGGAGTGATGTGGTATGCAAAACGGTGTCTCAAGACACTAACTGATGCTAAATAGTATCTTTAGCAACCACGTGAACCAATCAACCAATCATGGGTATCTTAGCCAGATGTTACACAGTTACTGTATAACACTTAGCCGGAATAGACAAGTTTCATACTGAGACTATAGAAGTTTGGACGGAGAAGACAGAGTTTCGTTTAGTACACGTTGTTGAAGGAAACATCGTTTCCTATAGGAACTTTGTCGGAGAAGAGAGAGTATAGTTAACTGAGTCGAAGGAGAGACAGTTTATGTAGGGATATTTGTTGGAGGAGACACATTGTTCATGGGAATCTTAGTCAGAAAATACAAAGTTTCTATAAACAGAAAAAAATAAAAACCAACTTCAAGTAAAAAATATGTCAATTTGATTAAAACATTTATTAATCTTTTTCAAAAATTTTGATTAAGTATGTAATCAAGTTAATTAAAAAAATTATTGATTTTTTTTCGCCAAGTTTGATTAAATTTTGAATTGAATCAATTAAAACCGTTATTGCTTTCGTCAGCATGAAACCCCCACCACCAGCGACGACACTAAAAAAAACTGAAATGTTATTTTTTTAAAGCGATTTTATTCAAGGTTTCGCAGATACACAGTACTTAGTTCTTTAAAAACTTAAATTTTTTGGAATTTGGATTCATAATCGGAACTAATGTCCGGTATTCTTACACTATTATTATACTATAATAAACATTTATGCTCAGTTTCACAATTGAAAATTCTCCATTTAAATGCCCGATGTTTGTCATTTAAATGTCAATTAATATGCAAATTTTCGGAACAGGTCAACTGTCCAATTTTTTTGTGTGTAAAACACGTTGTTTTAAGGAAACAATGTAAAATAAAAAATTGTGGGAAACCCCTATTTTCGGAGTTATGGGCCCCCAAATTTCGGCAGGCAAAAAGGTTTTAAAAAAAAACAAAATTAAAGAAAAGGTAAAGAATTTGAGATAATGGAAAACTAGCCCTCACAGGGACCTACATATGTTGCTCGTACCGTGTGGTAGACCTTTTTGAAAATCGTTAAATTTATATTTAATACAATACAATACAATTCCTTCTGTACCTTAAGTCGATGTGTGGCAAAATTAGAAAAATCGCTCGATTTTTTAAAAAAAAAATTGTATTTTTCTGGATGGTTACCACAAGCAATCCCATGGTCACTGTGCGTACAACAGTGGACTTATATAGACTTACAGACGTCCCACGAAAAAAAGGATTTTTTTAAAATATTTTTTTATTTTTTGTCGGGAAAAAATTATATTATAAATTACTATAATTTTTTATTTTTTTGTTTTCGTGAACTTTGACCCTTGATATCTTCGGTCATTAACGGTTAAAGGAACAAATGATATCTTATTTTTTAGCTTAATGTCTAAACTGTACAATAACGGGTGAACATATGTATGTTGTGTACTATTCTGAGATAATAGGTTTTTTCCTCAAAAAGTGGGGTTATAAAAGTCGAATATTGGATATAGGCTCGCAATGGGTTAATAAATCCGAAAATTTTTTATGGAGTTTTGAAGGTATTCCAATGATACCCACATTGTCGCAGTCCGTCAATATATGTTGAATATATGGGGGGATATATGTTCAAACTTTGGAGGCCCGTAATTCGGGAAGTATGGGTTTCCCCCGGAAAAAAATACCGTCTTACTCTAGATGATAAGGTCTATGGAGTAATGATAATTTGGACGCGATACGAAAGTGGCCCTTAAACTTAACTTAAGCAAAATTTTCGTGCAAACAATTGTATGTGGCATAAGGCGGCAAAGTGTGCCTTTTCAAGTGCATAAAAAATGTTTGGGGACAGGCACATATTTCATTGCAAACAAAACACTCAACGCAAGCACTCATTTTCAATAAAATTTATTCAAAAACACTTGCCAATTAAACACAATTATAAAAAACGCAGTTTTAACCCTTAAATGCATATTGTTGCCAATTGTCTACATTCCAGTTCACACACAATTTTTCAAAATTTTTTCAAAATAAATACCGTAAACTATTACCTAGATTTTTTTCCTTATTTTTTACGTAATCTACATCTAAATTTCTATAGAAAAACATTTTGTACAATTAAAAATAAAAAATCATGTATTTAAGGGTTAATCACGAAACAAGACTATTTAATACTATTATTCGTTAAGTTCACAAAATAAAATCTTTCAATCAACAATAAGCGAATTATAAATAACAACAGTGTTGTATATCAAAGTCTAGAGCCGTACGAAAAGTGAAACCGACGGCTGATGACTCAGCCGCCACATATATTGCCTCCCAACGGCGCTGTAAAATTCAACTTTCTGTAAAATACTTGTAAACAAAAATTGTTTATATTAAGGTTTGTGAAGAACATATCATCCATATTTATATTAATTTAGAAAGATTCACAGCATAAATTAGATAATGCACTCAAAAATTAAAATTTTTTAGCGCCGTAGATTTGTGCCTTGCCAACTTCAAGTTCTGTTGTAAACTCAAAAAATAAATTGTAAATATGATTAAAACTTTAATTGATTCAATTAATTTTTAATTGAATTTTTGAAAAAATTACATTATATTTGTAATTGAAATTTACAGGCCAATATATTTTTCTGTGTAGGAACCTTAAACAGTTTCCAAACTGATACTTTCTCGGACTAGACAGTATGAGTATCCTAATGGAAACTTGGACATAGATGACAGAGTTTCTTATAGGCGACATTGTTGGAAGAAACATCGTTTCCTATAACAACTTTGTCGGAGAAGACACAGTACTTGTAGGAGACAGTTGTAGAATACGAAGTATTTAGTATAGTTAACTTATTCGGAGGAGCGATAGTTTCCTATAAGAACTTTGTTGACGAAGACACAATTTCTATTTATGGAGGTAGGCAGCTGTTTTGGATAAAACTTTTAAAACAAAAAAAATTGGTCGTTAATTTTTTTTATTAAATTGTTTTAATTTCATTAAACTTTTGTACTATTTATATTACTTGTTGTCTGCTTAATTTTTCGTTTTTGGTTTTACTAAATGTTTCTCATGTATGCTATAACAATGTTTACTTAACTTGGTTAAAAAGTATGGCGTCACTATGGTAATAGCCCAGCAATAAAAATGTTAACTTGCCTCTCTTCCCCAGCCGCCTCACTCCTCCTTTGTGGCGATGTGCTTACGCATGTTGGTAATACAAACAACCACCTCCGAGTTTGGTGTACCCGGCATGGAACTCACATTTTTCAAACACGTACCAATTTGGAAGAAACCCCCCGTAAGGGTAGTCCAGTGGGTGGTTGGGTGGGCCGATGGAGTGGGTGTAGGAGTTAGTGGTAGTTTTTGTGCTCAATGTACATAAATTTCTTTGGCATACTGGCTGAATATGTGGGCCAACAGTAGTAAAATCCCTAAGAGAGCAACGAACCACTAACCTATTAGGCGAATTTGATAGAAAAACGCTGCTGAATTATTGCCAACAAGAGACCACCACCACCGAATTGAAATTAGAATTGAAATGAATAACTTTTTTTAAAATCAGAGAGAGAAAACACTAAAATGTATATGGGTCATGATGATGAAAGATTTATGATGTAAACACGACCTAAAACATTTGTAGATTGATTATCGTGCAACGACGACGACGACAAAAAGTGATTCCACTACAAGTAGACTTTTTGGATTTTGAAATGTGACCATAATTTTGTGTTTCATGATACTACATCTCGAACAGAACTCTACATGAATTTTGTTGTTTTGCTTTATTTTCAATGTTTTTTCTTTTCTATTTCATTTTATGTTTTCACATCATCTCTCCCTCCGTGTATTATGTCATTCATACATTTGGTGTCTGAACAACTCATAATCAATTTGTTAAAATCTTTTCGCTTGTCTAATTCATAAATTTCATCGACAACTTGAGTTCGATGCGAGACATGTGAATAAATGACTCACATGTTCACAAGTCGAAAAGAATTCCATGCCAATCATCTTAGAACGAAACGAATCGAGTAGCTAAGCTGGCTATGTTTGTAATGTTCAAGTTATGAAACTAAATTCACACAAACTCGCAAAAAGATCTCAACTTAATATCGCCACTACACCATTTTCAATTGAAATTTAAAAATTGACAGTTTGAAAGCTTAACTTGAAATTGAAAATAAATCAACTAAAATTCGAAATATGTACCTAGAATATAGAATTTCAAAAGGCATTAAATAAAACAACAAATTTTAAATCAAATCACATGAATTCAAATTAAAAATGTATCAATTGAACTTTAAATCAAGTCAAAAAACATCGATTGCAATTCTGAAATTGAAACTGAAGATATATCAATTGCTATTCAAAGCGTGTTAATTGAAATTAAGAACTTACTTTACTTTACTTTTATTGACTATTTTACAACCTCATGAGGTTAGACGTCTTACACATATTAATTAAACAAACAAATTTCAACATGTTCTTCCAACTGGCTCTATCCTTCGCCTTTTTTCGCCAGTTGGTAACACCAACTATGCGGAGGGATTCTTCTGCCTGGTCTTTCCAGCGGAGTCTTGGTCGTCCTCTTTTCCTGCTTCCATCGGGTACGCTATCGAAAACCTTTCGCGCTGGCTCATCTTCGTCGATTCTGATGATAACATGGCCTAGCCAACGCAATTGGCCTAATTTGATTCGTCTAGCTATGTCCACGTCAGAATATAAATCATATAGATCTGGGTTCCAGCGACGTCGGTACTCGCCGTTTTCCCTAACAGGACCATATATTTTTCGGAGAATTTTTGTCTCGAAAACTCCCAGGTGTTTTTCATCCGCTTGCGATATGACCCAAGTTTCGGAGCCATATGTCAAGACAGGTAAAATGAGAGTCTGATATAGCTGGACTTTTGTCCGTCGAGAGAGGGCTTTGTTCCTAAACTGCTTGCCGAGCCCAAAATAGCATCTATTTGCAAGCACAATTCTCCTATCTATCTCCAGGCTGACGTTGTTGTCCTTGTTCACGGCGGATCCAAGGTAGACAAATTCATCTACCACTTCAAAATTAAATCAGTTGTCAACGTTCACGTGCGGACCAAGTCGAGAGGTTTCTCTAGTCCTTGACACCATCAATTTTGTCTTGCCCTCATTAACAGCAACACCCACCTTCGCAGATTCCTTTTCGTTTCTTGAAAATACTGCAGTAACCTCTCGCAAATTTCGCCCAATGATGTCTATGTCGTCAGCATACGCCAGCAACATATGGCTTTTCGTGTTAATGGTCTTGTTCGTATTTACTGCAGCCTTTCTCATTATTATCTCCATTAAGATGTTGAAGAGATTGCACGAAAGTGTGTCGCCTTGTCTAAGACCTCGATTTGGTACAGAATGGTTCAGTGAGGTCTTTCCCCAATTTCACCGTTGATTTGGTGTTGGTCAGCGTCATTCTACAGAGGCGGATCAGTTTTGCCGGAATACTAAGTTCAGACATAGCTTCGTACAGTTTTCCCCGTATGGGGCTATCGAAAGCAGCTTTGTAATCGACAAAAAGGTGGTATGTATCGATTTGTTTTTTGGGGGTGTTTTCCAGGATTTGTCGTAGTGTGAATATTTGGTCAGTTGTTTACTTGCCTGGTCTAAAACCACACTGATAAAGTCCAATTAGGTTTTCAATAATTGTCTCTAGTCTTTCACATAATACGCTCGACAAGACCTTATACGCGATGGACAAAAGACTGATACCGCGATAGTTGGAACAGGCACACGGATCACCCTTTTTGAATACAGGACATAGTACACTGAGACTCCAATCGTCGGGCGTAGATTCCCCCAGCCATATACCGCATATAAGTCGATGCATGTGGGCTACAAGTCCTTCGCCACCTGCCTTAAAAAGTTCAGCGGGTAGGCCATTCACACCTGCGGCTTTATTATTCTGAAGGCGTGAGATCGCCTTCATAATCTCGTCTTGTTTGGGAGGGCGTACAATCTACACTATCTTCCACTATCATGACCTCCTGATCTTCAGTGGAAGAATCTGAGTGGAGTAGTGCTGAAAAGTGGTCTCTCCACATTTTGAGCACACACTGCTTCTTTGTCACTAGATTCCCATTCTCGTCCTTGCAGGAGGGCAGCCCATTATTAGGCCTGTCATTCGATCTTCTTACCCTCTGGAAAAACTTTCGGGATTCACTATTCATCCTGCACATTTCGGCTTTTTCACTCTCTCTCTCTCTCTGCTCCCACTGCCATCTTTTCGCCTAAATAGTTGGTTTTCCTCCCTTCTTAAGAAATTAAGAACTTATTATTTGAAAATATTTGTATATCTTGTGATCTTTCAATTAAATTTCATTTATATTGATTTCACTGTCTGTGACCATAAATCTGAATTGAGTGTAACAAACCGAATCAGCATAATTTTTCGCTGAATCTAATGGCATTTTGCGTTTTTCTCTATCACGTCAAATTTTTGAGATATTTGACCACAAAGTTTGCTGGGAAGACAAAAACGCTAAGATCTTTGAGACTGAATTAGAGGCTGAACGATTCCGAATTAATGTTTGACTTCTAAGTAAGAAATGTAGAGGAGCCTTAGAAGATTACTTAATATAAAATACTATAGGCCCCTAATCATTCTGATATAAAAAACTTAATTTTTTAAGTATATCCGTATATTAACCTCCTTGGTCAGTTCCGTGTATTTTGTATAGCAAACTGTAGGGTAACTTACCTAGGAGGAATAAAGCCTTTTTCGATGCAGTCAATCAGCGCAGATAGCTTGAACCAATTTAGCGGGGGTTTTAACTATGGCAGCAGGGTAATCCTGTTAATACGAATTGTCGTTTTAAATAAATAAATGCTTTCCTATTACATCCCATGAAGGAACCGGGACGAGCTTGTCACAATTAGTGGAATGTGCACTTCTAGTTTTACACTCAATGATGGGGTCCTACATTTTACACGGGTTTTGAACGGTTTTTACGAAGCTTTTCCATGGCTTTTTATCCCATTGTGTGGTTAGAGCAAGAATTGAAACCACGTTCTCATCTACAAAAGTATTCACCACCACAAACTATTTCACCACCGACGTCCACAAACGAGTTGTTTTTTTAGCGTTGTTTTATTTAACTTTAATAAAATCCCGTTCGTTATAAATTACGACAATGACAATAGTAACTGTTGTTTCATTCATATGTATTTTTTTCACAAATAAGAAAATTAAATTTATCGGGTAACCGGTAACCGTAACCAGTATTACCGTAACCGGTATTACACTATACTACATTTTTGTAGTCATCGAGTGCTAACTCCTCGTGTGAAATTTCTCGAAGTACTTATTGAAACTAACAAAAGTCCATTTGGGTTGCGCTACTTTATCTCCCGTTCGGATTTTATGGCCTCACGTATATTTTGGCAAAATCTTAATTTTTTCGAAGAACATGCTATGTTTCTACCTTCTATATAGAATTGTAGCTATAGATTAAGAGCAAAAAAATGTAAAACAAACTAACCACCAAAAAGCTGCATCTAGTGCGTCAAAATTGCGCAAATGTCTAAAAATGTTAATTTTTTATTTTTTTTGACCATTTTCGGCCCACGGCTTCCAAACTGTGGACTTGCATCAGTTTTTCACACGAAAACTAAAATTTTTAACTCATATCTCGTAAACTATTCACAAAGATTTTTTGTTTTAACTTCATTTTCATCAAAATGAAGAAAAATTATTAATTTTCCAGCTGAATTTTACATCGAAAATTCGAGAAATGTACCAAAAGGCAAAAAACACAAATTCTTCAATATGCATTGAAGTTGATGCTCTTGGTGAAGCCTGTGAAGCTCTTAGTTTTTTCGTTGGTGGTTGAGGTCCATGATCTCAATCATCATCATCATCATGTGAGCGCGATAGCACATTCAATCGCATATCTCTTTCGATGTTTCCTTGAAATCTATTGTCCTCTGCGATTTCGGTGCCTGCATCCTCATCTTCAAATTGGAATACCTTATGATTCCATCAACAAACTTCTGCAAGTAATGCATCCAGCTTTTTTCCTTTGTATCGATTTTTCAGATCGAATCGCTCTCGTCATTCGTCCGATTCGGTGGGGAATTGGTGTAAGAACTCATCAAAGTGGTGATGCAGACAATGTAGTTTCAATGTCATAGATGCATTGATGTAACGAAAGTAATTGACCATTGTTTTCACCATTTCTTTGCTTCGTCTGGTTGTACACGAGTCTTTCCTAAAACGACCTCGATTACAGCTTTTAGTTTCCTGATACAATAATATAATTTGGTTTTCACCCTTTGTGCGTGATTTTCATGAGCATTCAATCATAAATACTCTACTATTTATTACTTCATTTTTTAAATTCAAAGAATTAAAAAAAAGATTCGAATGCTTTTTCCGAACAATTGGATCACTATTTTATACTAGTGGATTGGAACGCGCCTATGGCGCCCGTCGAAACATGCTTTAATTTTAATCGATTTTTAATAAAAGGTAATACTGTAAGATGAGAGAGACATAGTTGTTGTTTGTTATTACAACAAACGTGTAAATGATTCACACGTTTGTCAGCTTGTACCTTATATGTATGTATTCATGCACAGAGAATAAGCAGCTCAATTGGATCTTCCAACTAAGAGTGGCACAACAATCTATGAAATTTTTTGTTTTTTTTTCGTTTTTTTTTGTTTTTTTTCGTTTTTTCGTTTTTTTTTCGTTTTTTTTCGTTTTTTTCGTTTTGTTTTCGTTTTTTTGTTTGTATATATAAAAGTGTTCAAAAAGTGTGACAAAAAAGTGTGATAAAAAAATGTGACAGAGTCAGTGAATCAGCGATAAGCGTAACTCTTTAAGAAAATTGCGATTTTACAATTTGTTCGTAAATTTCACGAGAATAGCCTACTGTTTATTAAAAAATATTCATCGATTTTATATGATTTTTCAGACGAATAAGATCAGTATTTTGAATAGTTTTTTTCCATATCCGTGTCATAAATTGCATGTGTGTTACTACTTATGTACTTCACTTTCAAACTGTACATACCGGAAAGTTTTTAAAATTGATTGAATGCAAATAAATACATTAATTACTCATTATCGCAAACAAAAAAATTGCAATTCTTGTCGAAAATATGGGCCCTAAATGGTGCAAAAAAGATAGCAAAAATTGAAGTTTTTCGACATTTTTGCAATTTTAAGGATCTATATGCAGTTTTTTGGGGTTAGTTTATTTTACACTTTTTTCCTACTAGTCCATAGCTACAATTGTGCCCAAGACAGAAAAGCAAAATTCCTACTGGTTTCCGAGATATAGCCGTGAGAAAAATTCCATGTTCTTCGGAGAAATTAAGTTTTAGCCAAAATATAAAATCCAAACAGCAGCTAAACTAGCAAAACCCAAATAGAGTTTTGTTACTTTTGATAAGTACTTTCACACGAGAAGGAGTTTGTACTTTATGTGTTGCACTGTGTTATTGTACAAAGGCAAAATAATCAATCTGTATATTTATTTTTCAAATAGTATTTCTTTTAAATGTTGGCCGTAATTACGGCAAAAATTGTAAGAAAATAAGCATAGTGTAAGCATCCCATTTACGATGATGCCTTCCAAAATTTCATATTGTATTTGGCGAATGACGAGAATCATGTTGGCTTCTGACTCCTCAAACTGAGCCTGCTAATCCATATATACTTTGGACTTTACATAACCTCAGAGGAAAGAGTCTAGAGGTGTGATCACACATGATATCACCGATTCAAAGCTTGAAATTAACATTTCATCGAATTGTTCTCAGTGCGATGGTTTCGATGCGATTTGTGGAAAGTAGCGCCATCTTATTGGAACCAAATGTCGCCGAGTTCACAGACTTTGATTTCAGGCAGCAAATAGTTCATTATCATGGCGCGATAACGGCCACCACTCACAATTACGTTACGGTCAGGCTATTTTTTGAAGAAATATGGACTGATGATTCCAACAGCTCATAAAACATAGACATTATTTTTTCTGGATGTAATGACGGCATTTGCTTACTGGCCAGATATTGGCATCATCACTGTACAAAATATTAGTCAAAAACTGTATATCTTCAAGTCATTCAAGAGCTCAAAGACTGAGATGATAACGAATCAGAAGATCGCCCAGCTTTCCATGACGAAATGTCAAAGAATACTGAACAAACGAAATGTGACAAAAGATATGTAGATGAGTGTCCGGCAAAGCTTATGCCATGATTTATCTATTACAGGTGGAAGCGTTAGAACGGCCGATTTAATTTTTTCTGGTCCTTGTGGTTGTTACCGTATGACAGCATAAAAACAGAATGTAACATTACATTAAAAAATATTTTTTTTTACACCAACTAGTATCAATGATGCCATATGACATCATTTCAAAAAACCACTTTGGAGTCAACTTTTTGCAAATAAAAATTAATCTTATTAAAAATATTAAAGGCCAAATAGTAAGAAAATTGGATTTTTAGGGTCTGAATCTAAAAGCATGTACGGAAAGCGTTAATTAGAGTTTTATTGATACTAATGACAGCTAAATTATGTTTTATGTTGGTTGCATCGAACGATAATACGCATTCATTTGTAGTGTGAACGTTTTACCAAAGAGTTAACATACAACAGCAACTCAAACCTCAAGGGGATTCTGTGGCACATCTGATTGAAAAGCTACTAGGCCGATGATGGAGAATGAGAGAGCAAAGAAGACAAGAACTAATTTTAAATAGTGGTCATTGATACTAATGACAGCTAAATTATGTTTTATGTTGTTTGAATTGAACAAAATACGCATTCCCTTTGATATCTGTCCGTTTTATGTGCATAGAAAGTGTAAAATTGGTAAAATACAGCAGCAAATAAAACTCTATGAAATGGCCTACTACCTCGTCGTCATGAAGAGGCATCGAAGAGAGTAATGGAAACTCTTAAGTATTACTCTATGCTCAAACTCGATGAAATCGGCTACTACCTAAACGAGTACAAGAGGCTGCTAAGAGAGGGATGGCGACTCTTATCTACAGCTCTATGGCCCGTTATGCGATTGCGCGTCGGTAGTCCATGGATCAAATTAATGGTCGGGGTAAGGCAGATTTGATCGATCCCGGTAAAACGTTGTTAAAAGCACCCTCTGTATCAACGACAAGAGTGCACCTCCTCAGATAAATAGATTTATCTAATCACAAGTGCGCGTAATGCAGCTTCCGTAGATTTCCCCCCAAGTGGACAGCTGAGATGTATCTATAGTTCGACGCAGATATGAGTTAATCATCCTTTCCTTAGATTAAGTAAATACTATTCAAAACTCTCACGTATGCAAAAAGTGTTGCCACATTTTATTACACATCTCATCCGATTCCACAACCATATTTTGAATTTCTGTAGTGAACAATAGTAATTCTTGTAACAAATTAAAAAATCCCATTTCTGCTTCTATTCTATACCAACATAAATTTCCACATAATGATGACTCATCATAGCCACACATCACGTTCTCTCTGCTGACCATTTCGAAGTGTTTAAGCCTTGAGAAAATTTATTGTTTCCGTTTTTATGGTTAACATCAAGTCAAGATGCGAGATGGAGACATAATATACTATATAAAATTTGTTAAATTTGCGAAAAGAAAAAATTATAAACAAAATCTAAAACTGTTGACAAAAGAGTGACCTCCTTATTCACCACATTTGTGCATTCACAAATAAAGTGACAGTATTTTTTTCTTTTGGTTAAGTGCAAAATAACAACTCAGCTTTTCTTTTCTTTTTTATTTTATTTCATTTGATTGTTTTGGTACAATGTCTTTTTGTCAACGAAGTAGAAGAAAGTCTATAGTATATAGATTTTAAAAATTAACAAATTTTCATGGTCAACAAGAATCACAACTGCATTGTTGTTGCGGCCTGAAGGTGAAGGCCATCATTTGCATAAGCATTTAAGCTTGCATGCGATGGTAGGTTTCTTCAGTGGTGACAGATGCATTTTGCACACTCTAAAGAGTTTGGGAGGTTAGAAGAGGAAGATATACAAGACGGTATTGTAGTTTACCCGGAATTTCCGATACCATTTTAGGAAAGTACACGTGCTTGTTCATACTCGTATCACTATCTTGTTTGAAAGAAAATTTTATTAATCTGTATTCTTTTTGATAAAGTCACATGCTGCTGCTCATGATAATGCCAAGTCTGTGGACCGCTTAAGTACTATGTTACTGGATTTGCTATGATTTCGCATTACATTTCAAAACCTTAGCGTTTTGCGATGTTTGACAAACACCCGGCACCCGGACCGTGTACTTAATAGTCTGTAATAAAACCTGTTAATAAAAAAACATTCAGGGTGAAAAATATTTAAAATGTGTGATTAATAACAAAACATGAATTGAGCCAAAAAAAAAAAATATAAACAAGACTTTTTTTTTTGAATTGAAATTGAAATTTCAACTCAATGCGGTCGATGATCATAAAAATCACATGATTATATTTAAACTGAAACTGAAACAAAAATAAAAAAGGTTTCATTACAAATCTAAAACTCGAAGAAAAATGTGCAAACAACATCATAAAACTTTGGTTACGCATTTGGTTTTATAAAATATAAATAGCCTGTTCCTTGATTTCGAACGAAAAACGCTAATGAAAGGAAAGCGGGTCACCCGAATTCGTCTCAATTTGGGTTACTCTAAATCGAAAACTTTCGTGCGACTGACGGTGGGGTTCTGTCTAAAGGTCCATATTCAGTTGTTATGCAATTTTCGTTCCCATAAAGAAATTCTTACTTAGGTGACCTCAAATATGCCAGAGGACTACAAATAGAATATATATTTCTCCAAACTGTCCGATGTTTTGCTTTTGTCTTCCTGTTGGTAACACCAAGCTCTCGCAGGCATTCTTCCACCTTGTCTTTTCAAAAGAAGTCTTGGTCGTCCTATTTTTCGATGCCCCTCGAGTACGTCTTCGAATACCTTGCGTTCTGTTTCATTCTGATCATTCTGGCATGGCCTAGCCAACGTAATCCAGTTAGTTTGATTCGCTTGATACAGTTTATACTGCTTATGGTTCATCTGTCATCGATACTTGCCGTATGTAAAGGGTGGGCGATGGCCATGTACAATTTTGAATTTGAACCCCCTTTTTTGCGAAGCAGATGTCCAATTTGACATTTATGGAGTGACAGATTATTAGTTAAAGGTTCGAAATTTTGTTCTCGTCCAGTGCATTTAGTAGAAAATATTGCCACTGTAGCTGAAAGTGTGCTTGAACAGGCATAAACATCAACCCGCCACCGTTTGCAGCAAGTTTATGGAGATCATGGTTAACCACCATCTTGTGAAATATCTAGAGGCCAATGACCTTCTTAATGATCGGCAGTATGGCTTCCGTAGAATGAGATCTACTGGAGACCTGATGGCGTTTCTTTCGCAGCAGTGGAGTCGATCCATCCACCGGCTTGGTTAGAGTAAGGCAGTGGCTCTTGATAGTTAAAGGCCTTTGGCAGAGTATGGCACAATGCACTCTTGTCAAAGCTCGCTGCTTTTGATGTCGGTGATAACTTCACTCGATTTATATCGAGTTTTCTCCGAGATCGCACTATACGAGTTGTTGTACATGGGGTTTCATCCGACGAACATAAATTGACCCAATACCACAGGGGTCTGTTCTTATTCTTTCTCCTTCTCTCCTTCTTATTTTCATTGACGTTCTCCTGGGTCAGACTGTGAATCCAATCTACTCTTTAGTGGATGACTGTAAGAATGACAGAGATTCTTATTCATTCAACCGTAGGCCAAGTCTGCAAGAGATTGAAGTCAAACACCGGACGATGAATAAAACACTCGACCGGGATCTGGTGTCCATTGTTGAATGGGATCGAATAAGTAGAGTAGATTTTAATGCGGATAAGACACTGTGTTGTTTGTTGCCGCAAAAGGGGATTGCTAACCCAGGTGTATCGTCATTATCTATGGACGGTGTGGATATGGATGAAAAGAAATACTTCTGTTCTATCGATACTTCCACGGTATGTGTTCCTCGAACATCCGTCAAATTATGCCAGACCTCGAGCCTCAGCTCGCTGGAGGATCGGAAGCTGAGATCTAAATTTCCTCAGCTCTCGGCTCCGAACCGTCTCATAAATTGCAAGCTCGCCGCGAGGTAAGGTTCTACAGTCGTGGCTCTCGATTAGCAGTCAGCTTGCGAGTTGGCTGTCGAGCCGTGAGTCATACTATACTAGTTGCAGCTTTCGGAATCCAGATCTCAAATTGGCGAGCCCAGATCGAAATATTCTTCATTCGTGGTACTCGGCTCTCGGTTCTGAGCAGCGATCCAGCATATGGCTAAGGAAATGATCACTCGCCAGCCAAGCCAACTGCGAAAAAAATTCGGCATAACTTTTACTTTGTCAATTTAATTTATCCCTGCTGTGAGCTGGTTTCTGAGCCGACAGCCAGACTACATCAGTGGTGGCATTCGGCTGTGAACCCGTATCTAGACAGTCACAATTTCTATGAGAGGAATGCCAACAACGAAAGAGAGTGAAGCGTTTCGATTGCTACTTTCTTCCTTGAATATTTCATTACACGAGCAGTTATTTGATAAAGTTATTGTATACAGGGTGGGCCAAAAGTCACCTGTATTGAAATTGAACTGCAAAATTTAGACGTTGCCGATGATATGCGGGCTTTAATTCTTGCACCAATTGCATCTTATATGGGAATCACAGTAAATCTTTTTTTTAAAATGCGCAGTAGTGATGTACGAGACATTCCTATCTGATCAGAACGCTTTCTGGAAGATGTTTCTGGTGTTTCGTTAACCCTTTGCTCTACACGTTCAATATTTTCCGCAGTGCGAATTAAACGTGGTCTACGTGTTCGAGGCAAATCTCTTGCGGTGCCATGTTGGTGGTGACGATGAACTAAGCAACGAATCATTGCTTCAGAGGGTGAAATTCTGACGTTAAAATGTCGACGATATGTTCTTTGCGTTAAAATAATTGATCGCTGATTTAAATAATAAACTTGTATTATTCTGGTTCTTTGTTCAGTTGTGAATCGCTCCATTATTTATTCTCCAGGTGTTATTTATAAAATCTGTAAAAAAAAAACAAAATAAAAAAATATATAACCGAAGAAGTTATTAAATTTTTAACCCCCATGGTGACTTTTGGCCCACCCTGTATAACTATACAAATTCGAAACAAGTTTAAGTACAATTTTATAAAGTATATAACCAGAGAATCGTATCGACTATTTGTTTCTCTTTTACGAGGTTCGTCAACTGGCTCACTAATTCTTCAATGGTTTTTGGCCGTATCTCAAATAAGAAACTGGCTTGAAAGCCGAGAGCGATCATGGCTCGGCTCTGAGCTTTTGGTTAAACGCGGTATTCAGTTTTTATGAAATTTTCGTTTCCAAAAGAAATACGTGTTTAAAAAATAACGAAAATTTCATGAATCGAAAATTTCACTCAGTCTTCATTTGTATGGCTCAGCTCTTAGCGAAATTTTCGTAGGCAACAATCAATTACAGGGTTGTTACGACAAAGTTATTTCATACGAAAACAATTGTTTGATAAGTGCCAATCCACAGAAGAAAATTTTTGTTGCCGGAGACTCGAGTTCGTGGGAGAGGGAAGGAAGAAGTAAGAAGATGGTTATGTTGTTGCCAGTACTCGGAGACACGCTTTGGTGTTGTCATTAAGTGAAGTTGGCTGCGTATTGATTTTGACATTCTGTTTTAATAATCATTCGTGGTATTTTACAACACCAACAACAAAATAAGTTGGTTATTGTTTAAAAATTAAAAAAAAGTATTAAAGTGACAAAATAGAAACAAGAAAACAGAAAAATGTACATATTACTTTGGTGGAACCATATATTAATTTATACATATATTTGTCAACTCGCTGATCGGTTTAATGATTGAAGGAAAGCGAACTTGTGGAAGTTCAGTTCTGTCACAGAGGTTTGACAAACACAGCTGGAATTATTACTGTGAATGCTCACATGTGAAAATACTTATATATGAACATCGTGAATGCACAATACAAAAAATGGAGGACTTTGTTCGATGCTCGCACAAATTGTTGTAATTGAACAGCAAAACAGCTGACAGAAGTTCGTTTCATCATTGAAGAAGTGCAAAGAGAAACATCAGATGAGACGGATAATAAATCTATATCTATAAATCTATGCGCGGAACAAGTAAAGTATAAACAGAACAAAGTATGTATAAACAAATCAAAATTTGAGAATGTCACAAAAAGCAAACACGAAAACAATAATCGTCAGGAGGTGCTGAAACTACAGTAGGACTGTATGGACGGTACAAGCAACTTCAAAAGAGAATCCGATAAGTTTCGAAGACAAAAGTTTCCGTGTGTGGATTGGGACTAAGAGTTTGGGACCGGAATTTTGACATTTCGATAAATTGAACAACCTAATGCGTTAAAAATAAAATGGACTGCGTAGAGGAATTATAACTGAAATATTTGCAAGGTAAATCAAGGATAGGTGGCAACTCTCTGCAACAAAATTTTGCGTTTAGAAATAATCTCTTACGAAAATTTCGCAAGAACTGAATACGGGATTTAAAGTGGAGAAGGTCGCTCGCGTGGTAATTCAAACGAAGCGATGCCTCCAAGGGGTTTAGTTTTGCGATATGTTACGACATTGCTCGTCAGCCGAAGACTTGCTAGATCCAAAAAACGTATAGAATTCAAGCTGAGAGCGATATTTTCTTCAATCGTGGCTGTGAACTCTGTGCAGCGAGTCAGCTCTCATCTAGGGAGGACAGGGTCGTTCTAGAGGCAATACTAACAAAGCCACAAGGGAGGAACAAAATTCTCGCGTGAATTTGGATTTTTTCAGTTACGTTTATTAACGGAATTTAAATTTTGTTATGCCATTTTTCGTCAGCTGTTAATTTGTGGTTTCAAGCAGTAGCGCTCGTCTTGGAAAGTCCGGGGTTTCCTAGTATTTGATTTCTTTTACCCTTTGACGACCACAGGCAAATATGTTTGCCCTAGGGTTTTTAGCACCTAAAATTGATCAGGTACGAGATAGAACAATTGTATCCAGGGGTGATTTATTATAGACGGCAGGGGCAACAATAGTGTAGTAGGCACCAATTCTCTAACTCATTCGATTTGACTCCTTTGAGGCATTACAGTGGGTAAGAAAGTGGTTCTACTGCAAAGCGATGCAACGTGTTGAAAAAAGGGCCGCACGTGGACGAACCGTCAGGTAAGTTTTGAGTCCGTACATCATCATCGTTGACTATCATCGTGCTTACATGGAGCAAACATAATATACATAAAATGGAATAAAATGTACCCCAAAAAAATTAATTTGTTGGCCATATTTTTTTGAGGCGTAGCGGTTTTTAGGTCATAGATCGCGAAAATAATAAAAATAAGTAAATCGCTTCGGCAGAAAACGTGTGTTCGTCAAAGGGTTGACCTAAAATTGATGGTATATTTTATTGAAATATAGACGTATGTATACATGTTATGGACTAACCTATTAATATATATAACATAGTTTCCCATTACATCACACGAAGGTACTGAGGAGAGTTTCTCACAATCAGATGGCTGTGCGCTTTACATTTATTCCGAATGCTTTTTTTGAGCAGCTTTTTCATGGCTACTTTTAGTCGATAGTTTCGTCGGCACTCGTCGAAAAAATGTAAGGTGATCAGAGCAGCGATCGAACACACCTTCTCATGTCCCATTACTCTCCATTGTATTCTTCAGAAATTTTTATTTTTTATGGCACAACAAGTGACTGATTTTGATATTCTTGTGCGCTGAGCTTAGAGCAAATTAGAATGGAGTATTTTATTCTCTCCTCTCACGTATCATTTCACACTCTTACCTACATTCATTTCACACTTAACCTACACCAGGTGGAGTTACAAGCACTGTTGACTTAACTTTTTCATCTCGTTTTGATAAAAATTGTGAAATTTAAATGTATTTTGGATTTTTTTACTGACTTTCATCGTTGGTATTCATTTGTATTGTATTTAACACAACTATTTTGCAACACAAACACGAAATGCGTTTGTTGTTGCTTTGTTGGAGGTTGTGTATTATTGCCCCTATCTGGTAGTATTGAAGCCATGCCTTGAAACATCACACGTTTACATGCAACCAAACCTATGAAGTTAAAATTATTAAGAGAATAAAATACTTTATTCTAGATAGCTCTATGGCGCTGAGATGGCAGCGTCTTTGAAATAGAAGAGCTAAAGTTTGTTCTGAAATTTATTGAGGCTTACACTTCTGTTCGACTTGTCGTTCAACTACAAATTACAGTCCCTTTCGAAATTTAGGAACCCAAATCTGTTTTATTTCACCTAGTAAACAAACGCATGCTTTCTGTCGATAGTTACTTCGTTTATACGGTGCATATCGCAATATCGATCATACGGCGATATCTCCATGTCTCCGTTGTGGCAACTTATACAACGAAATATAACAACCAAACTCATCAAGATTTATTTATTACAGGTATAGGCGGAACAAACAACATATATATTTTGTTCAAATGAGGTGTTTTAATGCTTCCACCTGTAATAGATACAACTTGAAAATAACAGCTGCTCCCCATATTGTGATATGAAGCGATATTCGTACTAAACTTTCGTGACAAACTTTATATCGCGCTAAAGCGTTTCTACGCGTTCTTTTTTTGGACATATCGCGATATGATATCGCACTATAAGCAATCGCATAAAACTAATAAGAGAGAGTAAGAGAGAGGAACACACTGAACATAAATCTGTGTTCTAAAATTTAACACAGATTTTGTTTTGGGTGTTTAGTAAATATGTAGTTTGTTATCGAATCAAAACTCAACTTAAATCTTTGTCAACAAGAAAATCGCAGTTGTTCCCGTCGTTTTGGCTTTTGTTGTTGTTGTATTTTTATTAAAATATATAAATAACATCCGGTGTAATTGAGTTCGCTTCTCTGTCTCGTTTACTGCAGCTAAATTCGTTTGTTTTCTTTCAATTTTATTAAGAATAATAACTATTCAGGAATTTTGCATTCTTCGTCCCCCTCCAAGAGTTTTTTGTATTTTAATCATAAAATATGTGTGTGTTTGCGCGGGCGTTTCTTTTGTACAGAGGAAACTACGAGTAGTTGGTCTCTGCTCAGGTTTGTTGTAAATTTCCAGAGCTTTTTAAAGTAGACTATCATTCTTCATCTTGAGATTTCCACGATATTGTAATGAATTTTCCTCAAGTGAACTTTTAACATTTAAAATTTACATATTCCACTTGAGAGTTTTTGCTTAAATTCAATTGATCGAATTGTTAGAATGAATGAACTTTTTTTCTAGTTTAAAATGCAAATAAAAGTCATAAGAAAAGAGTCGGCCATTGAAATGCGTAAGAACCCTTTCAGGTTTTTTTGCCTTCAAGCCTGCAATTTAAAGAACAAAGAGATTCATACAAATATGTAGCTGCTTTTAGGCTCCATTGAAAGCAAAAAAGTTTATATGCGTAGCAGAGAAAAAAAAAATAAAACTCATTTAAAAAAAACTAAAAGCTACGAGGGTAGTTCAGTCAGTTCTAGAAAACATTTATTACTGATCTGTTTGACTTCGGAGCAGATATAGTTCATTAACCGTCGGTGTTTTAGTGGTTATTGTCTCTTGAACATGAGCATGCAGGTTCGATCCCTGCTCTGGCAACCTTAAAATTCTTTCGACGACACACAGTGGTTCAGAATCGATTTCCATTGGCCAAAATGCAATATCTTTCGAATTAAAAAAAAAATAAATAAATGGTTTCCCATTACATCCCATGAAGGGACCGGGGAGAACTTCTCACAATTACTGAGCTGTGCGCTTTCCAGTTTTCAATCACTGATTGGGACCTACAGTTTTACACCGATTCCGAACGGTATTTTGAGAAGCTTCATGGCTATATACTCGATAGTGTCGCCGTCACTATGCGAGGTGACCGCCGCCGAAAGAAATTTTAGGGGGTCAGAGCAGGGTTCGAACCCAGGATCGCATGTAGAAGAGCCGCGCACACTAACATTGCACCACCGACGGCCACATCGAATTAGTAAACATTTTTAAGTTCTGTGAAAAAACCGATTGTTGACAAGGGGTCAAGGATTATTGCGATATTAAAATCGCACGGTGGGTATATTTTAGGGAAATTTTGTGTCTGTTTCTTTTTACATGTTTTTAAACATATTTTGACATAATTGCTCATAATGCGCACACAAACTAATTGTTTTTTTATTTAAGTTATTCGTTTTGCATAATTTTGAAATTCGAGAAATATTGATCTCTATTCTCCAATTTCTTGAACTGTATCTCATTCAGTTTCAGAGATATTGCACTCAATTTTTCTTTATTAAAAAGAGTGATTGGGTGACTTTAATATGGTAGTTAAACTTTTTTTTTATAACTAATACAGTTCGGTTGTACTAAATATTTCACAAAATATAGTTTTTGAAAAAAATTTTGAATTTGGTCCAACATTACTTCTTTGCATCAAGAGGCCTTTAAGAATATGATACACAGTTGGAAAGGCTGATCTGTTTCCCTATCTCAGAATAACTTTTGCTGCCGCCCGATTGAACACAAAGAATTTAATGCTAATTTAATGAAAAAGTTTGATTTTTTAATGCCTAAATACCTATTACCTATTTTTTCCTCAACAACTTTAAAAATATAAGTACGCAGCTAAAAAGGTAATAACATTCTCTTTTTCATTTTTGTAGCTTTTATATTAATCGGAGTTCATTTGCCGGAGTTATGTCCCAAACATCCCTTATAACACACCATTTAGCTTATAAATCGAATTACTGCCGTTGAATTGCATATAGGTTGTACTGAAATGCATTAAATAGCTATCATTGCACGCTGAAAAATAACGGCCTCTCTAACATATTTTCCCAAAAATATTCTGCAGGAACCATGTATATGTTTGGAACACACTTCAAACATTCATATGTTTGCAAGTGCCAAACTTACTTGTATTTAAAAGCAAACAGTATCATGTTTACTGACAAACATGTATGCTTTTACGTGGAAACATATGCGTTCTTAATCCCAAACATCCATATACATTCGCGTGTTTCCCTAAACCTACATATACTTACATGGAAAAATATGCGAATTTCCTCCCAAATATAATAATATTTAGAAACGACTTATTCTTCGATTTGAATATATAGGTATTGTTTATTATAATTAATTTTAACAATATAAATCTACATTTATAAATAATACAAAAAAAATTTAATTTTAATTTAATTGCATTTATTTTTTTTTCATGAAATGAGAATCTGCTGATCTTTTGCTTATCCTTTCTTTGTTGTCTCTCACGTTTCTGTTTTCAGAAGGTTTCAGCTATGCGTTGGTGCACAAACAAGATATTTATATACAAATCAAGTTCATGTTGTTTTTATTATATTTCATAAATGGGCCGTCGTTCCGATTTTGTCAGTAAAGGCTCGGACAGACAAACGGCTTCACGTTGTTGCTCTTTCCAGATTCTTTCCTCAAAATTGTTTCTCACTTTGGTAGAACACAAACATATACATATACGAAAGACATACACAAACACCAAAGTAACATCACAAACCATTTAACGGTTCGAGCCTTCGTTTATTCTTTTTTTCACTGATCAAGCGATTTTGATATTCTCTGTTCGATGAACCATTGACGCCTGAAAACATGAAACTAAACCGCAATACATCAGGCAAAATAAGAAACACTTCATCTGCAATTTACACGCACATTCAGGAATATTTATGACTCACTGACTGGGAGAATAATGTAAAAATACAGATACACACTTACCAGATAGACTCTCTCGTTGTCCCTCTTTTATTCTCTTGCTCACGACAAACACAACTGTATTTGTATCACAAACATAAATATATGTGGGTCGCAAACACATATATTATAACCTATTAATCATTGTGTCTCAAACATGTAATATTGAATACCAAACACACTGTATTTGGACACAAGTATATTATATTTGCGACAAGCTCCAAACACACTTTATATTTGCATCCAAAACTCAAAAAAGAAAAATTTTTCAGCATGTGGCATTCTTATAATGTTTTTATACCTGAATAACAATAACATTCACCTCAGTGACCATAAAATTGGTCCACGGCTGTTATTGAGTCGAATTTTATTTGTAGTCAGGTATGAAAACATAATAATGACAATGTTTGCTGTTTGATGAAATGTTTCAAAATGCTTTTCAAAAGCTTACACCTTTGCAGACGGTGTAAAAGTGTAGGTCATGAGTATAAAACTGGAAACTACACACCCCACTAGTTGTGAGAAGTTCTCAGTTGTACCTACAGAATTCATGAGGAATTCCGTTACAGCTATAGAATTGACGACAAATTCCGTCGTTGCAATCGACTAAATTCGGTTATTGCGACGGAATTGGTACCAAATTCGATAGTTACAAACGAATTGATGCTAAATCCGGTTGTTGCAACTGAATTGTTGCCACATTCGGTTACACCAACCGAATTTCGGTTGTTGTATCCGAATTAATTCGAAATTTGGTGGTTCTAACACAGTTTAGAAAATTTAGTTGACAGAACGAATATAATTGAAGATTCAGTTGTCACAATCGAAACAATTATGAAACGAGGTTGCTTTAATTGAATTTCAGTTGTCGTGACAACCTCAACCTCGGTCGTGACAACCTCAATTCGGTTGTACCAACCTCAATTCGATGGCAACAGCCGAATTTACGGTTGCTACAATCTCTTTTCAAACAATTAGTTCTCTGGATGTATGGACAGAAAAAAAAATTTTGTTTTTTGAACTAATTTTATAGAAAATTTAACGCTCTTTTCAACGAATCAAACCGCAGACTTCTAACTACATTTATTGTGCTCGAAATTACTTACTCTTCACGCATTCTAACTTTTTTGGCGCTAAAAAATTACCTTTGTAGGGGAATTTCTCACGAATAAACTACGAAAATATGTTTTCTTGCAAACAAAACTGTACATAGGGGAAGTTTGCTGAGAGATAGAGGCCCAAGGGCAACAAGAATAACAAGAGGTGGAAGCGAAACACGAACGTAACGCGCGAACGCGACTCGTAATTTGATTTCTGCCCATAGGTACCTTTCCGTAGACCAGGTCACACACATATGAATGGCTAAATAATTTATTCATGCCTTTTCATACTTGGAATGCCCAAATTTCTTACCAGGGGTGTGGAGTTTCTCTAATATTTTGAAAATTCCGACTACACTACTCAATGTTAAAGGTCTGAACTCCCAGTAGTTAAATAAACTACATGATAAACAACTACAACTACTTAAATAAACTACATGTTTTTTCGTTATTTAATGGTGTCAATTCTTCTGAATTATTAAATAATTTTTCATAAATCACGACTTTAAATTTCTTCTGAGAAATACTAAAAATGTCCCCACAAAATAAAAAGAATGATCAAAAATGGGTCCAAACTAACTGATAGTAGTACCAAAGGGTTTTAAGTTTCAGGTAACTGAACTATAATTAGATCGAATTTCTGGATTTTTTAAAGTCAATATGCTACGCCCAAAAAGTCAATACACGAGGGTAGTTTGACAACTCCGTGATTTTTTTGAATAAAGGATATTTTTTCGGCAAAAAAAATCCATTTACTTTTCAACATAGTCTTTTTTTACATTTAGCCCATCGTTTTACCAATTTTTGTATACCTTCCAAATAATAGGTTTTCTTAGGGTCCTGAAAATGGAGATTTGTTTCAGTGATGACCTCTTCATTCCACCCAAATCTCTTAACCAAGCCATTTCTTCAGGTTTGGAAGTAGAAAGTAGTCACTGAATCTTTTACCACTAACGACCATGTTATTTTGCCGCGGCAAAGTCAATCAGTCAATGGTGCAATGGTTAGTGTGCGCGGCTCTTGTACATGAGAACGTGGGTTCGATCCCTGCTCAGACCACCTTACATTTCTTTCGATGACGGTCACCTCGCATAGTGATGGCGACACTATCGAATACTTAGCCATGAAAAAGCTTCTCAAAAATGCCATTCGGAACCGGTGTAAAACTGTAGGTCCCAATCAGTGAGTGTAAAACTAGAAAGCGCACCTCACTGATTGTGAGAAGCTCTCCTCAATCCCTTCATGGGATGTTATGGGATACCATTTTTTTTAAGTCTATCAGTCTCATACCGTTGTCGGAACTTTTAGCATGTAGACTGAAAAAAATTTCCTGAACTCCAAATCTGACTCCACACCCCTGCTTGTAACACCGACAAGACATAACGCCACTTATCTGCATACTTATAACGAATATTGTTTCTACACCGTCAAGACAATTTCATCGATTCGTGTACTTTCTTATACTCATTGAAATTTCCGAGAAATATTCAAAATACTCGATCCCTGGCTGTTTGGATGCCGGCAACATCCAACTTAAAGCCCCGTATTCAGTTCTTGCGAAATTTTCGCAAGAAATGTTGTCATCTATATCTAAACGGAAAATTGTGTAGCGGAGAGTTACCACCTATCTTTGATTTACCTTGCAAATATTTCATATATAACGCCTCTACGAACTCCATTTTGTTTTTAACGCTTGTGATGTTACTTTTGGTTGTTAAAATTCTCGAAATGTTGAAATTCCGGTCCCAAACAATAATCAAACAATTGTTTTCATACGAAATAACTTTGGAGTAACAACCCTGTAATTGATTTTGCTTACGAAATTTTCGCAGAGCTGAGTACCAGGCAAATGAAAAGTGAACGAAATTTGCGGTTCATTAAATTTTTGTTATTTTTTGTATTTCATAAAACGGAATACCGTGTTTAATTTTTAAATTTAAAAATAGTAATACAGGGTGGCTGATGAATATTGCTACATTAAGAAACTCAAATAACTTTTTTTTCAGTGTATGGAATTAAATTTTTTTTATTCATGTTAAAGCTCATTCAATTTTATTAAATAGAGCTTAATTAGTTTTAAAAATAATGGAATTTAAATGCCCCCTGCTCGTTGATGCATGTGCGGCATCTTACCAAAAAAGTTGTTCATTTGTGCTTGGAGAGTTGAGACAGGAATAGCCGCAATTGTGTCTCGAATGGATTGCTTTAGTTCATTAAAATTTGTTGGGTTTGCTTTGTAGACTTCCTGTTTTCAATAACCCCACAAGAAAAAGTCGGGTACAGTTAGGTCAGGAGACCTGGGGGGACAACGGAATGTGGAGTTTCTGGATATTAGCTTATTGGGAAATTTTCGTCGCAATTCTGTCATAACAGGCCGGGCTATGTGTTGAGTTGCACCATCTTGCTGAAACCACACAGAGTTGAAAGAAATGCTCATTCGGCGTAATTCTGGATAGAAAAACTCTCTCAACATGCTCAAGTAACGGTCTCAGTGATCGTTTTCTTCGAAGAAGTAGGACCTGACAGCGTGATGAAACTGTACAACCACACTGTGACACGAAGTGGATGCAATTCCGTCTCATGGAGCATCTGTGGGTTGGAAGCACTGCATATTCGACAATTTTGTTTGTTTATGTTGCCATTTGAATCGAAATGGGCCTCGTCAGACATGAAAAGACAGTTCAACATGTTTCCGTCCTCTTCCCCAATTTGAAGCATCTTTTGGCATAATTCGGGAAGTCTGCTGCGTTCATTTTGTTGGTCATTTTATAAGGGAATACCCATTTGAGCAGATAAACTTCTTGTCGAAACTTGTATTTAGAAGAGCTACGTAATTTTAACGCACACAAAACAATCGGTGGCTATATTAATCTTTAGCTATTTATATTCTTAATATTGTCCTATTCCCTTTTCAAGTCGCGCTTTACATTTAAATCGGACAACAGTGTGTCAATATTATAACACATTTTTGCAATAAGTATTCAGAGTACTCTGAGTACATCACAATACTGATATGTATTTTTATACTTATTATCTACAAATATATTATCAAACAAAACTTGTAACAAGTATCAATACCTTCAAAATAAGATTAATAAGTATAACTGCGTCGAAAAGTAAGTATAACTGCTGTCGAATCAGTCAATATGTTATACGCATACCTACTCATGATTGTGTGAGGTATGGACCTACTCATTCAAGCATGAGTAGGTATGAGTATAATAAATTGATTGATTGAATAGTTTGTGGTCATTTAAGTAGCATTTGCTACTATACATATTTTGTGTAGTTTTCGCATGTGTAGGCATGAGTATAATATATTGACTGGTTCGACTTTTAGTTGTTTGCTATGAGTATGTTGTGTAGTTTGAGTATGAGTATAAGTAGATATGAGTACATCATATAGACAGATTTGATTTGTGGTTATTTAAGTAACATTTGCTATGAATATGTTGAGTGGATTGATCGCATATATTTCGCAATTAGTTATATTTGACCACTAAAACGTTTAAAGTTCACAAAATGGAAATTTGAAGATTTCTGGACTATTTTACAGAATTTACTTAATTTTAGTAAGGACAGATTAGTTCACCCTCGTAACCAGTGTTAGTCAAAGATTGAATTACTAAAAACTTTGTCCTTTATATTTTTTCCCAACATATCGAAAGAACACTACGATTGTTCTTTGTTAACACCATAAAGTGGAGGTTTTTCTTTGTATCCTTATTTCGGGGGGAAACGAATCACAAAACGGATAACATTTCGTTTCCTTGAATTTATCAATTTCCATGGAAAGGAAATGATGTCCTTTTTATGATTCTTTATTTCTTCATTGTTGATGAAATCAATAAAGTGTGTTATTTGATTTTTAAATATAAAGCGCAATTTGTTTCTTTTTGGCGTAAATTGTTAAAGGATGTTACTTTGTTGTTTGTTGCTTTGTTTAAAGTTTATAACCGAATCTAAAAAACCATATTTTTCGCATAAGTGAAAATGAAAAAAAGCGATTTAGATTTATAAATGTATTTAATGCCTGTTCCTCGATGTGAAACGAACACTTTCGCTCGTATACTAGTCGAAAGAAATTTGATACGAATATTACCAAGGATATCACTACAATTTCAGAAACGGATTTAGTGTGTGCTCCTCGATTTTGAACGAAAACTTTCGTTCATATTCTAGGCGAAAGAAAGTTGATCAGGCCTCCACTATCTTGTGATTTCAAAACTAACGATTTTCTCTATTTCGAGTGTGCTATCTTTTGCGAGCAGAGGAAAAAATTCCTGTGAATGACACCTTTTGAATCCAATTTCAGTCGAACTCGAGTGACTGCTTTATTTTTGAGATCGAGGAACGTGACATTAGTCTTAGCTTCCGTGACCCATGTATTTCAGAACATGTGTTCCAGATAAACTTTCACTTCTTTTAGAGCAAGTTTCCTCGTTTAGCGACGATGATTTTATCAAGTAACACTGTGGAACACAACCAAAAAAATAACAAGGTTCTGGCAACGGATTCTGGTAAAGGCGGCAAACAAAAATATACGTGTATCGGCGTTTTGAAAGTTTACGTCTGAGTTTTTTTTTTAAAAGGGGTGAAATTTTTCCCCTTTTGCACATTCTTATGATGAATCGGCATAGGAATCTATGTTATCCTTACATTATAGGTATAGGATGTGTTCGGCAATTTTATGTAAAAACTTACGAGAAACATTTTTGTGGAATAATTTAACCCTCTACCGCCTCACTATAGGGGTATTTTTTGTTCTTTTTGTGGAAAAGGGTAAAAACACCCCTAAAACAGGGACGTAATGGGTTGAAATGTACTACAAAAATATTCTTCATAAAATTGTACTATAAGTTTATTAACACACCAAAGCTCAAATCTCAACTTGAATGACAAAAAGAAGTCAAAACTGAAAATACAGTTAAGGGTTAATTTCGACCTTATTCCGAGTTGGCACTAAAATTTCCACAAAATTGAATTTTAGGGGGTTGGTGTGTATTGAAATCATATTCAACGTAAAATTTCACTATCAGTCACCACACAAAAGAAAGCGTTAGATTAATATCTATAAATAAAGGATCAGATAAATTTGGGTATATTCTGAAAAATAACGGCCTCTATAACATATTCTCCCAAACATATTCTGCAGGAACCACTTTAAGCATTCATGTGTTCGCAAGTCCCAAACTCACTTGTGTTTAAATGTAACCAGTACCATGTTTACTGACAAACATATATGCTTTTACGAGGAAACATATGCGTCCTTCATACTAAACATCCATATACTTAAGTGGAAGCATTCGCATCATTCCCCCAAACCTGCATATTCTTACGGGGAAACATGTGCGTATTTCCTCCCAAACATAATAATATTTAGTAACGAATTATTCTTTGATTTCAATATATACGAGGGCGGATCAATAAGTCTGTGACATTTTGCATGAAATAGTTTTTTTTTTTGCAAAAAAAAATATTTTTCAACATAGTCTCGTTTTGGTTCAATACCCTTAGTCCAACGTTTTTCCAATTTTTGTATCGCTTCCAAAAAATAGGATGTTTCGAGGTCCATAAAATAGGCATTTGTTTGATCAATAATTTCATCGTTATAGATAAATCTCTTTCCACCGAGCCAATTCTTTAGGTTTGGAATTAGGAAATAGTCACTGGGGGCTAAATCCGCAGAATATGGCGGATGAAGTACCAATTCGTAGCCCAATTCATGGAATTTTGTCATTGAGACTACACACGTATGAACCCGTGCGTTTATGGTCAATTGAGAGCAAACGCGGCACCCATCTTGCAGACAGCTTTCTTAAATCCAACTGATCATTTAAAATCGAAACCACACTACCATATGAAATACCTATGGCGTCAACAATCTCACGCACTCTTACTCTTCGAGCGGCCAACACCATATCGTGGGTTTTTTTCGACATTTCCGGGTGTATTGAACTCAATTGGACGTCCAGAACGTTCAGCGTCATTTGTACTTGTGCGACCACAACGTAACTCAGTAAACCACTTTTTACCCTTGAAATCGATGGTGCAGAGTCCCCATAGTATTTAACAAGCTTTTCCTTGGTTTGATTGAAAATAATGTTTAATGAGCACTCGATATTCGCTTTTTTCCATTTTTTAGAAAATGCACGAGGTTGTATGTATTGAACAGCTGTTAAACGAAAAGTAAATCACGGAAAATTTTACAGCAGTCTATTAACAGCTGGTAATTGATGGGAGCAGTGTTGCATTTCATAAAACTACGAGGAAAGTTCGAAAAGTCACGGACTTTTTGATCCGCCCTCGTATGTATGTACTTTTTATTATAATTAATTTTAATAATAAATAAGAATCTGCTGTTCTTTTGCTTCTCCTTTAGCTGTTGTCTCTCACGTTTTTGTTTTCAGAAGGTTTCAGCTATGCGTTAGTCATCACTATGTGTTGGTACACAAACAATATATTTATATATACAATCTAGTTCACTCAAGCCAAGCGTGGATTAATTACTTGTGTTTTTTTTATTATATTTATCAGAGTAGAAGATTTCCTTTCGGATTTTCTCAGTAAATGCTCGGACAGACAAAGGGATTCACGTTGTTGCCCTTTCCAGTTTCTTACCCCAACATTGTTTCTCACTTTGGTAGCAGACATACATATGTATATACGAAACACATACACAAAAATCAAAGCAACATCACAAACCACTTAAGGGCACCTTAGACCAGCGGATTGTCGGGCCAACTCATCTCCCAGTGTAAGGTGAAGTCGGGCAGTCGGCCGACTAGCCAGGCAGTCTGCCGACTAGCCGGGCAAAAATCAAAACTAGTATGATTTTCAGAAAGTCGGCCGGAAAGTCGGGTAGTGTAAGGCGAAACAATGACCGACACAAAAGTCGGCCTGACAAATAGTCGGCCGACTGGTCCGCAGGTCTAAGGTGCCCTTTAACCGTCCGAGTTTTCGTTTATTATTTTCTCACTGATCAAGCGCTTTTGATATCCTCTGTCCGACGAACCAATGACGACTTAATACATGAAACTAAAACGCAGTACATCTGCCAAAATAAGAAACACTGACTTCATCTGCCATTTACACACACATTCAGGAATATTTATGACTCACTGACTGAGAGAATACAGCATAAATACAGATACACACTTACAAGATAAACTCTCTCGTTGTCCCTCTTTTATTCTCTTGTTCTCGAGAGAGCATAAACAGTGCAACAAACACAGCTGTATTTGTATCGCAAACATAGCGATATTTCGCAAACACATATATTATAACATATTAATCATTGTGTCTCAAACATGTTATATTGAATGACAAACACAATGTGTTTGGGCACAAGTACACTCCGGTTCACTTATTTAAAGGCACTAAAAATTCCATATTCAGCAGACTGTATCTGTTTCAATTTGTAACCGATTGCAGAATTTTAAAATGGAAATGGAAGCTACACATCTTGAGATATAAAAAAAAATCAGGACAATAGTGGTTTCTTAACTAAATAACTTTTTTAGAGCAATTTATAAGAAAAAGTTCAAAAATGTGCTATTTTTTTTCGTTCACTTTTTGTTAGCTATTTTTTGAATTTTATGAACCGGGGAAAAAGTTATCGGCAAATCTCATGCCCGTGACGAAAAAGTCTGCGGTTTCGCTTACAGGACGGGTTTTAAGCGAACCACAGACTTGTCATTCAAGAACATGAGCTTGATAGATAACTTTTTATCTGGCTGGTGAATTTGAAAAAATATATACCCAAAAAATTTTGCGAAAAACTTTGATTACGTTCTTGTTCGGTATCATGAAGGGCGGTAAACCGACAATAAACATCAACGATAGCTGATGTTCATGCTCATGATTGACAAGTGTGTGGTTCGCTTTAGGTTGGCCGGCTTTCAGCGTTAGATTCGCAAAGTAAAAATGGTGGTGTGACATTTTGATTTATTGTTTATCTCTTATCGATTTTTCAAATTTCCATTTTCGATAGTTCGATAACTATAGATATCAATTAATTTATTTATTTTTATTTTATAATTTTAAAATTTTTTTTTTATAATTTCGTTTATTTTTTCTATTCTTTTTCTTATTAATTTGTAAAATTTATACTTCAGATATCTTGATAACTACACGAGTTATCAACAATTTTTTATTTTTATTTAATTTGTAGTCTTTTTCATAACATTAACTTCATAGCGATTATTTCTACGTGCTATATCGGAAAAATTATTCATAATTTACACAAACTTTCTACATTCTACTCGACCCGAGTGTAACGATATATTATTATTATCATTATTATTTATTGAATGCAAAACAGATAAAATTGTTTATCATCTGAATTAACACATGTTGAGTTATTAATTTTAATAATCATAAAAATTGTTTACTAAAAATAAACAAAAATCACCACCACCAACAACAACAACAACAACGATAGCAATAGCAAGCGATAAAAATATGCATAAATGAATTTAAAAAAATAAATATGAAAACATGTACAGCAATTCACTTGAACTGAACCAAACGATCTAAATATTTACAATCCGCATAAGCGGCAAACACTTGTATTTGAATATATTTACATACACATACTCGTACATGGAGAGGATCCAAAGTCATAAAGAAAATTGCATATTGAATAGGCCAATAACAAGGGTAATAGACGATTACAAAAACAACCACCGATCATTTGATCCATATACATCTCTTCACACTTTCACACAACACCGCACACCGTCCCATACAAATCTGTGGTGTGGAATAGCTAAAACCCCAAGAGCGACGGCCACCAACCAAGCCATCATTCTCATCAGCCATTCATCCATATGTTCACATATCCACATACTGATTCCCTCGTGCCATAAATCGAACTGACGGAAAGTGCTCATAAATTCTAATTGAATTAATAAAATCAAATAAATACGTTATGAATATTTTCGTATCATCATCATCATCATCATTATAGCACCATCATAATCATGATGTTCAACAGGAATACTAGTTATATAAACGTCGTAGTATCAATCCGAGCCCGCGAGGAGGAAACAATTAACGCCCACTGTTTGACACTCACACCCACTGACTTTGCTTGGAAATATCCCCCAACCACATAAATTGGTTATCATCATAAGCCCACACAAAGAGAGAAAGCGAGCACGCAAGCGAGGATTGTGGAAGACGCGATAAACTGAACAAAAAAAAAACATGAATTTAAAATGTTTGGATTTATGGCAGACATTGTTTATTATATTGAAAATGCTAGGTCGCACAGCTGTTGCTCCGCAGACATTCCCAGATCAGGGATGATACGTAACTATCATTGAAGCGAAGTTATAAAAAAATCGGTGTGAAAAAGTACTTTTTTAAGCCATCGCGGTTGGTTTTAATCAGTGTTTGAAACACTGTTAGTACAATAGTAATAGCACTAAAAAGTATACTACCGCTGAGCTGCAGACGCTTTCTCTTGGCTTTGCTGCAAAGATCGCAGCAACAGGACAGCAGTATGAAAAATAAACACAATACGACCATTGCTGTGCTGTGAAGATCTCCAACGCACGACATTAACAACAAACCCGAAGTTCGACTGTTGCTTTTGCTGTTGTTATTGCTGTTACTCTGCTTTCATTAATGAAAATTCAGCGCAAGCAGAAACAATTGACAAAATAATGAGCACAACGATCGGTTAGACTTACTTTTATTGAATATTTTACAACCTCGTGAGGTCAGACGTCTTACACACATTAACTAAACAAATAAATTAAACAAATTTCAACATATTCTTCCAACTGGCTCTATCCTTCGCCTTTTCTCGCCAGTTGGTAACACCAAGGATGCGGAGGGATTCTTCTGCCTGGTCTTTCCAGCGGAGTCTTGGTCGTCCTCTTTTCCTGCTTCCATCGGCTACGTTATCGAAAACCTTTCGCGCTGGCTCATCTTCATCCATTCTGATAACATGGCTTAGCCAACGCAATTGGCCTAATTTGATTCGCCTAGCTATTGCCATGTCAGAATATAGAGTACATAGCTCTGCGTTCCAGCGACGTCGGTTCTTGCCGTTTTCTCTAACAGGACCATATATTTTACGGAGAATTTTTCTCTCGAAAACTCCCAGGTGTTTTTCATCCGCTTGCGATATGACCCAAGTTTCGGAGCCGTATGTCAAGACATGTAAAATGAGAATCTGATATAGTTGGACTTTTATCCGTCGAGAGAGGGCTTTATTCCTAAACTGCTTGCTGAGCCGAAAATAGCATCTATTTGCAAGCACAATTCTCCTACCTACCTCCAGGCTGACGTTGTTGTCATTAACAGCAAGACCCACCCACCTTCGCTGATCCTTTTCGATTCTTGAAAATTCTGCCGTAACCTCTCGCAAATTTCGCCCAAGGATGACTATGTCGTCAGCATACGCCAGCAATATATGGCTTTTCGTGTTAATGGTCTTGCTCGTATTTACTGCAGCCTTTCTCATTATTATCTCCATTAAGATGTTGAAGAGATTGCGCGAAAATGTGTCGCCTTGTCTAAGTCCTCGCTTGGTACAGAATGGTTCAGTGAGGTCTTTCCCCACTTTCGCTGCTGATTTATTGTTGGTCAGCGTCATTCTACAGAGGCGGATCAGTTTTACCGGAATACCAAGTTCAGACATAGCTTCGTACAGTATTCCCCGTATGAGGCTATCGAAAGCAGCTTTGTAATCGATAAAAAGGTGGTATGTTACGATTTCGTTTTCGTGGGTCTTTTCCAGGATTTGGCGTAGTGTGAATATTTGGTCAGTCGTGGACTTGCCTAGTCTAAAACCACACTGATGAGATCCAATCAGGTTTTCAATAATTGGCTTTAGGCTTTCACATAATACGCTCGACAAGACCTTATACGCGATGGATAAAAGACTGATACCGCGATAGTTGGAACAGACACACGGATCGCCGTTTTTGAATACAGGACATAGTACACCGAGACTCCAATCGTCGGGCATAGATTCCCCCAGCCATAGACCGCATTTAAGTCGATGCATGTGGGCTAGCAGTCCTTCGCCACCTGCCTTAAAAAGTTCAGCGGGTACAATCTACGCTATCTTCCACTATCATTACCTCCTGATCTTCAGTGGAAGAATCTGAGTGGAGTAGTGCTGAAAAGTGGTCTGTCCACATTTTGAGCACACACTGCTTCTCAGTCCCCAGATTCCCATTCTCGTCCTTGCAGGAGGGCAGTCCATTATTAGGCTTTCGGGATTCACAATTCATCCTGCACATTTCGGTTTTTTCACTCTATCTCTGCTCCCACTGACATTTTTTCCGCCTTAAGGCCCGTTTACACATACACCGTAATCGTCGACGAAAACGAAATTCCATACATTTGCAAAGAAAAAAAGTTCGTTCGTGAAATCGGCGACGCAAATTAGAAACGTAACGGCGACGATCAGCAACGAAAAACTAGCCATTTTGCGACGTGTAACGAAAACAACATCGACTAGGTTGTTTTCGTTGCTGTAGCAACGAAATATGATATTTTGACAAGTGATTTCATTGTGTTCAGAGTTGTTCAGAGATTTGCCTCGTTAATTTCATCGACACTGTAATTTTCCATATTTTTAGTATTTAATCAATATATTTTTGATGCATAATATTCCACTTCACAATGAAAAAAAAATGGTGTCCCTTAACATCCCATGAAGGGATTGGGGAGAGCTTCTCACAATCAGTGAGATGTGCGCTTTCTAGTTTTATACTCACTGATTGGGACCTACAGTTTTACACCGGTTCCGAACGGTATTTTGAGAAGCATTTTCATGGCTAAGTACTCGATAGTGTCGCCATCACTAAGCGAGGTGACCGTCGTAGAAAGAAATGTAAGGTGGTCTGAGCAGGGACGTTCTCATGTACAAGAGCCGCGCACACTAGCCATTGCACCACCGACGGCCACATCACAATGACAACTAAAAAAATTCCGTTCAGTTTCTGTTTTATGCCGCAACGCTCCCAACTGAAACGAAACCAATTAGCAACGAAATAGAGTTGGGTAGTTCATGAACTATATAGTTCATTTAGGGTGACCAGACATCACCCTCACGAACATAATACAGCTGTTCGATACGGCGAGTATGTAGTGATTGTTACGTCTTGGCACCTTAAATGAACGAGTTCGAGAACTAGTGAACGAGTTCGACACAAGTCTACAACGAAACGGTGCCGCACAACAACGTTTTTCAGTTTCAGTTTCAGTTTTCGTTTTCGTCGACGATTACGGTGTATGTTGGTTTATAGTTGGTTTTCCTACCTTCTTAGCATCTTGCACCGCTCACTCGCAGCACGCGTTGGTCGGTTCGACTACTTTATCAAAAAGTCTTAGAAACTAGCATAAACTAACTATTCGGACGAAGTTCTTTATCGCACATTGCGGGATGGGGACTAAATGAAAGAAAATTAAACAACTTCGGTTGTAACACTACTGTGTTACAACCCACTAATATCAACAATATTGGGTACTTTTGCTTTGGTTTGTGTCTAAACTAACTAGATGTCTCACATATGTTGGGAAATTTCTTGTTTAATGAGAAGTTTCCTACGTGGAGCCTGTAACCAATATTTATATATATTGTAGTTTTGAACCCAATAAAATGTAAATTTAGAAAAGTCAAAGTGAAAGAAATTTTAAAAAAGAACATTTTCTGAAATAAGTGATTTTTCCTTAAAAAAGTAAATTTTCTCTAAAAAAAAAATTCCTATTGATATTCTTAAACAAAGTACCTTTTCTTAAAAAAAATACATTATCTTCAAATAGTACCTTTGTTAAAAAAAATAATAAATGAATATTAGAAGATGACAGATGTAAGATGTTTCAAGTGTGAACGCATGTTTAATTTTTCCAACATCTTCCATGCGTTCCCCCAAAATATATATATAGTGTGAATCAAGGGGGTTTCGATGACACAGGTGGTTGACCACCTAGCTACTAATGTGATACAGGACAGAATGTGAAAGAGAGTGAGTGATAGGCGAATTGAAAAAAATCAATTGGTGTTCGAACTCACGGGCGATATGTGAACATATTTTTGTTATACGGTACCTGTTCGATTTCTATGAACACATTAGTAAATGTTACAGTGGAAAATAAAAAAAAGAATAGTTTTTGTGCTGAAGGCTCTTTTGCTATTGCACTTTCTTTTTTCTTACATCTGCTTTAACATTAGATGTAATATTGTTAAAATGAATAAAGCAATATTTAGCTCACTGAAATAATTGTTTTTGTTTTGTCATAAACAGAGCGACGGCAAAAAGTATTGAATAGTATAGAGAACTTATTGCACTCTTTTTCCGAAAATTGGGTTCAGCGTCTGGACTTCTGCAAGCGTGCCCGTAGTTTCCATGCAAAAGAAATCGAGTTCCATACATAATGGCATCGAACGTACTTTCACAGGAATAAAGAATTTCATTGGTATAAAAAATCGGTTTTGTTTTATTTAAAAAAAACTTTTGTAGCGCTCTTATTGAAAAATCCGTTACATCCACATTTTGGCAGAAAACAACTGTATCAAAGCTGTCGTTAGCCCACTGACTTTCAAGGGGAATATGGTGGAACTGAAATGCTGATGGTTCCTCTTTAGTATTTCTCTATGGTGTGAATAGCCTATTAATAACTGTTAGCTTTAAGCGAAGTTCACATTAACAGATACATCAAAAAGAATTTGGTGGTTATCGGTGGTGCACAAGGTATAAGTACTGTGCTCGGGTTCTACACTTGTTGTGAATGATGGCGAGGACCATCATGTTTGGAGAGGAGTAATTAAAAGGGCATAAAAAAGCTTCACAAAAAATGCATCAGTGGGACAACTGTATAGGGCCTACAAAATTAAATCGTAGTGCTCACGATGCATTTCTAAATGGAATCGATAAATTACAATATCAGTTCGTAAAAAAACTCAGTTTTCTATTATATCCCATGCAGGGATATAGGGCAGAGCTGTGCAAAAATACGTCCTGAATTGGTACTTTTGAGAACCAGAGGGTACCAGAGTATCATTACAATTTCATGCCTGGCATACAGCATGCATGTGTTCTTATATGTATGAAACGTATTGTGTCGCCTGCAAAAATACATTGCAGTTGATTGTTAGCGATGATGGTCGATTTAACTAATGAAAAGCGACATGAAAATTACACAATGTATTAACGCGATAAAGAGGGGTTACAGGCATAATGAGAGCTACAATAGGCAGACATGACTTTTAAGAGTGTTAAAGGGGGAAAAACGGACCTATACAATATTTGATTAACGACTTTTTGTGGTATAAAATTGAGGATTTGAACCTGCATCGGAATTCTGTAACTTTTTAACGACAGTTAAATTGGTAGTTAAATTGACAAAATGACAAAATTCGGATATTTTGTATTAAATTTTTATGAATTTTAACAATTTACCTACCGATTATTATCGTTAAAAGTTACAGAATTCCAGTGCTGGACAATATTTCGCACTAGGTTCGGCAATGGTGTTATCTATCAGCAATCTTGGCGATGTCAGTTTGCAGCCTCGTAGCTTCAATTTGACCCCGTTAGACTTTCTTTTGGGGGTGTCGTTAAAAATCCAGGCTATGCGGATAATCCTGAAACGATGCACACCTACACTATGCATATCATTCCATCCTTTCGAAATATAGAGCCAGGTCTTGAAAAATGCATATAAATTAAAAAAGAAAATGGATAAGTTTTTTTGTTAAATTTTTTTTAGAAATGTTTATTTGTATTTAACATTTAAATTCCCTCACAGGATACAAATCCATTGGCGTAAACTATTTAAAAATCTTTTTCTATAAATCTAGTAGATATCGCTTGTTGATATTTGCCAAATCGATTAATTCTTGTTGACAAAATTTTAGATGATTTTTTCAATAAACATCCTTCCTATACGAAAACCGAGAAATAACCCGAAAGAGCTAAATATAATTTTTCGATAACGCTCTGGCTGTAACTCGCTCGATGTTATGTTTTCGATAAGACTTCAATTTTTTTTATAATAAAATATTTTCTATTACGATAAATATGCAACAAATAAAAAAATCAATTGACCATTTTCTAGGGATGTGCGATTAATTGATTAATCGTGTACCGTGATTAATCAACAGCCTTATTAATTGAATAATTGATTAATCATAGATTTTGATTAATCATAATTGCGATTAATCTGCATTTTGATGAATCAGTATTCATGATTAATTTATTAATCAAAAACTTGAATAATTGAGCAATTAAGGTTTTCTCCGTTTTAATTTTTTACAACAACTTTTGTTTACGCTAAATGTTTCGATTTGTTTGTTAGTATGTTTTCCAAATATTTTCTGATTGAAGAATATAATTTTTCAAAAATGATTAATTGATCTTCAAATTAATTGATTTATCGGAATTTCTGTTTATTCGATTAACTGTTTAATACATTCTAGTTAATCGATTAATCTGTTTATTCGATTAACTGTTTAATACATTCTAGTTAATCGATTAATCAGACATCCCGGTATCTCGCTAAGCCATAGGGTCATCGGAAGTTGATATCTGGAAAATCGATTGGTTTTTTTGTTTTAAATTATTCTACAAATCCCGTATTGGAAACCAAATAACTGGCGACATAATTAAATTTTGTTTCAATAACTCGAAGTGATGTCGCAGGTTGATATTTGCAAAAACCAAAAAATTAGCGAACAAAGTAAATACACATTCTCGATAACACTTGATTTAACTCGCTTGATCGTATTTTATCCAGTTTTTTTTTTGTGAAAAGTGGCTGTTATGAGAAGCGAAAAATAAACGGAACAAATTAATTTTTAAACAAAAATTGTTACAAATGTAATTTAATTACAATTGTTACAAAATGTAAGTTACAAATAAAAAATTTTAGATTTCCTTATAAGAATCAAAATAATTGGTGAAATCAATTAAAAAATTTCAATAACTCGCTTAGATAGTTGATTTTTGTAAAGTCGATAAGTTTTCAGAGATAGCATTTTATCGGAACATTTCATAACATTTTATCGAGTTATCGAAAGCTAATACTTAAATATTAGATGTCATTATAGTAAACACACACTACAATTGTCGTCGGTGGTGCAATGGTAGTGTGCGCGGCTCTTGTACATGAGATCGTGTCTACGATCCCTGCTCAGACCACCTTACATTTCTTTCGATGACGGTCACCTCGCATAGTGATGGCGACACTATCGAATACTTAACCATGAAAAAGCTTCTCAAAAATGCCGTTCGGAACCGGTGTAAAAACTGTAGGTCCCAATCAGTGAGTATAAAACTAGAAAGCGCCCAGCTCATTGCTTGTGAGCAGCTCTCGCCAGTCCCTTCATGGGATGTAATGGGAAACCATTTTTTTGTTATATTATAGTAAAGAAAATAATTGGCGAAATGATAAAATGATAAAAAAAAAGTTCATTTCAAACAACTCGCTTAGGTAGATGTCGATAGTTGGTATTTGGAAAATCCATGTTTTTTTCGATCAAATTTTTGGATTATATATTTATATAAATGGTTTCTTTAAGAGAACCCAAAAATTTTCAAAAATTGTGAATACATATTTTCGATAACTACAACAGTCATCGGAAGAGAGTTAAAGCGAACCACAGACTTGGCATTCATGAGCATGAGCTTGGTCGATAACTTTTTATCTAACTGATGAATTTGAAAAAAATATTACCAAAAAATTTTGCGAACATGATAGTTAGCGAACAACTTCGATTACACTCTTATTTGGTATCGAGACTGGAGGGAAACCGACAATAAACATCAACGATAGCTGGTGTTCATGCTCACGATTGACAAGTCTGTCGTTAGCTTAATATATGGAGAATACAGAATATAATTGTTTTTAATTTTTTTCAATAAAAATAAAAGTACGCCTAAAATTGGTGAAAATAGTTGAACTCTCTCACTTCGATATTGACAGTTGGTATTTGACAAATCTATAATTATTTTGTATATAACATTTAAAATGTTTTACTTATACACCATAGTTTCTAGTATGAGAACCCGAAAAATAATCGAAAAGAATTAATACAAATTTGTCGATAACTCGCTTGTATATTGAGTTATCCGAAGTTGATGTTTAGAAAATATATATTTTTTTTGCAATTTTTTATACATGTGTAAGTTTTTTCCATAAAAATTAGATGCCTAGATGGGAAACTATATAATAGGGGAGACAATAAACGAAAAGTTCAATTGCTCGCTTAGATATATATGAATGTGTCAGTTGCCAAATCGATTAACTCCATCAAAAAATACCTGTAGAAACTTAAATTTTCGCTGGGTTTTCAAATTCCACGTTCATTATAAATGCGAACTGACATTATATATTACTTCACTACAGCTGTATCTATTATATAGTTAAATTCAAAATGAACTGGGTACATTAGTTTAACCCACAGACACTAACATACCAAAATTTTGGGAAAGTGGAGTTAATCGATTTGGCAACTGACACATTCATATATTGATAGTTATTATATAGAAATTAAGGCACACAAGGCTTATCAGCCGTGAGCATTGTCGATAACTTTTTCTTCGGCTCATACAATTTAACAACGATTACCGAAACTGTTTGCAAGCAAGTTAATGCTATGAAAGAAACAGAAATTAACACGATAATAAATGTCATCGATAACATTTCAACATGGCGAACACTATTTAAAAAAACATTTAAATTTCTCACTCAGATATTGACAGTTGGAATTTGGAATATTAATAATTATTTTTTCTATAACATTTTAGATGCTTTTATTTATACTCAATAGATTCTCGTACGAGAAACCGGAAAATATTCCAAAAAGATTAATACAAATTTTTCGATAACTCGCTTAAATATTGAGTTATCGGAAGTTGATGTTTAGAAAATAGATATTTTTTTGCAATATTTTTTACATATTCGTATGCAAGTTCTTGCATAAAAAATAGATGCCTAGATAGGAAACCAAATAATTGGGGAGACAATAAACAAACCGATCAATTACTCGCTTAGATATATTGATAGTTATTATATAGGAAAAAATGCACCCCAGGTTTGTCAGCCGTGAGCATTGTCGATAACTTTTTCCCCGGCTCACAAAATTTAACAACGATTACAAAAATGGTTTCCAAGCAAGTTAATGCTATAAACAACAGAAATCGCATTCTGATTTTGTTTCGGTAGTGGCGTTAAAACGATAATAAATGTCATCGATAACTCAGAATCCGCAAATCAATAAATTTTCTTTTAAATTGTTAGTTTGACTAGTTGTTTATTGGTAATGCTTTGATAATTGAATATTAGAGCTTACTAGTTGATCAGGTTCATGCCAATAAATCAAAATTTTTTTTTATTTCATGATTGTTCCAATACTTCGTCAATTTCTTTTTGAGAAAATTTTAGATTTTTGTTGATTTTTATTTTATTATTAATATTAGTATTTGCTCATAAAAATTCGAACAAACTGACAAACAATAAACGACAACAATAAAAAAAGTTCTGTTACTGGTTAGGATATTGACAGATGATATTTTAAAAATCAGTAATTTTTATTGATGTCATTTTAATTTGTTTTTTCATAGACACTTCTATTAGAGATCGCGAAAAATATGTTAAAAAATCAAACAAAAATTTTATTTTTTATTTTATTATTCAAGCTCAAGACCATCTATATTTCTATAAATAGAGATATAGCTTTTTAAAAAAGAAGATGTTTTACAAATACATCCTTCTGATTTCTGACAACTTTTATATTTTTTTATATTATATTTTTTTTTTCGATAATTCACTTAGCGAACCACAGACTTGTAATTCATGAGCATGAACATTAGCTATCGTTGAAGTTTATGGTTGGTTTACCGCCTTTCTTGATGCCAAATAAGAATGTAGTCGAAGTTCTTAGCATCACTATCATGTACACCAAATTTTTTGATAATATTTGTTCAAATTCATCAGTGAGATAATATATTATCGACCAAGCTCATGCTCAAGAATGACACAAGTATGTGGTTCGCTTTATACAGGGTGATTCAGGAAGTTCCGGACAAATTTCTCCAGCTTTTTCCTTGGCTCATTTCATGAAGAAAAGTCTACTAGGACCATGTCCGAAAATGCAAGAGTGCGAAATGACAGCGGGTTCAAAATTTTCGGATTGTTGGTCGGAGGATAGTAGGGTAAAGTTGCTAACTTCTGAGCCAGTGGTCGGATTTTTCAATTTTTTTTTATTTTTTTTTATCAAAACACCTGCATTGTAATACTAACAGTATATTAATGTACAATTGCCAATAAATAATTTCAAACACACTTCAAAACATTCATTGCAGCAATAAAATAAAATCTTAAACGTGTTAATTTACAAAAACAAATAAATGTGTGCTGTTATTTCGCTTCCAAAAACAAAAACAAACATTTTTGCATTTCAGTAAAATGGTCATAACTTTGGAACGGTAAGACCTCTGGGCTTCGTTTAGGTCATTTTGGAAAGGTCAGAGGTATGGCTATCTTTCAACAAACAAAAACATAAGTTACCTGCCATCTGGCTGAGCAAATTGAGGTTATGTGATTTTTTTCCCTATTTTTTTCCGAAAGCTCTGTATCTTTGCGATTTGACTTTTTTCTACTTTTTTTTATTGATTCGGAAAGGCCTCTTAAAGACCGACCTCTGGCTTAGAAGTTAGCAACTTTACCGTACTACCCTCCGACCGCCAATCCGAAAATTTTGAACCCGCTGCCATTTCGCACCCTTGCATTTTCGGACATGGTCCTAGTGGACTTTTCTTTCTTAAATGAGCCAGGGAATACGCTGGAGAAATTTATCCGGAACTTCCTGAATAACCCTGTATATATTTGAAAAATCTAAAAATCTTATCCATATATTTGTATATATTTTCTAAATTACATGGAAATTGATTCTAGATGAAAAGTTAATTTAACTAAAACTCTAAATTTTTTTTATTTTAATTATTTTGATTAAATAACCTAGTGTAGCAAAATAAATTTAGAATTTTAATAAAAAAACAAGATTTGTTTTTCTCTTGATAAATTTTACGCAAAAAGTTGTTATTCGTTAAGCGAATCACGTGTTGAATAAAATGTTTAAAGCCTAATATTTTTCAATATTATACTTTCGATACATCGATAACTAAGCGAGGTATCGATTTTAAATTATATGTTTTTTTTACTGGTTTTGACGTGTTTTAAAACTCCAACTCTCTTGTGTATTTGATATGCCTTTCATGTCGTGTAGCGCATACCAGTCTCTAGAGAGTTATGGAATGTCTGGCATTAAAGCGAGAAATAGGGCGGATATTTTATGCTTGATTAACCTTAATTTAATAATTGACAATAAGCTAAGCTCGTTGGCTCATACATACATACGTTCCTATGAGATAATACACACCACTCCAAGTGCAAGAATCGCAGTAATAAATTTAGCTTTATAACGCATAAAACAAATTTGTTACGTTGCCACCAGTCATCAGTCCCCCGTGACATCGTTGGTTGACACATGACAACCAATCGCATTCAAGTAACTCGCAGTGCGTCCAACACGACCAAGTGATTATTAAAAAATTGCGCGCTATTTGATTTTCCGCAGAGAATTGAATTACTTGTTGATGCTTAGCTTTTCATTCAAGTTCAATAAATATTGATTGAATTAGTTGTTTTTTTATTAAATTATATGGCAACTCTATGGTATCCCTTCCATCACTACCACCTATCAAAGTGATTGGCATTACAAGGTATTCAGTCGGTTGGTATCAGTCTGTCCGTTTTATCGCTTCAAATTACGCAAAAAGAAAAAGAGTAAAGCGCGTACAAAAGGAAGGCGTGACGCGCTTAGTTCCGTCTGCGGTCTTAAATGGTCTTAATAAAAATTGATTTTGTTTTGTAATTTTGTGTAACATGTAATTATTTATCGATATCGAAAATAGGTAAATAAATACTGTAATTTGGATTAATTTCTTTTGACAATTTGGCGGGATATTTACTTTAAAATGTTTATTATTATTGATTATAAAAGGCTGATAATGACGTGTGAGCACGAGGTAATGGCGTGTGATCTCAAGTGGAGAAATTGATTTGGCATTAGATTATAAAGTCGATAATATGACGGGTAATTAAAATTGAATGAAAGAAGTACTTTTATGTTTATTGAAAACTAACAAAAAATATGTTCAGGGTAATTTTATAATAAACATTAAAAAAGCTTCACAATGTTACAAAAATTATTTATGATTATTTTTGTTTGAAATTGTTCGAAAAGCAACCAAAGTAGAACCGATTCTCCTGGAATCACTTCTTGTACCAGTTCTAGAACTAGTTTTCCAATAGACATGACTCACATTTAAGTTCCATTGAACGGATTCCGAAACTAATTGAAATTTGAAAAATATCAATTTAATTTTGAAAAATATCAATTGAAATTTGAAAATTATATTTGAAATTTGAAAAACATTAATTGAAATTTAAAAAACATCAATTGAAATTTGAAAGACATCAATTAAAATTTGAAAGATATCAATTGAAATGTAAAACACATCAATTGAAATTTGAAACACATCAATTGAAATTTAAAACACATAAATTTAAACGCATCAAAATATAAAATACCCGCATTTGAACTGCCGTCAGTTAATGGGGGTGCAATTACAGTTGACGGAAAAGGTCAAGTATCTGGGGATAATTCTCGACAGAAAACTGTCTTGGAAACCGAATGTGTAGGAGAGGATGAAAAAGGCGTCTGTTGCTCTTTACTGCTGTAAAGGGGCGATAGGAAAGCGCTGGGGACTGTCTCCTAAGATCACCATGTGGATTTATACTGCAATAGTCAGACCAATACTTCTCTGTGGCATCGTAGTTTGGTGGAGATCCCTCCAAAGGAAATATATTCTGAATTCCTAGATGAAAATTCAAAGATCAGCACTGATTAGCGTTAGTGGGGCAATGTGCACGACGTCAGGTACTGCACTTAGTGCTATCCTGAACATCTGTACTCCTGATATCATGGCCGAATCGGCAGCCGCTATATCCTTGGTGAGAATTAGAGATTGTGGCGTTTTGATATCGGGGCATTCCGGACACGCTGAATTACTACACCGGATCAACTCTATTCCCGTAAAAACCGGACTACTGTATCCCCGACCTTCTACCAGCGACAAATCTAAGGACTTCTATTCCGAACAGGAATACCTGGGAAAAGTCACTGGTAGGGGATACCAGTAGTATCAGATTTTTCACGGATGGATTAAAGTTGGATGAGCAAGTAGGCTATGGGGTCTATTCACCGGACCTAAATATAAATATCTCCTTCAAGCTGTCTGATCACTGTAGTGTATTTCATGGGGACATTACCGCCATACTGGAGGTTGCTGAACTACTGAAAAGTAATATCACAACCCTCCGGAGAATATGTATCTACACAGACAGCCAGGCTGCCATAAAATCCCTGGAAGCCATGTTTGCTACGTCCCTGACGATGAAAGAATGCCACTCATCACTTAGGGTGATGGCATAGTATTTTGACATCAGGCTCATCTGGGTACCGGGACACAGCGACATTCCAGGCAATTGCCTAGCGGATGCGTTAGCTATACAGGGCACTACTGCACAGGTTCTTCCAGCAAAAGAAGGTATTAGTATGCCAATCTCTACCTGCCGTTTGCAGATCAGGCACTGGGCCGATAATATGTTCAAGGACAAGTGGAGACTTACTTCAACTTGCAAACAAGCCAGGGTCCTCTGGCCACAGGTGGACAGGAAGAGGATTAGGTAACTACTTAACTTGCCGAGAGGCAGGTTATCCACAATAATAGGAACATTTACGGGACATTGTCTTGTAGGAAAACACGCCCTAAGATTGGGACATAGAAACTCCACTCTCTGTAGATGCTGCATGGAAGAGGACGAGGAAACGACGAAACACCTTCTCTTGGATTGCCCTGCTCTGGCAGGACTGAGAAGTAGGATATTCGGAACACATTTAGTTACCACCGTGGCCCTACAGGATATTCCTGTGGGTCTTATAATAAATAAATAAATGGTTTCCCCTTACATCCCATGAAGGGACTGGGGAGAACTTCTCACAATCACTGAGCTGTGCGCTTTCCAGTTTTCACTCACTGATTGGGACCTACAGTTTTACACCGATACCGAACGGAAATTTGAGAAGCTATTTCATGGCTAGATACTCGATAGTGTCGCCGTCACTATGCGAGGTGACCGCCGGCGAAAGAAAATTTGAAGGTGGTCAGAGCCGGGTTCGAACCCAGGATCTCATGTACAAGAGCCGCGCACACTAACCATTGCACCACCGACGGCCTTATAGACAAATTTATTGAAAGGGCAAACTGGCTGGACGACTAGTCAATAGTTGCTATGGAGGAAACTGCAGGTATCACAATGGGCTTCTTTAGCCTAAGTGGGCTAGACAGCGTGCTGTCTTGCAGCCTTTTCAATCAACCAACCAACCAACCAAGAACCGTTTTCGGTTCTTTACGAGCAGTTTCGGTTCATTTGGTCTCGTCTTTCGGTTCGTTTGAAACCGTGTTCGGTTCTTTTGGAACCGTAAGTCGGTTCTTGTAAGCGCCGGTCAGCTCGGCTCTTGTAAAGAACCGGTTCTTCAGAACCAAAACTTGTTTCCAACAAATGCACAGTTTGGGCCACATTATTATTAGTTTGCAGTATTTCCCAACGTTTCTCAAGCGTAAAGTGACTCAGTTTGCTCCGCTGATTGTCAATATTTCGAACAGAAAAAAATCTATCAGTGTGAAAATAACATATGATTTAAAAAGACGCCTGTATTTGGACCCCCGTATTATTCGCTGCGAATTGTCACCATATTCTCCCGATATAACTACTACTATACCTACTCTCTATTTCCAAGCCAGAACAAATGGCTTGAGGGAAAGAGATTTGGACCAAATGAAGAAGTGCCACTGTACCAAACGAATATTTTCAGGCCCTTTAGAATACCTAATATTTGGAAGGAATAAACTAAACTATGTACTAAATATATAGAACTAAAAGGAGACTATGTTGCCAAAAAAAACTTTTTTTTTCGAAAAAATATTTTTTTTTTCAAACAGTAACGAAGTTGACAAACTGCACTCGTAACTGGTTGTCCATTAATATGTTAAAAGTACTTAAAATGGCAACTTGGTTCTCGCTGATGAAGACCATTTAGGATTAAAATTCTGAAAATCCACATTTCTGATCACTTGTTAGAGCCAGTGAGAACGTATCGCACCCCAATAAGAATAGTGTCGTAATCTCAAAATCAGTATTTTGGGAAAAGGGGGCTAGAAGTCTCCAACGGTCTACAACAGTATTTTACAACGTTTAGTAAATTTTCTCAAGTAGTAATGTCTTTTTTGAAGGAAAGCCTTTACAAAACTATTGTAGTTGTGAAATTCACAAAAAAAATCAATGAGTGTTCGAACTCACGGGCGATGTGTTAACACCTTTTTGTTACACGGTACCTGTTCGATTTCTATGAACACATTAGTAAATGTTTCATTGGAAAATAAAAATCAATGGTTTTTCTGCTGAAGGATCTTTTGCTCTTGCACTTTCTTTTTTCTTACATCTGCTTTAACATTCGATGTAATATTGTTAAAATAAATAAAGCAATAATTGCGAAATAATTGTTTTTGTTTTCTCATAACCAGAGCGACGACAAAAAGTATTGAATAGTATAGAGAATTTATTGCACTCTTTTTCCGCTCTCATGTATTGAGTCGTGAGTAAGAGAGCATAAACGAGTCTTATTCTCTTTATAAAATATTTCAATATAAATTCTTCACTTCGACAATGCTATTACATAAAACAATACAAAAAGCATAAACGTTTCAAAAGGCATCAATGTTTCACTTCAAAATTATGAATGGACCAAATTATTACTAAAAGAGAGTAATACGTTTTGAATCATTCCCCAGATGTCGCCAGTGCTTTTTAGTCATAGAATTCGTTCCATGAGTTCTCTATACTATTTAATACTCTTTGGCGACGGCGACCTGCTTGTTTTTGTTCGCTGCCGCTACATCAATACCATCATACTTATTTTCAGGCAGACTATTGTTGTACAACAACCACGTATGTGACGCTAACGCTGTGTGTTGTTTGCATGTGTTCACTTTTATAGATTGGCCTTCCCGTGCCTATAAATGTTAACACATATAAAAACAATGAATTATGTAAACTCCCAAAGCACTATTTCTGGAAATTGCCACACTATTATTCTGGGGGTGCGATATATCGCGTCTATTCGAATAACTTCCCCGAAGGATATGAGATAGGACATGCCCCTTCTAACAAATAGCTCAATTTTTGTGCACCACAAACTAAAATACTTACCCACACTTTCACCACCTCTGGTTATCCTAAAATAACCAAAGGTTATAGCTGTCAGTTTATATGGAATTTGGAAATGTAAATAGCCAGTTTTTGAGTCAATGGTGATCTTATTTTCTTAGTTAAATTGTAGTTAAACATCGAATTTTGTTTTTCAGTCAATGGTTAACCATGATTGATTGATTAACTTGTAGTCAGAACCATATGAATTCGACAATCACATTACTGATTCCCATTATAAGAAATATAAGATTATTTAAAATACTTGTTTCTGGTTTGCGAATTTGTAGACAGACTTTGAGCCTAGATCGTTCAATTGTTACACTGAAAAGAAATCTTTACATCAAATCGTTGCTAAATGTTCATCAATTGTTTTTCATTGATTTGATGAAAAAAGTTCTTGAACTTTTTCAATCAATCTTATAGTAATGAAAAAATAAATTGAAAAAGAAACCAAATGAAAATTTTAAATAAATAAAGGGTTTTCCAATAGGTAATTGACAAACATTTTTCGTTGGGGCTACGTCAAATCATTGGTCTATGCCAACAAGCCGAAGACGTTGGAAGAACTCAGAGCCAACATAGCGGCCGTTACGGCCGAAATGTGTGACCGAGTCATCGGAAATTGGGTCCAACGAATCGACCGATGAACGAAGTCGAGCACCATTCATAAATGTTTTGTTTGTATTTCAAGTCGATTATAAAGTTTTGGAAATATCTCAAATGGTTTGCGTTTTATTTAAGAAAAGTTATCAAGTCCTTATTGGAAAACCCCTTTACATATTATAAAATAGTGCAATGGACAGAAAACAATATTCACGCTATGAACATTTTAAAGCGGTCTTAAACCCTGTTCTTGTGGATTTTTTACGATGAAAAATAGGCCAAAGAGTTTGACTGCTCATTAACAAATAATTTACATCACAATTATCACCAATTTACATCAAATTGATAATAAACTTACATCAAATTCATGATAACCCCAGCATCTAATTGACGAAAAATGTACAGCAAATTGATGAACAAATTACATCAAAATAATGCAAAATTTGTTTCAACTTGATGGAAAACTGTATGGGCAACAGCGAGTCATCAAAGCGAGTGAATAGAGAAACTCCTCAGGGTGGAGTCATCTCTCCCCTACTTTGGTTACTCGTGATCAACAAAATACTACTAAAACTGGACAATATGAGGATCAAAACCGTGGCGTATACGGATGACGTTGTAATAATGGTATCTGGTGTGTTCCCATCCGTGTTGAGCGAAATCGTGAATGGGGCCTTGAAATCACTTAATGACTGGCCCACTATGAGTGGTCTTGGAGAGAATCCAGGGAAAATTGAGGTCATGCTTTTTACCACGAGGACCAAGATACCAAAGTTTATTCCCCCTCGGCTAAGTGGAGTAAAGTTTCCACTATCAACTCACGCCAAGTACTTGGGCGTGATTCTAGACCCTTAACTATACTGGAGGCGTAACATAGAGCACCGCGCACAGAAAGAAACCGTTGCGTACTACGATTGTTCGGAAGCCGATGGGGTCTCCGACCGAAAATGGTGCTATGGACGTACACTAGTATAATTAGACCTATACTCTCCTACGGAGCAATGGTATGAGGGCCTGTCGCAGGGAAGACGTCCACCATGAAACTGTTGTATAGAGTTCAGAGATCCAGCTGAAGCCCTTAATGCAATGCCAATTAGCTCTAATGAATAGGCTATGGGACGTCCCTTCGTACACAACCTCACTGAGGTATACGAGATAGATCTAGGGGATCTAATGAGGTATCTCCGATTAACAGGATGGATATAGACACTGTAGCTTAGACTGTCCGGAATGATTTGGTATGCAAAATGGTGTCCCAAGACACTAACTAATTATAAATAGTATATTTAGCAACCACGTAAACCAACCAACATTAAAGTGAGGAAAAATTTACATCAACTTGATGTAACATTGTCGTTAAATCAACGTAAAATATGGGCGAAGGATTGATGAAATGTTCTTCATCAATGCAATGAAATGTGGCGTAGGTTGGAAAATGAGGAAATGTTCCATCAAAATAATGAAGGAATTCACATAACTTGGATGAAGCTTTTTCTTTCAGTGTAGTTTGATGTGGAGAGACCACTTTTCAGCACTACTCCACTCGAATTCTTCCACTGAAGATCTGGAGGTAATGATAGTGGGTGATTGTGTAGATTGTACCTCCCCCTAGCAAGATGAGATTAGAGCGGCGATCTCCCGCCTTAAGAATAATAAAGCCGCTGGTGCCGATGGCCTACCCGCTGAACTTTTTAAGGCAGATGGCGAAGGACTGCTAGCCCACATGTATCAACTTATATGCGGCATATGGGGAATCTATGCCCGACGATTGGAATCTCAGTGTATTATATCCTGTATTCAAAAAGGGTGATCCGTGTGTATGGTCCAACTATCGCGGTAACAGTCTTTTATCCATCGCGTATAAGGTCTTGTCGAGCAGCGTATTATGTGAAAGACTAAAGCCAATTATTGAAAACCTGATTGAACCTTATCAGTGTGGTTTTAGACTAGGCAAGTCCACGACTGACCAAATATTCACACTACGCCAAATCCTGGAAAAGACCCACGAAAACGAAATCGTAACATACCACCTTTTTGTCGATTACAAAGCTGCTTTCGATAGCCCCATACGGGGAATACTGTACGAAGCTATGTCTGAACTTGGTATTCCGGTAAAACTGATCCGCCTCAGTAGAATGACGCTGACCAACACCAAATCAGCAGTAAAAGTGGAGAAAGACCTGACTGAACCATTCTGTACCAAGCGAGGACTTAGACAAGGCGACACACTTTCGTGCAATCTCTTCAACATCTTAATGGAGATAATAATGAGAAAGGCTGCAGTAAATACGAGCAAGACCATTAACACGAAAAGCCATATATTGCTGGCGTATGCTGACGACATAGACATCATTGGGCGAAATTTGCGAGAGGTTACTGCAGTATTTTCAAGAATCGAAAAGGACTCAGCGAAGGTGGGTCTTGCTGTTAATGAGGGCAAGACAAAATTGATGGTGTTAACGACTAGAGAAACCTCTCGACTTGACAACCGATTTAATTTTGAAGTGGTAGATGAATTTGTCTACCTTGGATCCGCCGTGAACAAGGACAACAACGTCAGCCTGGAGATAGATAGGAGAATTGTGCTTGCAAATAGATGTTATTTTGGGCTCAGCAAGCAGTTTAGGAACATAGCCCTCTCTCGACGGACAAAAGTCCAGCTATATCAGACTCTCATTTTACCTGTCTTGACATATGGCTCCGATGTCATAAAGTCATATCGCAAGCGGATGAAAAACACCTGGGAGTATTTGGGAGAAAGATTCTCCGTAGAATATATGGTCCTGTTAGAGAAAACGGCGAGTACCGACGTCGATGGAACGCAGAGCTATATAATTTATATTCAGACGTGGACATAGCTAGGCGAATCAAATTAGGCCAATTGAGTTGGCTAGGCCATGTTATCAGAATGGATGAAGATGAGCCAGCGCGAAAGGTTTTTGATAACCTACCCGATGGAAGCAGGAAAAGAGGACGACCAACACTCCGCTGGAAAGACCAGGCAGAAGAATCCCTCCGTATACTTGGTGTTACCAACTGGCGAGAAAAGGCGAAGAATAGAGCCAGTTGGAAGAATATGTTGAAATTTGTTTAAGTTGTTTGTTTAATTAATATGTGTAAGACGTCTGGCCTCAGGAAGTTGTAAAATAGTCAATAAAAGTAAAAAACAGCAGACAGTTGTCCGAGGCCTTCGGCCACGGACTGTCCCTGCAGGCTGTGTCAGAGACACGTGCATTAAGTTTAACGTAGAATACGCCATCCGATAAGACAGAAAACATATATAACAATAAATGATAAATAACATAAGCAAATGAATTTTTATTTTAATCTACTAAACGTCAACTGTCAGCTGCTATCAAACAGCATCAAGCAGCATTGTTATTTTGCTTACTTGGCAGCACTTTCATTTAACATAAAAATGTATGAATTAATTGTTTCATATATTTTTTATAATTATATATCCATGTTAAATAGAAATTCACATTTAACATTTTGTTTCACTTAAATACATAAGTAAATATACGAAATTTCAATATTTCATCAATCAAAACAACAGCCGAAGGTTTGTGTCCACACTGAAACAGCAGCATAGTTTGTGTTCACGCTACAAACTCAAACACTCAACCAAACACCACATATACATATGTTTGAGTGTATGTGTTTAAACAATTTTCATTTGAGAAATTTAAATATTAGGAAGATATCAACCAATATGAAATGTATATCAAACGAAAGATAACATCTTCATTTACCTACAAAAAAATTTAAAAAAAAATTCATCTAGCCGTTTCCTCAAATTTAATGAAATAAAGATTACAACAATAAAAACCTGACATGACTCCTCATACCGTAAGGTAAGACGTATTCTACGCCAAAAGTAGTTTGATATAAATTTTTGTTAAAATGACTTTGATTTTATGCATTCATTTCTTATTTTACATAATTCCATTTTGATTGTTCCTCTTTTTGTCTCGGTATTTAGCTCAAAACATATATTTTTTCCAATAAGAATACAAGGGTTGCCATAGTCGTTTACAAGATGACGGTTTGCTTTAACTTGCTACTGAAAAACAAAACAAAAAATTAACCTCTAATTGCTCTAACCGCCTTATTCATAGAAAGATGTGAGAGGTTTGAGAGACGTTTTTTGTATGATACTCGTAAACTGTCTCTCAAACCTCTTACAACTTGTTATGAATAAGGCCGTAAGTGTCTTTCAATTACGATTAAGTAATCCGATAGTTAACTACCCACTTCAAAACTGCCCATAAGTGTTGATTATCTCATACCAGAGATTATGAAAATTGCCCTTAAGCAGATTTATTTTTACTGCAAAAATGATGAGTGATTGTTCTTTTTTAAGCTGATTCTATTTTCATCGCAAAGATAAAGTTTATGAAAGAAATTTATTGTTATTTTTATTATTTATGAATATACAACTGCAAGTGCATAAAATCAATCTTTTTCGATAACATTCATAAACAATGAAATTAAATTAATTTTTCAGCAGCGGTTTTTGTAAATTACCCTTGATGTGATTCATCTATTTTTAATATTTTACTATGCAAGGGTAAAATTTGAGACTGAGTACATTTTTTCAAAACTTTTTTGAATCCCGGGTTTAAAAAACCGAGTTTAATACCGGGTTTAAAACTTGGTTTATATAAATTTTATAAAAATTTGTTTAAAAACCGGGTTAAAACCCGGGTTGCGTCACACTGATCAGATTTAAAAAAAAAATTATAAACCGAGTTTTAAACCCCGTATTAAACTCAGTTTTTTAAACCCGGGTTTTTAACCCGGTTTTTAAAACCGGTTTTTTTAACCACCTGTCACATCAGATTTAACAGAATCGGTTTGAGCACATAGCTTATGTTTCTAACTTATAATTTGAAATTTTTATAATGTGGTAACCCTTATAAGGCCACCTAGCGATTTTTCCTCGAGATAGCCTACTTTGCCGCACGATAACACCATGAAACCGTTGCATGAATATATCGTGTTATAGCTTATTGGAAGCCCATAGACTTCTGCTAGAAGGTATTGGAATCCAAGTTAAATATTTTTTTCATTTCGATACAATTTTTGGAAAGAAACCGAAAAACCCAAATTTTCATTTTTGTTAAAAATTGCAAATTTTTTCAAATTAAAAATTGGAACCCTTAGAGTGGTCGGATTTTACTCAAACTTTATCCAGTTTATATTCAGGTTAAACTAAATCAAAGTGCAAATGTTTCTTCAAATACTCCAAGGAATGAAGATTCTTTAGTCTATACGAATTTTCACCCAGAATGCCAAACTCCGAAAAGTTTAACTAAAATGCGGCACGGCTTAGAGTTGTCGGATTCGGCTCAAATTTTCACCAAGTCAGTTTTAGACCATAAGGAACAAGAATCCGCCTGGGGTTTATTAAAAATCCGAAGTTGTTTTTTCATTGCCACCCTAATCCCCACTGAGGTGGAATGGGTTCTTTCTCTAGGACAAAAACACGCACTTCCGATAAAAAGGAAAGATTTTCCAGTTTTGAGGATGATAGCAGATGGTGCAGACTTTATACAGACTTTGACAGAAAGAGAAGGTCAGGAAATAGCGAGGAATAGATTTACGAATATTGTGGATAATTATTTAAATAGAGAACGATTGACAAATAGAGATAAATTTATGTTGGGAAAGGTCAATAAGACTAGAAAATTCTTAAAGGACAATGAGGATATACTTATTTTAAATGCTGATAAGGGAAATACTACAGTGGCAATGAATAAGAGTGATTACATATCAAGAATAGAAAATATTGTAGGTGATACCAACACATATGTATTAGTAAATAGAGATCCGACTACCAGATTACAGGGGACAAATAACAATTTAGTGGAAAATATATTCAAATTAAAGATTATTACGTCTTTTGAAACGAACAAATTGAAGACGAACATATGTATCTACAGCTCCTAGATTGTATGGACTACGTAAAATTCATAAGGAACAATTCCCATTACGACCAATATGTTCGTTTGTTAATTCCCCATCTTATGAACTCTCTATGTATATTACAAATATTCTTAGGAAGGTAACTGAGATCTGTAAATATAATGTAATAAATTCTTTACATTTTAGAGAAAGGATAAAAAATGTAAGGATACAAGATGATGAGAAAATGATTTCACTTGACGTGGTATCTTTATTTCCGAATATACCAGTGCATATGGCTCTGGAAATAATTAAAGGGAAATGGAATATTATAGGGGAATTCACGAAGATGGAACATGACCTTTTCCTATGTATTTTAAGATTCTGTATAGTTGAGAACAGATATTTTAAATATGATAATTAGGTATACATGCAACAAAAAGGACATCCAATGGGATCTCCTGCTTCTCCGGTTGTAGCTGGCATTGCAATGGAGGAATTGTTAGATTCTTGTATTGAGAGATTGGATGTTAAACCAAGGATAATTACAAAATATGTTGATGATTTATTCTGCATTATATCGGAAAGTGCAGTTAATAATATTTTGGTAACAATTAATTCATTTCATAACGATATAAAATTTACAATTGAGGAGGAATATAATTCTAAAATTCCTTATTTAGATACATTAGTAATAAGAAATGATAATAATCTAAAAATGAATAGGTATCAGAAGCCCACAGAATCTGGAAGGATTATTAACTATTTTTCTAAACATCCAAAGAGGATCATAATCAATTCTGCAAGAAATCTTATAGAGAGAATTTGAATATTAGCGATACAGATTTTCACGGAATTAATATTGATAGGATTAAAAATATTCTGAATGACAATAGTTATCCAATGCAACTTATCTGTAAATTAATAAGACAGTATAAGACCCGTAAAAAATATGAATACGAGAACGGTTACTGAACCTAAAACTTATAAAGCTCTAACTTATGTACCACTTAAATCTGAGAGATTAGAAAAATCTAACTTTTTAATGACAACAAATATTCAGTGGCACACAGAACATATAATACTTTAGGTTCATTATTCAGCAGAACAAAGGATACAATAGATCAATTTGAAAGGTCCAATTTAGTTTATAAGATACCGTGTAAGGGTAAGGATAAAGTAAATTGCAATATGGTATACGTAGGTACAACAAAAAATAGACTAAAGACTAGAATTGCAGGACTCAAATCCGATCAGAAATACAATAAAACCACTTCGCCACAAAAAACCGCATTATCATTACACTGCAGTAGTTTGAATCATTGTCCTGATTTTGACAATACATCAATTTTGAACACAGAAAACAAAAGATCTTAAGCTCGTTTAAAGAATAAGATAAATATTTTAAAGATTCTGAAATCAGAAAGCTTTCGACAACCCGGCACATCAAATTTTCTGATCCGATTCAAATGTTTCGACTTCAAATCCGGAAACCGACTCACTTCTGCTAACTAACTGCTTACACTCAACAAAATTTGTTTGTAAAAGCAGCAGAAACTACTGCCTAAAAGGAGAAGCAAACAAATTTTGTTAAGTATTTTTCTCATTCTGAAAATGTCGTTAAACTTTAAATAAAATTTATTGTCCCTATCCCTATATTATACATAAATACAAGCAGCAATTTCTGTGGTATTTGCATTTTTCTTGATCATAGTGTGTTTTTGTGTGTGTTAAATTCATTGAAATATGTATCATTGCGTGCCGGCGTTTGTCTATTCCACTGTGGTGGTGGGTATCAATTTCAACAAGCAATAACTTTTAAGAGCCTCTCATATATCTTGTTTACTTCGCTTCAATAGAACACACCTTTCTTTCTTTTGTTCATTGCCTTTGTGAAACTATTGTGTGTCTATTCCACTGTCAATCAATTGATTCTCATGTTTTCGTTCTTCTACTGTGTGTGTCCAAGAATACCATGTAGTATTAGAAGGTGACAACTGAGGTGAGACACACCCTCGTATGTAGTTTAAAGAAAAATATTATATTAGGCATTGCCTGCAAAAATGGGATAGTATGATAATTGTGGTTGTACATTTTTGCTTGCAATAGTTTTCATAAATTATAACTATAATTGTTTTGAACTTGAATTTTATATTTTTAACTAATCTCGCATTCTTTGTCTTTTCAGGTTGGTATTATCTTCGTTAAACTATCCCCAATTCACCACAATATGGGGAATTTTATTCACCAAATCAAGTAAATTTTAAAATTTAAGGATAATTAAAAATATAAAGTAAAACTAAATATATAAAAATAAGCAAAATATATTATGTTATAGTTTTAAAATAAAAATCGCTTTCAAACATGCACGCAAAGAAAAAACGAAATCTAAGATAACTGAATTTCCTTTGGGGACTATAGTTGGGAGAAACGAACTTCTGTTAAGCCGAACAATGTTTGCAGCAAACGAGTTATGATAACTAACCGCCAACTGTTGTTTCGGTTACAGCAACCGAGTTCTACTTACTCTAAACTAAGAAAAGTTTGCGAAAATTGAAAATCGTTTGCAGTAAACGAGTTAGGAAAAATTTGAGCTGAAAAAACGTTTGCGAGAAACATTACTTGTGCATTATCTTGTACATTAAGGCCCAATTTTTGAGTGGAAAATCATCTTTGATCAACGATCAAACATAATTTAAACTCTGAATTCATTTTTAGGTTAATAGTTGATTGCTGTTTAAACAGCCAAAGTCGGACATTTAAAGTATGATCAAGTGACCATATGATTTTGATAGAAAACCAAAAGAACAACAAACACAAAGTTTATTCAATTGTTAATGTGAACAATTATAATCACCATCGTAGTTGAAATAACAATAAAAACGTATCATTTAACTCGTAGTGCAGTTAGAACTTTATTTCTGCACAAATATTCTCCAATTTCATTAAATATTTTGTATTTTATCACTTTACTTTTGTTTTGCAAATGGCGTCAGTTTGATGCATTGTAACGATTAGCTGATAAATGTATGAATACCGGTTATTCTTCGTAGCATTTGCCACTGTTGCCACATGGTAGTAAGAATATTTGAAAAAGCACTGAAAAACTCTTTTCGTCTTTAAAGTCAGATCAAACATAAATCAAAATCCACTGATTACCAATTTAAATAACCAGTCCAAAATTGGGCCTAAAACTTATTTATGGCTTCCATAAACTTCCAACTTTTATGATTTTGGTTTTACCCATAAAGTTTGTTTTAACAAAAGTTGGAATTGTTGTCTATGAGAGAATGAGAATGAGAGAAATTTAGGTTCTTTCGCAATCTGTGCTCTCTTTAAAAAATGGCTAATTTCAGTTATCGCAAACGGTTTTTTGAATTTGCGGCAAATGTAATTTTGATGTAAACGAGAACTCGTTTGCAACAACATAATACATATTTCCGATATACGAGCGATTAATAAAGTAATACAATTCAATCAAAGTATTGTTGCTGCAAACGAGCAACAAACGTATTTTCTTTGCGTGTACATTTCTCATTTTGAAATTCAGTAATGTGATTGTGAAAAACATGTGGTTCTACCCAAGGTTAACCAACCAACATTGGGTTAACCATTTACTGCACAGAAAAGAAATTCGAGGTAAAATTGCACAAAATTCGTGTATGATTTTACCTAAGTGCTAAGGCAACATAGGGTTTGCAAAGTTTTACGGCAATATCACAAATAAATTAGGTATTTCATATGTTCGAAATATCACCTAAAATTTTAGATAATATATACCTAAGTCTATAGGTAATTGTCCGCATAATTGTTTGTTAATTTTCAGAAAAAACCTATTTCTTTAATAAAATTACACTACACATATAATTTGTTATAATTTAATGATATTTATTGGTTAAAAAGTTGTCAAAATACGATACAATAATGGTATGTGATTATACACTAACGGTGAATGGTACCTTTAGTAAGGAACAAATTACACAGGAAATATGAGAACCAATAATGAATGAACTTCAATCCAGTTTAAGGTAGATCCAGTGGCCACCTCTGTATTCATGAGAATTCAAAAGAATATTGCAATTGCTATAAAATTGAAAAATTGATTATATATGCGTGTATGAATCCGGATTAATACAAATACCAGAGTTCGTATTTACCCCCCCCCCCCATGAGTAACCCATACACATCGTCGTGGGGAATGTGTATTGAACGTTTACCCATTACCCTCAGGGTAATGGGGAAAATAATGGGTAGCTACCCACGAAAATGAGGAATTACCCATCACGATTACCCATAACCCTCAGGGCAATGGAGAAAATAGTGGGTAGCTACCCACGACAATGGGGAATTACTCATCATGATTTCCCATTACCCTCAGGGAAATAGGGAAAATAATGGATAGCTACCCACGACGATGGGCAATGGGTTACCCAGGGAAACTCATCCCGTTTTGATCGATAATATGAAAGAAATGTCTATATCTCGCAAACGGAGTGTCCAATTGAAAAAATAACCAATTTTTGTGGGTTGCTAAGGAGTTTTCATAAAGTGGTCCAAATCGCATGGAAGAATTTTTTTTCGAAATATTACCCACGAAATACGAACGAACCCTGACAAATATCAAAGATTGGCTTGGCGTAGTAACTTTGATTTTGTATACATTAAATCGCAAATACATTTACATTCCACACAAATCACTGGGATAAAAATAGAAGTATCAACTATTATGGTCACTTGCGCTACTTCTATATCATTCTTGTGTATACACCAGAGAACATTGGAGCGAAACATGTTTAATCTACATTAATTTTGGGTACAGGTTCCTATTCGGTCATTTTCACATATCATGGGCTCCGTCCTTACGACTCTGGGCATTCGAATTTCCATTAACAAATTGTCATCTTGACAATCTGGTACAATCTGTGCCCTTTATCAACTCGTCTTCAATTTACCTCCCGGTTTATGAGACAACAGGTATAAACTTTAAATTTCGACTAGACTAGAATTATTAAAATGTACTACCATCATTTCCCTTATGGGAAAATCTACTACTGAATCTCTGGTTCCAATGTCTTCACGCGGTTCCATAAAAACCACCTAGTCAATAGTTCTAACGTCACTAGTGCATTCTCAATGACAAGCACATGGTAAATGTCTACAGCAGAGAGCATTGCATGGGGTATAATTGGTGAGTAGTACTGGTGACAAAGTCAATAGAGAATCAGTACAGTTTTACTATTGACATTTCCTTCAGGGACAATTCGATGTTTAACCACAATTTAATTAAGAAACGAAGATGACCACTGACTGAAAAACTGGCCATAAGACAACAGTGTAGTAACGGGTAACTCGATATCTGGCGCTTGCCTCCTAATAGCCCTCAAAGTGTGACATAAAGTGGGGCTTTAGGAAAAACTTTTTTTTTTTAGAATGTATTTTTTTAAAAAAAGCCTATTTAGTCCTTTTTGTAACAGTCGTTTTTGTAACAATATGTTTTATTTTTTTCCGAAAAGGTAATTTTTTAAAGAGGGGTACTTCTTTTATTTAAAAGCTAATGTTTTTTTAAGAAAAGGTAATATTTTTAAAAAGTAGTACCTTCTGTAAGAAAAAGCCATAAGAAGAGTGACTATGCATTTTTGTACGAAGTAGTACTTTTTTTAAGAACAGGTAATTTTTACGGAAGTGGTAGTCTTTTTAGGAAAAGGTTATTTTTTTTAAAGAAAATTTACTTATTTAAGAGAAGAACTGAAAAGATATTATTTTATTTTTAAGAAATTGTGCTTTTAAGAAAAGGAATTTTTGTAAGAAACGTATTTTTAAAAGACAATGTTTTTTTTGAAGGAAAGGTTTTTTTGTAAAATGTTTTTTTTTTTAGAATTGGTCCTTTTTTCAAGAAAAGGTAAATTTTTAAGAGTAGGTACTTATTTTGTTTCACAAAAAAGGTACTCTTTAAAGAAAATATAGTTTTTTACGAAAAGGCAATCTGTTGTAAGAAAATTCACTTTTATAAGAAAAGGTACTTATTTAAAAAAATCTTCTTTTTAGGAAGAGGTACTTTTAGTAAGAAAATTTACTTTTTTTAAGCAAAGGTACTTCTTTAAGATAAGGTATTTTTGTAAGAAAAGATACTTTGTTTAAGAATGTGAATAGGTATTTTTTTTTGAGAAAATTTACTTTTTTTAATGAAAGGCACATATTTAAGTAAATTTTATTTGTTTTAAACTTCTTACGCTTTAGCTTTTCTAAATTTACTTTTTATTGGGTTCAAAACTACAATATATACTAATTATTGGCATAGATGACAAAAAACCATAGATGGTGAAAGATAAGTGGTGGATTTGAAAGTAAAGGGAAATTTCCTAGATGGCGCCGGAGTAGTGAATATAGGCAAATTTCCCTGGTAACAAAAAGTATTGATAAAACTATAGAACCATGCTTTTTTAATTTTGTATTGTGAACAAATTAAAAAATTTAAACAACAGAATGGAAATAAAAATGATGTTTGAGTGCTTTTTCGTTGCATCCGAGTGAAAAATGGTCGTACGGAAACAGCATGTGCCCTCTGGCGAATATGGTGATTAAGCAAATGAATCATCTATGTTTTTTATTTATCTGTGTCTATGCTAAATATTGGCTCCGCCTAGAAAACTTTCTATTAATTTTTGAGTTGAACGATTGCAAATTTTTTAGATTTTCTGAATCAAATACTTCAAAATGCAGATGTATAAATAAGGAAGTTCATGAATTTAATATTTAAAATTCACTCTTGTTTGAAAATTGGTTACTAGTTGGCATACATGGGGCAAATTAATTGTATGACAATTATATTACCTTTCGAAATGCAAATTGAAAAAAATTTCAATACCATTGGCAATTGTAGTTATTTTCAAAGCATCTCCTTCATATCTGGCACTTTTGGTTTTCAAATATTTTATACAGTACAGGTTTATGAATTTGAAAGTATTGTGAGGCAGTACCTATCCAAGCCACAAACCTCTACATACAAAATACTTTAAAACAGAATTGCCAGCAGTCAAACAAATTCAAAATAATTGACCACAACCTGCATTTGCATTGCCTGAGCAAATGAAAATTCAAAATTTTATAATTTTCATTGCGAACAATGGTGATTCTTTTGCATTTGATAAAGTAATGCAAATTAAAATCCAATGCAAATTAAAAAAAAAACCATGTATGCTAATTGGAAATTTGTAGATGGCAACAAAAAAAATTGAAAAGAAAAATTTTTAAATTGAAAATTGTGTACTAATTGGAAATTTGTAGATCGTCACCATACATGGGGCAAATTAATTATATGACAATTATAATTTGTTGTTTAATTTGAATTTCCTGTCCATATGCAAATTCAAAAAACTTTCAATACCATTGGCAATTGTAGTTATTTTTAAAGCATTTCCTTCATATCTGGCACTTTTGGTTTTCAAATATTTTATACAGTACAGGTTTATGAATTTGAAAGTACTGCGAGGCAATATCTATCGAAGCCACAAACCTCTACATATAAAATACTTTAAAAACAGAATTGCCAGCAGCCAAACAAATTCAAAATAATTAAAAGTATTCCCATATTTCATTACAATTGGCATCTGATTCCACAACCTGCATTTGCATTGCCTGAGCAAATGCAAATTCAAAATTTTATAATTGCCATTGCGAACAATGGTAATGGCAAATTAAAAAAACCCATGTATGAATGTCACGATATTCTGTGTAAAGTAATTTTCCATACGCTACAGAGAACAATTGAAGGCCCCAGGTGGAATAATGTGTTGACTCACTTTTTTTCGAAAACAATACTCTCCTTCCTTTAATTTTTCCATGGTATCTGATTTAAAAAAATTAAAAATTATTTGATTTAAAAAAATTAAATTAAATTTTAATACTTTAAATATCAGATGGTGACTTTGTTGAAAATATTGTTTTTGAAAAAAAGTGATTTAACACCTTCTTCCACCTGGGACTTCAATTGAATCCATCATGACAGGAAACACATGAGTCACATACATTTCATCAGATATTCGAAATCAGTGTTGCCACTGACGGTAGGAACAACATCAGTCACATGCCTCATGATGATGTTTCTACACAAATGTCAGTTCTTGATAATTTTAACAACCAGACTCATGTCATTTCTGCACTCATTGTTAGCATTAAAGACATTTTGAAAAAAATTTACTCAGTTGGCTTCTGAAATCAGCAATTCAATTAGTAATATGACTATGTCCGACTCTTCAGCATAATATACATATCTTCTACATCAACACCTAAGATCTCTAAACCCACTTGTCACAAGAAATGTTGCACAGTATTTCAACCAAACTTAAAATGCCAACCCCCTCTCTGCCTTGTACGTCAGATGTTTTAATTAGACTTTGTGTTGTTTTCTTTCTTTCTAATTATAAGTCACCTAAACTTTTGTTGGCGTTTGTTTTTAGCCACTTTGTGTAGTAGTATCGTATTAATATTTCACGCTGTCGGTCGTTTGCACTGTTTGCGAATGAAACTGAAAACAAAATAGTGAAAAAAGCACGTGATACCGCCGGCAAAAATAGCATTCGTCAGAGCCCTAACTCTGCTCTAAGCTCCTCTCGGTCTCTTTTGTCTGGTACAAATTCGTATAGAAACGTGTAGTGAGTGGATGGAGCGGAGCGACTGTTTGTTGGCTGTTGTTATACGGATCAATTAATGGCATCGCTCGCCGGGGCCTCGGGGATTTTGGCCGGCTGCGAGCGACTGATTCTAAACAAAACAAAACGAAACAACGTTAACAACACGAACTCACGGTTCAAATTTCGTTGGAATGTCAAACAACAAGTGTCTCTTGTCTATCTTGTCTGTCTCTTCAATCAATAGTGTTGATTTTTGTACATCTTTTTATTGTTGTGTTTTTTTGTACAACATTATAATGCTGATTCATTAATGGCATCGGGTGAGTGTACAAAGAAATAAATAAATAACTTTGCAAAAGAAAAAAAAAATTAAATAATAATTATTAAGAAGAAGAAGAATAATGCTAAAATATTAATAATAATCAAATGAGACGAAGAGTTCCAATGTTAATGACTTTGTTTCATGGCGGGCAAACCACCTTCAGACTATTTGAAATCACCTTAAATGTAAAGCGCCTTCTTAAGGGTCATTAAAACTTGTTACCGGGTGTAAATAAAATGTGAATTTACTTCAAATTAATCCAATCACGACTCAAAATTTAGTTTGGTATTTAACGTCCGTAACATCACAAAAGCCGGCATTTTTTTGTTATGACTCTTGGCAATAAAGTGCAATCGGCAAAAATCAGAGAATAATAAATCTGTAAATAAACAAAAAATAAGGTGAATTAGTCAAAACAAACTAAAATTTGAAAAAAAAAAATAAACAAATATTTGTTTACGCTTAAATTTGTGTAGAATTTCGGTTTTATGGGATTTTTTTTACTTTTACAATTTAAACCACATTATTTTTGATAACAAACTTCTTAACAATCTTATAAACAAAGTAATTTAATTGAAAATGCTTTGAAATAACAAAAAAATTAGTAAAATTTTCGAATACTTCAGAGGTCTTTGAGAACTACACTCAAAGAAAAAACTCGTTCCTCCCAAACGAAATCTCAGATAACTGAAGTTCGTTTGGGAACTGTAGTTGGGAGAAACGAATTTTTTGCTAAGCCATACATGTCATTTAGTTTGGGAGAACCAAAAAATGTTTGCAGCAAACGAGTTGTGGAAAACATAAGCTGAAAGAACTCGTTTGAAACAACATGAAACGCATTTGCGATACATGAGTTTATTTGGGAGAACTACGTGAACGGTTGCGATTAATATAAATCAATCAAAGTATTGTTGTTGCAACCGAGCAATAAACGTTTTTTTCTTTGCGTGTACTTTTGTAAAATCCAGCCAAGATGTATTTATTACAGGTGGAAGCGTTAGAACAGCTGATTTAAATTTTTTTCTTGTCGTTTTGGATCGACCTTGTCAAAACCAAGATGTATCTAGTACAGGTGGTAGCATTAAAACAGCAGATTACATTTTTTCTATTTCTTGTGGTTGTTGCCGAATATTACAACAATTCCTCCTGCTATAATCTGAAATAAATACTACTTCACAATTTCGATCAGCTGAATTCCGAGTTCGTATTTACCCCCCACATGAGTAACCCATACACATCGTCGTGGGGAATGTGTAATGAACGTTTACCCATTACCCTCAGGGCAATGGGGAAAATAATGGGTAGATACCCACGACAATGGGGAATTACCCATCACGATTACCCATTACGCTCAGGGTAATGGAGAAAATAAAGGGTAGCTACCCACGATGATTGGTAATGGACTAACCAGGGTAACCCATCCACATTTTTGATCGAAAATATGAAAAAATTAGGAAAAATCTCTATATCTCGGAAACGGAGCGTCCAATCGAAAAAATAACCAATTTTTGCTGGTTTCTAAGGAGTTTTCATAAAGTGGTCCAATTCGTGTGGAAGAATTTGTTTTCGAGAACTCGCCAAAATTAGAAAATCGCTAAAATAAAAAAGTGGCTGTAACTTGAAAACGGCGCGTACAATCGAAAAAATAATAAAAATGTTACTTCGGTAAGAGGCTTTAACCAATGGGTGTCTCCAATATGGCATTACTTTAAAAAAAAAAAATCGCTAAAAATAAAATTTTTCAAAAAAAAATCGCTAAATCGCCCTCATGTTTATATCTCGGAAATGGAGCGTCCAATCGAAAAAATAACCCATGATTGCGCGTTTCTAAGGGTTTTTCATAAAGTGGTCCAATTCGTATGGAAGAATTTTTTTTCGGTGGTAATTTCCCTGAGGGTAATGGTAATTGTGATGGGTAATTCCCCATTTTCGTGGGTAGCTACCCATTATTTTTCCCATACCCTGTGGGTAATGGGTCGAAAATAAACGATCGCTACCCATTCCCCACGGCAATAATAGTGGGTTACCATTACCCACGAAATACGAACCCTGGCTGAATTTGACAATGTCGGCTCCTGAAATAAAAACAAGATGCCTTCAATTCCTACTGCTTCTACCTTGTTTAGTGTGCCATGAATCCAGCAATGTGGTATCGGATTTTTAGTATTTTTATAGAACTAAAATATTTTCAATACGGTCGTACCTGTCATTGATTCCGCTTACGACTCTGACTCAAAAGTTAAATTATCAGGCGAACAGAAGTTTATTATGTACTTCAAGAGTCAAATACATAGTTGCGATGTGATAGTCAGCATGTTTCTGAGCTGATCATTATAGTCGTTTTAAATCTAAATGTGGCCCTCGGTGGAGCAGTATATATAGTACATATGTACGAGGGCGGATCAATAAGTCCGTGACTTCTTGAATGAAACACAGTTTTTTTGCAAAAAAAAAAAAAATTATTGTTAAACATAATCTGCTTTTAGCTCAATACACTTAGTCCAACTTTTCTCAAATGTTTGTATCCCTTCCAAAAAATAGGATTTTCCGAGGTCCATAAAATAGGCATTTGTTTCCACCGAGCCATTTCTTTAGGTTTGGACGTAGGAAATAGTCACTGGGGGCTAAATCCGGAGAATATGGCGGATGAGGTACCAATTCGCAGCCCAGTTGAACAACTCCAAACAATCCTTTGAAGTTGTCACACGATTACGTTTATGGTGAATTGAGAGCAAACGCGGCAACCATCTTGCAGGCAGCTTTCTTACCCCCAACTGATCATTTAAAATCGAAACCACACTACCACATGAAATGTCTATGGTATCAACAATCTCACGTACGTTTACTCTTCGATCGGCCAACACCATATCGTGGATTTTTTCGACATTTGCGGGTGTATTGACCTCAATTGGCGGTCCAGAACGTTCAGCGCCATTTGTATTTGTGCGGCCACTACGAAAGTCAGTAAACCTCTTTTTTACCACTGAAATCGCTGGTGCAGAGTCCCTATAGTATTTATCAAGCATTTCCTTGGTTTGATTGACGGTTTTTTTTTCACAAAAAAGAATGTTTAATAAGCACTCGAAATGAACTTTTTTCCATTTTTAAAACAGGTGTTAAACGCTCAGTAACTGACGGAACTTGCTCAAAATTTGACAGTAGTTTATTAACAGGTGGTACTTGAAGGGAGCAGTGTTGCATTTCATATAACTACGAGGGAAGTTCGAAAAGTCACGGACTTATTCATCCGCCCTCGTATATAAAGGGTGTCTCAGTAAGAATGCACTTTTTAATTTTAAAATAAAAACACATATTTTTGAGACAGTTATGATTTTTTTATTGTAATGTAAAGAAGACATGTTCCGATAGTATAGAATAAACTATCCCTCAAATGGCCACCATGGCTCTGACGACAGGCCAATACTATTTTCACGAAAATTTCCGTGACTTTTTCACAGAGACGTGGCTGTATATCACCGTTGACGCCTTGGATCTCGGATTTGAGCTCAGGAAGTGTTTCTGGTTTATTCGCATAAACTAGAGATTTCACAAAACCCCAAAGAAAGAAATCGAACGGCGTTGAATCGCATAATCTTGGAGGTCAGTTGACGTCAGAATTTCTTGAGCAAATTTGTTCTGGAATAGTTGCTGCAAAAAATTGATTGTATCATGCGCGGTGTGGCATATGCCGCAGTCTTGCTGAAACCACATGTCGTCCAGATCCATGCCATCCAGTTGAGGCCACAAGAATTCCGTTATCTTTGTCGAGATTCACTGGGTAGTGCTTCCTGGAATTTTAAATTGTTGAGAACGATGCCGAATTGATGTTTTCGGGTTTTCGGCGAAACTCTCGTTTACAGCAGCAATGTTTTCTAGAGACCGACCGGTGCGTTGACGCACAGGAGTCTCACTGTCCATAACCGATCCAGTGTCTTAAAATTTTTTTGATCACTTTTCGAATGGTTGACACATTAGGTGCACTTCTCGTCTAAAAATTCTTCGAGGTTTGCGAGCGGTTTCAGCATAACTTTCCAACATTTTTATAATAAGTTTTCACAATTTTAACGCGTTGTTCTTTCGTAATGCGCTTCATGTTTAATAATCGGAATAAAAATATGTGACAGCTGCCAAATTTTAGAGTTGCCACTTGCACAAAAAAATTACACTAAATTTGAAAAGTGAAATCTTACTGAAACGCTCTTTAGGAATATACTTTAGCAAAGAGAATGTACAAGTAGAGAAGAAAAACCACCCCATTGTGGTAAACCTCGACCAGACGACCAGAAGATGTGTACAGTTTGGCAACCCTCGTAAAAGAGAACCAAAAAGTGATCACAATTCACTCAAACGCATCTCTCTCTCGCGTCATATCAAAGACTATCTAGAATTTGACGACCAGAAGATGTGCGCAATTTGCCAACCCTGGAAAGAGAGAACCAAAAAGTGCTCGAAATTCACTCAAAGGCATTTCTCTCTCGTGTCATATCTTGATTATTTCATACTTTTTGCATAATTTATGTAATTTGACTTCAACTTGGTTGGAATTTGTATGGTTGTATACAATAACACTATCAAAAAGCTATTCGTGTATTGAAATATTCAATGAAGAGAGTAAGAGAGAGAGAGAGAGAGCAGAGAATGATTAACGTTTCACCCGTTTTATTTGTTAGCATTCAAGTGGAGAGAAATTTTGACTGTCTACTTTAGTACAACGTTTTTGGAGGCGGACTTAGATTTCAGCGGGCCCTAGACAATAACGACGTCACGGATACCTAGAAATTATCGGTGGTAAAAACCAAGGCAATCAGAAATGCATCAACCGATACTAATTGCTTACAACTTTCCAGAAAACATTTTAATCTTAAGTGAAATTTCAAGTTATTTCATTACAGCCGGGGCTATTCCCCGGGCCCCAAGTTCAAGGACGTCGATCCAAAAAGTTATATAATATCCTATCGTAGTTTAATATAGAATTTTCGACCTTCAACTTTTTGGCACCTGATCATCAAACCTCAAACGGTTCGAAGTAAAATCACAAAAAATGTTCTCACTTCCAGAGCATATGCGTATCAGGGTGCAAAACGAGATTCACATTCTCAGATTTATCTGACAGATATATCAGATGGGGTTTTCGACTGCAAAAGTATTGGGTTGGCAAGAAAGTAATTTCGATTTTTTTTCAAAGTAATTTCCAATTATTTTATTCAAATAAATAAAAATAAATGGTTTCCCGTTACATCCCATGAAGGGATTAGGGAGATCTTCTCAAACACAGTTCCAGTTTTACACTCACTGATTGGGACCTACAATTTTACACTGGTTCCGAACTGTATTTTGAGAAGATTTTTCCTGGCTAAATACGAAAGATATTTAAGATGGTCAGAGCAGGGATCGAACCCACGTACTCATGAACAAGAGCTGCGCACACTACCATTGCACTACCGACGGCCTCAAATGATTAATATTAATTAATATTTAAATTCACATAATGAATATTAATCTATAATGTGGGTGCCATTATGGTCAATGACTTTCTGCCATCATTCAGGCAACTGGTCCGTTCTACAAATATAATCGATAACCTCTGTTTGTAGGTCCTCTTCAGTATTGAAGGATTTTCCATTCAAAAAGTCTTTTAGACTCCGAAATAAATGAAAATACAAAGCTGCCAGATCGGTACTATAAGGTGGATGTGGCACCCCTTCCCATCCAAGCTCCAATATTTTTTGCCGAGCCTGCAAAAATGGATGAGGCCTAGCGTTGTGGTGATGGAAAACCAAGCCTTTGCGATTTACCAATTCAGAGCGCAACGGTTTAATGATTGAAGGGAAGCGAACTTGTGGAAGTTACAAGTTTTAACGTCAACATAAGTATTCTCTTGCTGAGGTTTGACAAACACAGCTGAAATTGTTACTGTGAATGTTCAAAATATGTAAATATATGAACATCGTGAATGCAGAAAACTAAAAATGGAGGATTTTGTTCGTTGTTGCTGACAGAAGTTCGTTTCCTCATTGAAGACGCGCAAAGAGAAACCTCAGATGAGATGGATAACAAATCCATTCGAAATAGAGAAACCAAAATTTGTACTAAACGGGTTTGAAAAATTTTTGCTTTCATTCGACTTGAAACGACAAGATTGTGGAATCCAAATCAAATTTCTTTCGCTTAGAACACTAACGAAAGCTTTCGTTCGAGATAGACAAACAGGCTGTTAATTTTTGGTATTATTTTTTACAATGTCAATTTATATCGCACTTGAGAAAATACCCTTTACAAAGCTTAGTTCAACATAGTGTTTGAGCAGTAAATGCTGCATGCACTCTCTGTCATCAGCCACCGTGGAAGCATGTAAACTTTTTACGTCGAGTGTCCCACAACGGTGTTGCCCCGTTTTCTTACTCTTAACACGATTTCAATTTATATGTGGCAGCTATGAGAGAGCAATATGAGAACAAAATTCTCATGGTACCCTGTCTAAATGAGGCCCACGTAATTACATTTATTGTACTTTTGTTAATTTCTTAATATAATTTCACAAAAATTACACTTTAATTACACTGTGCGACACCAAAAAATTATGGGGTTCTGTCAATGGATTCTGGTAGAAAGGTAAAAAAAAAAAAATATACGTGTATCGGCGTTTTGCCAGATCTGATCAGAATTTTATTTTAGGGCGGGTCAAAGTTTTCGCTCCTCGGAACTTTCCTGCAACATATCGGCATGCAAAATTGTGTGTTCTTTACTTCTGAGGTACAAAGTATGTTCAAAAGTTTTATAGAAAAGATGCAGATAAACATTTTTGTGGAACAAATTAACCCTCTAGCTGTCACGTATAACCATAATTTTTACTTTTTTTTATGAAAACTCGCAAAAAAACTGCTCCAAAATGACGGGGGCCGTGGTCGAAATGTTCTACAAAAATGATCGCCATAAAATTTCACTATATGTGTCCGAACGCTCCAAAACACAAATCTTAGCCCAAGTGCTAGATAATAAGCAAAAACTAACTGCCTGCTAAGGGTTAATGATGAATTTTGTCATTTTGCTGTTTCCATCAAAAATAGTCCACATACATAATATAATGAATTTTATCATATTTCATCTTATATTGAGTGTTGCACATTCGTGTTGTATGTTCGTGTTGCTCAGTTCGTGAGTGTGCTCGACGAAGAACTCGATTGTTGTCGATTTCGATTTTTCGTGCATAGGCCGAGGGTTTCTCTGGCACAGATGATCGAAAAGGTACTAGGGAAATGATGTAGAATGAGAGACCAAAGAAGACATACAGATTATAGATCATGCAGCAAACTAAGTTTAAAAGTGTTTGATTGATACTAATGACAGCTAAATTATGCTGTTTGCATCGAACCAAAATACGCATTCCCTTTTATTTCTGCCCATATTAGGCCAATCAAAGAGTAAATTACCAAAGCAACTCAAACTGGATGAGTGTTGCACATTCGTGTTGTATGTTCGTGTTGCTCAGTTCGTAAGTGTGCTCGAGGAAGAACTCGATTGTTGTCGATTGCGATTTTTCGTGTATAGCCAGGGCATAGACGAATACATACATAGATACATTTATTCTCTCATCTGACGTTTCATTTCACACTCTTCGTCGTAGGTTTGTGGAAATGAGAGAAATTAAATTTAAAATTAACTTACACCAGGTGGAGTTACAAAATATGTTCACTTAACTTTTTCATGTCGTTTTGGTGTAGAACTGAAAAATTTAAATATATTTTGCACTTTTTTGTTGACTTTTATCGTTGGTATACATTTATATTGTATTTAACACAACTATTTTGCCACAAAAACACGAAATTCGGTTGTTGTTCCTTTGTTGGACGTTTTTTAATATTGCCTCTATCTGGTATTATTGAACCCATGTTTTCCACTATCCAATGTTTACTTTCCACCGTACCTATGACGTTTAATTTATTGAGAGAATAAATCTATCTATGTATGTATTCGTCACTTTTTAACTTACGATAGTTAGCTGCATGGTCTATAATCTGTATGTCTTCTTTGGTCTCTCATTCTACATCATTTCCCCAGTACCTATTCGATCAGCTGTGCCATAGAAACCCTCTTAATGGGCTCTACCTCGTCGTCATTGAGAGAACACGAAGAGAGGCATAGAAGCTCTTTTGTATTGCTCTGTGGTATAGTATCTCCTACCGAGCGGCTGAGTTTTGTGTTCGTCGCGACACTTGATCCGCGTGTTGAAAAGCATTGGATCGAGAGTTTGGGGCACTCTTTGGATGCTGGTATTCCATGATTAGTAATATGATTATATGATAGTATTATGATTATACTGTGATTGTTTTTTTTCCGTAAATGAACATAAACTCTGCAGTTAAATCGTAAGCAACTTTAAGTGCTAAAAAGTTATTAACCCGATTTCTCATTTTGGATATGATCTATAAAGTGGCGAGTATTGCAATTGCAGAGGCGTTGCTTTGATTACTCATGTGGATTCATGTTGTAGACAATACGCGGATATGATTTAAATTGTATTCAAGTTGTGGACAGAGCTACTCAAAATCAAGTCGACTTTGCTAAGCAGATTCTGGACACCCCACGTAATTGATATTAATTACATTTCCACGCTGTTTTTGCTGCCTCTCCTGTACGTGTTTGAAATCATGTTTAATTTAATTAAAATTATTATTATTTTTTGATTCAATATCATGATTTTGTGAAGGGGAAAACTATAAAAATTTAATTAAAAACTGATAACATGAAAGTAACTAAGTGAGGTAGTTAGGTTGAACTAGCAACTCGAGTTAACTCGGACCATTTGTTTAGACACTTTTCGGGTTTGCAGGAATCAGAGAATCACAAGTTGAACAAAGTGTATTTATGGTGACATAAATGATATTTTTATGAAAGGGATGGGATTTTGGCCTGAGTTTTAAAATCACTTGAGGGTTTTTGTTCTGCTACAAAAATCTAGAATTTTTTTCTCTCTGATTCATATTTCAGATTTTCGATTCTTTGCCAAATTATTTATATTTTTTTTATTTTATCTGTTAATCAAACAACTTTTTATTTATTTATTTACACATCAACATTTTCGTTGTTCATGCTCCCATGGAGGTGAATTGAAGCATTATTGTTTTCTTAACTTTTTTGTTTTATTATTTTCTTGCAAAATTCCAGTGAAACTTTACGCTTATGTAATTTTCCATTTTCGGCTGCTTTTGTCTTGGCAGAAAACAGAAAAAAAATATGATTTCTTACTTCTTGGAATTTCAAGTGACTTGGTTGGGGGATTTCATAACTCGTTTTCTATTGTTATTTTCAAATCGAATTTTCCTTCCTAGAGCTTTTCTTTCACTTCATGTTTTCCAAACAATGAATGTGTGTGAATGGGTGTCTGTCGCATAGTCATGTTCAGGCTCATGATTTTTCATTGGAGGAAAAGAAAACTTTGGGTTTTGTGGGCAATTATTGAGGTAAATGTACCATTGAAATTTGGTGGTGGTCGTGGCATAGATGTAGTTGGCTTTTTGAAGAATACGGATGGTGGTATGATATGGTAGGTAATGATTTGTATAAGAATTGCTACTACAATGGTGAATAATGCAATATTTTTTGTGGCTCTCTAAACTAATGTGTTTCAAAATTGCAAGGTGGCGAAAATTGCAACTACTGCGAACGAGTTCCTGCTCACAATTTTCACCTGTGACCTTTCTTACCTGAAAATCCATCAGAAACTCTTTTGCGCCCAAGCTAATCGCTACAGCTTCATATACGAAAAATATAAAAACCTAAATCAATATCCGCTTACCTTGAATTTTGTCTCCTTGTTAACAAGTTTGTGTCTTATTCAATGGTTTTCTCATACCCCCCTCGTTTGGTTTTTATTTTATTTTTTACCTGTACATCATGTAATCATCGTAACGACAATGAGTTTGAAAATTTGGTGGTTGTATTTTTCTTTTCGTGGCACCAACAACGAATTTTGCCAAAATCCTCAAAATTTATGCAGTCGCCTCCATGCGATATTTAGTTGGTAACGTTGCAACTATTGCTGCTGCCGCCGCTGCCAACCACCACTATGTCTTTTGTCAAAAGTAGTTTCCAGTTACGAAACCACATACTACAATAATGAACATGTTTTTTTTTCTTGTTTATTTTTGTTGGTTCCGCTTAATAGTAAAGCGTCTTTCTTTTCCAGCTTAGATGCCTTCAAAGCTGTTGGATTAATTGTGTGCATTTTTGTTTGTATGAACAAATAGTTCAGTGACCCACTGTTGATGGATGGAATTTTGCATCATAAGAGTAGATTACAGCAAGTGGATTTTGGTTTTGGTAGTAGCTGGGTTACATGGTTCGTTTTCAGTTGGTTGGTTGCATGCATTCCATAGTTGCAACAAAACAAATCATCGTTGCCTTGTCACATTTCACACACGCAGCACCACACAACGTCGTCGCATTGCAATGGGTGTGATTCTGTAAAACGCTGTGGTTATTTTGTAAAACGCGGCGGTTATTTGAAATCATGACAGTTCATTTTAAATCGCAGATTGTGACGGAATTTCTTTGTCGTTAAAAGTGTGTGTAAAATTTTTGTTCTAAAATTACCATTACATATTTTAAAGAACTACATATCGTTAGCTGAAACGCAAAACAACGTAACATTTGATTACAGGAGCAGAAAACGAAAAAAAAAAAAAAAAAAAAAAAAAAAAAAAATGGTTTCCCATTACATCCCATGAAGGAATCGGGGAGAGCTTCTCACAACCAGTGAGCTGTGCGCTTTATAGTTTTGTACTCACTGATTGGGACCTACAGTTTTACACCGGTTCCGAACGGTAATTTTGAGAAGCATTTTCATGGCTAAATACTCGATAGTGTCGCCGTCGAAAGAAATTTAAGGTGGTCAGAGCAGGGATCGAAACCAGGATCTCAAGTACGAAAGCAGAAAACGAACGCTTTAGCAGAAAACGAACGCTTAAAAAATGGTAAGGAATATAGTTTTGGCAGCCACACTTCCGGTTCTTACCTCGAGAAAGGTCTTACCTTGAGCAAAAGTCGAAAATATACCTGCCAAAACAGTATTCTTTGGCATTTTATAATGTTTTTCAATTCCTCTGTAAAAAAAATGGAAATTGTAGTTACGTTGTTTTGTATTTCGGCTGACGATATCTAAACGCATTCGTGTCTTATAAATGGTGTCCAAAACTGTACGCAAGTTTTTGTTTGAACCTTCTTTAAACTTTATACGTCCACAGAACAATTAACTGAATTAGCCGTAACCGAATTTGTCACAACCACATAAGATATCATCACATTAGAATTAGAGATTGTCACAACCTATTATAGGTTGTCAAAACCTATAAGATGTCATCACAACCTCTAAAATGTTCACCACAACCTATTAGAGGTTGTCACAACCTATAAGAGGTTATCACAACCTATTAGAGGCTGTCTAAACCTATTAAAGTTTGTCACAACCGGATTAGGGATTGTCACAACATATTCAAGGTTGTCATAACCCATTAGAGGTTGTCACAAACTATTAGAGGCTGTCACAACTTATTAGAGGCTGCCACAGCCTATTAGAGGTTGTCACAACCGCATTCGAGGATGTCTAAACCTATTAGAGGTTGGCTAAAAATATTGCAGTTTGTCACAACCGCATTAGGGATTGTCACAACATATTCAAGGTTATCAAAACCTATATGATGTCATCACAACCTCTAAGATGTCATCACAACCTATTTGAGGTTGTCACAACCTATAAGAGGTTGTCTAAACCTGTTAAAGTTTGTCACAACCGCATTAGGGATTGTTACAACATATTCAAGGTTGTCATAACCTATTAGGGGTTATCACAACCTATTAGAGGTTGTCACAACCTATTAGAGGTTGTCACAACCTATTAGAGGTTGTCACAACCTATTAGAGGTTGTCTAAACCTATTAGATGTTGGCTAAACCTATTGGAGTTTGTCACAGCCGCATTAGGGATTGTCACAACATTTTAAAGGTTGTCATAACCTACTAGAGGTTGTCACAACCTATGACAGGTTGCCACAACCTATTACAGTTTGTCACAACCACATTAGGGATTGTCACAACTGCATTAGACGTTGTCACAACCGCATTAGGGGTTATCACAATCTATTAGCGATTATCAGAACTTATTAAAGGTTGTCTCAGCCTATTAAAGGTTATCACAACCTACTAAAGGTTGTCACAACCTGTTAGAGGTTGTCACAACCACATTAGAGGTTGTAGCAACCGCATTAGAGGTTGTCACAACGTATAAGAGGTTGTCACAACGTTCTGGAGGTTGTCACAACGTATAAGAGGTAGTCCCAACGTATACGAGATTGTCACAACGTATACGAGGTTGTCACAACGTATAAGAGTTTGTCACAAAGACACAAGATTACCTTCGAACTTGACCTTGAGGTTGCCACAACCACATTAGGGGGCGTTTCAACCTATTGGAATTTGACACAATCTATTAGAGGTTGTCACAACGTTTTAGAGGTTGTTACAACATGTAACACAACATGTAACATGTTGTCACAACCCTTTAGAGGTTTTTACAACTGCATTAGACGTTGTCGCAACTGCATTAGAGGTTGTCACAACGTATTAGAGATTGTCAGGACCTATTAGAGGTTGTCACAACCTAATAGAGGTTGCCCCAACCGGATTAGGGATTGTCACAACATATTCAAGGTTGTCATAACCCATTAGAGGTTGTCACAAACTATTAGAGGCTGTCACAACTTATTAGAGGCTGCCACAACCTATTAGATGTTCTCACAACCGCATTCGAGGTTGTCTAAACCTATTGGAGTTGTTACAATCGCATTAGGAATTGTCACAACATTTTAAAGGTTGTCATAACCCATTAGAGGTTGTCACAACCCTAGAGGTTGTCACAACCGCTTTAGGGTTTGTCACAATCTATTAGAGATTATCAGAACTTATTAGAGGTTGTCTCAGCCTACTAAAGGTTGCCACAACGTTCTTGAGGTTATCACAATGTATAAGAGGTAATCCCAACGTATACGAGATTGTCACAACGTATACGAGGTTGTGACAACGTATAAGAATTTGTCACAACCACACTTGATCACCTTCGAACTTGAACTTGAGGTTGCCACAACCACATAGAGGTTGTTACAACGTGGTAGAGGTTGTCACAACGTATAAGACGGTGTCACAACGTATAAGAGGTTATCACAATGTATAAGAGGTTGTCACAACCCATTAGAGGTTTTCACAACTGCATTAGACGTTGTAGCAACTGCATTAGAGGTTGTCACAACGTATTAGAGATTGCCAGGACCTACTAGAGGATGTCACAACCTACTAGAGGTTGTATCCTACTAGAGGTTGTCACAACCTACTAGAGGTTGTCACAACCTACTAGAGGTGTTCACAACGTATTACAGATTGTCAGGACCTATTAGAGGTTGTCACAACCTAATAGAGGTTGCCACAACCGAGTTAGAGGTTGACACAACCGTATTAGAGGTTGCCATAACCGTACTAGCGGTTGTAACAACCGTGTTAGGGGTTGTCGTAACCTTATTAGAGGTTGTCACAACCTTTTTATAGGTTTTCATAACCGTAATTGATGTTGTGGGGATTAGATTCAGTCGTTAATTCGGTGGCAACAGCCGAATTTATGGTTAGTAACGCTGGTTGTTTTTTTAGAAATAGTTTAAAAATAAAGAAGTGTTTTCAAACAAAATCGTCTTCCACTATGAGGCAGTTTAATTTCATCTTGATGACTTTGTGAATCGTCAAAATTATCGCATTCAGGGTTCAGAAAATACACGAGTGATTTATGAGAAACAAATGCATCAACAACGTGTCACTATTTGATGTAGATTTTGGGCTGGAACTATCAGAGAAGCATTTTTCTTCGAAAATGCGGCTGGTGGGTCAATAACTGTTAATGGTGCACTGTAGCGACATGTTAATCTAGTTTTGTTGCTCCTCAATTTTATTGTATGGATGGGGGCAGCATATGGTTTCAACAAGACGGTCCACATGCCATACATCCCGAATTTGTATTCGTGAAATTTGGGACACCCATTATTACCACAATATTAAAAGGTAAAATATATTCGCAGATCTGACGTCAGCTCCAAATTCAATATAGAATATAGTGCAACTTTTGAGTTAAGTGAAAGAATCGGTTTCGTAAAATCAACATCCAATATGTAGGTAGAAGCAACTCTCTTTGACAGTTGCCTCCCGATCTGATACCACGGGACGTCATAATTCCCTCCAATCGCTTAATCAGGAAAGTGACCTGATGTAGTTAAGGGACGTTAAAAGTCGTCTGTTTTCCCGTTCCTTTGTCCTCGGATATAGATGAGAAAGAGAGGTAAATTAGTCCCTGACAATCCTATTTTTAAAAAAATAATATATATATACACTCCCATTACATCCCACGTAGAGGCTGGGGAGAGATTGGGACTACAGTTTTGCACCTATTCCGAACGTGTCATTGACAATCTTTTTCATGGCTAATTACTCGATAGTGTCGCCTTTACTAAGCAAGGTGACAGTCGCCGAAAGAATTGTGAGGTGGTCAGAGTTGACATCGAACCCACATTATCATGTACAAGAGCCGCGTACAATAACCGTTGCACTACTCAAAAAACTGCTACATATATTAAGATTCACGACGTGAGTGTTAAATCCGAATGTCGCCATCTTATACATTCCGTTAACTCCTCTCTGAAACCTTCAGGTAGGTGAAGGTACCGATCACTATTTAGGAGCTTGATGATGAGTCCTACTCCCGTTCTTCCATCCGTCATAGCTTCGACAGTATATGAATTCCTCTCTCGCCATCGACTAGGAAGCCCTCCGTCTATGACTACCTTCTTGGGATAGTTGTATAGCAGAATACCATTACCATTTTCCCTGTATCCCATGTATTTCCATTTTCCCAGGTATCGTTGTGAAAATCCAACATGGTGAAAAAGCCCTCTGTAAAAAATTCTCTCAAACACATGCTGCAGGAACCATGTCTATGTTTGGAACACGCTTCAAATATTCATATATATGGAAGGAAGTCTTAAACTTACTTATATTTAAATGCAAACATTATCATGTTTACTTGCAAAGATGTATACTTTCACGTGGAGCCGTCGAAGCATACGTGTTATCTCCTAAGCGAACGATTGGCGACTGAATGCATGAAACTAAAACAAAACACTCAATTCATTTACACACGTATTCAGGAATGTTTATAAATCACTGACTGAAAGAATAATGCTAAAATACAGTTATACACTTCCAATAACATTAACTAAGGCTGAGACAATCGCTCTTGGCCTCTCTTTTGTTACTTTGCTCTCGACAGAGCATAGCGGCAATAAAATTATGTAAACAGTGCACCAAACACAGTTGTATTTGTATCACAAACAAAGCTGTATTTAGATCACAAACACGTATATTATAACATATTAATATCATTGTGTCTCAAACATGTAATAGCAAACACAATGTGTTTGGACACAAGTATACTATATTTGTGCTTGCGAATAGATTTTATTTTGGGCTAAGCAAGCCCTCTCTCGAGTGACAAAAGTCCAGCTACACCAGACTCTCATATAACCTGTCTTGTTTTATGGCACAGAATCGTGGGTCTTATCGCAAGTAGACGAATCTTCTCTAGAAGTCTGCGAATAGGAAACACAATGTGTTTGGACACAAGTATACTATATTTGTGTTATGTTATTTTGGGCTAAGCAAGCCCTCTCTCGAGTGACAAAAGTCCAGATATACCAGACTCTCATACAACCTGTCTTGTTTTATGGTGCAGAATCCTGGGTCTTATCGCAAGTAGAGTCTGGGAGTCTTCGAAAGAAAAATATTCTGAAAAATTTATGGGCCTATAGTGCACAACTGCGAGTATCGGTGACGCATGAACCATGAGCTGCATGAGCTATTCCCAGACATTGGCATAGTTAAGCGAATCAAAATCGATTTAAAAACAACAACAAAATCACGCGATTGCGCTGGCTAGGCCATGGCAGTAGAATGGATGACGACGAACGAAGGGTTTTCGAAACCGAACTCGAAGAAAGACGAAAAATAGGAAGACCAAGACTCCGCTGGAGGGATCAAGTTGAGGAATCTGCGTACACTAGGTATTATCAATTGGAGGATATGGAAAAGATCGAACTTGTTGGCGAAATACGTTATTCTCGTTTTGTAAGGTCCCTGAACCTCCCTGGGTTGTTCGAGGAAGTATAAGCAAGCATAATATATTTGTGACAAACTTTTTTATTTTTATAGCAGCCCGACTTCCAGAGTATATAATGCTAGGCGGTGATGACGTTTCGTCGTAGTCAGAGGTCAATTTCTCAATAATTGTTTGTTTAGTCAGTTGCCCCAGGTTTAGATTCAGATTTCTGGAATAGAGTTTATAACTCACCCCAGTAGGAAACGTTTGAAATACGAGGGCGGTTCAAAAAGTCCATGACTTTTCGAACTTCCCTCGTAGTTATATAAAATGCAACACTGCTCTCATCAAGTACCACCTGTTAATACTCTCCTGTCAAATTTTGAGCAAGTTCCGTCATTTACTTTTCGTTTAACAGCTGTTCAAAACATACATATTATTTTTTGCAAAAAAACATCATTCAAACCAAGGAAAAACTTGATTAATACTATGAGGACTCTGCACCATCGATTTCAATGGTAAAAAAAGTGGGTTACTGACATTCGTTGTGGTCGCACAAGTACAAATGACGCTGAACGTTCTGGACGGCCAATTGTGGTCAATACACCCGAAAATGTCAAAAAAATCCACGAAATGGTGTTGGCAGATCGAAGAGTAAAGTGCGTGAGATTGTTGATGCCAGAGGCATTTCATACGGCAGTGTGGTTTCGATTTTAAATGATCAGTTGTGTTTAAGAAAGCTGTCTGCAAGATGGGTGCCGCGTTTGCTCACAATTGACCATAAACACACGTGTGTAATCTCAGTGACAAAATTCTATGAATTGGGCTACGAATTGGTACCTCATCCTCCATTTTCTCCGGATTCAGCCCCCAGGGACTATTTCCTATTTCCAAACCTAAAGAAATGGCTCGGTGGAAAGAGATTTAGCTCCAACGATGAAATTTTTGATCAAACAAATGCCTATTTTATGGACCTCGAAAAATCCTATTTTTTGGAAGGGATACAAAAATTGGACAAACGTTAGCTCAATACACTAAAAGGAAAAAAACTGTGTTTCATTCAAAAAGTCACGGACTTATTGATCCGCCCTCGTTTTACAAAAAACATAACCAGTGTGTCCGTCGGTGGTGCAATGGTTAGTGTGCGCGCCTCTTGTACATGAGATCCTGGGTTCGAACCCTGCTCTGACCACCTTAAAAAAAAATTTCTTTCGGCGGCGGTCACCTCACATAGTGATGGCGACACTATCGAGTATATAGCCATAAAAAGCTTCTCAAAATACCGTTCGTAATCGGTGTAAAACTGTAGGTCCCAATCAGTGAGTGAAAACTGGAAAGCGCACAGCTCAGTGATTGTGACAAGTTCTCCCCGGTCCCTTCATGGGATGTAATGGGAAACCATTTATTTATTTATGGTTTCACAAAAGCTTCGCAGTAAGCTAATTTTTAATTAATTACTTGGCGCGGCATAAATTCTTGCGTTTGTATTGCCGTTTAACCCCAACTATTGGCGCATTATTTTTCTTTTCAAATTTGTTAAGCTGTAATGCTATATTACCGCTTTTAAACAAACCTGTTGTCATATACGGTTTATCAATTTATAACACACTAATTGTGCAACATTCGATATTTCACATTGCGTTTTACAAAATAAGGCCCTCCGAAACATTTACCGCAAAATGTTGCAAATTAATCATATTGCATGGTTTTTGGTGTGTTTCGTTTGGAATTTTATCAATTTCAGGTTTCGTTGATGTGTTTTTTTTTCATTGAGTTTTGTGTAAAATCTTTAATTTTATATTTCGTTTTTGTAAACATCTCGTCGCGCTTCCTTTCCTCCTGTCATCATTTTGTTTTTTTGCTGGTGGAGTAAAAGTTTATTTTTAGCTGCGTTCCACGAATTTTTTTGTACAGATTTCACGTGCCACTTGTGTAGGCACAACCACCATCGTCGACGCCATCAAGTCTACTTATAGTATATGGATGAATCGAAGCATCCATCCTCAAGAGTCGAATTCAACAAACGACCCCTTTTCATCTGTAACTTAGCAGAGGAGAAGGAGGAGGCTTAACTTGTAGATGGGGTTTTGGGTTTGTATAATATTTATATGATGCAAAAGTGCGCAAGTGCCGCACTAAAGAGCGACCTATTTAATAAATCGGATATTCAAGATTTCTTCTTCTCTTTCTGTAGTAAACACACCTTTTGGCCCCAGCTGAACTCGTCTGAACTCAACTGACATCGATGATGTTGTGGTTTTTTCTTTGTAGTTGTTACTTGGAAATTATTTTTTTTTTCGTAGTCCACTGCTCATTATTATTTTTACATTAATTTTCACTGTAATTTTATACAATGCGCCACCCTCGATTGCCATCCTCCTCTGCCAAAAGTTGCCATTGCAACACACCCATATGATTTCTGCGTTATTTGTCATAATAATGACGACACTTATCCTCAAGTGCTGACCATCAGTCATATCTGTCGATATTACAAGTCATGGCCGAAGGATTGTTGGTGATGTGATGATGTGTGTGATGGAGGTGCTGGTCATATTCTTAATGATATCAACATTAACTGTGTCATTAAGCATACACACTCAAGTATCTGTTGTATATTATAAAAGCTCTTGAATTTTAATGAGCTTTAATAATATGTTCTTTTGTGTTGCCATTAGGATTAGAGACAAAGACAGCGTTGTAGGCTGATGCCGATACTTGACCAAATATCTTTCATTGGTCTTTATTGTTTTTTTTTTTTTAAATATTTCTTTTAGAAAAAATACATTTGGTTGATATTTTAATGGCAAAAGTTTTTTGAAGCTTTTGATGGTTCAACAGAAAGCTTTTGTCCAAAGCTTTATTAAAATCCAATTTTAAACTGCAAAATTTACGAAAATTTTACAATCAAATTGACATCAAAGCTGACAGGAAATTTTAATATTAAATGACATTTAAGTGACAAACATGGTGGATGCCGGTGGTGCAATGATAGTGTGCGCGACTATGGAAATTGATTACGTGGTTTCGATCCCTGCTCAAACCACCTTACATTTCTTCCAACGGCGGCCACCTCGCTTCGTGCCGGCGACACTATCGAATAGTTAGCCATGAAAAAGCTTGTCGAAAATACCGTTCGGAACCGGTATAAAACTGTATCATTGAGTGTAAAACTAGAACGCTCACAGCTCACTGGTTGTGAGAAGCTTTCCCAAATCCCTTCATGGGATGTAATGGAAAATTATTTTTTTTCAATTGACAAACATCGGGCATTAAAGAGTTAATTTAAGTAAAGAATGACCTACTGTGAAACTGAGCCTTAGGACGAGTTTCACATTTATCATTTAAAAGCTCAATTTAAAAGCTCACAGTAAATCTTCATATTAAATGCCATTTAATTGATAAACACGGTATTTAAAGTCCATTTAAATGTAGAATTTTCAGCTGTAAAACTGAGCCTTAGTTTTTCAAAACATTATTTGTTTTGTGTTATTTGCGAGGAAAGTAAGGGCGAGTTTCGTGATCATCATTTAAAAGCTCAATTTAAAAGCTCACAGGGATTTTTAATACTAAGGGCGAGTTTCACACTCGTCATTTAAAAGCTCAATTTAAAAGTTCACAGAAAATTTTCATATCAAACGACATATAAATGACAAGAATCGGGTATTTAAAGTCATTTAAATAGAGAATTTTCAACTGTGAAACTGACCATGAGATCAAAGAAAATTATCATATTAAATGACAAACATCGGGCATTTAAAGCCAATTTAAACGGAGAATTAAAGTTAATTTAAGTGAAGAAAGCCCAACTGTGAAACTCAGTCTAAATCACTATAAAATTAAAAAAGTTTTCTAGAGCTTTACCCTAATTTTTCAGAGTATGCAACGTGAATAATGCTCAGTTTCGCAGTTGAAAATTCTCCATTTAAATTGACTTTAAATGCCCGATGTTTGCCATTTAATATGAAAGCTTTCTGTGAGCTTTCAAATTGAGCTTTTAGTTGGCGAGTCTGAAACTCGCCCTACGTTGTTTATTCCTTTGTCATAATTCAAGAACATTTTTCTATTTATAAAATACAAATTAAAAATATCGGGATATCGGAATTAGAGGTTGACGCCGATTGTTCCTAATTCGGCGGTGTCGTAGGGACCTTGGAAAACCGACGGCGGCGGCTATTCCTAATTATTGGGAAATTGACCAGGCTGCTGCTGTGCAGAGTTCAATTCTTAGGGAATTTGACCGGCTGCAGTAACCTGTTAGGGAATGGGACTGCCTGTTGTAACGTCTGAATATCACCTGGCCTTTGTTATGCAAAATTGAAATTGTCGTTTGTGTGCACTTTATAATTTGTTGCTGGTTGTGGTTGCAACGTGTGTTGTAAATCAGGACAAGACTATTAATTGATCGATTATATGATAGATTCAACAAAAAGTTTTACGCCCCCGAACCAAGCCGCCGCCAACAGGTTGGAGTAAGATACAAAAATAAATATAATATCTCGCTTTGTTTTCGAGATATAAATATATCTTTTTTCAAAAAATGGAATTTGTTTTATAAAAATTAAATTTTTTGATGTGTTAACATCTATATGCACGGGTAGGGCAATCTATCAAAGTGAACACATGCAAACAATACACAGTGTTAGCATCACATACGTGGTTGTTGTACAACAATAGTCTCTGCCTGAAAATAAGTATGATGGTATTGATGTAGCGGCAGCGAACAAACAAGCAGGTTGTCGTCGCCAAAGAGTACTGAATCAGGGGGTTTCTATGGCACAACTGATCGAAAGAGTACTAGGAAAATGATGTAGAATGAGAGACCAAAGAAGACAGGAACTAAGTTTAAAAATAAATGGTTTCCCATTACATCCCATGAAGGGACAGGGGAGAGCTTCTCACAATCACTGCGTTGTGCTTTTTCCAGTTTTCACTCACTGATTGGGACCTACAGTTTTACGCCGATTCCGAACGGTAGTTTAAGAAGCTTTTTCATGGCTAAATACTCGATAGTGTCGCCGTCACTATGCGAGGTGACCGCCGCCGAAAGACTTTTTTTAAGGTGGTCAGAGCAGGGTTCGAGCTCAGGATCTCATGTTCAAGAGGCGCGCACACTAACCATTGCACCACCGATGGCCGGAACTAAGTTTTAATAGTGTTTATTGATACTAATGACAGCTAAATTATGTTTTATATTGTTTGCATTGAACGAAACTACGCATTCCGTTTGATTTCTGTCCGTTTTATGTCCAACCAAAAAGTAAAATTGGTAAAATAAAGCAGCAAATCGAACTCGATGAAATGGCCTACTACCTCGTCGTCATGAAGAGGCAGCGAAGTGAGTAATAGGGGGCCTTAAGTGTTACTCTATGATTGAATAGTATAGAGAACTCTTGAAAAGAATTGTATGACTCAAAATCACTGGCGATATCTGGCGAATGATTCAAAACGTATTACTCTCTTTTTGTCATAACTTGGTCCATTCATAATTTTGATGTGAAACATTGATGCCGTTTGACACATATATGCTTTTTGTATTGTTTTATGTAATAACATTGTCGAAATGGTGCATTTATATTGAAATATTCTATAAAGAGAATAAGACTGTAATTTCCTTTAAGGCTGTAAGAGATCATGTTTTCTCCGGTTAGTGAAAAAAAATGTAAATGCCGCGGGTGGGATTCGAACTCACATTCGCTGGACGATCGTTTCGATGTAAGACGATATGACTCGTTTGTGCTCCTTTACTCAGACTCTCTGCATGAGAGCGGAAAAAGAGTGCAATAAGTTCTCTATACTATTCAATACTTTTTGTCATCGCTCTGTTTATGACAAAAGAAAATCAATTATTTCAGTGAGCTAAATATTGCTTTATTCATTTTAACAATATTACATCTAATGTTAAAGCAGATGTATGAAAACAGAAATTGCAATAGAAAAAGAGTCTTCAGCACAAAAACTATTCTTTTTTTATTCTCCAATGTAAAAGTTAGTAACGTGTTCATAGAAATCGAACAGGTACCGTGTAACAAAAAGGTGTTACCACATCGTCCGTGAGTTCGAACACTAATTGATTTTTTCATGAATATGATTTTTTTAAATAAACAAAACAATTTAATACAACTATTCGATAACTCACTTATTTATCGAGATATAAGGTTTAATAGATATTTTTTAATAGATATTTGCCATGCAAAAAGTTATAGCTTTGTTTATAAACACCCGATTTTTTGTATTTAAACCGGCAATTAAACGACACATTAAATAATTATATTCGATAAATATTAGAGAACTCGATAACTATGAGATATCAGAAGTTTAAATTTATGAAATCGATAAGTGTTTTTTCTAAATAATTCGGAATGTTATGTTTGACAAATCTGCAAAACTTGAAAATTTTTTTTATAAAAATATTTTTTTTTATAAACTATTTTTTTTTGTAGAAATATTTGTTTTATAAGAATATTTTTTTTTGTAAAAATATTTTTTTTGGAAAAATATTTATTTTTGATTCTTTTTATTTACAGTCTGCTTTACAACAATAAGTAAATTTCATAAACTTGGAACACTAAAATCAGCTGGATCAATATATCCAGTAAAAAAAATTTAAAATATTTTATTGAAGCAACAAAACTTGTTTTATGAACAAACTAACAATTTTTCAATGACAAAAAATGAATTTTTGTGAAAAATTTTTATATCCAGTAAAAAATGTAAAATATTTTATTGAAACAATAAAAGTTGTTTTATGAACAAAATACCAATTTTTCAATGACAAAAAATGAATTTTTGTGAAAAATTTTTTTTTTCGAAAAAAAAAAAAATTTTTTCTGAAAAAAAATATTGCTCTAATTTCATTTCGTGTTGGCCACATTCGGGATACAATTTCTTGTTACACAGTGTATTTTTCCAAATATTATGTTTCACATATGGCAACACATATTACACTGTGAAACAGCGGGTTTCGGGCCTCAACCAAACCAAATAATTGTGAAAGTACTTGGACTTGGTATCACAAAACCCCGCTCGGTTTTGCCCCTATACGTAACAATATTTTTTTACAGGCCGAAGAAAATTTTGGAGGTGGGTCAGTTTCCTCATTTCAGATTGTACTTCAATAAATCCTAAACAGCTTGAAATATTGTATTACAAAATTTGACAATATTGTAGGTATTTTCCCATTTCGCAATTTCCTCTAATATTGAATACATATAGTTAAATATTTAAAGAATATGGTTAAACGCAGCATTTCTACACTAATTATGGAGCTCTAAATAAAATTTTTGTTGATTAGTGTATTTAGAGAAGTTATCAAGAAATTTAGAAACTACAATTCTTTTGAAGGCAGCTACCGCAATTTATTTAGCGTTAGGCAAGAAATGTCGAAACATATCAAATATATGCAATTTTTTATGACGTTTCGTGAAATAATCGATTAACAGTGTACTTTTCCTTAGAAATATATTAGAGGGAATTGTGAAATGGGAAAAGAGCTAACATTTTGTCAAAGGTTGTAATGCAATATTTCAAGTTGATTAGGATTTATTGAAGTAAAATCTGAAGTAGAACCCTGACACAACTCCAAAATTTTCTTCGGCTTGTAAAAAAAAAAAATTGTTACGTATAGGGGCAAAACTGAGCGGGAATGTGTGATACCACGACCAAGTACTCTCACAATTTTTTGGTTTGCTTGAGGCACGAAACAAATTCCTTGCATTTGTGTCACAGTGTTACTGAACTTGGATCATATTTATATAAATAAATGTTTTCATGATGGAGGTTACAGAAAGTAATGGTCCCCGTCTGTTCAATTGAGAGCATAAAAACCTTGAACTTTTCCTCTTGATTTGTTAAACTTAAATAGATTTGTAGTGCGACCAGCGACTTTCCCTTTAAATTCTTGACTATATCTGAAAACTTGCTATATTGATATCTATCTCTATAGTTTGTTGCTTGGTTTTTATCTTTGATGTTCATATTATAGTAAATTATCTAAAGCCTTTTTTCAACAAAACGAAAATCTCTTAAACTAATAAATAAAACATTTATCGAAGTGCAAATATTTACAAAACAATTGTTATTTTCGAGAGCTCCAGCACTCGCTCGATCTTTTGTCTGTTTATTTTTATGGTCTGTATAAATAAATTAATGGAATCAAATTAACACTTTCCTATGTTAATTTTATAATGTGCACCCGTGCCTGGCTGGGGCGATCGATTCAATACAATGGCGAACAATAGGTGTGTAATTTCTCATAAATGTGGTTTGGGGGTTTTTTTTTTTTTGAAGGAGACGGTAGGTACATTAAAGGCGGCATGGAAGTGATAACAAAAAAAGTAGAAGATACGATACTTAAGAGACCAAAACGATGAAGAAGAATGACCCCTTTTTTGCAAACAAAATACTGCGCAAAAGTCAAAGTATTTTTAAATTTTTAAAAATAAATACTTTTGCTTGATTACTACATCACCAGCATTTTTGACTTCCTAGGCTTTTCTGGAAAATCCGCTTTCCAATTGAACTTTTGCTGAACTAAAAAAATGCCTTTTACATAAATCCATTTAATTATCAGTGCAGTTCTTTATCTTCGTTTAAAATCCTCTTGACAAGTGCAGTCTTTACTTGAAATCGAACAAAATTTCCCACTTCAGTGTGAACAGATTTATTTCGGCGTTTCCACATTTTTGTATCGAATACTTTAATCGCCCAACTTGGTAATGGTGTTGCTGGTAGCCCGTACGTACAGTCCAATTATGTCTGTTAAATGTCGTTAAATAGACATTAAAAATGCAGACTTATAGGAGGTTTTAAAAAGAACAGAATAACACTATAAATATGCATGTGTGTGAGGTGGGTATGATAAGCAAGGGAAACATTAAAAAAAATCCATAGAGGATTGAGGAGAGCTTCATGTGGCTATATTTTGATAAGACTATTTTATAACTTTTTACTCGGTAGTGTAAAGCAAGATGACCCTTGCTCCAAAAAATTAACTTAAAAGTGGTTAGAGCGGGACCTGAACCAGCTTTCTCCATGAATTACACTTTCAGCCTTTTAGGGTCATGACAAGTCAGTTCCACGTGTATTTATAACACTTCGCAACTACTCGATATTTTAATCAACGGCGAATACAAGCGCTTATGTTTTACGACATTTCTACAATACACGAGTTCAATAAAAACTGAACACAATACGAGTACGTGGTGAATATTTCTAGCAAATGCACCAGCGTTTCTTCAGCCATCTACCAGCCATCTAACTTTTAGCATGTCCTGGAATTAGCGAAGATTTCAACCGTTTGTTTTGTGATATTCGTGACAGCCTAAAATTATGCAGTATTATTACAGCACTAGTACAGTACCAGAATCAATGAGATGGTTCTCTAAATAATTTTATTGTATATATCTCTATAATTATTATTATAATTAATTATTATTGGAACGAAGTTCCATATCGCACGTTGCGGGATGGGGGCTAAATGAAAAAAAAAATTAATCATCTTTTTCTTAACACTTTTATGCTACAACCCAATACTATCAACTATATATACCTTTGCTTTGGTTTGTTTCTAGACGAACATATGTTGGTAAATTTCTTGTTTAATGGGAAGTTTTCTAGGTGGAGCCTGGAATCAATATTTAGTACAGATTGTAGTTTTGAACCCAATAAAAAGTAAATTTAGAATATAACCTTTAAAAAAAAGAAATTTTCTTAAATAAGTGCCTTTTCTTAAATAAAGTAAATTTTCTCAAATCAAAAAATACCTATTCATATTCTTAAACAATGTACCGTTTCTTAAAAAAATACCTTATCTTAAAGAAGTACCTTTGCTTAAAAAAGTACATTTTCTTACAACCAATTGCATTTTCTTAAAAAACTACCTTTTCTTAAAAGACTAAATTTTTTGTGAAACAAACTAACTTTTCTTGAGATAAGTACCTACTCTTACAAATGTACCTATTCTGAAAAAAACGACCAATTCTAAAAAACATTCCCAGTTCTTAAAAAACCCGTTTCTTCAAAAAAATCCTTCTCTTAAAAAAAACACCTCTTAAAAAAATATATTTTTATTTTTTTATTTTTTTTAAAAGTAAATTTTTTTTAAAATAAAATAATACCTTTTCTTTTCTTAAGATAAGTAGCCTTTCTGAAAATAAGTAAATTTTCTTAAAAAAATACCGTTTTCCTAAAACGAGTACCACTTCTTTTACAAGTACCTGTTCTGAAAAAGTACTTTTAGCCTTTTTAGTTTTTGGCCTAGTGGACTCATCGGTCCCTACTTCTTTCGAAATGAAGCGGGTTACTGTCAACGGAGAGCGGTATAGATCGCTGATAACCACCTTTTTATGACCGAAATTGGAAGAAGTTGATCTTGACAACATCTGGTTCCAACAAGACGGGGCTACGAGCCGCACAGCACGTGCAACAACTGAATTGTTGCGAGAAAAGTTTGGAGATTAGATTATTTCAAGAAATTGTGACATTGAATGGCCTCCAAGAAGTTGTGATTGAAAACCATTACACTATTTCTTGTGGGGTTATTTGAAGTCAGTGCACGCTGAAACGTCTCTCTTGTTTTGTTGTTTGTTTGCAAATATAGCGTGTTTGTAACTTGTCGCAAATGTACTATACTTGTGCCCAACCACATTGTTTTTGCTATTCAATATAACATGTTTGAGACAGAATGATTAGTAGGTTATAATACATGTTTATGAGACCAAAATGTGGCTTTTCTGTTGAAAACCGTTAAAAACAAATACGACACGGACAACAGAGAAACAAAAAAGCAGAAGACCTTAAATTCGTGAAAACAGTGCTTGCAAACATGTACATGTTTCCTGCAATATGTTGCTGGGGCCTATATATTTCAGCGTGTGGGTTTTAGCACTAAACCAGACTCTCTTCAAGCTTTACAAGTCAATATTGAACGTGCTATTCATGACATACCACTTGATTTAGTGGAAAAAGTGCTCGAAAATTGGGTTCATCGAATTCGTTCCTGCAAAAGAAAACGTGGAGGCCATATGAAAGACGTTTTATTCAGAACTTAATTGTATCAATGGTACTTCACATTGAATAAAAAACATTTGAATTTCCTTAACAATTAGTGTGTTTTTAGTGTGTTATCACTCCAATTGGAAACCCAAAAAAAAAAAGTTTATCATTTTACAAAAAGCATCTTTTATAATTATCGTATTTTTCAACGGTCGTCTTAGGCGTGTTGGAACTAACTAGTACATAATAAATAGCGAAAGGAACTTCGTTCCAACCGGGTGTCCTCTGACGCCTCATGTGATTTTTTATAATTATAGGGACTTTAAAATTTAATATTCCAGTCAAATTACGTCGTGAACCGCTTCATTGCTGCTGGCACTGTACAAATGATGTAAATGCAGTAATTTTGGGCATATTTTTAGGCTGTCACGATTATCACACAACAAACGGTTGGAAACTTCGGTAATTAGTGAACATGTAAACAAGTAATATGACATTATACTTATAGATGACCGAAGAGTTCGGCTTCTTTTTGTGACAGTATTGTCAGATGAAAGTTTGTTCATAATGTCTCAACAAAGTAGCTGAGCTTTTTAAAGCGAGTTCATTTAAAACTATATTTATGACGTGATTCTACTATGACACATTTTTCCCAGCAGCGTAAACGCCAAGGCATTCTCACAGTACGCCTGCAAATATGCCTTCTGCGGCAGTTTGTTTACATTCAATTATGCTTTCTCCTAGCAATCATATCTGCAGGCCATCCTCACTCCTTCTACATTGACGAAAAACTCAGTACACATCTCGCTTCTTGATGAAGGCATAGAATAAGGTCTCCTCTAAGAATTCCAAAAGATCCGATAAAGAAGCTTGTTCCCCTTTCCATAAGCAGGCCTGGCGGAGGAGCTTACCTATACCTTCGAAAATACCCCATTGCCATGCACTCTTCCTTTCTTTAAGCAGGCCTTCTAGTGGAAGGCGGAATGAATGCTCTAAGGCATGCACACTTCCCTTCTCAAAGCAGCCCTGTGTGCAGGCCAGCTAAGGTAATGCAAGAGGGATGCTGTAGTTCGTAAAAACCTGTTTCGATTATGTTCGCAATTCGTCGTAGCACAATCATAATATGCGGTAGTCGAGTATATAATACGTTCGACTCTAGTGCTGGGATCGTGTGTTCGATTCCTGAGTCTGTAGATTTAAAAAACACTGTACTTCTAAAATATTGTACAGTTTTTAAAGGAGACAGAAAAGTGTCGGAACATTATAAATATGGAAATAATTCGCATATATTTTTTGTTTTTCCTTAAGCCCTTCAAAAAACCTCTTTTCCAGGACCCCTAGCAGGCCTTCCGTTCCAGTCCTCTTAGGAAGCCTACCATTAGCATGCCTACCAGAATGCCTGAAAGGGAAGGCCTTCTACGAGACCTTTTCTCTGCAGACCAGCTAGCAGGCCTGACAAGAGAAGGGACAATGTGCAGGCATTCCCTTCTTATGGAACCCTATGTTAGTTTGAATGGCGATTGTATTATGGCCGTTGGTGGTGCAATGAGTAGTGTGCGCGCCTCTTGTACATGCGATCACGGGTTCGATCCCTGCTTTGACCACCTTAAATTAATTTCGCCGGCGGTCACCTTGCATAGTGACGGCAACACTATCGAGTATTTAGCCATGAAAAAGCTTCTCAAAATGCCGTTCAGAATCCGTGTAAAAACTGTAGGTCCCAATCAGTGAGTACAAAACTATAAAGCTCACTGGTTGTGAGAAGCTCTCCCAATTCCTGTGTGGGATGTAATGCGATACCATTTCTTTATTTATTTGTATTACATTTGTAGGGTGGGCCTACTTGGCATGCTTTATAGGCCTGCTAAAAGGCATGCAAACCACCTCTTTTTACTCATGGATTTATTTTATTTTAAGTTTGATCCTTAAAATAATTTAAGTGATTGATCCTTTTAAGTTAAATGATATGAAAACGTTTATCAAAAAGCTCTTTACATTGGGCGTGGTAATGCAGGTCTTAAAATTGTACAATTGTCTGTTTTAGCAGAGAAATATTCAATCAAAAGTCAGAATATACTCAAAACAACCCAAGAAGCTTTCTTCGAATTTCCTAGGTGTAAGTTTAGCTTTTTTCGTGAGCTTTTGCAAAAGCTTTTGAATCTTCTTGTTTTACTGCAGTATTGTAAATCGTGTGCTGTAAATGGGAGAAAATATTTCAAAACTATCTTCGCGGGATGTGAAGGGTATTAATTTTTTCGATTTATTTTCACGAATAACAAAATTAGCCGAGTCTCAAATGCAGCTTTAAAAAAGCTTTTGAAGAAAATTACAAAAGTTTGTTTCAATACCCAATGTACAAGAACATTTCAGTTATTTCGTTAGACTAAACGGCGTCAATTGTTCAGTTTATAGGCATTAATGCTCAATCACTAAGGACGAGTCTCACACTCGTCATTTAAAAGCTAAATTTTAAAGCTCAATTTAGCTAAAGCTAAAGTTCACTAAATTTAAAATACATTTAAAATGAGCATTTAAAGTCCATTTAAATGGAGAATTTTCAATTGTGAAACTGAGAATTAGCTTTCTTTTGTACATAAGCCCCACACAAAAGCTCTATAACTGAGCTTTTTTCAAACGAAGCTAAATATTTTCTTGGTCCATTTATATTCTAACCGTGAAACTGATTACATATGCCCATGTTTCTTTTTACATATTCCCCACATAAATGCTCTATTACTGAGCTTTTTTTCAGATTAAGCTAAATATTTTGTTGATCCATTTGTTTACAAGGAAAGACCGAAGTTCTAACTATAGAAAACTTAATTAAGATGTTTTAAATATAGTAATTACTGGTCACGAAGTTTTTTTGTCCTTGAATTGAAAGCTGTAAAGAAAGTTTTTAGAAAAGCTACACAGTATAACTTGTAAAATTGTCGACAAGAACATAGTATGTTTTGTGTAAAAAGCATAATGCTCCGTATCACAGTTTGCTATTCTCCGTTTAATTCAACTGTAATTGCCAGATGTTTGCCATTTAATACGAATATTTGCTCTGAGCTTAAATTAAGCTTTTAAATCAAAAATGGTCAAATTAATTATATGACAATTATAATTTGTAATTTAATTTGAATTACCCTTCGAAATGCAAATTCAAAAAAATTTCAATACCATTGGCAATTGTACTTATTTTCAAAGCATTTCCTTCACATCTGGCAATAATGGTTTTCAAATATTTTATACAGTACAGGATTATGAATTTTAAAGTACTATGAGGCAATGCCTATCAAAGCCACGAACCTCTACATATAAAATACATTATAAACAGAATTGCCAGCAGTCACACAAATTCAAAACAATTAAAAGCATTCCCACATTTCATTACAATTGGCATCCGATTCAACAACCTGCATTGCCTGAGCAAATGCATATTCAAAATTTTTTAATTGTCATTGCGATCAATGCTAATTCTTTTGCATTTGCATTAGAAATTAAAATCAAATGCAAATTAAAAAAACCCATGTATGTTTTAAATGACGATTGTGGAACTCGCCGTAAATCACTAAGTTTTTCTTTTGTCGTACACAACCGGAATTTGAAAGGTACATATATTTTTGGCAAATAGTACAATGTTCACAAACTAACGAAAATTAATTCCTTGGAGTTTTACCCAGCTTATCATTTTACCCTCCTATCCTGTGATATTATAAAGTACAGTAAATCGTATCGATATCGTTTCAATACAATCACTACCACCGAAATCACTCAATTCCGAAATGGACGTTTTTATAAATTAAACATGGCGGGTTAATGTCAAAATTGTGTGCAATAAGACCAATGATCCAACCAATCCAATGGTGGCGGCGCAAAGTCAGCACAAACTGTAGGTATCATACAGATACACACCACAGAACATTTGGAACCCCACGGGTGGCTTTCAAGCTAAATGTTTATGCAAACGTCAAATGAACACACAAATTTGAAAATATTTTAATTTATGTCTATGACTTAAAATGTGTCTAGCCTGTTTTCAATAACAATTCAATTTTAAGAATAAATTTTGGAAAAATAAAAAATTACTAAATGTTGCAATTTATAAGGCGAATGGTGGCAACAACAAATCAACAGGTGTTAATGGGATTTTAAATAATTAATAGCAATATAAATGGGGATTTTTAAAGTGAGATATAACAAAGATATATATAGTGACTAACAAAATGAATGATGATTCATTGGTCACCGATTGGATTGGTTAAAGACCACAATTTATTGGATCGTAAAATTCGCAGAGTGTGTTTTATTCCGGATCTTCAACTCACAAAATACTTAGAATTCAATTTGAAATATTCAGGTAAAAATAAAACCTTTATCAAATACATCTACATATCGTCACCTCAGTACTGGAGTGATTTAAGAGCATAGGTATTTAATTGCCTCTGTATCACTCCAATACTGAGGTGATGATATGGTCAAATGTATCCTGAGCTTTTCGGTGTATATGTTGTCTTTACTTCTTTTGGCATAATTTTAGTATTTCTCTTCTGTTTGGTCCTTAGAGCTCTTTCCCGACTATTTAATTCCCCTCTTACGTGTAAAATGAATATCTCTCTATTTTATACTTCCGTTGCTGAATGTGATGCAACTGAATTCGGCGTCACCTTGCATTCGGCGCATTTCCTTGTCTTTATGCCTTTTGCTGGCCTATTTTAGTTTTAGTATAATTTTCTAGCTTTATTCGCTTACACATTTGATCAAGTTTGCTTCCGCTACTGGATTGTTCTTGTAAACTTTTCCTTCATCTTCTGCTACCTCAGGCAATGAACCTGGAATTCTTCGAATGGATTCCATACGTAACGTAACTTCTGCTGTGATGAGATTCTTTTGCGTTGAATTTTTCATCTACTTTATTGCCATCCTTTTGTAGATATTTTTTTCATCTGAAGATGTGGTGATTTCAAGTTTAGTGCCTCTCCTCGCGTTGCAACTGAAAGCAGCTTCACCTTATAGGTAATGTTTTTGCAACGAAGTTCCTTATCGCACTTTGCGGGATGGGGGCTAAATGAAAAAATAGTAAACAACTTTTGTTTTAACACTATTATGCTACAAACCACTATTATCAACTATATTGTTTACTTTTATTTTGGTTTGTGTCTAGACTAACGGCTTGGATCATAGAGAAAGAAATTAACTAGATGTCTCACATATGTTGGGAAATTTCTTATTTAATTGGAAGTTTTCTAGGTGGAGCCTATTGCCAATATTTAGTATTTGCTGTAGTTTTGAACCCAATAAAAAGTAAATTTAGAAAACCCAACGTGAAAAAAAAATTGCATTTTATTCATACATGGGTTTTTTTAATTTTGCATTGGATTTTAATTTGCATTACTTGATATAATGCAAATGCAAAAGAATTACTAATGTTCACAATGGCAATAAAAAAATATTGAATTTGCATTTGCTCAGGCAATGCAAATGTAGGTTGAGGAATCGGATGCCAATTGTACTGAAATATGGGAATGCTTTTAATTTGTTTGGCTGCTGGTAATTCTGTTTTTAAAGTATTTAATATGTAGAGGTTTGTAGCTTCGATAGGTATTGCCTCGTGGTATTTTCGAATTCATAAACCTATACTGTATAATAACTTGAAAACCATAACTGCCAGATGTGAAGGAAATGCTTTGAAAATAAGTATAATTAGTCTTCAGTTGTCTCGGCTTAAGGTCATAAGAATAAAAAGAAAACACTTCAAGTATTTCTTCTTACAATTTTATTAATATTTTCCAATATTTCGACCAACTTCGTTGATCATTTTCAAGGATCTGATAAAACAAGAATAAACAAAGTATTCATAAACATTATTGAACAATTCAAACAAGAATCAACATAAAAATATATATTATTTTCCCCAAAGGGAGAATGATTAATTTTAATTACATTTTGATATAACACAGAGCGCGTCCAAGTTTTTCCGCAGGCTTATGTCAACTGATTTGTTCTTCTCTTGAATTTGTCAATTGTGTGCCTATACACATGCGCACATTGATCTGTATCTGTATCTCGTTTGAAGTTAAGCCTTTTCGCCGATGGAACGTCAATTATATGCAGCATTTCCTGGAAGTGGCGTCTTGAGTAATCCTTCTCTTCAGTCAGAATTTCTACTTCGTCAAAACTTGGTTTGTGTCCAGTTAAAGTACAGTGGGCTGCTAGTGCTGTATTTTGTTCTATCGGCTTATAATGAACTTTTTGGTCCGACTTATGAGCAGATATTCCAGTTTTCAATTTATGCATTGTAGTGCCAACATATGCTTTCTGGCATATGCTGGACTTGTCACCATTACATGGAATTTTGTATACAACGTTTGGCTTGGCATTTTTGTCAATAATAGACTTTGTCCTACTAAATAAACTATTCACGGTTAAATTCGATTTCAACGCCAATTCATATTTTCCGTTGTCATATATATTGGAATGTTTCAATCTTTCAGAGAAACCCGGAACATACGTTGTGGTTTTATACATTCTGTCAGATTCAGTACGGCGTTCAGTCGGCTTGCTCGTCTCTGCCCGTGATATCAGATTGTCTGTAATTTTCCCGGGGAAACTATTCAATTTAAGGATTTCCACCATTTTCCCCTTATTCGTTTTGTGGAATTCAGCGTCACTTATCCTCAAAACTCTCTTAATGAAGTTGCTCGCAGAGTTAATAATTGTCCTTCTCGGGTGTTTGGAATGATAATTTATCAATCGTCCTGACGCTGTAGGTGTTTGGTACCAGTCCATTTCGAGAGCATTTCCTTGTCTGATAACCAAACTGTCCTTTTCTTACAAAAATTCCTTTTCACAAAAGTAAATTTTCTTAAAAATAAAATAATACCTTTTCCTGTATTTTCTTGAGATAAGTAGCCTTTTTGAAAATAACTAAATTTTCTTAAAAAAATAACTTTCCTAAAAAGAGTACCACGTCTTTAAAAAGTAGCTGTTCTTAAAAAAGTACTTCTTTGTAAAAAAATTCATACTCTTGTGGCTTTTCTTACAGAAAGTACTTCTTCTTAAAAATAGTACCTTTTCTTAAAAAAACATTAGCTTTTAATAAAACAAGTACCTCTTTTTAAAAAATTTCCTTTTCGGGAAAATATAATACATATTCTTACAAAAAGGACTTAAAAATATAATTTTTTTTTAAAAAATACATTCTTAAAAAAAAGAAATTCAACTGCGTTAACTCGTATGAGAGAGAAGGCTATTCGACCGCACCATTTCTCGAGATTATAAGATAACAGAAATTTATCTCAGTAGATCAATTGGTTGACCGGCTATGAGACATGTGCAACCATATGTGGCTCCACATATCACTGATGCCAAGTCCATCCAATTCTGGCCAAAACTAGTCTTCCAACATGGTAGGATAGCGAACGACATTGACCATAACATGGCGAAAATTGTCATCAATGAAAAAATAGGGTCCAAATGCACACCTACGCTATGAAATCACTTTTTATGAATGCAATGAAGTCTCTTGATGCTCTGTGGGTTGTTCTCTAAAATCAAAGATATACATACTTCATAAAAACAATGAAATTGTTCAATAAATTTATAGACTATGAAATTTTCAATAAAAAATGTCAGGCGAAATTTAAAATTTATTGTTGGTTTTTTCTTTTTAACATTTGTTTTGATGTGTTAACATCTATAGGCACGGTTAGAGAAATCTATCAAAGTGAACACGTCCAAACAGCACACAGCGTTAGCATCACATACGTGGTTATTGTACAACAATAGTCTCTGGCAGAAAATAAGTATGATGATATTGATGTAGCGGCAGCGAACAAACAAGCAGGTCGTCGCCACGCTACCAAAGAGTATTGAATAGTATAGAGAACTCATGGAACGAATTGTATGACTCAAAGGCACTGGCGACATCTGGCGAATGATTCAAAACGTATTACTCTGTTTTTGCCATAACTTGGTCCATTCATAATTTTGATGTGAAACATTGGTGCATTTTGAAACATTTATGCTTTTTGTATTTTTTATGTAATAACATTGTCGAAATGGTGCATTTATATTGAAATATTCTATTAAGAGGATAAGACTCGTTTATGCTCTTTTACTCAGACTCTTTACATGAGTGCGGAAAAAGAGTGCAATAAGTTGTCTATACTATTCAATACTTTGTGTCGTCGCTCTGTTTATGACAAAACAAAAACAATTATTTCAGTTGGCTAAATATTGCTTTATTTATTTTAACAATATTACATCTAATGTTAAAGCAGGTGTAAGAAAAAAGAAAGTGCAATAGCAAAAGAGCCTTCATCATAAAAACTATTCTTTTTTTATTTTCCAATGTAACATTTACTAATGTGTTCATAGAAATCGAACAGGTACCGTGTAACAAAAAGGTACCTGTTCGCCCGTGAGTTCTAATATACTTCACAAAAAATGATATGAAACGTTTTTATAAACTTTTATAAATTTATAAAAATTAATGAAGAATTCATTTATTTTAACGCTATATCTTTGCATTCGTTGTAACTGACTGAAGCATCACCTCAACCTCTTTTTTCTGTCTATATGTTCGTATTCTTTTCAATTGACTAAAGCATCACCACAACCTCGGTTGTTTTCATACATTTGTATTTCGTTACTCTCGCGCCTTTTCTGCTAATTTATTTTCTTCTAAAGAGGCAGCCAACCTCGTTGACGTCTTCTATATAATTCATGTATCACCGTGAGCGTTGCAACAGTACGCGTCTTTGCCATGTAAAAAAAAATAAATTGGTTCCCATTACATCCCATGAAGGGACAGGGGAGAGCTTCTCACAATCACTGACTTGTGCGCTTTCCAGTATGCAGCATTTTTCTTCTTTGATAGATTTTTGGGAAAAAATTATCCGACATCATCTTTCCTTTTTCTTATATTTATTTTCCTAATTTCCCATTTGTTCTCACGATCAGTTTTCCGATCGTCCTCAATTTCTGTTACCACTCCGCCTCACGTTACAAGTAACTTAAGCGTCACCTCGAACGCAGCTGTGATAACTTTTGATACGATTTGTCATTTACGTTTTGGGTACATTTTTCTAATCTTGCAGCTTCTTTGCGGTATTTACCTTTTGGGTAGTGTTTCTGAAGCCACAAAGATGTAGGAATTTGTGAACATATTGTACGTGGCAACTGGCACAAGCTTCACCTTGGATCCATTGTTGTTTTCTCAATCTGTTATACAACTTTTGGCGTATTTTGAAACCTGAAAACTTTAGTTGAAACTTCAGTTCAGTTTTCGAACCACTAACAATGTAGGCATTTGCTTTGCCAACTGACACATGCTTCACCCTGAACCTACTATCATTTCCTGCATCACGGTTTTGTGATTTGGAGTATTTTGAAACCTGAAGATTTCGGTTCTGTTTCTGAACCAATACTCTTACTCTCTAAAAGTTACAAAATTTTATTGCGCAGGCTAGAACATGTTATTTTACGCAACGAAAGTTAAATAACAAAACCGGGGCAAATGCATAGTTTCGGAGTTATGGACCCCGACATTTCGGATACTTTTTCCACTAACGTAGTACCTACTGTGTAAATCCATTGATATCACTTTTTGGTATAAAACAAGTCATAACAAACTCAAAAAATTATGTAGCATTTTTCGATAAGTCGCTTAGTTATCGAGTTATCGGATGTTGACGTTTTTCAAACAAAAATTTAAAATTTTTTATAAAATTATTTTGTGTTTTTGATTGAAAAAAAAATATTAGAAATATTGCGCGATGTTTTTAACAATTTTTTTTTGTTTGAGAAAAGTAAAAACAATCGATAATTTTTCTAAATGTCAACATCCGATAACTCGATAACCAAGCGACTTATCAAAAAGTGCTACATTATTTTCACATATCCGAAATTTCGGGGCCCATAACTCCGAAACTATGCATTTGTTATTTTACTTTCTTGCTTAGAATAACGTATTCTACTACCCCTCTTGTGGTTGTTGTTTGGAGTGTAAGCCGTAAAATAGACCTGTTCCCAAAAAAATTTAAAAATAGAATCCCGAAAATTTTTTTAAAATCAATCCTGTTTAGCATCCCTAGTAGGAACTGACGGAGCCTTCGCATAGAATGCATCTTTGATTTCTTCAACTGCCTTTTTGTCATATATAACCTTAGTAGGATTTTCGTTGCAACTGACTAAGGCTTCACAGCGAATGCAGCATCGTTTTCTTTAGCAGCACTCTGACATTAACCCTTGGGGGAACTTTTGTCGCCGTGAACGGTTTAGACAACTGGTACGAAGAAATGTTTATCGGGCTTCAATTACAGAACAATGACTTGGGTGGGATGATGTGTTTAGATGTTCTTCTCAGATGATGTGGTTTAAAGAGATCAATGAAACATTAGTTAAAGTACCCGCTGCTTCCCAGTCTTTATAAGTTTAACCCGATGTTAGTTAAACTCTACCTCGCACTTTACTTGGTTTGTCTTGCCAATATCCAATATCTATTACATTTTTTATAGCCCAATTAGCATTTAAATAAACGTGTTAAAGATGATCTTCGACTTGTCGACATTTCTGTAATTTGCTCAATTTTAAATATAACTTTTATCAACATTTATCAGTATCCAAACATCTTGTTGAAGCAAAACCACCCACCACAAAAAAACATGTATCATGTCTAAATTTATTACACCCCCAACTCGAGAAGACTCAAGAACATGTCACACGTACGCCAAAGAAATAAACGCAACCAGACCCACCTACGGGACGAACAGAGGGAGCGAGTAAATATGATTCTTTCAAAACAATGACACGCGTTGAATTCAACGCAAAATTTTTCTGTTACAATTGTTGACACTTTTCAAATCGATTTATCATCATTTGTGTCTGTTTTGAATCACTCATGCTACTACTCACTCACCACTCACCACTCACTGTAATCAGTAAAATGAGTCTTTTATTGAATTGAATATAGGGATACGAAGATGTATACGAGTAGCAATACCCAATTGTATTGTTTAGTGGCGTAGCACTTAACCTAAATTGCTGGCATGAAAGTTTGAAAACATTTGGATGCTGCTGACGGGCAAGGATAATACAAATTGTCCTGAATTGTCCTCAACACTGGGTTTGTCACAATAACAATGGACTTTGGGACAAATGACGTGAATGATAATCAACCACCATTGTGTGGAGCTGTCTTTTATCTGGATTTCAAAAGAGAGATTTTTGTTTTTTTTTTTTTAAATAAAGACTTTTGCTTTAGGTTTCTTTTACAATGAGTGTAACAGGATATGGGTAACATTTGATTTAGGATGGAAGTGGTTTCGTTTATTATTAAATTAAATTGAAATTTAAAAATTATTGTAGAGACTTATTCGACTCCAGGAAGACCAACACAAAATTTTACAAAAATCAATTTTTTTTCTAAATTTTGTTTACAAATATTTAAGAGGTTTCTGCATAAAACGGGACAAACTTTAAAATAATATTTTCCAGAAGAGCTGACAATGGTTTCATATTGCATTACATGATTTTGTATGCCGCGGTAATTTAGTAACAGGACAATTTTAAAAGAACTCAAGAATTTAAAAGAATTGTTTGTTAAGGGATATTGGAACGAAGTTCCTTATCGCACGTTGCGGGATGGGTGCAAAATGAAACAAAATTAAACAACTTCTGTTTTAACACTATTACACGGTGTAAAACGAAAAAACATAACCATATACGGACACCACTAGGTGATAAAAGACCAAAAACAAAAGGCCCGTGTCTCCCAGTTTTGCCCAAAGTCATGCACTTCTATTTTATGGGTCCCCAAAGATTTGGGCCTCTGTGTCATTTTTGCAAAAAAGTGATCATTTTGTCAGGCTCATATCTTGCAATTCGTTCGGAATTTTGATTTACTCTCTGAGGGAAAGTTATAGCTCTTGTCATAAAAAACAAAAATTGTGAACATATAAAATCAAAAATTCATCTTCAAGGTCAAAATCGCAAGAAACTTGAAAAAATTAAATTTTGTGAACCTTTTTTCCCTTTTTCAGGTCCATAGGTAACAAACCGTTCTCAATTCAAGAAAACAATCAACTACAGAAATGTGCCTAAGATCTCAATAAACAACTTTCTAGAACATATGAACTTCCTAGGAATAATTTTTAAACCGTTTAGGTAGCGCTTATGTAGCGTTTAGGTAGCCGTAAAAGTGAAAAATTTCCAGAAATTTTTTTAATTTCACTGTGTGTAATTTTTTAAGTCATGGAAATATAACCATATACGGACACCACAAGTGATAAAAGACCAAAAAAAAAAGACCCGTGTCTCCCAGTTTTGCCCAAAGTCATGGACTTTTTTTTAATGCGCCCCCAAAGATTTGAGGCCTCGGTGTCGTTTTTACAAAAAGTGATTATTTTGTCAGGCTCATATCTTGCAATTCGTACTGAATTTTGATTTACTCGCTGAGGGAAAGTTATAGCTCTTGTCATAAAAAACAAAAATTGTGAAGATATAAAATCAAAAAAACTTCACCTTCAAGGTCAAAATCGCAAAAAACTTTAAAAAATTCGTTTTTTTACCTGTTTTTCCCCTGTTCAGGTTCATAAGTAACAAACCGTTCTAAATTCAAGAAAACAATCAACTACAGAAATATGCGTAAGATCTCATTAAACAACTTTATGGAGCATATGAACTTCCTAGGAGTGATTCTTAATACCGTTTAGGTAGCGTTTAGGTAGCCGCAAAAGTGAAAAATTTCCCGAAAATTTTTTAATTTCACTGTGTGTAATTTGTTAAGTCATGGAAATATAACCATATACGGACACCACTACGTGATAAAAGACCAAAAAAAAAAGACCCATGTCTCCCAGTCTTGCCCAAAGTCATGGATTTTTTTTAATGGACCCCCAAAGATTTGAGGCCTCGGTGTCGTTTTTACAAAAAAGTGATCATTTTGTCAGGCTCATATCTTGTAATTCTTTCGGAATTTCGATTTACTCTCTGAGGCAAAGCTGTAGCTCTTGTCATAAAGAAAGAAGAAATCCAAAAAACTTCATCTTCAAGGTCAAAATCGCAAAAAACTTAAAAAATTGGATTTTTTACCTTTTTTCCCCTATTCAGTACCTATTTACCTAAGATCTCAATAGGAAGATCTAAGATCTCATTCCTAGGAAGTTCATATATATTCTAGAAAGTTTTTTATTGAGATCTTAGGTACATTTTTGTAGTTGATTGTTTCCTTGAATTTTGAACGGGTTGCTACCTATGGACCTGAAGTTATAGTCACTTTTTGATTTTAGCTTTTATATTTTGGCGATTTTTTGAAAAAAAATTATTCCATACGAGTTCGACCACTTCATAAAACCCCTTAGAAACGCGCAAAAATTGGTTATTTTTTCGATTGGACGCTCCGTTTCCGAGATATAGAGACGTTTCGTAATTTTTTGACATTTTCGATCAAACATGAGGATGGGTTATCATGGGTAACCCATTACACATCGTCGTGGGTAGCTATCCATTATTTTCCCCATTTCCCTGAGGGTAATGGGTAATTCCCCATTTCGTTGGTAGCTACCCATTATTTTCCCCATTGGTCTGAGGATAACGGGTAATCGTGATGGGTAATTCCTCATTTCTACCCATTATTTTCCCCATACCCTGTGGGTAATGGGTAAACGATCGCTACCCATTCTCCACGACGATGTGTATAGGTTACACATGGGGGGTAAATACAAACTCTGGAAAAGGCTAAAAAATCGAATTTTTTAAAGTTTTTTGCGATCTTGACCTTGAAGATGAAGTTTTTTTTTTTGATTTTATATGTTCACAATTTTTGCTTTCTATGAGAAGGGCTACAACTTTCCCTCAAAGAGAAAATCAAAATTCCGATCTTTGCAGGCCCATAAAAAAAAGTGCATGCCTTTGGGCAAAACTTTGAGGCACGGGTCTTTGCTAAATGCTAAATCCCATTATTATCAACTATATTGTTTACTTTTGCCTTGGTTTGTGTCTAGACTAACTAGATGTCTAACATATGTTGGGAAATTTCTTGTTTAATGGGAAGTTTTCTAGGTGGAGACTGTAACCAATATTTAGTACATATTGTAGTTTTAAACCCAATAAAAAGTAAATTTTGAAAAGCCAAAGTCAAAGAAGTTTAAAAAAAGAACATTTTCTTAAATAATTGCGTCTTCTTAAAAAAAAAAGGAAATTTTCTAAAAAAAAAAAAATACCTTTGCATATTCTTAAACAAAGTACCTTTTCTTAAAAAAATACATTATCTTAAAGAAGTACCTTTGCTTATAAAAAGTAGATTTTCTTACAAAAAGTACCTTTTCCTAAAAAAAGTGTTTTTTTAATTAGTACCTTTTCTTGAAAAGGTAAAATTTCGTACAACAAATTGCCTTATCTTAAAAAGCAAAATTTTCTTTAAAGTGTAACCATTTTTTGTGAAGCAAAATAACATTTCTTGAGATAAGTACCTACTCTAACAAATGTACCTATCCTTGAAAATAGGAACAATTCTAAAAAAAAATCCCATTTCTTAAACAAAACTTTTCGTCAAAAAAACTTTTCTTCAAAAAAAAATACCTTCTCTTAAAAAATTACTTTTCTTACAAATATTCCTTTTCTTAAAAGTACATTTTCTTAAAAATAAAATAATACCTTTTCGTTTATTTTCTTGAGGTAAGTAGCCTTTCTGTAAAAATAACCTTTTCCTAAAAAGAGTACCACTTCTTTAAAAATTACCTGTTCTTAAAAACGTACTTCTTTGTAAAAACAATTCGTACTCTTAAGGCTTTTTCTTACAGAAAGTACTTCTTCTTAAAAATAGTACCTTTTCTTAAATAAACTAGCTTTTAATAAAATAAGTAGCTTTTCTTAAAAAAGTAAATTTTCTAACAAATTGCATTTTCTTAAAAAACTACCTAAACTACTAAATTTTTTGTGAAAGTATTACTATTCTTTAAGAAAGGACCAATTTCAAAAAATCACATTTCTTTAAAAAAATAACCTTTTCTACAAAAAATACCTTCTCTTAAAAAAATTAATTTTCTTACAAAAATTCCTTTTCTTAAAAGTACCTTTTCTTAAAAATAAAATAATACCTTTTCTTTTCTTGAGCTAAGTAGCCTTTCTGAAAATAAGTATGTACATTTTCTAAAAAATAACCTTTTCCTAAAAACAGTACCACTTCTTTAAAAAGTACCTGTTCTTAAAAAATTTACTTCTTTGTTAAAAAAATCATACTCTTATGGCTTTTTCTTACAGAAAGTACTTCTTCTTAAAAATAGTACCTTTTCTTTAAAAAAACCATTGGCTTTCAATAAAAGAAGTACGTACCTCTCTTTATAAAAGGACCTTTTAGGGAAAATATAATACATATTCTTACAAAAAGGTCCTAAAAATATAATTAAACAAATACATTCTATAAAAAAAAAAAATTCTTAAAAAAGTTTATCATTTTACAAAAAGTATCTTTTCTTAAAGATCCATTTAACTCATGGTATTTTTCAACGGGCGCCTTAGGCGTGTTAGAACTAGTACATAATAAATAGCGAAAGGAAATTCGTTCCAACCGGGTGTCCCCTGACACCTCATGTGAGTTTATTATTGTCAATATGATTCGAGAGAATCCAATGAAATTTGGACACAGCTAAATGATAGTTTTGTGTAACTCCAATTTTGAAGCTTTCGCTGTGTGGTTCTAATTCTCGAGATATTCAGGAAAACCTTTCCAGGAAGTTTACTACTGTGTGTTTTTTTAATTAGTACACGCCGAAAAATAACGGCCTCTCTAACATATTTTAGCAAACATATTCTGCAGGAACCATGTATATGTTTAGAACACACTTCAAACATTCATATGTTTGCAAGTCCCAAACTTACTTGCATTTAAATGCAACCAGTATTATGTTTACTGATAAACATGTATGCTTTTACGTGTAAACATATGTGTCCTTCATCCCAAACATCCATATACTTACGTGAAAGCATTCGCGTGTTTCCCCCAAACCTGTCTATACTTACTTGGAAACTTATGCGTATTTCCTCCTAATTATAATAATATTTAGAAACGAATTATTCTTCGATTTTAATATATATGGATGTATTATTTATTATAATTAATTTTAACAATATAAATCCACATTTATACATAATTAATACAAAAAAATAATAGATTTAAAACTGCCCTTTTTACATTTATTTGTATTGAATGCATTATTTCTTATTTATATTGAAATGAAAATCTTCTGCTCTTTTGCTTCTCCTTTAGTTGTTGACTCTCAGGTTTTTGTTTTCAGAAGGTTTCAGCTATGCGTAGGTTATCACTATGCGTTGGTACACGTTCATGCAAGCCAAGCGTGGATTAATTACTCGTGTTTTTTTTATTACAATTATTTCACAATTGATCCGCCGTTCCGATTTTCTCAGTAAAGGGTCGGACAGACAAAAGGCTTCACGTAGTTTCTTTCCTCCTTTCTTTCCTCAAAATCGTTTATCACTTTGATAGCACACATCCATATATACCAAACACATACACAAAAACCAAAGTAACATCACAAACCACTTAACCGTCCGAGTTTTCGTTTATTATTTTTTCACTGATCAAGCGCTTTTGATATCCTCTGTCCGATGAACCATTGACGACTGAATACATGAAACTAAAACGCAATACATCAGGCAAAATAAGAATCACTTCATCTGAAATTTACACGCTATTCAGGAATATTTATGACTCACTGACTGTGAGAATAATGCAAAAATACAGATACACGCTTACAAGATAGACTCTCTCGTTGTCCCTCTTTTATTCTCTTGCTCTCGAGAGCTGTGCAACAAACACAGCTGTATTTGTATCACAAGCATAAATATATGTGGGTCGCAAACACACATGTTATAAGATATTAATCATTGTGTCTCGAACATATAATAGCAAACACAATGTGTTTGAACACAAGTATATTATATTTGCGACAAACTTTATATTTGCATCCAAACAACAACAAAAAGACAGATTTTTCAGCGCGTACAAATTGGAGAATTGCAAACATTTTTCTGAAAGATCTTAGTATTGCTAAAAGAACGTATAGCTCTTTTGTCTTTTGAAAATCTTTCAGATGATGCAAAGATATTGATGCGAAATATTGTCTTTCAAATACCCAGAAAATCCAACTTTTTCAGTTACCTGAAATTTAAAACCCTTCGGTACTTCTATCATTTTGATACGAGGCGGATCAATAAGTCCGTGACTTTTTGAATAAAACACAGTTTTGTTGGAAAAAAAAATATTGTTCAACATAATCTCCTTTTAGCTCAATACACTTAGTCCAACGTTTCTCCAATTTTTGTATCTCTTCCAAAAAAATAGGGTTTTTGGAGCTCCGTAAAATAGGCATTTGTTTGATTAATAATTTCATCGTTGGAGCTAAATCTCTTACCACCGAGCCATTCCTTTAGGTTTGGAAATATGAAAGAGTCACTGGGGCTAAATCCGGAGAATATAGCGGATGAGGTACCAATTCGTAGCCCAATTCATGGAATGTTCCCATTGAGACTACACACGTGTGTACCCGTACGTTTATGGCCAATTGAGGGCAAACGCGGCACCCATCTTGCAGACAGCTTTCATAAACCCAACTGATCATTTAAGATCGAAACCACACTGCCATATGAAATGCCTATGGCATCAACAATCTCTCGCACTTTTACTCTTCGATCGGCCAATACCATATCGTGGCTGAAACATTTAGAAATATTTCCGCAACATATTAATGCCAATGTCAATACTACTACAAAGTTGATACTTTTAATATGTAGTCCCATCGGTTGGTCATAAATTAACATGTTCTTGTGGGTTTTTCTCTCTCTCTCTCTCTCACTCTGACGGACCTCCGATTGTTTTATTTACTCCCTTTGTCGTTAACAAGTCAATGATTTGTTGTCGACTATAAATCAATTGATTTAATACAACAAATGACATTTGGAGAGAACTCTCGCCTCGAGGCAATGGAGAAAAACGAACGTTACTTTTTTTTCACATCAATTGCACATTTTCAATACAATATAAGTGAATTTTCTTTTGCTGATGTGTTTAATATTGAATTGTGTTGTGATGACAGGATTTTTAATTGAATTATGTCAAATGTGATTTTTAAAATTGTGCGAAAGTATTAAATGTGACACTTCTGTTGATTTGTGTGATGAAAGTAGTAGACATCATTCTGTCATACATGTATGGTGGAAGGTAATTAGTATTTAAATGACATTTTCTGTTTGTGATTTAAATTTTAAACTTTTATGGTGAAAATATTTTTTAAATTTTTAATATTATTTTTCGATATTTGAAATTTTTTTTGTATACATATTGTTACGATGAAAGTTTTAAATGTTTGGCTTAAATAACTGTCAAAGTAACACTGTACGGCAATTTACACGGGCCAAGTTTAGCGCATTTCGAAGGTTAACTCCGTTACTATAGAGAAAAATTGTCTAATGCTTATTGTAAACAACTCTGTAATAGACAGAAAATTTCAAAATTTTCGTTTGCATTTCTTTTCAGCTGCGTACTACCAAACGGAAAGTCGCCTGAAAATTTCGGAATTCAGGTTGCTCTTTTTACACAGAGTTTATATGGCAACCGAAATTCAGGTCCAGCTGCGTATTACGCTTTAAATTGGTCTACAATTTGATGCAACACTGGTAAGTACCAAAAAATTCAACCACATGCACTAAAAATCAACTGTTTGACAGACGGAAGCCGATCGAAAGTTTTCCGACGCATCGCCGCCATCAACAATTTGTTTAAGCTCACGCCGCCGCCGATAAAATTGGGTCTCGTCGGTTTAAAATGTGAGTCGATTTGACTGACTGTTTCGATTTGGCCGACTGATCCAATTTAAAAGGTTGAGTTATTTCAATAACATCCCAAGTTTGTACAAAAATGCGACATTATGCCACATTTATACCGCAGTTTATCGCGGGCAAGTTACCGAGTTTTTCCTTTTGTTCTCTAATCTTTGCCGTTTACACCACCCAATTTCTGATCAAATTCACATTTCAGGTGGCAACTCCGCTCTCAGAACAACTTGGAGCAACTTCGTGACGAGATAATATTATCAAAGACGGCGGCACAACAGAAAATATAAACTGGAGGCTCTTTGATTTTGTCAGTTTTGTACAAAATTGGGATGTTTTTGAAATAACTGAGTCTGGATTAGTCAGTCAAATTGGCTCTAAATTTAATCCAATATCGGCTACTTATACCGGTGGCGACGTAAAAATGTTTGGTGGCAGCAGCGCGTCGGGAAATTTTTGGTCGGTTTCCGTCTTTTTATAATGGTTGCATTTTTGTGTACAGTTAACAGTGTTGCATCAATTTGTACTGCAGTTTAAAATTAGGCTAAAATTGTATGAGTAATATTCTTGTGGCCGTCGGTGGTGCAATGGTTAGTGTGCGCGGCTCTTGTACATGAGATCCTGGGTTCGAACCCGGCTCTGACCACCTTAAAATTTCTTTCGGCGGCGGTCACCTCGCATAGTGACGGCGACACTATCGAGTATCTAGCCATGAAAAAGCTTCTCAAATTACCGTTCGGAATCGGTGTAAAACTGTAGGTCCCAATCAGTGAGTGAAAACTGGAAAGCGCACAGCTCAGTGATTGTGAGAAGTTCTCCCCAGTCCCTTCATGGGATGTAATGGGAAACCATTTATTTTTTTTTTTTTTAATATTCTGGCAAAGACGATCTAGAATTACACAACCAGAAGATGTGCGCAATTTGGCAACCCTGGAAAAAAAGAACCAAAAAGTGATAGAAATTCACTCAAACGCATTTCCCTTTCACGTCATATCTTGATTATTTCATACTTTTTGCATAGTTTATGTAACTTTACTTCAACATGGTAGGAATTTGTGTAGTTATATACAGGGTGATTCAGGAAGTTCCGGACAAATTTCTCCAGCGTATTCCTTGGCTCATTTCATGAAGAAAAGTCCACTAGGACCATGACCGAATATGCAAGGGTGCGAAATGGCAGCGGGTTCAAAATTTTCGGATTGGTGGTCGGAGGGTAGTAGGGTAAAGTTGCTAACTTCTGAGCCAGTGGTCGGATTTTTTTTGTTTTTGGGCTTGTTGGAAAGGTCTTTAAGAGGCAGAAAAAAGTCAAATCGCCGATATACAGACCTCAATTTCAATCACATAACCTCAATTTGCTCATTGATTGTGTGTATTCTATGCAGATCCACAATCGTGAGCAGTTACTTGCACGCATTGAGGAAGCTGGGGTGAAATTTCGTGAAAAGATGAGTGAACTAAACGTGGCGGATGTGGTTCGCAAACGGCTGCAATTATGTTTAGTAGAAAATGGGAACCACATTGAAAACTTCCTTTAACATCAAATGTTTTTTGCCTTGTGTGTTTGATTCTTCAGCCAAAAATTGCAATTAAATAAAATCTTAAACGTGTTAATTTTCAAAAAAAATCAAATAAATGTGTGCTGTTATTTCGCTTCCAAAAACAAAAACAAATATTTTTGCATTTCAATAAAATGGTCATAACTTTGGAACGGTAAGACCTCTGGGCTTCGTTTAGGTCATTTTGGAAAGGCAAGAGGTATGGCTATCTTTCAAAAAACGTAAGTTACCTGCCATCTGGCTGAATCCGACCACTGGCTCAGAAGTTAGCAACTTTACTCTACTACCCTCCGACCAACAATCCGAAAATTTTGAACCCGCTGCCATTTCGCACCCTTGCATTTTCGGACATGGTCCTAGTGGACTTTTCTTCATGAAATGAGCCAAGGAATACGCTGGAGAAATTTGTCCGGACTTTCCCGAATCACCCTGTATAATAACACTATCAAAAAGCTGCTCGTGTATTGAACTATTCAATGAAGAGAGTAAGAGAGAGAGAGTGAGAGAGCAGAGAATGGCTAAGGTTTCACTCGTTTTGTTTGTTGGCATTCCGGTGAAGAGAAATTTTGACTGTCTACTTGTACATCGTTTTTGGTTCTGAGTTATGTAGCTCTTAGACCGTCGTCTATCGCGGCCTGGTTAGCGATAACCGTGTTCTCTCATCTTTGCCGTCTACATCACCAAATTTGAGATTAAATTGGAAATACGTATTGGAAATATGTACCTTCAAAATTATCTGACTATAATTTTTTTTAAAAAAATATTTTTTTTCTCGCAGAATAACTTTTTTTATATTCTTTTACAATTCATAAAACATCGAAAACGTGAAAAAAATGTTTGGTTTTCTACCTTAGTCCTGAAGTCATTTATGTATGTTATGAATGAAACGAGCTACATGCTGAAAAATAACGGCCTCTCTAACATATTCTCCCAAACATAATCTGCCGAAACCATGTATATGTTTGGAACACACTTCAAACATTCACATGTTTGCAAGTCCCAAACTCACTTGTATTTAAATGTAAACAGTATCATATTTACTGGCAAACATGTATTCTTTTACGTGGAAACATATGCGTTCTTCATCCCAAACATCCATATACTTACGTGGAAGCATTCGCCTGGTTCCCCCAAACCCCTATATTTACTTACACGGAAACATATACGTATTTCCTCCCAAACATAATAATATTCGGAAACGAATTATTCTTTGAGTTCAATATAAGTGTATTATTTATTATAATTAATGTTATCAATATAAATCCACATTTATAAATAATTAATTCAAAAAATTAAAAGATTTAAAACGCCCCTTTTTACGTTTACTTGCATTGAATGCATTATTCCAGCCTGATTCTCTATCTCGAACGATTAGCTAAGCGAATGAAAATCAGTCACTCACTTTTGACTTAAATTTGGTTTCTCTAAGTCGAAATTTTCATTCGCCTGACTTCACGTTTGTTCCGAAGTGACAACACATTCGAAATTGAGAAACCAAAATTTGTACTGAACAATTTTATGTTTTCATTCGACTTGAAACGATAGGATTGTGAAACCCAAACCAACTTTATTTCGTATAGAACACGAATGAAAACTTTCGTTCGAAATAGAGAAACAGGCTGTTATTTTTTTTTATGAAATTGGAATTTGCTGTTCATTTGCTTCTGCTTTCTTTGTTGTCGCTCACCTTTTTGTTTTTCAGAAGGTTTCTGTTATGCTATGCGTTGGTACACAAACAATATACGAACCAAGTTCATCCAAGCCAAACCTGGATTAATTACTTCTGTTTTTTTTATTGTTTTTTTATTTACCGATTTTCTCAGTAAAGGCTTGGACAGACAAAGGGCTTCACGTTGTTGCCCTGTCCTCAAAATCGTTTCTCACTTTGGTAGCACACATCCATACATATATACGAAACATATACACAAAGCCATTTAATCGTCAAGCCATTTAATCGTCGGTGCCTTATTTTTTTCACAGATACAGCGCTTTTGATATCCTCAGTCCGATGAACCATTGATGACTGAATACATGAAACTAAAACGCAATACAGCAAACAAAATGAGAAATTCTGACTTTATCTGCAATTTGCACGCACATTCAGGAATATTTACGAATCACTGGCTGATAGAATAATGCCAAAGTACAGATACACATTTACAAGATAAACTCTCTCGTTGCCTCTTTTTTATTCTTCTGCTCTCGAGAGAACATAAACAGTGCAACAAACAGACATATTTAAGTCGCAAACACATATATTATAACATATTAATCATTGTGTCTCAAACATGTAATATTGAATAGCAAACACAATATGTTTGGACACAAGTATATTATATTTGCGACCAGCTTCAAACACTCTTTATATTTACATCAAAATACAAAAAAATACAGTTTTTTCAGCGTGTAAGAGCGATGAAAATTTTATATGTATAAGGTTTGATTTTATTCAAAGTTGAAGGTAAAGGTGTCTTATTTCGGAAAGAATATGTACGTATCGTAACTTGAAGAGAACCACGTTTTGTTAATGGTAAATAAAAGGGACAATTAGGAGGTTTGTACATGCTGAAAACTTAACGGTCTCTGCCGGAAAATAAGTACGATGGTATTGATTTAGCGGCAGCGAACAAACAAGCAAATCGTAGTCGCCAAAGAGTATTGAATAGTATAGAGAACTCATGGAACGAATTGATTGACTCAAAAGCACTGGCGACATCTGGCGAATGATTCAAAACGTACACCCCGCGAAATAAATATAAAGGCAACACCATTTTTGGGTTTTCCCCAAATTGAGAGCAATTTTCAAGTTTTTATTTTGTATTCTATTAGACCTTTCAAAATTAAATACTTTTCATAAAAAATTTTTTGATTATGACTTCTTCAAGATGAATCAACAAGAATAGTGCGAAATATTTATAAAGGCAAAAGGTTGTTTTACATATTTTGAAAAGTCTCGTAAGACATACGATCTCCATTAGCAATGAAAACTTCTTCTAAGCTTTTTGGCATTGAGTTTGTCAGCGAATGAATATGCGCAGGATCAGTTATCTTCCACTTTTCTTGAATTGCTACTTTTCGATCCATGACATTAATAAACTGGCGCCCATCGTGGTAAACTGGGGTATCTAAAATAGGCCAGAGGTTATCGATCGGATTAAGATCAGGAAAAAATGCAGACCCGTTGAGAGTTGGAATTATTTCTGGACGGCAGAACTTTGTAGTTTTCTTAGAGCGATGTACTGCTGCGTTGTCCTTCTGGAAGACAAATTCTGGGACACAAATTTCCTATCCAGAATTAACTAAGACGATATCCAACAGTTGAATATAACACTCGGAGTCCATTTTTTTTGTGGAAACGAAACATATTGGGGTGGTTCCTCTGTAACTCATACCTGCCCAAACCATAAGGGAGCCTTCGCCAATATTTCGCCGCTGTCGCATCAATTTGGAAAAATCTCTGGAACGCCAATATTTCTCCGAGCCATGACGTCCATCCAAATTTAACAACAGTCGAATATAATACTCGGAGTCCATTTTTGTGGAAACGAAACATATTGGGGTGGTTCCTCTGTAACTCAAACCTGCCCAAACCATAAGGGAGCCTCCGCCAATATTTCGCCGCTGACGCATAATTTTGGAAAAATCTCTAGAACGCCAATATTTGTCCGAGCCATCACGTCCATCTAAATTTAATTTTTTTCATCGGAAAATATTATTCTTCATCCAAAAATCTGTATATTTCAGCGGATTTAAATCTGTCTAATTCGTGTCTTGGCATGACGGTTTCAAGTCACGTTTAATTATTTGTTGAATACGGCGCAACTCTACTCCCAAGGTCAATTCAGCAATAATTTCATTATCGCGGAATATTTCTTTAAGATCAAACCTTTTGATCTCTCTTTTGTCGCGGTTACTGATCAGCGGTGTCCTTCCTGGTCGTTTTGTGTTTCTATGTTGACTACCCTATTTTATAAAATTGTGACACAGCTAGATGTTTTCAATCGCTTCGAAATTTCCCGATTCGACAGCCGATCATCACGATAATCTTAAATTTTTCCCTTTTTTTCTTTACTTAGCTACTTTCACCAGGCATTTTATATATATTGATTGTTTTTTAGTTTGACCTACGTTAATTTTAAAACAATAATATAACAAATAAAGAAAACTAACTTGTGTTTGAATTCCTATTTACTACTGTTCGAATACGGGCTCTTTTCCATGTTGCCTTTATATATATTTCGCACCAGAAACAGAAAAAACAACGTCACTTCTTATTTAACTTGTAAAAGACATCGAATGATAACATTCTCTGACATAATATACCTAATGACTCATATATGCATTAAAATTCTACACCTAAAATGCTGTGCATAAGAGTGTCGAGGAAAAGTATATTGCTTTTATAATTATTTCGCTGGGTGTATTACTCTCTTTTTGTCATAACTTGGTCCATTCATAATTTTGATGTGAAACATTGATGCCTTTGGAAACATTTATGCGTTTTGTATTGTTTTATGTAATAACTTTGTCGAAATGGTGCGTTTATATTGAAATACTCTATAAAGAGAATAAGACTCGTTTATGGTCCTTTACTCAGACTGTCTACATGACAGCGGAAAAGAGTGCAATAAGTTCTCTATACTATTCAATACTTTGTGTCGTTGCACTGTTTATGACGAAACAAAATCTATTATTTCTGTAGCTAAATATTGCTTTATTTATTGTAACAACATTACATCTAATGTTAGAGCAGATGTAAGAAAAAAGAAAGTGCAATAGCAAAAAAGCCTTCAGCACAAAAACTATTATATTTTTTTATTTTTCAATTTAACATTTACTAATGTGTTCACAGAAATCGAACAGATACCGTGTAACAAGCAGGTGTTAACACGTCGCCCGTGAGTTTGAACACTCATGGATTTTTTTTATTTTTAGTTAATTGTTTTTTTTTTTTAATTTTTTGTTTAACTTTAAAATGAAAATTTGTAAACTTCAAAACGTTTTATTTATAAAATAAACCTTAATTTATAGAATATGTTCTACTTAGTTTCCAAAAATCAAGTTAATTTTAGAAACAAAATTTCTGATTTATTGTGAGCATATGCGGCAGTCAATTTTTATGCAAAACTAATTGTGACTCAATCATAATTCTTTTAATTATCTTGATATAGAAAAATGATTTACATTTATTTTTACTTTCACTTCCTTTTTTTGGTTTAATCGTTGGAAAATTACCGGAGAATTGTAATGGAAGAAGAATTTTCTTAAATGTTTATTTATTATTACAAATTGTATTTGAGAAATGTTTATATCAATTTATCAAATCGCATCGATTGCAATGATGCAGAAGCCAGTTATATGTGTATAAATACTGTAGTTCTAATGCAATTACATTTAATTTCTTCTGAAATTTTTAAATTTATATTTATAATTTTTAAATTTATATTCAATTCAAAATATTACAGTGACGTCAATTCACGAGGCACGTGTGAATAGGATATTCACATATTTATATCTTGAATGTGAATTCTTCTTAGCTATTTTAAGATGAGATTTGGTTGAGTGATTTTGTAATTTTTAGCACATAATAATAGACATGCTAATTAATATGTCGTGATTTCGTTTAAAGAAATCGTTATATTACAAAGGTAAATTAATACACTAGTCGACAACACAATTGTCCAAGTTACGACAGGTGTCATTTTCAGAGAGGTATGCATATATTTGATAAACATAGCCACCGAATTGGGGTAAAGTTTTAAATAGTTTCCAGCTTTTAGGTGTAACAAAGGCAAATAAATTTATAAATTATACAGGGTGATTCAGGAAGTTCCGGACAAATTTTTCCAGCGTATTCCTTGGCTCAATTCATGAACAAAAGTCCACTAGGACCATGTCGGAAAATGAAAGGGCGCGAAATGGCAGCGGGTTCAAAATTTTCGGATTGGGGGTCGGAGGGTAGTAGGTTAAAGTTGCTAACTTCTGAGCCAGTGGTCGGATTTTTTTTTGTTTTTGGGCTTGTTGGAAAGGTCTTTAAGAGGCCTTGCAGAACCAATTCAATAAAATAAAATCTTAAACGTATTAATTTACAAAAACAAATAAATGTGTGCTGTTATTTCGCTTCCAAAAACAAAAACAAAAATTTTTGCATTTGACAACGCCAACTATCCCAGTGACTTTTAAGGGTCCACGAAAACAGCTATTGTATTTTATTCTGTGATAAAAACAGTTATCAATACGAACAACGAGTCTCGACTAAGTCGAGTTAATTCGAAAAATGTCTAGACTAAGCGAAGCCATAAAAAATTGTGTCTAGACTAAGCAAAGTCAATAGTTAAAATCATTCTATACATTCAAATGATCTCGACCATACAAAAACAATTGTTCTGTAGAAGAAAATTGTCCGTACTGAGTAAAAATAATTGTTCTATCTGATAAATGTATCCACGATAAGGCAAGACAATTATTTCATTCGAAGATTATATCTGAAATACGAAAAATTTGACTCAACTAAATGCTGTTATATTCATAGAGTAATGTATTTACCAAGAGTGTGCAACAGGCGCTGAAAAATCCGTAATGTTCTATTGTTTGGATATAAATATTACGTGTTAGTAGATTATCGCACGCTGAAAAAAATAGGCTTATGTAACATATTCTCCCAAACATATTCTGCAGGAACATTAAGATGTTTGCAAGTCCCAAACTCACTTGTCTTTAAATCCAAACAGTAGCATGTATTCTGGTAAACATGTATGCTTTTACTTGGGCACATATGCGTTCTTCATCCCAAAAATCCATATAGTTACGTGGCAGCACTCGCGTGTTTTCCAAAAGCCTATATACTTACGTGTAAACATATGCGTATTTCCTCCCAAACATAATAATATTTGGAAACGAATTTTTCTTTGATTTCAATATACTTATATGTATTATTGATTATAATTAACTTTTTCAATAGAAATACACACTTATAAATAAATAATTATAAAAAAAATTATAAAACGCCCTATTTCTCTTTTTCCCCATGAAATGGGATTCTGCTGATCTTTTGCTTCTCCTTTCTTTCACGTTTTTGCTTTTAGAAGGTTTCAACTATGCGTTGGTTATCACTATGCGTTGGTGCGCAATCAATATACTTATATATAAATCTAAATCATGCAAGCCTTATCGTGTATTAATTATTTGTGTTTTTTTTTTATTATATTTCGCAAATGGTTCGCCATTCCAAATTTCTCAGTAAATGCTCGGACAGACAAAGGGCTTCACGTTGTTGGCCTTTCGAGGTTTTTTCCTCAAAATCGTTTCTCACTTTGGTAGCACACATAGATATGTACAAAACACACACAAAAACCAGAGGAACATCACAAACTATTTGACCGTCCTAGCCTTTGTTTATTCTTTTTCACTGATCAAACGCTTTTGATATCCTCTGTCCGATGAACCATTGACGATTGAATACATGAAACTAAATCGCAATACATCATCCAAAATAAGAAACACTGACTTCATCTGCAAGTTACACGCACATTCAGGAATATTTATGACTCACTGACTGAGAGAATAATGCAAAAATACAGGCACACACTTATAAGATAGACTCTCTCGTTGTCCCTCTTTTATTGTCTTGCTCTCGAGAGGGCATATACAGTGCAACAAACACAGCTGTATTTGTATCACAAACGTAAATATATGTGGGTCGCAAACACATATATTATAACATATTAATCATTGTGTCTCAAATATGTAATATTGAATAGCAAACACAATGTGTTTGGACACAGGTATATTATATTTGCAACAAGCTCCAAACGCACTTTATATTTGCATCCAAACATAAAAAACTACGGATTTTTCAGCGTGCAGTTGTAGTCAAATTTGTTTACCAAAATTTAAGCTCCACTTCTGTGAGTTTTGTGGAATAAAACCATGTGTTTTCTTATCAGATCTCCCGTCAAAATAATAAGTTTTAAAGTTTTAAAATTGTTTATTCCAGATGTTTTGGTATTTCGTTTATTTTTGTCTCATCACTTGACCTTAAAAATCAATCAACATTTTTCATTTACATTATATCATTGACCTTAAGTATCACTCATCGTTCGCAAAAATTTCATTTCAAAAATTTTCATATAGATTTTTCCCCTCCATTTGCTTTCATTGGAAGTGAAAATGAGAAATGTGTTATTTTATCCCCTAGAACTTGATGGGGCTAATGTTTATTTCTTAAATCATTGCAACAGATTCCGACGCCTTCTTCAGCGCAGACAAGTGCCAAAATTGTTTAAATGAAATTAAAATTTTCCATGTGATTATTATTGTTATTGTATTGAAAAAGTAAACTAACTCGCTCGCTGGTTGTTGTTGTTGCCATTTTGAGTGAATTTAAAGAAATTTCCTTTAAAATGTGTTATTTTTACCATAAATTTGTATAATAAACAAACATTATCAAATAAATCATTTCTTTATATTTTTCTCTTCATTTCCGCCTTCGTATGCTATTTTTTTTTATAAACATAAATAGAACTTAATAATTGATGTGATGGTTTTTCTTAAATCTTTTTCGTTTCAGATTTTGATTTTCAACACTTTAGCAGAGGGGAATAGTGAAAACTTAAGTCAACACCAACGCCAACGCCAACATGATTTGTGAAAATTCAAATGATATTTTTAGTTGCGAATTTTGAGTGAAAGAAATGAATTCAGTAAAGCATCATCGAATTGGAGTATTTCTCTCTCCATAAATTAATAATTGAAATAAATCAAAAAAAAAAAAAAGAAAAGAAAATATAACAAATATTAAGAAAATTATTGAATATAAATTTCAATACTTTGAAAACAACAAGTGTTTTTGGAAACGGCATTAAAATATTGAACCAAATATTTTGTTAAATTAGCAAATTGACCTCCCCCCTCAACAGCAAATTGTGTTAAAATAGTTATTGTCTCTCTAGTCAAATATACAACGAGTTTAGTAGAAATTATTGCATAATTTTATTGCTAAAATTCAAAATAAAAAAAAGAATAGAAATAAAATATTAGTAAAATTAAAACGCGCGTGTTGTGTTAAGTGTTATTTATTTATTTATATTTAAATAAATATTGATAAAGCAAGAAATTGCAAGCAGAAATCATTGATCCAGCCATGCCTTATAGTCGAGATTCAGCTTCGGCTCAAGCTGATAAATTAAGCGGCATCGAGGAGGAAAGTGATTTGTACGAGGGGTTTGCACCCCATGTGGAGACATCAGAAATCAAGGTGCTCGATTTCTACAATTTACCAAAGTCCACAGGTAAGATTTAAAATATTTTGTTTTTAATGTAGAAGAATTAATTTAAAATACGACAAAATTTTAAAAACGTCGACAAAAAAGGCTGACAAAATTTGAAAAAAGTCAAGACGCTTTTCTAAAGGTATACATAAGAAGAATCGAATTTATAATTTCTGCATCACGTCGGGTTTACATACAATATATTAACATATATGTATTAACATAAAGTTAACAAAAACCCATATTTTTTCGAGTTTTTCTATACGAAAATCATGTCTCGACTAAGCAATGACAATCTCCCTTACTACGGTTGCCGTCGTCGACACAAACGCGATAACTCGAAACCCTCCACAGTAAACGTCAAAACAAAAAAAACAAAATTTTTCTCATACAAAACGTCTCACCACAAAAGTAGAAAAGTTTCGGGTCAATTTTGCTGAGCAAACATTGAAAACGAAACGTCGGACATTTGTACAAGTCGTTTCGTATGAGAAAATTTTTCTTTTGTTTTGACGTTTCCTGTGAAAGTTTTCGAGTTTTCGCCTTTACATTAATATCACTAATTTCCCTATACGAAGATTATGTCTCGACTAAGCGAAGACAATGACACTTATTACGGTTGTCGTCGTCGACAGCAAAGCGAAAACTGGAAAACTTGCATAATAAACGTCAAAACAAAACAAAAATTTTCTCATACAAACGACTTGCACAAGAGACATGGATCACCTTTTTTAAATATGAGGCACAGTACACTGAGACTCCAATCGCCGAGCATGCACATTTTGCTAATGAACTGATGCATGCATCTTCAACAGCTCGCTTCTTTGAGTAGTCTGTGGATGCCTCTGGTAATTGCAGCTTTCCAATGTATAGTTTTCTCTGCGTCTGGTATCGTACTATTTTCGTTCTACTTAATCTTGTGCGAATCTTCAGTAAGTCTGGCATTATTCAGCAGTGTAAATAGTGTCTCGACTAAGTACAGACAACAACATTTTGATTCGGCTAATCAAAGACAATTTTTCTTAACGAAGATCTCGTCTCGACTAAGCAAAGACAATTATCTTGTACATCTATTGTACTTCACTATGAAAAGAAAATGAAAAATGTGTCTGACAATTGTACAAAAACGTGCTTTGACTAATTAAATGAAACAGCTGTTCGACTTGGTACTTGGAGTACAAGTAGAGACTAGGGTGCAAAGAAAGAATAAGCGATAAGTGACTGGAAGCAAACCATCCTTTTAAACACATTTAAATGATATTTATGGATGTTTGATTGACGATTTTGAATTTTAAATTACGTTTTATTATTGATAATGCCTTAAAAAATAATGTATGATGATTGTTGTGCCACCTAAATGTCGAACTGTATGAGAACGCCAACTATTCCAGTGACTTTCGAGGGTCCACGAAAAACAGTTATTGTACACTCTTGGTATTTTACTCTGTGATAAAAACAGCTATCAATACGAAAACCGCGTCTCGACTAAGTCGAGTTAATTCGAAAAATGTCTTGACTAGGCGAAGCCAATTGTTCGATATTAAAATCGTGTCTCGACTAAGCAAAGTCAACAGTTAAAATCATTCTATACAGACAAATTATCTCGACTATACAAAAAAAATTGTTCTGTAGAAGAAACTTGTCCGTACTGAGTAAAAACAATTCTTCTGTCTGATGAATGTATCCAGAATAAGCCAAGGCAATTATTTCATACGAAGATTATATCTGAAATACGAAAAATTTGACTCAACTAAATGCTGTTAGATTCATAGAGTAATGTACCAAGAGTCTGCAACAGACGCTTTAAAATCCATACTTTTTTGTTGTTTAGATATAAATATAACATGTTAGTAGCTTATCGCAAATATTGTATACACGCTGAAAAAAATAGGCCTATGTAATATATTCTCCCAAACATATACTGCAGGAACCATGTATGTGTTTGGAACACACTTTAGACATTAATATGTTTGCAAGTCCCAAACTCCCTTATATTTAAATGCAAACTGTAGCAATTTTTCTGGTAAACATGTATGCTTTTACTTGGGCACATATGCGTTCTTCATCCCAAAAATCCATATAGTTACGTGGCAGCATTCGCGTGTTTTCCGAAAACCTCTTTATACTTACGTGGAAACATATGCGTATTTCCTCCCAAACATAATGATATTTGGAAACGAATTTTTCTTTGATTTCAATATACTTGTATGTATTATTTATTATAATTAATTTTATTAATAAAAATCCACAATTATAAATAATTAATTACAAAAAATTATAAGATTAAATTATAAGATATAACAATTAAAAACGACCTATTTCTATTTTTTTTCCCATGAAATGGACTTCTGCTGCTGTTTTGCTTCTGCTGTCTTTGTTGTTTCTCACGTTTTTGTTTTCAGAAAGTTTTAACTATGCGTTGGTTATGACTATGCGTTGGTACGCAATCAATATACTTATATACAAATCTAGATCACGCAAGCCAAGCGTTTATTAATTACTTGTGTTTTTTTTATTATATTTCGCAAATGGTCCGCCATTCCAAATTTCTCAGTAAATGCTCGGACACACAAAGAGCTTCACGTTGTTGCTCTTTACAGTTTTTTCCTGAAAATCTTTTCTCACTTTGATAGCACACATACATACACATATACGAAACACTTACGCAAAAACCAGAGGAACATCACAAACCATTTGACCCTCCGAGCCTTTGTTTATTCTTTTTTCACTGATCAAACGCTTTTGATATCCTCTGTCCGATGAACCAATACATGGAACTAAATCGCAATACATCAGCCAAAATAAGAAACACTGACTTCATCTGCAATTTACACGCCCATTCAGGAATATTTATGACTCACTGACTGAGAGAATAATGCAAAAATACAGATACACACACATACAATATAGACTCTCTCGGTGTCCTCTTTTATTATCTTGATCTTGAGAGGGCATAAACAGTGCACCAAACACAGCTACATTTGTATCACAAAGCCAGATATATTAGGGTCGCAAACACGTATCATGTTAATCATTGTTTCTCAAACATGTAATATTGAAGAGTAAACACAATGTGTTTGGACACAAGTATATTATAATTGCGACAAGCTCCAAACTCACGTTATATTTGCCTCCAAACGACAGATTTTTCAGCGTGTACTTGTGTGCAAACAAATTGTGTATTGCTATTCAGTATTTATAGGTTATAATATGTGTAGGTTATAATATGTGTTTTTGTGACCCAAATGAGGCTTTGTTTGTTGACAATTGCTGAAAACAAAAACGTGACAGAGAACATTTAAACAAACAAGTACAAGATCTTTAATTCATGAAAACAATGACAAACATATATAATTTGTTTCTGAAGTTATTATAGAATTCGAATTTTAGATGGCTAAAAAAACATCAACAATTATTTAAATGACATTAAGTGTGTTTGTTTACCCCGTTAAAGTTAATTATAGCTTAATTTGTACGGAAGAACTAAGCGATATTAAGTGACATTTCAATTTTCCATTTAAATTCTGACTTGAGCAACGACAATGTTGCCACATGTTCAATTTCAAGATATGACAACAAAAAGTTATCTTAGATAAATTTTGTTGTCATGTCAAAATGATATCAAGGAGAGACTCAGAAGCAGAAATTTCCCAAATGGCTTACATATTTTAAGTTCATTAAAATTATTTGATTTAATGGAAGACTACATGTATTTTTATATCACTAAACTCGAAGGATAGATTTTTATATCCGATTGAAAACAAAATTGGAATTAAATATTTAACAACAACGCGCGGTATATTTTATACATATTGATCATGGTAGAATTATGTATCAGGTATAATCGTTGAAACAGGTGCTGGAATTTTGTCCATGTCATTTTTCGTTTCACTTGTCAAAATCATATGTATTTTGTTTTTATACTTTTTTGTATTCTTCTATTGTTGGTATATATTTGTGTAGAGTTTGACAACTGAAAAGAATGAACGAAAATAAAATATCAGTAGTTGCTGCTTACAACTACAACATCTGCTGCTACCATGTATTTGTTGGCACTGGCTACAAACGTGTTGCCGTATCGCATTTTTTTCATCCATTACAGCAAATGTTGCCATATTTCGTAGTATGGAAGTGTGGATCGTTTTATTTGGAAATTCGTAAGTGGCGATAGCTTAATGGAATAAAAAAGCAGCCTTATTATCATTAAGCAAACGTTATGTAAATGTATTTAATACATTGTTTCTTTCCAGTCCTTTATCACGTATTCTTTCATTACACTGTACTGCAAGTACCAAGTCGAACAGCTATTTCATCGAAACCCCCTGTTTAAATTTACATACATACATATATACATACTATCTTATTTTTTATAAAAATGACAATATTACAAAATTAATTTCGAATTCATCAAGTCGACCTTTAGGATTTTAATTAATGTTGGAAAGTATTTAATAATAATAATTAAATTGTAAAAAAAACCTAAGCATCTACTTGACATATGTCACAAATATTTTGCCAAGAGCCATGTGTTTCTATACGAAGGTCCATTTCATAGCGATTTATTTTTTCATTATAATTATTTGTCAACAAATGTTAATTATATTTTTAGTACAATTTTAACGTCTGCCCAGACAGCATCTGCACTCGAATGTACTAACATATTCACATCCATTAACTTTATGACATTATTATATTATAAAGTTTGTGCTGTAATTTTTACGACTGCACCTGTGTTTGTCAGCTCCAAGTGGGCGCGCGCGTACCAAAAATTTCACTTTCAGTCGAAATGTGAGACGAAGATTCTTTGGCTGTTGTCATTTTCGCATAAATTTTATTATACTTTTCATTTCGCATAAACAAATAATTAAATGCGATAAAAATAAACTTAACTCATATACTGGCAAGAAAGACTATTCGTATACGAAATTGTAAGACTCAATGTGTAACTGAAAACTTATTACCAAATAAACAAAATGCCAATTCCCCCAGAGAGAAAAGAGCACAACATATGTGAGCATTTAAGACATAACCCCGGGGAATACATGGTCCCACTGTGTTTTATTCTTGAGTACACGTGGAAAAATGAGAAAGCTTTGATTTTGCTCAAAATGAAGACATTGAATTTTTCTATATAGAAAATATTTTTGTTGAACAAGGGACGACAAATTCTAGAGGCGCGTTATGTATCATTACTAAAGTGTGGCATTTTTTAAGGGAAACAAATATTTCTGCAAAGATGAAACTAGTTTTTTAAACCAGGGATGTTAAACTGTAATAAATTCTCCAAATAAAAAACCTATTCCGTAAATTTTTCTCAACAACACAAGGTGCGTTCACTCCAACAATATGTCTAAACGGAAACCATGACTTGGCTCAGCTGTGTCAAACGAAAATGTGTCTCCGCTAGGTTACGGGAAGTTGTTTTAAACAGAAACGCGTCCCTGCTTTACTTCCACAATTCTTGTAAACGAAAATCTTGTCCTCACTAAGTTCACATATAATTTTTCCAAACGAAAAAATGCCTCCGTTATGCTGCGTCATTTATTGTTAACGAAAATCTTGTCTCCGCTAAGCTGCGACATTTATTGTCAACGAAAATCTTGTCTCCGCTAAGCTGCGACAATTTATCTTAACGAATCAAATACGAGTTCCCGCCAATATGCTTAAGATTTTCTAAACAAAATACGTGTCTCCGCTAAACTTCGACAATTGCTCTGAAGGAAAAACTTGTCTCCGCTAAGCTGTGCCAATTTTTCTTCGTGAATTAAATACGAATCCCCGCTGATCTGCTTAAGTTTTGCTCATACAGTAATATCCAAGAGTATGCAACAGCTGTTCTTCTTGAACCGGAAAGTCTCTGGAATAGTTGGAGTTCTCATAGAATTCGATTTTTAGTCGACAAAACTCATTTAAACGATATTATAATTGATGAAACATAATTAAATATGCTTTAGCATTAACGAGAAGTCCATCAACATCACTCTAATGTATTTTTATTCTTTCATTTCTTCGAGTACTCCAACTATCAAGTCGATAAGCTGTGGCATCGATACCCCTGGTTTTGCTAAATAAACTACGTGTCTCCGCTAAACTGCGACAATTGCTCTGAACTAAAAACTTGTCTTTGCTAAGCTTTGTCAATTTTTTAAACGAAAAAGTGTCTCCCCTAAGCTGCGACAATATTTCTTAACTAAAATCGAGTTCCCGCTAAGCAGCTAAAGTTTTGTTAATGGACATATGTACGTGTCTTCGCTAAGCTGCGACAACTTTTCTGTACGAAATACGTGTCTTCTAAGCTGCTACAAATTTTCTAAATGGTGTATGTGTTTACGCTTAGCCGCAACATTTTTTCTAATTGAAAGTAGTGTTTGCATAGGGTAAAATACCAAGAGCCCTCAATAAAACGACCATAAATTGCAATTAAATGTATTTAAAACCTGGTTTACATCCAGTCACTTATCGCTTATCCTTTCATTTCACTCTATTCGCTACTAGTACTCCAAGTACCAAGTCAAACAGCTGTTTCATCGAAAACCCCTGCAAAAACTTATCTCCGCTTTACTTTCACAATGTTGTAATCGAAAATTTTGTCATCGGTAAGTGAGCACAATTTTTCCAAACGAAAAAATGCCTCCGCTATGCTGCGGCAATTTGTCGAAACGAAATACATATCTACGCTAAGCTGCGACATTTATTGTTAACGAAAAACTTGTTCTCGCTTAACTGCGACAATTTATCTTAACGAATCAAATACGAGTTCCCGCCAATATGCCTAGGATTTTCTAAACGTAATACGTGTCGCCGCTAAACTGCGACAATTGCTCTGAAGGAAAAACTTGTCTCCGCTAAGCTGTGGTAATTTTTTAAGCGTAAAAGTGTCCCTACTAAACGAAATTGTCTAACCTGCGAAAAAGATAATTCAAACGAAAAGCGTGTCTCTGCTAATCTGGAACATATTTTCTAAACGAAGACATTGTCTCCGCTAAGCGGGAGACATTATCATCAATCAAACGTCCATAAATATAATTTAAATGGATTTAGAACATGGTTTACTTTCAGTCTTTCAATACATTCTATTCTCTACTAGTACTTCAAGTACCAAGTCGACCAGCTGCTGTTCCATCGAAACTCCCTGGAACTACATGTCGCCGCTGAGCAGCGACAATTGCTCTGAAAGACAATATTGTTCCCTCTAGATGTGCCAATTTTTTAAACGGGAAGTGTTTTCATTTAGGCTGCGATTTTTTTAATCAAAAATTGTCTATCCTAAAATTTAAATTGAAAATCGTGTCTCCGCTAAATTGCAACACATTTTTGAAACAAAACAGTTCTCTCCGCGAAGAGTAGACAATTTCTCTAGACGAAAACTTTTCTCCGCTAAGCCGCGAAATCTTTTCTAACTGAAAAACATGCCCCGCTTCCTTTGTTGGGACTATTGTTCTAAACAATGAATTTTTTTCCGTTACGATGCGATAATTGTTCTAAACGAGATACGTGTCACCGCTAAGGCGCGACAATTGTTTTAAGTGCAACATTTCTCTAAACTAAAAACGTACCTCCGTTAAGTCGTGTCGATTTTATTTACGAGAAACAAGTTTCCGCTAGGTTGCTAAGGTTCTGTTAAAGAACATACGTGTCTCCGTTAAACTGCGATAGTTGATATGAAGGAAAAACTTGTCTCCGCTAAGCTGTGACAATTTGTTGACCAAAAAAGTTTCTTCTCTAACCTATTATTTATTTAAACGAAAATTGTCTCTAACCTGCGAAACAAGCTTTAAAACGGAAAACGTGTCTGCACTAATCTGGATCGCATTTGCAAAACGAAAAACTTGCCGAGACAATTTCTCTAAACGAAAACTTATGTCCGCTGAGCAGCGAAACATTTTCTATTCGAAAAACATGCTCCGATTCCTTTGCGAGTCTATTTCTCTAAATACAAATATTTCCATAAAAAAAATCTTGTATCCGATTAGCTGCAATAATTTAAACCCAAAAATTCTCTAAACGAAAAACGTGTATCCCCTAAGCTGCGAGAATTTTTCTCAACTACAAGCGAGTTCCCGCTAAGCTGCAAAAGTTATGATAAAGGACATACGTGTCTCTGTTAAGCTCCGACAAGTTTACTAATTGAAAGACGTGTTTGATTTCGTCGGGGGGTTTCGCTGAATCAGCTGTTCGACTTGGCAGTTGGAGTACTATTAGAGAATAGAGTGCAATAAAAGAATAAACGGTAAGTCGGTGGAATTTAAATTTTAAATTAATTTTGATTAATGATATTGGTGACCTTCAATGTTTTCCGTTTCAAGAGAAACAGCTGTTGCAAACTCTTGGTAAATTTCTCTGTGGCTAAAGTTTTGTTAAGGACATACGTGTCTTCGCTAAGGACCGTCATCTTTTCTAGAAGAAATACTTGTCTTTGCTAAGCTGCGACAAATTATCTAAGCGGAATATGTGTCTACACTTACCTGTGACAATTTTTTTATTTCAAAAGGGTGTTAGTTTTCGTCAGGGGTGTCGATGAAACAGCTGTTTGACTTGGCAGTTGGTGTACTAGTCGAGAAAGTAAACCAGGTTTTAAATACATTTAAAAGATATTTATGGACGTTTGATTGATGATAATGCCATTTTTCGTTTGATTAATGATAATGTATTTTAAATTATGTTGGATGCTTGTTTTCCTACACGCTGATAAATAACGGCCTCTCTAACATATTCTCCCAAACATATTCTGCAGGAATCATGTATATGTTTGGAACACACTTCAACCATTTATATGTTTGCAAAACTCAATTATATTTAAATGTAAATGGTATCATGTTTACTGGCTTCTTCACTCCAAACAACCATATCGATGGCTTAATATAAAAAGGGCCTAACTCGATTTTTTGTTACCTGACAGGAGAAGGAAAAAACTTAATAAAATCCGTAAAATTTTAGATACAACAAAAAGTTTTAATGCAATTTCCAAAAATGTGTCGCTTCTTTTTATTAAAAATTGCATTAAAACTTTTTTTGTATCTAAAATTTTACGTGTTTTATTAAGTTTTTTCCTTCTCCTGTCAAGTAACAAAAAATCGATTTAGGCCCTTTTTATATTAAGCCATCGATATACTTAAGTGGAAGCATTTCCGTGTTTCCCCCAAACCTGCATATACTTACGTGGAAACATATGCGTATTTCCCCCAAACATAATAATATTTAGAAACGAATTATGATTTGATTTCAGTATATATGTATTATTTATTATAATTAATTTTATCAATATAAATCCACATTTATAATTAACTAATACAAACATTTAAAAGATTTCATTCATTCATTTATTGCTAAAATATTAAATCAATTCGTTACAGCATTTTTATATATATGTTTAGTTAGGAGTTTAGCTTAATTATCAGCTTTTCTACTTAAATATCCAATCTGATTTTAATAACATATTTGCGAAATTTAGATATTGTTGTAAGGAAAAATTTCAAAACCCTTTGAGACTTAAATCTAACATTTAAAAGATTTAAAATTATTAAATATTATAATTATTTGTTTTTTTTTCATGAATTGAGAATCTGCTCTTCTTTTGCTTTTCCTTTCTCTGTTGTATCTCACGTTTTTGTTTTCAAAAGGTTTCAGCTATGGCTTGATGATCCCTATGCGTTGGTACACAAGCAATATATTTATAAACAAATTTAGTTCACGCAAGCCAAGCGTGAATTAAGTACTTGTGTTTTTGGAACGAATTTCGTTATCGCACATTGCGGGATGGGGGCTAAATGAAACCGTATTATGCTATAACCCAGTATACAACCCAGTATTATTCTGCATACTTTTAGGATTTGGTAATTGTTGATTAATATCTGCCAGTCGCCTCTCATCACTTTCTCAACCCTGACTGCATACAGCTGATTTTGTAAATGAATTCTGATTGGTCCAAAACCAAAAAGGGTAGCAGTAAACAAAATAATATTTATGCTATTGCTGGTTCATTAGATTTACATTTGATCAGTAAGTGAGGTTGCAGTTTCGAGTTGGTTGAGTAGTAAGGCTTTTCATATATGTATATATTTTAATTCTTTATAAAAACCTGTGTATTACTTACAGAAATTTAAGCAGAAATAAAGTTATTGAATAAAACTTCTGGTGTTGTATTTCCTGCTGTTGAATTTCTTAACAGTAATTATTACTAGATTTGTACAGTCAGGGACGTATATGAGGGTTGTGTTCTTTCATGTTGGCTTTGTGATAGTCATACCATTGTGAAGTGTGTTGGCTTCAATGGAAGGCATTATTACATAATTACTGCTAAGGAAAGCGGGCTTCTCTGAACATGTTGGAAGTGTAAGGAATTCGATGTTGATTTTTTAGGTTTTTTTTATTGCAATTATTTCACAAATGGTCCGCCGTTCCGATTTTCCCAGTAAAGGCTCGGACAGCCAAAACGCTTCACGTTGTTGTCCTTTCCAGTTTCTTCTTCAAAATCGTTTCTCACTTTGATAGCACACATACATATATACGAAACAAATAAACAAAAACCAAAGCAACATCACACAGCATTTAACCGTCTGAGCCTTCGTTTATTCTTTTTTCACTGATCAAGCGCTTTTGATATCCTCTGTCCTATGAACCATTGACGACTTTTTACATGTACATTCGGGAATATTTATGAATCACTGACTGAGAGAATAATGCAAAAATACAGATACACACTTAGAAGATAGACTCTGTCGTAGCCCCTCTTTTATTCTCTTGGTCTCGAGAGAGCATAAACAGTGCAGCAAACACAGCTATATTTATAGCACAAATATAGATATATTTGGGACGCAAACACATATATTATAACATATTAATCATTGTGTATCAAACATGTAATATTGAATGGCAAACACAATGTGTTTGGACACAAGTATATTATATTTGCGACAAGCTCCAAACAAACTTAATATTTGCTTCGAAATTTGTTGTAATTATTACAATACAGGGTGGGCCTAAAATCGCCATGGGGTTTACAAATTTAATTACTTTTTCGTTTGTATGTTTTTTTCAGATTATAAAATATTATACAAAATGGATATTTGATTGCACTATGTATGGAAAATAATTCCACTTGAATTATCCCCATTTCATCTTCGCAATGACGGGCTCGTTTTAGAGCAATTTCCATAACATCTTTCAAAATTTGTGGCTATAGCGTTCGAATTTCTGCTACAATATTGGTCTTGAATTCAAGGATTGAATCGGGCTTGTTCACATATAAAGGGGTTTTCAACAGAGACGCTACAAAAGTAAATCGATAGGGACATCAAACGCATATTTTTTCCCGCTCTTTTGACATTTCTCTTCAGTAAGGTTTGCCATTTCATCATGGAAAGACATACGAGCCAACAACGAGTCGAAATTATTAAAATTTACTACCGAAATTTGGAGTCAGTGGCCTCAACTTTAAGAGCGGAATTCATCGGAAAATCATCTTCAGCGATGAGGCTCATTTCTGGCTAAATGGCTTCGTCAATAAGCAAAATATGCGCTATTGGTCAGACAGCAATCCACACGTAAACCATGAGTCATCATTGCATCCCGAAAATATTACGGTTTGGTGCGGTTTATGGACCGGCTGCGTCATTGGGCCGTACTTCTTCCGTGATGATCAAGACCGGCACATTATTGTGAATGCGAATCGCTACCGTTCAACGATAACCGAATTTTTTTGGGACCCAATTGGATAATATGGACTTGGAGGACATGTAGTTACAACAGGACGGCGCCACAAGCCACACAGCGAATGCCACAATCAATTTATTGGAAACCAAGTTTGGTGAACGTGAGATACGAAATGACCCAGTCGATTGGCCGCCTCGGTCGTGCGATTTGACGCCGTTAGATTATTTCCTGTGGGGTTACGTCAAGTCTATGGTCTATGCCAACAAGCCAGCGACGATTGATGAACTTCGTACGAATATCGAACGTGAAATTGCTGCAGTATCGGCCGATTTATGCTTTATAAAGAATTTCATTGGCATCTAAAACCGGTTTTCTTTTATTTAAAAAAACTTTTGTAGCGCTCTTATTGAGAAACCCGTTACTAGCTCCTTCAAATAACCCCCAAAAAAAAAAATAGATCGGTGCTGACAAATGTTGCGATCACGCTGTCAAATTAATTTCCGAATTTCTAGAAATTATTCGCTCTCCAAAAATTGTGCCATTGTGCTTCGGGTAGTGGCTCCATCCTTCTGAAACCACTTCTCAGGTCTGTTTTCTCCAGCAGGATGTAAAAAATGTTCTATCATAAACCGATACCGCTCACCATTTACGGTTACTGCACTTCCATCTTAATTTTCGAAGAAATATGCCCTGTCAGATGTAATACTGATACTGTCAGATGTAATACTTCACCATACTGTACTCTAGAGGTTAACGCCGTTTGTTTCTGCTACGGCGGCGGCGTAGGGTTCTGGAAAAATCGACAGCGGCGGCTTGGTCAGCTAACCTGACGGCGGCTACCGGCGGCGGCGATTCCTAATTATTATGAAATTGACCCGGCTACTGCTGTACAAAGTTAAATTCTTAGGAAATCTGATCTGCTGTTGTTCTAGTTGTAATGTGTGCTGTTGTAACCTGTTAGGGAATGGGACTGGATGTTGGTATTGTATCATGTGGAATTTCCCCTGGTGTTGTTACGCAAAATTCAAAGTGTCGTTTGACTCCATATGTTAATTCTTGGGCAATTAAGCTGACTGTTATTAGGAAATATTCTGATTGTGTATAGTTTATAGTTCGTAGTTCTTTTTGTAGTTGCAGCGTGTGTTGTAAATCAGGGCAATGACATTAATTGATCGATTATATGAAAGGTTAAACCAGAAGTTATATGCCGCCGAACCACGCCGCCGCCGCCGCTGCGCCGATTTCTACGTAATCGGGGGGCGGCAAGGCAATGAACAAGAAAAACGGCGGTGGTGGCGGCGTAAAGATCTACTGGACACCTAATGGGGTGCTATAGCCATTGACGAATTGCTCTTGGATTTTCAGATCCGCAGAACCTAAAATTCTGCTGATTAACGATGCCATTCAAATGAAAATGAACTTCATCACTCATAATCATATTTTCAATATAGTTGATTTAATTTTAAATAATAAAATTTTATTATTCTGGTTCTTTGTTCAGTTGTGAATCTCTCCATTATTTATTCTCCAGGTGTTATTTATATAATTTGAAAAAAAAAATCACATGAAGTTTCACGGGACACCCGATTGGAACGAAGTTCCTTTCGCTATATGAGGGAGGAGACGCAGAACAAAACGTGATTTTTTGATTATTTCAAAATGTTGGGAAATCCAAGATTACTTTTTTCATCCGATTATATGATAAAATTATGACATTTTCACATCTCTAGTTATAATCTCTAGTCCATGAGAAGAGAAGAAAAATTATCGTTTTGTTCTGCGACTCCTCATATATTATGTACTATATTATTAGTTCCAACACGCCTAATGCGCCCGTTGAATAATCCGATAACTTAAATGGATCTTTAAGAAAAGATACTTTTGAATAAGTGATGATTTATCCGACCTTTCGTATTGTATTCAAAAATTAAATTGTCCGAGCGTTAGGTCGTGTTTATTAATTAATTATATTTTTTTTCGATACTTCGCTATCCTTTGGATATCATCGTCAGGAAGATATATTAAACCCATTTTCATTTCTAATTAATAATATATCTTCCTGACGATGATATCCAAAGGACAGCGAAACATCGTAAAATATAATTAATTAATAAACCTTTAAGAAAAGGTACTTTTAAGAAAAGGTACTAAAAGAAATTTTTGTAAAAGAGGGTAATTTTTAAGAGAAGGTATTTTTTGAAGAAAAGTATTTTTTTTTAAGAAATGGGCATTGTTTTAGAATTGTTATTTTTTCAAGAAAATATATTTTGTTTCACAAAAAATGTACTCTTTAAAGAAAAGGTAGTCTTTTAAGAAAAGGCAATTTGTTGTAAGAAAATTTACTTTTTTTTAAAAAGGTACTTATTTAAAAAAAAATACTTTTTTTAAGAAAACATACTTTTTGTAAGACAATTTACCTTTTTTAAGCAGAGGTACTTATTTAAGATAAGGTATTTTTTTAAGATACGGTACTTTGTTTACGAATACGAATAGGTTTTTTGTTTGAGAAAATTTACTTTTTTTAAGAAAATGCTCTCATTTAAGAAAACGTTTTTTTTTAAACTTCTTCCACTTTGGCTTTCTTAAGTTTACTTTCTGTTGGGTTCAAAACTACAATATATACTAAATATTGGTTACAGGCTCCACCTAGAAAACTTCCAATTACACAAGAAATTTCCCAACATATGTGAGACATCTTTGTTAGTCTAGACAGAAACCAAAGCAAAAGTAAACAATATAGTTGATAATAGTGATTTGTAGCATAATAATGTTAAAACAAAAATTGTTTAATTTTTTTTCATTTCATTTTTTTTTTTCATTTTGCGATAAGGAACTTCGTTCCAATAAAAAAAATATATAAACGAAAAAGTTATTAAATTTTTAAATTTTTTTGGCCCACCCTGTGTATAACATGTTTTTGTCAGTGTACATATCATGTAATGAAATATATACACTACATTACATTACATTACTTATTATTTTGCAACATTTGGTTAATAACAAATTGTGAACATGGTGAAGTGACAAGTTGTTTCATGTATAGTGTCAAACGAAAATAGCAATTACATTTCTCCTTTCCCCCACTTCACCTCCAGCATCTTCAGATAATTGCTTATTTTGCCATCAGCAAATGTCACTATGGGCATCAGAGTAAACGCATACGTAACGCGCGGCGACGTAAACTTAATGTTAGTGTATATGAAATGGTTTTCCTCTCATATTTACGTGTTTTTATGCACGTTTTTTTTTTTGTATTTTGGTGTAATTCTGTGCGTCATGTGTCGTCGTCTGACGTTAATTTTGTGCGATTACACATTCACTCGCACCTTGATGACCTGTTTTTGTCGCCTTTGTTGGTATGTGAACTTTTGCCGTTGAAATTGGCAATTTGCTGAGTATTGTTTTTTTTTATCACCTTTTTGTAGATATCTATCTACTACTTTGGAAGCCGCATGTTTGTTTCGTTAGTGGTGTCATTTAATGGGAAATTTTTATGAACTGTTTTTCAACTACATTTTTGAAATCTGTTGAAAAAAAACAATTTGAGCTATGACACTTTTCGACATAAAAAAAGTGTTTGTCTATAACAAACAAATAATTGCCCACATGACAAATGTGTCTTAGTACATTGTAAGAGAATTTGTGTATATCGAATAGGTCCCACCGCTAAACAAAAAGGTGTCTCCACTACGCTATATTTTCTATACAACAAAAAGTGTCCCCGCTAAGATACGGCAAATTTGTGGCTCCGCCAAGCTAAAACAATTTTGTCTGTGCAAGAAAGTTTTTTTTGTTCTTAGCTATGTCAGAGAAATATACTAAGAGTGTGGAACAGCTGTTTTGCGGATATCGGAATCCTTGGAAAGTCCGTGGACTTGGGAATAGGACTGTCAAAAAGTGTCCCCACTAAGCTAGGAACTTGTCTCTGCTGAGCTACGACAGTATGCCCAGACACGCTGAAAAAAAGCGGCATCTGTAACACATTCTCCAAAAGATATTCTGCAGGAACCATGTATATGTTTGAAACACACTCCAAACATTCGTATATTTGAAAGTCCCAAACCCACTTGTATTTAAATGGGAACATTCGAATGTTTACTAGCAAACATGTATGCTTTTACGTGTAAACATATGGGTGCTTCATCCCAAACATCCAAATACTTAGGTAGAAACATTCGCGTGTTTCCTACCAAACATCCATATACTTACGTGGACATGTGCGTATTTCCTTCCAAACGTTATAAAAACAAATTATTTTTGGATTTCAATATATGTATACTTTCATATATTAACCATTTAACCATCCGAGGTTCTATTTATTATTTTTTACTGATTGCAAATATTTTCTACTAGGCTCCGACCAAGAGCATTTGATATCCTCTATTCGATGAACAATTGACAACTGAATGCAAAAAACAAATGCACAATACTTCAGCCAAAATTAGAAACACTCACTTCAGCTGTAATTTACACAAGCATTCAGGAATATTTATGAATCACTGACTGAAAGAATAATGCAAAAATACAGCTTCACACTTACAAGTATGACTGTGAATAATCTCTTCTTTTATTCTCTTGCTCTCGACAGAGAGAGCATAAAAAGTGCAACAAACATGGCTGTATTTGTATCATAAACACAGATATATTTGGATCACAAACACATGTATTATAACATTTTAATCATTGCGTCAGCAACATGTAATATTGATTTGCAAACACGATTACACAAAAATCAAATAACAAAAACCACAGACTTTTAAGCGTGTAATATAAACTTTTTCCACAGCATGCTTACTTAAGCAAACAAGCGCATTTGATATCCTCTGTCTGATTGTCGACTGAATACATGAAATTATACTACTCACTTTATTAAATACTCACTTCATCTGAAAGTTGCACACTCATTCAGGAATTTCTATGAATCACTGGCTGCAAAATAATGCAAAAATACAACTACACACATACAATTTTAACTGTAACTAATCTCTCTTTGTAGCTCTTTTTTTTCTCTGGCTCTCAATAGAGAGTAAATAGTGCAACAAACATAGCTGTATTTGTAAGCCAAACACTGCTATACTTGGGTCACAAACAAATATATTGTAACACATTAATCATTGCTATTGTGTCTTCAACATGTAATACTGGACACAAGTATACTATACTTGATACACGCTCCAAACTCACGTTATATTTAACAACAAAAAAAGACAGATTTTTTAGCATGTAGAGTAACACACTACGAGTATGTTTTTCTTGGACCGGATACCTTTAAAATTCACTGGAATAGTTGGAGTTTTCAAAGAGTCCGACTTTAAGATGACAAAACAAACATCAAACATAAATTAAAATGCATTATCATATTTTATCGTCATATGACCATAAATCTCAATTGAATGCACGATATTTAAAAGATGATTTACTTCCAGTCGGATTTCGTTTATTCTTTAATTACACTCCATTAGCTGATACTACTCCAACTACCAAGTCTAACAGCTGTTTCATCGTAGCTCCCTGATTTTTTCTATACAACAATTTTTTCTCCGCTAATCTGTGACTGCCAAAAAGTGTCCCCGGTAAGCTGCGAATTTGTCTCTGCTGAACTACGACAGTATTTCTGTTTAAAAACTTTGTCTCCGATATGCCGCGACAATTTTTCTCTACAATATGTCTCCGCTAAGTCACAATGTGTCTCCGCTAAGTGACAAAAATGTCTCCGACTCAAAATATCTAAGGCGTACTGAAAAAAAAATGTTTCTCGGCTAAGCTGCGACTGTCAAAATGTCTCTCCGCTAAGCTACGACTGTAATAGAGTATTTCAGCTGAGGTATGCTAGTTTTTCGTTACGAAAAGTCTATCGCCGCAACACTACGTCAGTTTTTCTTTACGAGAAAAGTGTCTCCGTGCAACTACGTAATATTTTTTTTACAAAAGAGGTTTCTCCGCTGTTATATGTATATGTTTTTCTTTGCGAAAATGTGTCTCTGCTCAGCTAAATAATTTTTCGTGTCTCCGTCAAGCTCCCAATTTTTTTCTTTACGTACAATTTGTCTCCGCTAAGCTAAGACCAATTTTCTACACAAAAATATGTCTCCCCTAAATTGCTGCAAATGTTTTATACTTGTACAAAATTATGTCTCCGCTATCCGATAACATTGCATCTATCAGTTTCTATAATAAATGTGTCTCCGCTAAGCGACGACAATTTTTCTTTACGATAAATGTGTCTCCACTAAGTTAAGACAATTTTGCTATACAAAGAAATTTGTCTACGCTAAGCTGAGACAATCTGTCATCGCTTAGATGTATAATATTGCTTACGACAGAATGAGTTTATTTTCATATTTTCGTAACATTTCCAAATGTGAAACTTAGATCCTTTATAAATACTTAAAACAAAGTAAAACATAACAAGTATATACATATATACATTACAGATGTGGCAGTTTTTCATGGGGCTAATTACACTGTGATAGTTTTTGGCAAAACATAGAAAAAGCCGAAAAGGACAGTTTTATCCTAATTTGGATATAAGGAATCAAACTGCATCATTAGTTTTTTGAGTTACAATACGGTTTCATACAAAATTTTTTTTTTTCCAAATTTTGACTAATGGAGTGAATATGTTTTTGATTTTTCGATTTTGACTCACTTTGACAGACACTAACTTCTATTTGGCTGGTTGTACCGGTAAACTTTCTTTAACAAAGTTGTTCCAAACGTTTTGGGCTTTAACTTTCGGTCAGTCATTTGAAGATTGTGCGTTTCTTCAACTTTGTCAGCTTCATTGAATTGATGATCTTTTTTACATCAATCCTCATCACAGGAATTTGGAAATAATTAGTGGGATCCAAAATATGGACGTTGTATTGAAATAATAAAGAGAAAAGGAGTAAAAGGAGAAGAACTTTGAAAATAAATATATAATAGAAAATAGTGCAATGGACAGAAAACATTATTCACGCTATAAGAATTTGTTATGTTGACTTACATACATACATATATCCTGTTCCTATGAATTTTTTACGCTGATAAATAGGCCAAAGAGTTTGGCTACTCGTTATCAAACAATTTACATCAAAATGATGACCAATTTACATCAAATTAATGTCAACATTAAATCTAAATTGATGACCAATTTCCATCAACTTGATGTAACATTGTCGTTGAATCAACGATAACTATTGATGAAATATGGATGAACGATTTATGAAATGTTCTTCGTCAATTTAATAAAATGTGTGGTAGGTTGGAATATTAAGGAATTCATAAATTTGATTTTTCTTTCAATGAACACTGGAAAATGGCTCTTAGGGTACGTCGTCCAAATAAGCAACAATTTTCGAGAAAGAATTTTCCTGATTGAATAGTATTCCATTCATTGCAAGGTTTCACAGAAGTGGCGGCATAATCCCTCCTTGAGGAGGTAGGGGTCTGGGTGCCCAATACGACGGTGATATGTCTCCTGGTGAGCACTTCGTATCCAAGACTCGTAATAACCACGTTCACTTTATAGGTCGATAGAGATAATTTTATCGCATTATGCGTGACATTATTGAACGCTCCTCAATGTCAAGAAAGGTTATCAATGTATACTCCTTCTCTATGTATCCTACTAGTTCATACAGTGCTGTTTCCTAGATCTGCCCTTGTAGTAAGCATGCTGCGCACCATATAACAATAATGCATCATCACATGCCCGCAAGTTGTCTTCTATCAGCCGTTACTTCTATTTGAAAATTGTATCTGTTAATTTTCTAACCATAACTGTGACTCAGCTAAGTGGCGTCATAATTTCTTAAAATTTATAAATGAAAACTTATAAATGAAAAATATGCTTCATACGAAAAATGTGGCTCGGCTGAAGCCGTAATGACACAATCTGAGATTTCAACTGAGAGGACGCAGGGCAATGAAATAACAAATCTAATATTTTGTTTTTGATATTTCATCTAAGCTTAGTTAAAAATAGAACAGGTTATATTTTCAATTTCATTTGTCATCTGAGATTTGGTTGTCGTGTCGCTAACATTGCGTGGGACTCATTGTTGGCAGTTATATATTTTTAAGTCATCAAATTATTTTGTACCTATTGACAAACCTCTTTCATTTCACGGTGCTTGTAATATGTTAAATTGTGCTCACTATATTATTGCAAAAAATATATGAATAAAAACTGAATTTATTCCGTTTTGTCTGACAATTACACACTTTTATGGGTCTTAGTCGATTCAACAACCCATATAGAGTTACCATTTTCGTTTAAAGCAGTATAAAACGGTTTATAGCATCAGTTGATTTAAATGAGTTTCCCTTATGAAAAACGATGAACAAGTAGACAGACAAAATTTATCTTCACTCGAATGCCAACAAGCAAAACGAGTGAAACCCTAACCATTCTCTGGTCTCTCTCTTCATTGAATATTTCAATACACGAGCAGCTTTTTGATAGTGTTAATGTATATAACTATACAAATTCGAACCATGTTGCAGTAAAATTACATAAACTATGCAAAAACTATGAAATACAACAGTTGATTTTTTATATATGTTTTATTATGGTTGCATTTTTCTGGTAATTAGCAGAGTTGCATCAAATTGTACAGCAGTTTAAAATGAGGTTAAAAATTACATGAGGGGGACACCCGTTTTGAACGAAGTTCCTTTCGCTATATATTATGTACTAGTTAGTTCCAACACGCCTAAGGCGCCCGTTGAAATATACGATAATTTAAATGGATATTTAAGAAAAGATACTTTTTGTAAAATTAAAAACTTTTTTTAAGATTTTTTTTATAGAATGTATTGTTTTTAACAAAAAGTATATTTTGAAGTCCGTTTTGTAAGAATATGTATTATATTTTCCGAAAAGGTAAGAGAGGTACTTCTTATATTAAAAGCTAATGTTTGTTTAAAGAAAAGGTATTATTTTTAAGAAGAAGTACTTTCTGTAAGAAAAAGCCATATGAGTATGAATTTTTTTTTTACAAAGAATTACTTTTTTTAAGAAGAGGTACTTTGTTTTAAAAAAGTGGTATTCTCTGTAGGAAAAGGATATTTTTTTAAGAAAATGTACTTATTTTCAGAAATGCAATTTATCGCAAGAAAAGAAAAAGTAGTATTTTATTTTTTGGAAAAGGTACTTTTATGAAAGGGAATTTTTGTAAGAAAATGAGGTTTTTAGGAGAAGGTATTTTTTGAAGAATAGGTTTTTAAAAGATATGGGAATTTTTTTTAGAATTGGTTGTTTTTGCAAGAATATGTATATTTTTAAGCGTAGGTACTTATCTCAAGAAAAGTTATTTTGTTTCACAAAAAAGGTAATCTTTAAATAAAAGGTATTTTTTTAAGAAAAGGCAATTTGTTGTAAGAAAATTTACTTGTTTAAGAAAAGGTAATTATTAAAAAAAATACTTTTTTTTTTAAAGAAAGTTAGTTTTTGTAAGAAAATTTCCTTTTTTTGTTAAGCAAAGGTACTTTAAGGTAAGGTTTTTTTAAGAAAATGTACTTTGTTTAAGAAAACGTATTTTGTTTAAGAAAAGGTACTTTGTTTAAGAAAGGTACTTTAGTTAAGAATATGAGTAGGTATTTTTTTGGGGAAATTTTACTTTTTTAAGAAAATTCATTTATTTTAGAAAATTTTCTCTTTTAACCTTCTTTCACTTTGACTTTTCTAAATTTACTTTTTATTGGGTTCAAAACTACAATATATACTAAATATTGGTTACAGGCTCCACCTAGAAAACTTCCCATTAAACAAGAAATTTCCCAACATATGTTAGTCTAGACACAAACCAAAGCAAAAGTAACCAGTATAGTTGATAATACTGGGATGTAGCATAATAGTGTTAAAAAAAGTTGTTTAATTTGTTCTCATTTAGCCCCCATGCCGCAACGTGCTATAAGGAACTTCGTTCTAAAAATTATGTACGAAATTTTTAGAAATCTTAAAGCAAACATTCATGTATTTCATGAAAATATTCTTTGGTTAATTTTTCATAGGAACGTACGTATAAGTAATTATGAAACTGTTCACAATTTGTATTCTGTTGTTCGACCTTTTCTTTATCAATAAATAGTCTATATTCTTCGAGCTTGAGATCAGATTTGTTTTCTTGTATTTATTTTCCTCGATATTTCGCTACTCTATTGTGTAGCATCATCACGATATAATAATATCTAATGATAATTTTAATGAAATTATTCGTAGGTTTTTGTTTAATGGAATCTTTCAGAAACTTTAGGAAGTATTCACTATTAAAATTAACTTTTTCTGAAGTTCATATTTTATGAAAAGGTATGATGCTATTGAAACAATCATCAAGCTATATGCAAAGAAAACTCTAAATGAAATGGGAATTCTTTAGTACACATATGAATAAGAAAATATCAAAAAACAGGAAACAACTGTAAAAAGAATTTTAAATTTGTGTTAACAAATTTATGAACAAATTAACTGGTTTATGAACTTTTACCATGAACTGGTCATTTCATATTTCTGTGGTCACAAATTATAACAGCCTAACTCGAGTTAGGACAAAATTGAAAAATTTTTTTGAGAAGTCACCGTGCTTAAATAAGCAACTCTGTTTTTGTTAAGAAGTAAGTAAAATAATTCCTTTCCTTGTTATCTGTAACAAAGTTATTACAAAAACTCCGACTCCTGATTTCCAGTAAAGATATTAAACTTTAAACTACTCTCCGTGAAAAATTTTAGAATAGACTTAAGCTGTTATGACTTGTGACCATAGATTTATGAACAGATTCGGCTGAATTTTACGATCTAGGGGACACGCGCTGGAAAAAACTGAAAAGGCAGTTTTGTTTGACTTGAGCTCCTGAGTCGCGAACAAGTTGTCCAAAAGGGGGAAATTGCCCCTAAGGCCCAAAAAATCGAAAAAACGGGCCCCTGAACTTACAGGATTTCATTGGTGCCATTACTTTTCACATCCGATGGCTGTGCAAAAAATTGCGGCAAATTCGACTTAAGGTACACATGGAGTTTGAACCCCCTTGCCTGAGCCGGCCGGGCTACTAGATGGAATATAAATTTATCGATTTTCAAATAGGTCTAGCATACGGTACGAGCAACGTAGAGAAGAACCAATATCACCTCAGAAGTTAGCAACTTTACCCTACTACCCTCCGACCGCCAATCCGAAAATTTTGAACCCGCTGCCATATCGCACCCTTGCATTTTCGGACATGGTCCTAGTGGACTTTTCTTCATGAAATGAGCCAAGGTATACGCTGGAGAAATTTGTCCGGAACTTCCTGAATCACCCTGTATAGTGTAATTAATATATGAAACTCTTGGTATTTTACTCTATCGAGTAATTAATATATGAAAATTCCTTGCTAAACTAATTTTTCGACCACTTTGTATGGAGAGCTAAGCGATATTAAGCGGTTCCCCGTACAAAGTAGTCGAAAAATTGGGTTAGCGGGAAATAAAAAAACACGCTTAATGTTTCCTCTAGAAAACACCCATGAAGCGAAACAATGCCCCGAAAAGTGTCGCCGCTTAGCAGAGACACTTTGTGCCAGAGGTAAGTTGTGCTGCTTAAAATTGAAGCCCCTGGTGGAAGATTTTGTTAACTCACTTGTTTTGCAAAAACAATATTTCCCTTCTTTTAATGTTTCCATGGTATCTGATACAAAAGAAATTAAAAAATAAATTTTAAAATTTAATTTTAATAATTTAAATATCAGATATTGACATTTTTCTCACCTAAAACAAAATCAGATACCATGGAAACATTAAAAGAAGGGAAATATTGTTTTTGCAAAACAAGTGAGTTGACAAAATCTGCCACCAGGGACTTCAATTTTAAGCAGCACAACTTAGCTCTGGCACAAATTGTCTCTGCTAAGCGAAGACACTTTGCGGGGCATTCAATTGTAGGGCAGTTTTCTTGTTTTTTTTTAGTAAATTATTCTTTATTTCGCAAATATTTTTAAACAGATTTGACAGAAAATAGTACAAATTTCCATTGCAATTTTGAATGTTTTTCTGTGCTACATACTTTATCTTATATTCAAAGTTTACTGCATGGGGTGGTAGGGTACATGCATGACAAATCCAATGACTTGTGTGACTCTTGGCAAACAACATTTTCCAAATTCCTCCAGATCTAAATATCACGGCGTGTGTGAATTTATAGTAGAATCTTATTGTACTGAAAATACAATTTTTTTTTTCATAATATTTTGAACATTTTGAATATTCAAAATTAAAATGTGCGTGTGTTTAGTTGTTTTCGTTTTTTTTTTTGAATATCATTTAAAAAACAGCAACATACATATGCACATACATTCCATTGAGGAAAATCAAATAAATTTCTGTCTATACGTAACATAACATATCCTGGCATTTAGCCATTAAATGAGAGGATAATGTATTGTGTATAATCGCATTTCACAGCGGCCGAAACGCACATATATTTGGCCTAAATTATGGTATTTAATTGTAGGAAAACATCATCATTCGAGCAGAGTAGTTGAGGAGAATGTATACGAGCACAAACATAATTACCAATTAAATACATTTTAGATTTTTATTAAATTGGCCAACACTTGCAGTAGCTGCGTGGCTAACAGATGCTGAGAGCGAAAGACAGGCGCCCCATTGACGTTGGCTGGCTGCTGGTGGGTTGCCTGGTCGATCATGGGGCTGGGCTCCTCTTCATCTCGTGGTCAAAGTCATATGTCGGTGTCGTTTATCATTTTCGACAACAAGCAGTGGTGGATAAACAAAATATCCGGAGAAAATAACAACAACAACAACTAAATGGAAAATGCTACTTAATATTATAGAAGCCAAAAATAACAATAAAAATCTCAAACGAAATTTAAAAGAATTATAAACAATTTGCGTAAGCAAACTCACACATCATATACAAGTGTACATACATATGTACATACATGCAGGCATGTTTTCCCCAAAAATGTTTCCTCTTTTATCTATTTTCAAGATGATTTTTTTATGATTTAATTTTTAATTTTTCTTGGCATAAAAACCTAAAATATTTCTTTTGAAACACAAAAACACAACAATTTGATATGAATTTTGAAATCTATCCAAAACACTGTTTGTCTATCATCCATAGAAATGTTCCTCTTGCACCTCCTTAACGTTCTATCATCCCATCTATAATCTATAATTATTTCAAGTTGTTATTATTGTTTTTCTGGGGGGAAAATTTATGTGCCAAATAAAAATTGATTGGTTTGTGAAATTAAAATTTTCATAAACATTGGAGAAGAAATTGTTGGTGTAATAAAATAGCAATTTCAGGTTTTGCCTTGAAATCGAAAACAAAGAAACTTTAAATGTTTTAGTCAAAGTACAAAAAAAAACATAATTAGAAAGAACTGGGAGAAGCTCTCCCCAATTCCTTCATGTAATGTGATGGGAAGCATTTTATTTTTATTTTTTTTTAGATAGAACTCGTAGATCTTGATTATGGATCTGATGCATAGGGTTTGGAAACCCTTTACTAGGGAATTTTGGTGGCTCTCACCCAGTCCAGACTTTAATTTCCTATTCTAACTTTGGAAAGGAGACAGTGACAATTTTCGACTTTCGATCATCAGCACAATTAAAAAGACTTGGTTTTGTCACAGGCTGAGGTAAGCTCAGTAATGTCCGGGATCTGTCGTTAGGATTTCTACTAAACCTTCCGAAATATGAACAGAATGGTTTACTTCGTTTTGTCACAGGCTGAGGTAAGCTCAGTAATGTCCAGGAGCTTTCGTTAGGATTTCTACTACACCTTTCGAAATAACAACAGAATGGTTTACTTGGTTTTGTCACAGGCTGAGGTAAGCTCAGTAATTGTCCAGGAGCTTTCGTTAGGATTTCTACTAAACCTTCCGAAATAAGAAAATAATGGTTTACCCTTCTCTGGGTTTTGAATTCAGATTTTTTATTGGTTTTAGTGCACACATTTTTAGTAAAAAACAACTCGAGATACATGGATTAAATTGTCTACAAGGGTTTATTTATTAACAAAAATTTAGTTCAAATTCACTTTTTACACTGGCTTGCAAATATTTAGTTTTGGAACGAACTTCCTTATCGCACGTTGGGGGCTAAATGATAAAAAAATTAAACAACTTTTTTTTTAATACTATTATGCTACATCCCATTATTATCAACTATGTAACGGGTTTTTCAATAAGAGCGCTACAAAAGTTTTTTTAAATAAAACAAAACCGGTTTTAGATACCAATGAAATTCTTTATTCCTGTGAAAGTACGTTCGATGCCATTATGTATGGAACTCGATTTCTTTGGCATGGCCACCACGTGCACGCTTGCAGAATCCAGACGCTGAACCCAATTTTCGACGGTTTTCAAGCATAAATCGGCCGCTACTGCTGCAATTTCACGTTCGATATTCGAACGAAGTTCATCAATCGTCGCTGGCTTGTTGGCATAGACCATAGACTTGACGTAGCCCCACAGGAAATAATCTAACGGCGGCAAATCGCACGACCGAGGTGGCCAATAGACTGGGCCATTTCGTGAGATAACACGTTCACCAAACTTGGTTTCCAATAAATTGATTTTGGCATGCGCTGTGTGGCTTGTGACGCCGTCCTGTTGGAACCACATGTCCTCCAAGTCCATATTATCCAATTGGGGCCAAAAATATTCGGTTATCATTAAACGGTAGCGATTCGCATTCACAGTAATGTGCCGGTCTTGATCATCACGGAAGAAGTGCGGCCCAATGACGCCGCCGGCCCATAAACCGCACCAAACCGTAATTTTTTCGGGATGCAATGATGACTCATGGATTACGTGTGGATTGCTGTCTGATCAATAACGCATATTTTGCTTATTGACGAAGTCATCGCTGAAGATGATTTTCCGATGAAAATCCGAATCATTTTCAAGTTGTTGCTCAGCCCAATTTACGAACATACGACGCTTATGGTGGTCAAGCGGCTTCAGTTCTTGCGTCAATTTGATCTTGTAAGGATGTAGGCCAAGATGTTTTCGCAAAATTCGCCACAACGACGTCACAGAGATGCCCAACGCTTGAGAACGATGTGTGAGAGACACATTTGGGCTTTCGTGAACTGAAGCCTCAGCGGCAGCAATATTCTCGACACTACGGGCACTTCTTTGTCTCACTGGCACGGGAACATTTTGTACTGTGCCTGTGAATTCAAATTTTTCCACTAGACGCTCAATTGTTGATCTGGTAGGACGATTATGACGACCATAAATTGGACGTAGCGCGCTTAAAGTTGAGGCCACTGACTCCAAATTTCGGTAGTAAATTTTAATAATTTCGACTCGTTGTTGGCTCGTATATCTTTCCATGATGAAATGGCAAACCTTACTGAAGAGAAATGTCCAAAGAGCGGGGAAAAATATGGCGTCGTTTGCTGTCCCTATCGATTTAGTTTTGTAGCGTCTCTGTTGAAAAACCCTTTATATGGTTTACTATTGATCCCCGAACTGATCATTAATGTTTAACCCATCCATATACACGTTGAAAAATCAGTCTTTTGTTTCTTGTTTGGATGCAAATATAACATGTTTGTAGCTTGTCGCAAATATAGATGTGCGTGCAGATAAATTCGAATGTAACTAGCAAAGACACAAACCACTTTCGTTAGCAGAGCGCTGTTATTACGTTAACAGGTGTCTGTCGAAATAACAGAAAGGGAAGTATATTGAAATAAACAAGCTTTTTGGCGAATAAAATTAATAAAAAAATACAAAACAGACAAATCGTATAAAAAACATTACGAGCTTTCAGTATGAGTGGCACAATTCTGGAACAGCTTACCAGCGAGCATTAGATTTTAGTTCAATGTATATAATTTTAAAAAGGACTTTGAGCCCAAGTCAAGGATTCTTCGCCAATTAAACGAATATCTAGCAATAAGTAGGAGCATGTTCTTTTGCGTTATATTACTCCGAGGTTTCAGACGAATTTCAGAATACAATAATTTTAAGTGTTTCCCTTTAAGCACTTTAGTCTACATTTCAACACTTTACTGTGTCCAAACCAAGGACTCTTGGCGGACGAGACCACCACCAGATTAAAGCTGATTGTTAGTGCTTTCCAAATTTACAACCCTTGTATTTGAGAGGAATTTGAGAACAGTGATATTTGGAATTTAGTATTGTCCTATGTCTTAACATTTTGACCCACTGTGCCCAAACTAAGAATTCTCCGCGGATCAGACTTACACGAGATTAAAGTCTTTCATTAGTACTTTCAATATTTACCATCCTCATATTACAGAGGAATTTCAGAACAGCGATATATGGAATTTAGTATTGTCCTATGTCTTAACATTTTGACCCACTGTGCCCAAACTAACAATTCTCCGCGGATGAAACTTACACCAGATTAAAGCCCATCATTATTACTTTCCAAATTTACCACACTTATATTTCAGAGAAATTTCAGAACAGCGATATGGGGAATTTAGTATTGTCCCATGTCTTAACATTTTGACCCACTGTGCCCAAACTAAGAATTCTCCGCGAATCAAACTTAAACCAGATTAAAGTCTGTCATTAGTACTTTCAATATTTACCATCCTCATATTACAGAGGAATTTCAGAACAGCGGTATTTGGAATTTAGTATTGTCCTATGTCCTAACATTTGCACCCACTGTGCCCAAACTAAGAATTCTCCGCGGATCAAACTTACACCAGATTAAAGCCCATCATTATTACTTTCCAAATTTACCACACTTATATTACAGAGGAATTTCAGAACAGCGATATATGGAATTTAGTATTGTGCAATGTCTTAACATTTTGACCCACTGTGCCCAAACTAAGAATTCTCCGCGGATCAAACTTACACCAGATTGTCTTTCATTAGTACTTTCAATATTTACCATCCTCATATTACAGAGGAATTTCAGAACAGCGATATATGGAATTTAGTATTTTACCATGCCTTTCGCCGAAGACCGCCGGCGAAAGAAATTTTATGTGGTCAGAGCAGGGATCGAACCCAGGATCGCAATTACAAGAGCCGCCGTGGGTGGTGCAATGGCTAGTGTGCGAGGCTCTTATACATGAGAATGTGGGTTCGAACCCTGCTCTGTAATGTAATAAATGTCCCCTTGTCTTATATTAAGATTAGGTATTTCTCGAAAAAAAATTAAAATAATTCAGCCGTTTCTAAGCGGCTGGAGCGATAAAGATGAAATTTCAAATGGTCTCATAGCGGAGGTCTTCCGTTTTATCAAATTTTGGACTTAATAATTATTTCTGATTCGTGAGTTAGGTTTATTTTTATTTTTTTTGAAAAAATGAAATACTAGAGGTGATAACGCGTCTAAGGGTACCAAATACTTATGTAAAAATGTATACAACAACGTCTCAGATTCGGTTTTATCTTCAATGTTTCAAGCCTTTTTTTTATTTATCCTCCACACCCATCGTAGTTAATATGTGCTGTTCAATCACATGGAACGTAATTGTATATAAGAAAATTGCTTAATGGGTTCTATGACGTTCCAATTTGAACAATTTCTCTAGCATAACACCTCAGTTACACCCAGGCAAAATTTCATCTTCATCGGTGCAGCCGTTTAGAAACGGCTGAATTATTTCCATAGTCTCCCATTGTGGTTCGTTTGGTGTTAGATCTTGTTTGCTGTCAAAGAGTTGGGTGATGTTTTTACAGCATGTTGAAAAATCTGTATTTTTGTTCTTGTTTGGATGCAAATATGTTTTTAGTTTTTTGCAAATATAGTATACTTGTGTCCAAACACATTGTGTTTGCTATTCAATATTACATGTTGGAGACACAATGATTAATATGTTATAATTTATGTTTTTGTGACCCAAATGTGGCTTTGTTTGTTGAAAACTGCTGAAAACAAAAATGAGACAGAGAACAAAGAAACAAAAAATCAGCAGATTTTCAATTCATGAAAACAATGCTTGCAAGCATATACATGGTTCCTGCAATATGTTGCAGGGTCGTTTTTTATTCAGCGTGTTTTCTTCTACTAAAGATTTAGTAGCCGACAGAAGTTGATCCGCCGTTAACACGTGATTTATAGGTTCAGAACACATGAGTATTTACCAAGTTACCCCGCACCACAATTAACTCGGTGTGACTTTCAAATGATACATTTTTAAAATTTCTACGCCACTGACTTTACCAATAGTAATTCAACGACAAAGCGATATCGCATATCACACACAGTAGAAGCAGAAACACATTCGACACTCCAATGCAATGGGCAAACGCTGTCTACGACAGCTCTCAACTATCTCAAGTTTTTTCTTCTTCTATCGTGTTATTTTGAAACTAAAGAAACACCAACTTTGTTATCAGTTCTTCTACTACTCCAAGACAAAATGGGGAAAAAATAGACTCAATCGATTATTATTTGGACTTGTAACAACAACAACAAAAATCATAACACCATACAAACAAACAACAAACATTGTTGTTGTACAACACAATGTACACACTTGAACAGCAAATGACAACAACAGCAATTACATCTACCAATATGTAACAGTGATAGATAGAACAAACAAACACACAATTGTTGACAAATGTTGTTGTGATGTGAAGTGGCTTTTGACCTCTACTGCAGTAGATGATTTCTACTGGCAACAACAGCAGCGACAACATAAGATAAAACAAACAACAGCAGCAGCAGCTGCACTTAGATACGAATGCAACAAACATTGTTGATAAAGGGGAAAATATACTTATACAATAAATTAAAATAAAAAACAAGACAATAGTGTGATTGTCCCAAATTTCTGTTTCTTCTTTAACATTTTTTAAAGCGAGAAAAATTGTGACAGATGACAGATGATTAGGGCAAAATGTTATCAGAAAAATCGCACAAAAATGGGGCGTTAGTTTGACGAAAAAGAAAAAAACTGAAACCAAACAAAAGCAAAAAAGTAGATAAAGTTTTCGCAAATTTTGTGTAGAAATGTATAGAAGTCTTAATTTTTTTCAAAATAATTGATCATTGATATTACATACTGCTACAAAATAACCAGATGTGTTTTGAAGGAGGGGGTTTCAAAAGATATGAACTGAAGAGCTGGTCACAGACACGTCAAACTTTTTTTTTATACGACGCTACTTTTAGTCCAATACCCATAGAATAAATATAGCTAGAGTAACCACTGGTTGGTTGGTTTTTTGGTTGAAAAGGCTGCAAGACAGCACGCTGTCTAGCACACTTAGGCCAAAGAAGCCCATTGTGATACCTGCAGTTTCCTCCATAGCAACTATTGACTAGTCATCCAGCCAATTTGCCCTTTCAATAAATTTGTCTATAAGGCCGTGGTGGTGGGTGGCTCTGACCACCTTCAAATTTTCTTTCGGCGGCATAGTGCATCTTTCGCATAGTGACGGCGACACTATCAAGTATCTAGCCATGAAAAAGATTCTCAAATTACCGGTCGGAATCGGTGTAAAACTGTAGGTCCCAATCAGTGAGTGAAAACTGGTAAGCGCACAGCTCAGTGATTGTGAGAAGTTCTCCCCAGTCCCTTCATGGGATGTAATGGGAAACCATTTATTTATTTATTATAAGACCTACAGGAATATCCTGTAGGGCTACGGTGGTAACTAAATGTGTACCGAATATCCTACTTCTCAGTCCTGCTAAAGCAGCGCAATCCAAGAGAAGGTGTTTCGTCGTTTCCTCGTCCTCTTCAATGCAGCATCTACAGAGAGTGGAGTTTGTTTCTATGTCCCAATCTGAGGGCGTGTTTTCCTACAAGACAATGTCCCGTAAGTGTTCCTATCATTGTGGATATACTGCCTCTCGGCAAGTTAAGTAGTTGCCTAGTCCTCTTCCTGTCCACCTGGGGCCAGGGTGTTTGCAAGTTGAAGTAAGTCTCCACTTGTCCTCGAACATATTATCGGCCCACTGCCTGATCTGCAAACGGCAGGTAGAGATTGGCATACAAACACCGTCTTCTGTCGGAAGAACCTGTGCCGTAGTTCCCTGTCTAGCTAACGCATCCGCTAGGCAATTGCCTGGAATGTCGCTGTTTCCCCGTACCCAGATGAGCCTGATGTCAAAATACTCTGCCATCACCATAAGTGCTGAGTGGCATTCTTTCATCGTCAGGGACGTAGTAAACATGGCTTCCAGGATTTTATGGCAGCCTGGCTGTCTGTGTAGATACATATTCTCCGGAGGGTTGGGACACTACTTTTCAGTAGTTCAGCAACCTCCAGTATGGTGGTAATTTCCGCCTGAAATACACTACAGTAATCCGGCAGCTTGAAGGAGATTTTTACATTTAGGTCAGGTGAATGGACCCCATAGCCAACTTGCTCGCCCAACTTTGATCCATCCGTGAAAAATCTGATACTGTATCCCCTTCCTGTGACTTTTCCCAGGTATTCCTGTTCGGAATAGAAGTCCTTAGATTTGTCGCTGGTAGGAGGTAGGGATACAGTAGTCCGTTTTTACGATAATAGAGTTGATCCGGTGTAGTTCGGAATGCCCCGATATCAAAACGCCACAATCTTTGATTCTCACCAGGGATGTAACGGTCATGATATCAGGAGTACAGATGTTCAGGATAGCACTAAGTGCAGTACCTGACGTCGTGCCCATTGCCCCACTAACGCTAATCAGTGCTGACCTTTGAATTTTCATCAAGGAATTCAGAATATTTCAGTAGAGCGAAGACTTTATTCTCAAGAGAGTTCTCTACTATGCTGACTATAGAGTGGAGAGCCGTCTCAGTTGACCCGCCCTTGATATAAGCATGTTGTGAACTCGATAGTTGATTCTGTGGAAGATTACTTCGAACGTGAATGCCCAGTAACCTTTCAAATGTCTTAAGAACAAAGGATGATAGACTGATTTTTCTAAAGTCCTTTGGTTTGACATGAGAGCATTTGCCCGCTTTCGGGACGAAAACCACTTTGTTTTGCTTCCAAATGCTAGGTATGTCTCCCAGCATAAGGCAGCCCGTGAAGGTTGCCTCCAACAAGCAAAAACTTAAGCAACCATTGACGCCTTACGGCCGGGTATATTGGAAAAAGTAGTCAAAAAGTGGACTGACCGAACGGGCCATGTAACTGGTAGTTGCGGGCATATGCCGGAAATCATATTCAAAAAATAAATGTCATGTAGTTGTGTACCAGATTATAATAAAAAAAAATTCATTCCAACTATATTTCTGTCTCTATGTTCCTGCATAATGTTTCATGGGACATGTTTTCAGTGTGTAACCATGAATCGAACCAAAGGTACAAAACACCAATTGCGACACAATTAAATCAAGGATAAATGGGTAACAAGTGAAAAAATCAGCGGTTTATTTATATAGATTGCAAATATTTTCTAATTCTCCTTGAATCACCAACTATTCCTGTGATTTTCCAAGGTTTCCAGTGGAAGTTTTAATAGCTGTGAAAACTATCTGTCTCATTCCGTTGGCGGAAGTGATGGTACCGAACATTTCTCTGTCAATTTTGGCATTAAAGTCACTAAGAAGATCTTAATGTCTTGTCCTGGAATTCAGTCAAAGGTTACTTCTAGACGCCCATGTCCTTGGTCTCCTCGTCTTTACTTTTTATTTATTTTTGAATTATTCAAATTTTATTCGTTTTCTTATGGCAGTTGATGATTTTGTATAAAAAAATTGATTATTTCGTAATTTTGCGTGAAAGTTTTTAATTTAAATTAATATTTTCTAAAATTCCATTAAAGTTTTCTGTTTTGTAACTTATTATTCTATATTTCGCCCTTTTTTTGTATTTTTTTTGGCTTTGGCAACTCTTCCAATCATATTAATTTAGTAGCCTAAAAGTATGCCTCAGTATGCGTTGAGTTTGACAGCAACTAGATGTTGCTGAACACATGTGCTTGTTTTGATTATCTATCTACATGTTGCCTTTGTAAAAAGTTTAGATACATGATATTAGTAATTCTTTAGTTGGGGTTTCTCTTGTGTTTATATACATAAAATGTTTTTCCCTGCTGCAGATATTCATGTTGAGTTTTAGAAGGAAATGTTAACAACAAATGTATCTTTGAGCAATTTTATATTTGGCTTCATATTTTATGCCGCAAATTGCGTTATTTATTGATAATTAAAATTTATTGACCACATAATTATAAATAAAATATTTATAGAATGTTTCTTGAATTTATGTCTTTAATTAGAAATGATGACAAGTTATAGTACATAAGCAAATTTATGGTAAATTTGGGAAATAAAAGAAAAATTTTATTGCAATATTAAAAAAATAAATGCAACAATATTTAATTTTAGGAGGAAAAGATCACACTTACAATTTTTTAAATTACAAGTGCAATGCTTTAAATTGTAACAAAAATTTTGTAATTTTTTTAAATTACAATTACAATTTAAAAAAAAAAAATACACTCAAATTAAAAAAAAATATTCCAAAAAATTTTAAAATTTATTTTTATATATAGGAATCTGTTTCATTGCATTTTGTACATTATTGTACGTTCCATGTTTTCTCTATGGCTTTCCTAGAATACACATGATATTGCCACCACTTCCCATTACCTTCACTTCAGCAGCAACAATCTCCTTGAACCCCTTCCTTTAATTCACCCACCTTAAAGGTCCATGACAGATAATGTAAAACGCCCGCCAACCACCATCCCAACCAACTCAATGAAATGAATTCTCATAGTACTTCCTCATGATAATTGCTAAGTTCAAACGAACAGGCTGACTTGTCGACTGATTAAGTGACAGACTGGCTGGCTGGCTGTCTGGTCGGCCGACTGAATGCTTGGCTGGCTGGCATCCATATTCACACAAAAGATTTATAGATTGAGAATCATTTTAAAACACATTTACACAACAACAAATTGTCATTATCTCAGATCGTCAGTTTGCGTTTGTGTTTGTGTTGCATTGTTATTTTGATATTTTTCTCAAATGTCAACCATCATAGGGAGGTGTCAGTGCAACAATTCGTATGGGAATCGAATCTGTATTAGATTTTGCTCCATAAGCTTTCATTTACATTTATTTACACGGACACTTTGAGTTGTGTTTAATGTTTTGCGGAAGTTTATAATTATTTGTTTTAAAGCTGCCTCTGATTAAAGTACATTATTACGAGCAAAAAAAAAAAAAGAAAAAATGAGGTAATAAAATATGAAATGAGATACGACGACGACTTATTATGAAGAAGAAAATAAAAACAAAGTAAAGAATCATTATCAGAGAAGAAATTTTCTTTCTTCTTTGCTTTCAAGTTGCCAGATTTTGACAGTAAAATTGTCAAATTTTGTATTTAATGCAAAGATTGATAGCTGAAACATCTAAAAACTTGTTAGCTTCCTATTGTATCCCATGAAGAGGGAAAGGGCAGGGCAAAGAGCTTCTCACAATCAGAGCTGATTTTAATTTGTATACTGGACCCCAGTACTGGGGAGTTGGAGTCTTGGAGTCGGAGTCTGTGATATTTGACTGGATTCGGAGTAGTACACGCTGAAAAATCTATATTTTTTTATTGTTTTTTTTTATTATTTAAGCTTGTCGCAAATATTGTATACTTGTGTCCAAACACATTGCGTTTGCTATTCAATATTACATGTTTGAGACTCAACGATTAATATGTTATAATATATGTGTTTGTGATCCAAATACAGCATTGTTTGTGACACAAATACAGCTGTGCGTGGTGCACTGTTTACTTTATATGTTTGTCGCTATGCTCTGTCGAGAGATAAATAATAAAACAGTAATAAAGGGAGATTGTTCTCAGCGTAAGTTAATGTTATTGCAAGTGTACGCTGAAATATAACGGCCCCAGCAACATATTGCAGGAACATGTACATGTTTGCGAGTATTTTTTCATAGATTGAAGATCTGCAGCTTTTTTGTTTCTTTGTTGTCTGTCTCGTTTTTGTTTGTAGCGGTTTTCAACAAACAACGTTACATTTGGATAGACTTTAACATATTAATCATTGTGTGCCAAACATATTATATGGAATGGCAAACACAAAGTGTTTATCCACAAGTATACTATATTTGCGGCAAGCTACAAACACGTTATATTTGTATCCAAATAACACAAAAGACAGATTTTTCAGCGTGTGTATAACTATATTTTTGTATCACTCTTTCACTTTGTCACTGATTCATAAATATTCCTGAATACGTGTGCAAATCAATTGAGTGTTTCTTATATTGACTGATCTGTTGTATTTTAGTTTCATGCATTCAGTCGTCAATCGTTCGTTTGGGAGGAAACACACGAATGCTTCGATCTACGAATATGGATGTTTGGGATGAAACACGCATATGTTTCCACGTAAAAGTATGCATCTTTGCAAGTAAACATGCGAATGTTTCAATTTAAATATAAGTGAAACACGAATGCCTCGGTGTAAGAATTTGGGCGTTGGGGATGAACAACGTATATGGTTCCACGTAAAAGTATGCATCTTTGCAAATAAACAAGCCAATGTTTGCATTTAAATATAAGTAAGTTTAGGACTTGCAAATGTACGAATATTTGGAGTGTGTTCCAAACATATACATGGACATATTACAGATAACGTTTTTTCGGCGTGTGAACGATGCCGACTCCATGTTCAGAGCCTTGGAGTCTGAGTCTTGGAGTCTGAGTCTAAGTCTTGGACTCTGAGCCTTGGAGTCGGAGTCTTGCAGTCGGAGACTTGGAGTCGAAGTCTTAGAGACGGGATCTTTGCCTGGAGTCGAAGTCAGACTATTACGAATTTGGACAACTCCGACCCTCCAAGTCCAGGAGTTTCTTTAAATCGAAAGATTGCGACAAAAATAATTTTTTAAACCATGATTTAAATGATTTTTCGTTTATTGTTTTACGCAGTATTAGATTAAAGCAGTTTCCTATAGGTCAGAATGCCGTGCAGCTTTATGTTTGCCGTGGGCGGCATTTAAAATTTTTATGTTTCCCGCCAATGGTCATAACTTGAAACATCGTTACTAACCTGAAACTTTTTTCAGAATGCAAAGACAACTCAGTTGAAGTAAACGCTGAAAAGTCTGTCTTTTTGTTGTTGTTTGAATGCAAATATAATGTTTTTGTAGCTTGTCGCAACTATAGTATACTTGTGTCCAAACACATTGTGTTTGCTACTCAATATTATATGTTCGAGACACAATGATTAATAGGTTATAATATATATTTTTGTGAGCAAAATGTGGCTTTGATTGTTGAAAACTGCTGAACACAAAAGCCTGACAGACAACAAAGTAACAAGAAAGCAGTAGTTCTTCAATTCTTGAAAACTATGCTTACAAACATATACATGGTGCCTGCAATATGTTGCTCTGGCCGATAATTTTTTCGGAGAATGACCAACTGTGAAACAGCCTAAGTTAACCATTCTAAAGGTTAACTTTTAATCTTAAAGAATATCTTATGTTGAATTTGGACCGCAGTATATCGCGGCCAGGTTAGCAATAACCCTCTTCTCAAATCTTTGCCGTTTACATCACCCAATTTGAGATTAAATTCACATTTCAGGTGGCAACTTTGTACTTAGAGCAATTCTGCGCCGAGAACATCGAATAATTATCGAAGACGGCGGTACGGCAGACAAATAAATTAGTGGCTCTTCCTTTTGCCAGTTTTGTATAAATTTTGAGATGTTTTTCAAATAACGCAAGCATTAAAATTGGATCAGTCGACCAAATCGGGGGCCAGTCGGTCAAATCGGCATACATTTTAATCCGATGAGAGCCAATTATATCGGCGGCGGCGTGAGCTTAACCAAATTTTTGGTGGCGGCGACGAGTCGGAAAACTTTCGATCGGCTTCCGTCGGTCAAACAGTTGGTATTTAGTGTATGATTTTATTATGGTTGCAGTTGTTTGGTACTTAGCAGTGTTGCATCAAATTGTACTCCAGATTAAAATGTGGTTAAAGTTAAATCTTCAGTTTTTACAGTTTAAAATTGAGTGAGCAATATTCTGGTTTAACGTGTGTTACCTTCGAAATGCGCTAATCTTGGTAGGTGTAAATTTCGTATTAGTTTAGTTAAACTTGGAACTTTTGTTCCAGTTTAATTTACATCTAGTAGCTTAACTAAATTTAGAGTATATGTTTAGATAAGTGACAATGCTTTATATAGTAGGACAACGTTAGTGATCTTTTATGGTTAAGCCAACCATACCCTCTCAGTTAAGCAATTTTTAAACGCCAGGGTAGTTAAACTAGAGGGGGTATCCATTTCACTGCTGATGGAAATGATAGAGAAATTTGACAGAGAACAGAGTCGATGGCAGAATGAGCGATAAGCAACTAGACGCAAACCGCAAAACAACCGGCGTTGCAATAGTGTTTGATTGATATTTATGTAAGCTAAATTATGTTTGATGCTGGTTGCATTGAACGAAAATAAGCATCGTCTTTTATTTCTGTTCGTTTTATGTCCAATTTTTAACGGCATCACGAACTCTATTAAATTTCGAACTACGATACCTCGGTGACCGCAAGATAATGTAAAGCAGCTGATGGAAACTCGAATCAATTACTCTGTGCTTTAAATTTAAATAGTGTTTGATTGATACTAATGCCAACTAAATTATGTTTGATGTTGGTTTCATTGAACGAACTTTTACCAGCAACTCGAACTCTATCAAATTTCCAACTACCGCGGTGACCGCAAGAGAATGCAAAACAGCTGATGGAAACTATAATCAATTACTCCATGGGTTAGTTAAACTTAACATTCTATTTTTAACTTAACCTAATTTCAACAATTTTACTAAACTTAAGTTGTGTGTGCTCAGATACCTGAGAATGTTTGTGATAATATTTGCATATTTGTAATCTTGCTCAGTTCAATAAACTTTGTTTTTTTTTTAAATTTAGTAAAACTTAATTTTATTTATTTTTTTGTTCTGATTAATTTACAATTTTGTATTCTCACTTAAGCTCGTAATGTTGAAAAGGTTTTTTTTTTTATTGTGAGCAATTTAAACTTCATCGAGCCAAAATCGCGTGTCTCCATGGCTTTTGTTCAGTTGTTAATTCTGTAAATATTTACAGAAAATGTTAATGATTACATTAAAATTAATTTACATATGATTATTCTCAAGTTCAAGCGCCGCACAGTGGTACAGAAGTGATTTCCATCAACCAAAATTCAATAACTTTTGAGCATTTCTATTTTTCTAAGCAAATTGTTGCAACAAGTTAAATGGTTCGAAGCACAAAAATTCTTAAAAAAGCACTTGTGTGAATACGGGGGTCACTGAGGTGAATTTTAATGATATTCAGGTATACCAACATTAGTGCGCTCACAGAACTAATTGCTGGAAAAGAGGTTCTGCGAACCGTAAATTCGGCTACACCGAATTGAGGTCGTCACGACCGAATTTAGTCCAAACAAATGTAATTCGGTTGAGGGAACCTTTAGTAGGTTGTGCCAACCTCTAATACGGTTGTGACAACTTCTAGTAGTGACAACTCCCTCCTCCATGAATATATAATTCATTCATTCAAAGCTTCAAAGCTTTCGACGCAAAAGGGTTGGTTCAAAGTATTTTTTGATGTGTTAACATCTATAGGAACGGGAAGGGCAATCTACCAAAGCGAACACATGCAAACAACACACAGCGTTACATACATGGTTGTTGTACAACAATAGGCTCTGCCTGAAAATAAGTATGATGGTATTGATGTAGCGGCAGCGAACAAGCAAGCGGGTCGTCGTCGCCAAAGAGTATTGAATAGTATAGAGAACTCATGGAACGAATTGTGTGACTCAAAAGCACTGGCGACATCTGGCGAATGATTCAAAACGTATTACTCCCTTTTTATCATAACGTGGTCCATTCATAATTTTGAAGTTAAACATTGATGCTTTTTGTATTGTTTTATGAAATAACATTGTCGAAATGGTGAATTTAAAATCAAATATTCTATACAGAGAATAAGACTCGTTTATGCTCTTTTACTCAGACTCTCTATATGAGAGTGGAAAAATAGTGCAATAAGTTCTCTATACTATTCAATACTTTTTGTCGTCGCTCTGTTTATGACCAAATAAAAACAATTATTTCAGTGAGCTTAATAAATAAATAAATAAATGGTTTCCCATTACATCCCATGAAGGGACAGGGGAGAACTTCTCACAATCACTGAGCTGTGCGCTTTCCAGTTTTCACTCACTGATTGGGACCCACAGTTTTACACCGATTCCGAACGGTATTTTGAGAAGCTTTTTCATGGATAAAGAAAGAAAGAAAATTTAAGGTGGTCAGAGCAGGGTTGGAACCCAGGATCTCAAGTACAAGGGCCGCGCACACTAACGATTGCACCACCGACGGCGAGCGAGGTGAGCTAAATATTTCTTCATTTATTTTAACAATATTACATCTAATGTTAAAGCAGATGTAAGAAATAAGAAAGTACAGTAGCAAAAGTGCCTTCAGCACAAAAACTATTCTTTTTTTTTATTTTCCCATGTAACATTTACTAATGTGTTCATAGAAATCGAACAGGTACCATATAACAAAAGGGTGTTAACACATCGCTAGTGAGTTCGAACACTCATTGATTTTTTTTTCAAAAATTATATTTTTTAAAACCTAATTTTTTTTATTAACTGACTCCGTGACTTCTTGAATAAAATAAATGAAACCTGTTATTTCTGAAAATAGTCTTCTCTTAGCTCGTTACTTTTACGGTCAGAGTTTCAGTCAGTGGTCATTATCGTTTCTTAGTTAAATGACAGTTAAACATCGAATTTTGTTTTTTAATCAATGGCTTGATTTAACCACCCAATATTGGTTGGTTAATCTGTAGTCAAAACCATATGATATTGACAATCACAATACTGGATGTCAAAATGAGAAAAGTAAGATTGTATAAACTGCATGTTTCTGTTTTGAGTATTTGTACATATAATTTGAGACTAGATCGTTAAATTGTTGCGCCTGCATAGTTTTGTATACATTTTTATTAAAATGTCTGCGATTTTATGAATTTATTTCATATCTTACATTACTCCATTTGCATGTTTCTCTTTATTATTGTGGTATTTATCCCGAAACATTTTTTTCCAATAAGAATACAAGGGTTGCCATAATCGTCAACATTATGACGGCTTACATTAACATGCCACTGAAAAACAAAATGCAAAGTTAACCTCTGATTTACTTGCAGTAACGATTAAGTAATCCGATAGTTAACTACTCACTTAAAAACTAGGCATTGGACCATCGTGTTTACAATTATTTTATTCTTTCCAAATAATAGATTTTCTCAAGCTCCTCAAAATAGGCGATTGTTTCAGTGATGACTTCATCATTCGACCTAAATCTCTTAACACCGAACAATTTCTTCAGGTTTGGAAATAGAAAGTAGTCACTGGGTGCTAAATCCGGAGAATATGGCGAATGTTGTAGCAACACGTAGCTCGATTTATGGATTTGTGCAATGGTGAATACATAACTGGCGGCGGTGCGTTGTCATGGTGTAAGAGCATTGGTTTCTTCGTCAAATGCGGTCGTTTTTGCTTCAAATCAATGTCCAATATGTCCAGGAGCTGTGAAAATATTCACCAGTGATCATTTCACCCTTTTTAATATAATCGATTTGAATGACATCACATGCATCCAAAAACAAACTGACGACCGGACTTGTTGACCGACGGACCCAACTTGGTCTTCTTTGGTACAAGTTCATAAGGAGACGTCCACTGCTTTGACTGTTCCTTGGTCTCTGCACGCTGAAGAAAACCCTCTGTAACATATTCTCCCAAACATATTCTGCAGGAACCAGTATATGTGTGGAATATACTTCAAACATTCATATGTTTGCAAGTCCCAAACACACTTGTATTTAAATGCAAGAAGTAGCATGTTTACTGGCTAACATGTATGCTTCTATGTGGACACATATGCGTTCTTCATCCCAAACATCCATATACTTACGTGGAAACATTTGTGTGTTTCTCCTAAACCTCCATTTACTTACGTGGAAACATATGCGTATTTCTTCCCAAACATAGTAATATTTAGAAACGAATTATTCTTTGAATTCAATATATTTGTATCATTTATTATAATTAATTTTATCAATATAAATCCCCTTTTATAAATAATTAATACAAAAAATTAAAAGATTTTAAACGGTCCTTTTTACAGTTACTTGCATTTTTTCACGAAATGAGAATTTTCGGCTCTTTTGTTTCTGCTATATTTGTTGTCTCTCGCGTTTTTGTTTCACAAGGCACAAATGGTCCGCCATTCCGATCAGTACAGGCTCGGACAGACAAAGGGCTTCACGTTGTTGCCCTTTCCAGTTTCGTTCCTCAAAATCGTTTCTCACTTTGGTAGCACACATAAATACATACGAAACACCAAACAAACAAATCAAACCAACATCACAATCCCTTTAACCGTTGAAGCATTTGTTTAACCTTTTTTCCCTGATCAAGCGCTTTTGATTTCCTCTGTTCGATGAATCATTGCCGACTGAACACGTGAAACTTCATCTACAATTTACGCGCAAATTCAGGAATATATTATTCTCTTGCTCTCGAGAGACGATAAACAGTGCAACAAACACAGCTCTATTTGTATCAAAAACACAGATATATTTGGGTCGCAAACACATACATATGTATGTTATAACATATTAATCCTTGCGTCTCAAACATGTAATATTGAATAACATTCAATGTGTTTGCACACAAGTATCGGGGTTTTCAACAGAGACGCTACAAAAGTAAATCGATTGGGACAGCAAACGACGCCATATTTTTTCCCGCTCTTTTGACATTTCTCTTCAGTAAGGTTTGCCATTTCATCATGGAGAGATATACGAGCCAACAACGAATCGAAATTATTAAAATTTACTACCGAAATTTGGAGTCAGTGGCCTCAACTTTAAGAGCGCTACGTCCAATTTATGGTCGGCTCATTTCTGGCTGAAATGAATCCATGCATCCCGAAAAAATTACGGGTTGGTGGTCCGTGATGATCAAGACCGGCACATTACTGTGAATGCGAATCGCTACCGTTCAATGATAACCGAATATTTTTGGCCCCAATTGGATAATATGAACTTGGAGGACATGTGGTTCCAACAGGACGGCGCCACAAGCCACACAGCGAATGCCACAATCAATTTATTGGAAACCAAGTTTGGTGAACGTGTTACCTCACTAAATGGCCCAGTCGATTGGCCGCCTCGGTCGTGCGATTTGACGCCGTTAGATTATTTCCTGTGGGGCTACGTCAAGTCTATGGTCTATGCCAACAAGCCAGCGACGATTGATGAACTTCGTACGAATATCGAAAGTGAAATTGCAGCAGTATCGGCCGATTTATGATTGAAAACCGTCGAAAATTGGTGGCCGTGCAAAAGAAATCGAGTTCCATACATAATGGCATCGAACGTACTTTCACAGGAATAAAGAATTTCATTGGTATCTAAAACCGGTTTTGTTTTATTTAAAAAAACTTTTGTAGCGCTCTTATTGAAAAACTCGATATATTATATTTGCGACGAGCTCCAAACACACGTTATATTTGCATCCAAACAACAAAAAACGACAGATTTTTCAGCGTGTGGTGTATTGTGATGTATCAATGTCCACGGTTACAAAATGACGCAAAAACTCCTTCGGATTGCGGTTGAAGATCGCCAGACACAATTTTTTATGTGGTCACACGGTTGCGCTTATTTTCGAGTGTGAGTAATCGAAGCATCAATCGAGCGTATAGCTTTTTCATGTCCAAATAGTTGTGTAAAATGTTACGTACCAGCTCAGTTGAGACGCCTACAGTCTCAGCCACCATCGTTCAATATCATTCGGTGGATTTTATCGACGATTTCTGGCGTACTGGGCTGGTGTGGGCGACCTGAACGTTCGACGACACTTGTGCTGGAACGATCACACCGGAAAAAATTAGATATATCCGTTTAGGCGCTAAATACGCAGAAAAAGTTACCCTGGAAAATTGGGTAACAGATCAGCCTTTCCAACTATGTAGCATATTCATTGAAGGCTTTTGACGCAAAGAATTTTTTTGGTCCAAGGTAAATTTTTTTCAATAAAGATATTTTTGAAATATTTAGTACTATATTCGGTATAAACAAAATTTAGCCGCCATTTTAAAGCCACCCAATCACTCATTTTAATAAAGAAAAATTGAGTGCAAGATCTATTAAACTAAAAGACCCAGTAGGACCAGTATACTATACGTGTTCGCATTCGTATGGTATACAAACTAGGTAGGGGACTGTGATCTTCACTATACCTCTCTAATATACGTTTAGTAAGGAATGACCGCTTGTAGCATACAAAGTATATGGAAATGTTTACAAATAATGTTCGTGCTTTGTCTTCGTATCTAATTTACAACCTTTACCTTCATTGTTCATTAAAATTTCAATACAATTCTGATGAAAATGTATGGCAGAATGAATGGTATACAATCAGTACCTAGAGTCGAATTAAACTGTGTATAGAAACATTTGTAGCGTAGTTCTCAATGCTGAAGAGCAAATATAAGGATATGTGTACAACCCCCATACCACTGTATATACCATGTATTCCGGCGCGTATAGAACCACTGAATTTAATAAAAAAAAATAGAAGTTTTGGATTTCTTATTAATAATTTTTAATATTTATGTACATTAAAATTTATATTTTATTTGCATATTTTTATAAAATAAACACTACTAACGGTTTATTAAGAATAAACACATTATGACTGTTCACGTTTTCAAAAAACAAGGTATGCTAACAACTACATATATTATATCCATTCAAAATTCTCATGAAATCGAATTAAAAATGTTAAGCCTCGTCAATGTACACTTTGTCAATAAACAAAGTATATGAAGATGTATGAAGTTGCATTAAAGACGAACACAAATTTGTCATCTTCGTAAGTGCATATGCACTCTATACACAACACATGCGAAGATGTGTGGAGTTGGCTTTTTTATCTCATACAAAACGTCTATATACTTACTTTCCGATGTATTCGGGAAATGTTCTATTCGGGACTTACTTTACTTTTATTGACTATATTACAACCTCATGGGGTCAGACGTCTTATACATATTAATTAAACAAACAAATTAAACAAATTTCAACATATTCTTCCAACTGGCTCTATCCCTCGCCTTTTCTCGCCAGTTGGTAACACCAAGGCTACGGAGGGATTCTTCTACCTGGTCTTTCCAGCGGTGTCTTGGTCATCCTATTTTCCAGCTTCCATCGGGTACGTTATCAAAAATCTTTCGCGCTGGCTCTTCTTCATCCATTCTGATAACATGGCCTAGCCAACGCAATTGGCCCATTTTGATTCGTCTAGGTATGTCCACGTCAGAATAGAGATTATATAGCTATGCGTTCCAGCGACGTCGGTACTCGCCGTTTTCCCTAACAGGACCATATATTTTACGGAGAATTTTTCTCTCGAAAACTCCCAGGTGTTTTTCATCAGCTTGCGATATGACCCAAGTTTCGGAGCCGTATGTCAAGACATGTAAAATGAGAATCTGATATAGCTGGACTTTTGTCCGTCGAGAGAGGGCTTTGTTCCTAAACTGCTTGCTAAGCCCAAAATAACATCTATTTGCAAGCACAATTCTCCTATCTATCTCCAGGCTGACGTTGTTGTCTTTGTTCACGGTGGATCCAAGGTAGACAAATTCATCTACCACTTCAAAACTAAATCGGTTGTCAACGTTCACGTGCGGACCAAGTCGAGAGGTTTCTCTAGTCGTTGACACCATCAATTTTGTCTAGCCCTCATTAACAGCAAGACCCACCTTCGCTGATTCCTTTTCGATTCTTGAACCTCTCGCAAATTTCGCCCAATGATGTCTATGTCGTCAGCATACGCCAGCAATATATGGCTTTTCGTGTTAATGGTCTTGTTCGTATTTACTGCAGCCTTTCTCATTATTATCTCCATTAAGATGTTGAAGAGATTGCACGAAAGTGTGTCGCCTTGTCTAAGTCCTCGCTTGGTACAGAATGGTTAAGTGAGGTCTTTCCCCACTTTCACCGCTGATTTGGTGTTGGTCAGCGTCATTCTACAGAGACGGATCAGTTTTGCCGGAATACCAAGTTCAGACATAGCTTCGTACTGTTTTCCCCGTATGGGGCTATCGAAAGCAGCTTTGTAATCGACAAAAAGGTGGTATGTATCGATTTGCTTTTCGTGGGTCTTTTCCAGGATTTGGCGTAGCGTGAATATTTGGTCAGTTGTGGACTTGCCTGGTCTAAAACCACACTGATAAGGTCCAACCAGGTTTTCAATAATTGGCTTTAGTCTTTCACATAATACGCTCGACAAGACCTTATACGCGATGGATAAAAGACTGATACCGCGATAGTTGGAACAGACACACGGATCACCCTTTTTGAATACAGGACATAATACACTGAGACTCCAGTCGTTGGGCAAAGATTCCCCCAACTAATTACTGCATATAAGTCGATGCATGTGAGATAGCAGTCCTTCGCCACCTGCCTTAAAAAGTTCAGCGGGTAGGCCATCCGCACCAGCGGCTTTATTATTATTCTTCAGGCGGGAGATCGCCGTTCTAATCTCGTCTTTGTTTGGGGGGGGGGGGGGGGGGGGGGGTACAATCTATACTATCTTCCACTATCATTACCTCCTGATCTTCAGTGGAAGAATCTGAGTGGAGTAGTGCTGAAAAGTGGTCTCTCCCCACACTGCACACACTGCTTCTCAGTCACCAGATTCCCATTCGGGACATACAGTTAAAAAAAAAAAAAAATTTAAAAAAGAGATTAAAATTTTTCGATTTCTAAAATTCGAAAAAAGTGAATATCTGTAATAAGATTCTTTTAATTCTTTGTGTGCAGTATGAACAATTATGCCAAAATATTTTGAAAAAACACAAATTTAAATATAAAAAAATTAAAATCGAAAAAAAGCAAAAAGTAGTCAACTTTGGAAATTTTTCTGAAATATACGCCATTGTGCGATTTTCAATGTCGATACATCGCTATAATCTCTGGCTTCTTGTCTAAAATTGGTTTTTTAAAGAACTTAAACATGTTTACTACATCAAAATGTATTGCATTTTGTTCGATTCAAATCGATTCTAAACCACTGTGCGCCCGGGTTCACATCTTTTGCGTTTCAAAACTGATCATGAGAAAGAAGAGCGATCAATGATCTTCACATTGTGTGTGGGGCTGTGTCTATTGAGTATCAGTTTTCATAATGATCATAATGCGCTGCCTGCCTCATGATGATGATCATTCTCGCTTAACTATTTGGTTAGACCGATTCTAATGGACTGATCTGATCTCTACTAGATTTTACTGAGTGCCATAAGGTCTGCCGTTAAGCTGGTAATAATCTCCAAAGAACTCATATTTATGTGCTTAGATTGTCAGTTTTCTATTGATCTTGTTCGTCCATGTTTTTATATGCAAATTCATAACATTTATATGTAAATTTGTCTTAATAATATTTGTTGTTTATTTTTTTTTTCTCAAATCAAACACATGACCACCGATCACAGTTTTTTTTCTATTCCAAACCATAACAATCGAGCTTTTTCATGGAGAAGTTCAAGAAAAAGCTGTCTTTTTGGCAGCAATGTCGTTTACTCTCTGTTTATGTTCTCTGAGTTTGGGGTGGTGCGAGATCTTTCCACTTGTTGTTTACTTTTCTCTTGTTTAACAGCCTCTCTTGAATCTCTTCTATAGTGCGTTGTTTGTCAATTTGTTGGTGGTTCAGTTGTTTTTTTTTGTATTGTCTCTATTGTTGTATTGATCCACATTTGAATGAGTTTTGTCTCTGTTTTCAGCTGGTGCTGGTCTGGTTTGTTATCTCCTCCCCACAGCCATTGCCAGTGACCAATTTAACTTGACGCGACTTCTGTGCCGCTGTCAAAACTCTCTCGCATGCAATTAGACGACAGTTTAACTTGATAGCTGGGGATGTTTGCAAGTAACGCGCGTGTTTGGTAATTTTTTTGAATTGTTGCGTTTTTTGCCTGCCGTCTGTTTCTACATAAGTCGCGCGATCCTAAAAGTTTCTACCAACAATTCTAATATCAATTACATTTATCTTAGAGAAAAGCTTTCCTTTTAATTAGATACGGGTTTTAGAAAATCAAACAGCACAGGTGCAGCAGCATTTGACTCGATATCTTGTTGGAAAATTGAACTGAAAAACTTCACATTTATCGTGTTGGGATTAAAAGCGGTTTGAGGCAGGCGCGTTTTAATGTCGATCTTTGTGTGACTGTTGTTTTTTTTTGAAATATTGTTATTGTCGCGAAGAATTTGAAAGCCTCACCAAAAACCGGTTATTTGGGTTTAAATCTACAAAAACTGAAATCAAAAGTGAATGCCTAAATATATCAACTTTATATTGAAACAAGCTAAAAAATAAATATTTGCCAAATTAAGATATAAACAGAGATTCTTGTTTAAAATTCTCATTTAAGTACGAACTTGTTCGTTCAGGTGTCTGCTAACGTGTCAAAAACAGCGGAGCGTCGGGAACTTCCGAAATTTTTCTTTACTGTAAAAAAAAAACTAATTCATCTCTTTGACGAATAGTTACTGGAACGTCAGCTGACGTATACATTTATGGCTACAATGTAAATATTCATTGCAGCAACAACGAAATCGTTGGATGTGCAAAACAATTGGTGCAACAAATATTTAATTCATGATGAATTTATACGTTAGCATTCTATTGGTAAAAATATTCGTCGTCATAGTGACGAAGGTTGTCTCAGTTCATATTTAGAGATTTCTTTTTCAACTACTATTTTTGAAAATTGATTTTAGTGTTGTTTTTGATGAATACCCCCGATTCATGTGCGTGAAGATGCATACGAATCTAATTATCGAAGACACAAACCCCGGTGGTTAGCAGAGCCCTGTTATTATGTGAACAGGGATCTGTTAAAGTACTAGGTAATGGAAATATATGGAAAACAAACACGATTTTTGACGAATTAAATGAATAAAAATGCACAAAATTTACAAATCCTGTAGAAAACATTAAAATCAATCAATATTAGTGCAACACACCTTGAACAGTTTACCAGCAACTGTTATATTTTAGTGAAATGTATATATTGTTTAAAAAGAAATTGTGACCAAATTCGCGATTCTTCGCTAATTAAATGCATACTTAATAATACATCGAAACATGTTCTTTTGGTTTACAATAATCTAAACTTTCGGATGAATTTAATACCACCAGAATTTTATGCTTTTCCATTTAAGCACTTTGCTTTATTTTTCAGCCATTCACTGTGCCCAACCCAAGCACTCTTCGTGGATCAAACTTATAGCAGATTAAAGTCCTTTATTAGGGTTTTCCAAATTTACTCCACTCATATTTCAGAGAAGTTTCAGAATGTCAGAAGCTGCAGTTTAGTATTGACCTATGTATTAACATTTTGACCCACTGTTCCCAAACTAAGGATTCTTCGCGGACAACACTTATACTAGATTAAAGCCCTTCATTTGGGCTATACAAATTTACCACCTTCATATTACAGAGGAATTCCAGAATCCTGAAAAATGAATTTTGGTATTTGCTTATGTGTTAACATTTTGGCCCATTGTGCCCAAACTAAGGATTCTTCGGGGACAAAACTGGTACTAGATTAAAGTCCTTCATTAGGGTTTTCCAAAAATTTACCACCTTCATATTGCAGAGGAATTACAGAACTCTGAAAAATGAATTTTGATATTAACTTATGTGTTAACATTTTGGCCCACTGTGCCCAAACAAAAGATTCCTCGTGGTCCAAACTTATACCAGATTAAAGTCCTGCATTAGTCCATTCGAAATTTACCTCGCACATAAGTCAGTGGAATTTCAGAACCCCCAAAATATTAAATTTAGTATTGTACCATATAATATCATTTTCACCCACTGTGCCAAATCTAAGGATTCTTCGTAGACCAGACTTGCGTCAGATTAAAGTCGAAATTTACCACCAACATAATTCAGGGGAATTTCAAAACCCCGAAATGTGAAATGTTAACAATTCCTTCCTCTTTGCCCAAAATAAGCATTCTTCACGAACCAAACTTATAACAGGTTACAGTCTTTCATTAGCGCTTTCTAAATTTATCACCCACCGAACACTGACATATGAACACCGAAATATGAAATTTAGTATTGTTCCATGTGTTAGCATTTTGCCCCACTGTCTCTTTCGGACAACAATTTTACTATATTAAAGTCCTTCATTAGGGCTTTACAAATTTACCACCTTCATATTGCAGAGAAATTTCAGAACCCAGAAACATTTTTTTTGGTCTCGACTATGTCTCAACATTTTGGCCCACTGTGCCCAAATAAAGGGTTCTTCTGGAACAAAACTTTTACTAGATTCAAGTCCTTCATTAGGACTTTACAAATTTACCACCTTCATATTGCAGAGGAATTACAGAACTCTGAAAAATGAATTTTGGCATTGACTTATGTGTTAACAATTAGGCCCACTGTGTTCAAATAAAGGCTTCTTCTAACATGTATAGGATGAAAGTCTTTCGTTAGTGCTTTCCAAACTTATCTCCCAAATAGTGCAGAGGATTTTCAGAACCTCGAAATATGAAATTTAGTATTGTCCCACATGTTAACAATTTAGCCCACTGCTCCAAAACTAAGGATTCTTCGCGGACCAAACTTGCACCAGATTAAAGTCCTGCATTAGTGCTTTCGAAGTTTTACCACCAACATAATTCAGACGAGTTTCAGAACCCCGAAATATGAAATTTAGTATTCATATGTTAACAATTTTGACCCACTGTTCGCGGACCAAACTTTTGCCAGATTAAATTCCTTCAAACTTATCATTCACAAATACCGGCCTCTCTAACACATTTTTCCAAATATATTCTGCAGGAACCATGTATTTATTTTGAACACACTTCAAACATTCATATGTTTGCAGGTCCCAAACTTACTTGTATTTAAATGCAAACAATATCATGGTTACTGGCAAACATGTATGCTTTTACGTGGAAACATATGCGTTCTTCATTCCAAACATTAATATACTTACGTGGAAGCATTTGCCTGTTTCCCCCAAACCTACATATGCTTACGTGGAAACATATGCGAATTTCCTCCCAAACATAATAATATTTAGAAACGAATTATTCTTTGAATTCAATGTATTTGTATTATGTATTAAAATTAGTTTCATCAAATAATTAATAATTAATTGATTAATTAATTAATTTATAAATAATTAATAAAAAAATTAAAAGATTTTAAACGGCCATTTTTGCAGTTACTTGCATTGAATGCATTAATTGAATCTGCTGCTCTTTTAGTTCTCATTTCTTTGTTGCCTCTCACGTTTTTGGTTTCAGAAGGTTATAAATGTATATATAATATACTTATATACAACTCTAGTTCATGCAAGACAAGCGTGTATTAATTACTGCTGTGTCTTTTTATTATATTTCACAAATGGTCCGCCGTTCCGATCTTCTCAGTAAAGGCTTTGACCGACAAAGGGCTTCACGTTGTTGCCCTTTTCAGTTTCGTTCCTAAAAATGGTTTCTCACTTTGAGTAGCACCCATTCATATATACGAAACACATACACAAACACCAAAGCAACATCATAAACCATTTAACCGTCCGAGCCTTCGTTTATTCTTTTTTCACTGATCAAGCGCTTTTGATATCCTCTGTCCGATGAACCATTGACGACTGAATACACGAAACTTTATCTTCAATTTACACGTACATTCAGGGTTATATTTATGAATCGCTGACCGAGAGAATAATGCAAAAATACCGATACACATTTACAAGATAAACTCTCACGTTGTCCCTCTTTTATTTTCTTGCTCTCGAGTGAGCATTAACAGTGCAACAAACACAGCTGTATTTGTATCACAAACACAGGTATATTTGGGTCGCAGACACATATGTTATAACATATTTAATCATTGTGACTCAAACATGTAATATTGAATAGCAAACACAATGCATTTGGGCACAAGTATATTATATTTGCGGCAAGCTCCAAACACATGATATAGTTGCATCCAAACAACAAAAAACGACAGATTTTTCAGCGTGTGAAAGCGAATTTGAGCAAACATTCTTCACATATGAATAACCTCAGCTTGCGTTGTAGATGGCTGCAGCATCTCCATCCAAACAAAGTCGCATCAGTTATTTTTTTTAAAGTTTTGTGCGATTTTAACCTTGAAGATGAAGTTTTTTTGATCTTATATGTTTACAATTTTTGTTCGACAAGAGCTACAACTTTACCTCAGAGAGTAAATCAAAATTCCTAACCATTTGCAAGATATGAGCCTGATAAAATGATCACTTTTTTTGCAAGAATGACACCGAGGCGCCAAAACTTGGGGGGCCCATAAAAAAAGTCCATGACTTTGGGAAAAACTAGGAGACACGGGTCTTTTTTTGTTGGTCTTTTATCACGTAGTGGTGTCCGTATATGGTTATATTTTTTTCGAGTTGCACTGTGTTATGATTATTGTATTGAATTATTAATTATTGTCTCGGTTGGAAAGTATGACCATAAAACTAAAAATGTCGACGCTTGAAAGAATTCTCAGAATATGGTGATATTATTATAATGTCCTCTTACGTTGTAGCTGACTGCAGCATAACCATACAAAGAAGGGGTTCCTTGTGTTCACAGTAAGTCGTGTTCACAGTAAATTCATGTTCACAGTAAATCGTATATTTCATGTACGTTCATCAAACTAGAAACAAATATGCAATTTAAATGTCTGAACTAGGACATCCGTAGAAACCCCGTTTTAGAAACATTTTTAACGACACTTTTTCGGGCATTTCTAATCTGTATCGGGCATTTCTTACAACATAATTGGACGACGCCATATTTCCACACTGATGTCGCTCAAAGTTGTAAATATTTATTTGTTACGTTTGAATTTTAAATTGTTTACTTACTTATTTCTACACTCATGTCATGATTTCCGGATTAGGTCGGAATTAATGAACCAGTTTGCAAATCCGATACATTTTTTTTGTATAACAAACTTGTGGTTTAGATCTGGTTATATTAAAATGTATTTTATTTAATACAATTTAAAAATTGAGAATTTTGTTTGAATTCAAACACAAGAGATTCATTTCATTTCACAATGGCCATATACACCAGTTTCTCATACTAAACTGTGTAGACTCAAAACCAACCGACACACCTCCTTATAATGGGAATTTATTATATTATTTGTATAATTAATCTACAACAACAACAAAATATATATTAATAATATATTCCCACCTTTGGAATCATCGAAATGGATCACTGGCTAATAGATTTTTAAAGTGACTTAGTTCAAGCCAACGCAAGGTAGAACTCTTATAATTTACCTGCGGTTTTTAATTTCTAAAAGATTTATATTAATCGGTTAAAGTGATTGGCAAACTGGTTTGATTATAAGTACGAGGCGGTCCTAAAACTAGCCGACCTAACGTATAGATGGTGCCAGAAGTTTGTGAATAAAAAATCAATGAGTGTTTGAACTCACGGGCGATGTGTTAACACCTGTTTGTTACACGGTATCTGTTCGATTTCCGTGAACACGTTAGTAAATGTTACATTGGAAAATAAAAAAAAAAATAGTTCTTGTACTCAAGGCTCTTTTGCTATTGCACCTTCTTTTCTCTTACTACTGCTTTAACATTATATGTAATATTGTTAAAATAGATAAAGCAATATTTAGCTCACTGAAATAATTCTCTTTGTTTTGTCATAAACAGAGCGACGACAAAAAGTATTGAATAGTATAGAGAACTTATTGCACTCTTTTTCCGCTCTCATGTAGAGAGTCTGAGTAAAACAGCATAAACGAGTCTTATTCTCTTTATAGAATGTCTATAAAGCCTTTACGGCGCTGGGGCATTAAATAAAACATATTGCAATTATTATTAATTTTTGTAATAAATAATCTTAAAATAAAAAAAGAAAAAATACACCATTTCGACAATGTTACTACATAAAACACTACAAAAAGCATAAATGTTTCAAAAGGCATCAATGTTTCACATCAATATAATGAATGGGCCAAGTTATGACAAAAATAGAGTAATACGTTTTGAATCATTCGCCAGATATCGAGAGTGCTTTTGAGTCATACAATTCGTTCCAGGAGTTCTCTATACTATTCAATACTCTCTGGCGACGACGACCTGCTTGTTTGTTCGCTACCGCTACATCAATACCATCATACTTATTTTCAAGCAGAGACTATTGTTGTACAACAACCACGTATGTGATGCTAACGATATGTGTTGTTTGCATGTGTTCACTTTCATAGATTGCCCTACTCGTGCCTATAGATGTTAGCACGTCAAAAATATTTTGGTGAAAAGTGGCAACCTTATAAAACGTATGTTTGAAGTTTCAAGGCGCCGCGTGTTCAGTATTCTTATTGGAGCCATCAAAACTAAACGATCTGAGTGAATTTGAAATCATGGAACAAATTGGTCACCTTTATGTAATTCAATATTTCCATTTGGTTGGTCTCAGTTCGAGCAATATTTAAGCCGAGGTCAATTATATTCTGGGGCAGTATGCTTCTTCGTTTGCGTCTGTAAAATATTGGGTAACAGAGCTTAAACGAGGCCGTACGAGCTGCCAAGACGAACAACATAGTGGTCGATCAATGGAGGTGTTCACGCAGACACGGTTAAGATAATCCACAAAATGGAATTGGATGATCGTCGGCTGAAGGTGCGGGAGCTAGCTGAAATTATGGTCATTTCAAAAAGTGCTATAAATCGTATATTGACCGAAGCTTTGGAGATGAGAAAACTGTGCGCAAGATGGGTGCCGCGTTTGCTTACAATAGACCAAAATCATCGTCAACAAGATGTTTCAGTAGAGTGTTTGGCGATGTTTCTCGGAAGATTTGAAGATGAGAAAGCTGTGCGCAAGACGGGTGCCGCGTTTGCTTTGTGACAGTGTCGTGAATACGTTTCAGTAGAGTGTTTGGCGACGTTTCTCCGCAATAAAGCCGAATTATTGCACAGATTTATAACCATGGATGAGACATGGGACCACCACTTCACACCTGAGACAAAGGAACAGTCAAAGCAGTGGACAGGAATGGGAGAATTGTGTCCAAAGAAGACGAAGACGGTTCCAACTGCAGGCAAGGTCATGGCGTCTGTTTTGGGATAATTTTTATGGGATAATTTTTATTGATTATCTTCAGAAAGGAAAAACTATCAACGGCGAATATTATGCTAATTTATTGCAGCGTTTATGTGATGACATTGTGGAAAAATGGCCGCATTTGGCGAAAAAAGTGTTGTTTCATCAAGACAATGCTAAAGTTCACCCATCCACTATAGCAATGGCCAAATTTGATGAAATAAAGTTCGAATTGCTTCATCATTCGCCTTATTCGTCAGGGAGCTACGTCCCTCCTACTATTTTGTATTTCCAAACTTGAAAAAATGGCTCGGTGGTAAAAGATTTTCCAACTATGAAGAGGTGGACTATGCAGTTGATGTCTATTTTAAGGAGTTTGACAGTTTTTACTATAAACAGGGTATCGAACTTATTGAATATCGCTGAAAAAAGTGAATCGAGCTAAAAGGAGATTTTGTTGAAAAATAAAGAAAATTGTTCCCAACTTCTTTGTGTCTTCTTTGCATAAATGGGACAAATTAATTATATGACAATTATAATTGGTATTTTAATTTTAATTACCTTTCGAAATGCAAATTCAAATAAATTTCAATACCGTTGGCAATTGTATTTATTTTGAATGCCTTTCCTTCATATCTGACACTTTTGCTTTTCAAATATTTTATACAGTAAAGGTTTATGAATTTGAAACTACTATGAGGCAATACCTATCAAAGCCACAAACCTCTACTTATAAAATACTTTAAAAACAGAATTGCCAGCAGCCAAACAAATTCAAAATAATTAAAAGAATTCCCATATTTCATTACAATTGGCATCTGATTCCACAACCTGCATTTGCATTGCCTGAGCAAATGCAAATTCAAAATTTTATAATTTCCATTGCGAAAAATGGTTATTCCTTTGCATTTGCATTAGACAAAATAATGCAAATTAAAATCCAATGCAAATTAAAAAACCCATGTATGCTTCTTTGGGAGGTCGGCTAGTCTTGGGACCGCCGTCGTATGCAAATTAAAAAACCCATGTATGCTTCTTTGGGAGGTCGGCTAGTCTTGGGACCGCCGTCGTATATATAAATAGCATTTTTAACATTGTCAAAAAGCTAATTGCTGTGAAACTCATCCAGGTATATAAACTGTCAATGATGTGAAACTGAAGTATAGCAGCTCTAAAGGGCAAAACAGAGAATTAGAAAAATGTTTAAACTACAAAATGTAGAAAACAATTCAAATTTTCTAATCGGTTTCAAAGACAACGTTTTCTCTAGTTGGCGAAAACATCCCTCCAATTCTTTGATAACAACAAAATAAATACTGAGTTTCTTTTATTTAATTTTTTTGCCTCAAAATTATTCACATGCAAGTACATTCTCATTTACAAAGCGATCATTGATCATTATGGCAATTTCGTTTAATTATTTGCGCGACGAATGACAATAATTTACGATAAAATTTAAATTTTCTAAGATGTATACGACACAAATGAGTATCAGTCCTCCTTATAAATAAACAAATTAGTCAGCTGGGCGGAAACCATAAAGATCAGTAGACACATCTCAACTCAAGTACAGGTAAATTGAATAGATGACAGATGAGATTGTGTTGTAAAATTGTATAAATATGTTTTGTTATATCGTCCTGGGTTTTATTGATTCATCAAGCAGATTGTATCAAAGTTCACAGCTTTTTGAACTCATTTATACTGTTAGATAAATCAAGTTTTGGTCAGTTTCTTGTATTCAAAAATTTGTGGACTTGCTCCAAAATTTGTTGAACATCATAAAAATTTGTTGCGTAGTTTTTTTTTCATTATAAAAATCGTTTGTATGTACAACAAGCAAATTTAATTGCCAACAAAATGTAGTCACGCAAAAATGTTTACGGCGGGCTGTATGGCATCTCCGTTACTTTTTGAATAAAAACTATTTTTCGGCAAAAAGGACCTTTTGTTTTCCAACATTTTCTCCTTTTAGCTCGATACATTTAGTTCATCGTTTTTATAATTTGTTATTCCTTTCAAATAATAATTTTGTTCGAGGTCTTCAAAATACACGGTGAAAAAAAAACGGCCCCAGCAAAATATTGCAGGAATCATGTATGTGTTTGCAAGCATTGAACATCTGCTGCTTTTTTAGTTTCTTTATTGCCTGTCACTTTTTTGTTTTGTTGTGTTTTTTTGTGTCACAAAGACTTACATTATAACATATTAATCACTGTGTCGCCAACATGTAATATTGAATAGCAAACACAATGTGTTTGGACACAAGTATATTGTATTTGTGACAAACTACAATCACGTTATATTTCCATACAAACTAGAAACAAATACATATTTTTCATCGTATTGACGGTTGTTTTCCCAAACATATTCTGCAGGAACCATGTATTTATTTTGAACACACTTCAAACATTCATATGTTTGCAAGTCCCAAACTTACTTGTATTTAAATGCAAACAGCATCATGTTTACTGACAAACATGCATGCTTTTACGTGGAAACATGTGTTCTTCATCCCAAACATCCATGTACTTAGGTGGAAGCATTCTCGTGTTTCCCCCAAACCTACATCTACTTACGTGGAAACATATGCTAATTTCCTCCCTAATATAATAATATTTAGAAACGAATTGTTCTTCGATTTCAATATATATATATATATTTTATTATAATTAATTTTAACAATATAAATCCACATTTATAAATAATTAATACAAAAAATTAATAGATTTGAAACGGCCCTTTTTATATTTATTTGCTTTGAATGCATTATTTGTTTTTTTTTCACGAAATACGAATCTGCTGCTCTTTTGCATCTCCTTTCTTTGTTGTCTCTCACGTTTTTGTTTTCAGAAGGTTTCAGCTATGCGTAATATATTACACATATATTATAACATATTAATCATTGTGTCTCAAACATGTAATATTGAATAGCAAACACAATGTGTTTGAACATAACTATATTACATTTGCGACAAGCTCCAAACACACTTTATATTTGCATCCAAACATCAAAAAAAGACAGATTTTCAACGTGCAGTGATAACCTCCGCATTTGACCCAAATCTCAAACCGCTAAGCCATTTCTTCAGTTTTGCCAGTAGAAAGTAGTGACTGGGGGTAAATCCAGAGAATATGGTCGAAGTGGTACACGCTGGAAAATATCAGCCCCAGCAACATATTGGATTAATCATGCACATGTTTACAAGCATTGTTTTCGTGAATTGAAGATCTGCTGCTTTATTGTCTCTCACATTTTTATTTTCAGCAGTTTTCAACAAACAAACCCACATTTGGATCACAAATAGCAACATATACTTTATTATAACCTATTAATCCCAAACATGATATATTGAATAGCAAACACAATATGTTTGGATACAAGTATACTAAAGTTTGCGACAAGCTACCAAGATATTATATTTGCATCCCAACGACAAAAAAGTAAAAAAAGTTCAGCTTCAGCAATTCATATCACAATTTATGGATTTATGCCAATGCGACTACACTCTTGTAGGCCGATGTGTTGTCAAGGTGGAAGATAACTTTTTTCTTGGCCAAAATGCGTCTTTTTGGTTTCAAATCAATGTCGAATCTGTTGAACAGCTGTGAATAATAGTCGCCGGTTATAGTTTTTCCCTTTTCAAGGTAATTGCTGTGAATGACCCGACATGAATCAAAAATGCTGTTGACACTGAACTTGTTGGTCGACAGATCCAACTTGGCCTTCTATGGCACACGTTTACCCGGAGAAGTTAACTGTTTTGCTTGTTTCTTGGTCTCTGCTGTGTTGCGAAGGATCCATGTTTCCCACACGGTGATGAAACGTCTCAAATACTCCTTTGGATTTCTGCGTAACATCGCCAAATATTCCCTTGAAGTGATCACACGGTTGCGCTAATGGTCGAGTGTGAGTAATCGCGGCACCCATGCGCGGATGACTTTTCCATGCTCAAATATTAATGTAAAATCGTGTGTACCTTCTCAGTTGAGATACATAGAGCCTCAGCCAACTCGCGCACTTTCATTCTTCCATCGGTCAATATCCTTCAATGGATTTATTTCTGGAGTGATGACCATAGAGTAATGTCATATAGAGCTGCCACTCTTCTCGTCTGACATTTCCTTTCACACTATTCGTGGTGCGCTCGGTGCGATAGAGAGTTATTTGAAGTTAATTGACTTACACCAGGTGGAACTACAAAAACCCGTGGCTTAAATTGTTCATGTCATTGTGATGAAAAACTGTGAAATTTAAACATAAACAAACTAAGTTGCCGATTTATTGTTGATTGGCTTGAACCATTGCCTCTATCTCCATCTGGAACACACCAAATGTCATCACGTTACTAAGAGAGTTGGCTACTCTATACGTCAATACTCTATGACTTGAACGTTCGCACACATTTTTACTATAAAAAAGTTGTAAAAAAATATTGTTTACTTTAATAGCAGTTGTTGAACAAATTTTTTACTACGTATAAGAGAACTTCACGCACAACTTTCTTACTATCAGAATAGTTGGGGCACAATTTTTTAACTATAAGGAAATTTATCGAACAACTTTCTTACTATCATAACTTTTTTACTATAAAGAAACTTGTCGCGTAATTTGGTTACAATAAAATGTGTTGTAGCACAACTTATTTACTATTAAAAAAGTTCTCGCGCAAGTTATTTTTTTTAAAAGAAGTTTACGCACACTTTATACTATGAAAAAAGTTGTTGCACCACGTTTTCACTAAAAAAAAAATGGTTGCAATATCTTTTTTACTACATAAATGGTTGTCGTGCAACTTTTGTTACCAACAAAAAAGTTGTCCCAGAACATGTCTACTATAAAAAAAAAATGTGTTGCACAAAAAATGTGTTGCAATAAACAAGAAATTATCTAACTATTTTTGTACTATAAAAGGTTGTCCCACAATTTTTTTACTATGAAAATAGTTGTCGCAGAACTTTGTTACTATAAAATATTGTCGCACACATTTTTTACTATAAAAAAGTTGTCAAACAATATTGTTTACTTTAATAGCAGTTGTTGCACAAATTTGTTACTACGTATAAGATAAGTTGTCGCACAACTTTCGTAATATCATAAAAGTTGGGGTACAACCTTTTAACTATAAGAAAATTTGTCCTACAAGTTTCTTGACAATAAAAGTTGAAAAAAATAAAATAAAAGTTGTCGCATAACTTTTTTACTATAAAAATCTTGTCGCATTATTTGCTTACAATAAAAAATGTTGTCTCACAACTTATTTACTGTTCAAAAAGTTCTCGCGCAATTTTTTCTTTTAAAAACGGTTTCGCACATTTTCTACTATGGAAAAAGTTGTCGCTTACTTTGCTACCATACAAAATTGTCGCACAACTTTTTACTATAAAAAAGTTGTATATATAAATTTCGTCACTCAAGATCACTCGTACATCAGTTATTACTATAAAAAAGTTGTCGCTTTAATTTTTAACTGAAGACAGTTGTCACAGAACTCTTTTATTATAAAAGTTTTCTTTTTTTACCATAAAAAGCGGTCTGAAAACTCTTTTATTATAACAAAGTTGTCGCACAACTCTTTTGCGTAAACCAAGTAGTTGTTTAAAAAATGTAAAAGTAGTTGTTTAAAAAATGTAAAATGTAAAAATGTAAACTCTTTTAATATTATAAAGTTGTCGTACAACTCTTTCATTATAACAAAGTTGTGGCACAACTCTTTTACTATAACAAAATTGTCACACAACTCTTTTAATATTATAAAGTAGCCGTACAACTCTTTTATTATAACAAAGTTGTGGCACAACTCTTTTACTATAACTAAGTTGTCACACAACTCTTTTAATATAAAATGTTGTCGGACAACTCTTTTACTTTAACAAAGTTGTGGCACAACTCTTTTACTTTAACAAAGTTGTGGTACAACTCTTTTACTATAAAAAAGTTGTGGCACAACTCTTTTACTATAAAAAAGTTGTGGCACAACTCTTTTACTATAACAAAGTTGTGGCACAACTCGTTTACTATAAAAATGTCGTCACACAACTCTTTTAATATAAAAAAGTTGTCGCACAACTCTTTTACTATAAAAATGTCGTCGCACAACTCTTTTACTTTAACAAAGTTGTGGCACAACTCTTTTACTATATAAAAGTTGTGGCACAACTCTTTTCCTATAAAAAAGCTGTGGCACAACTCTTTTAGTATAACAAAGTTGTGGCACAATTGTTACTACATAAAAAGTTGTGGCACAACTCTTTTACTATAAAAATGTCGTCACACAACTGTTTTACTATTAAAAAAAAAGTTGTCGCAAAACTCTTTTATTATAAGAAAGTTGTCGCACAACTCATTTACTATAACAAAGTTGTAGCACAACCCTTTTACTATAACAAAGTTAAGGCACAACTTTTTTACTATAAAAAGGTTGTCGCACAACTGTTTTACTATTAAAAAAAAATTGTCGTACAACTGTTTTACTATAAAAGCGTCGTCGCACAACTGTTTTACTATTAAGAAAAAATTGTCGTACAACTGTTTTACTATAAAAAACGTTGTCACACAACTCTTTAACTACAAAAAAGTTGTGGCAAACTGTTTTACTATAGAAAAGTTGTGGCACAACTCTTTTACTATAACAAGAAGTTGTCGTACAACTCTTTTACTATAAAAAATGTTGCGGCACAACTGTTTTACTATAAATAAAAGTTGTCGCACAACAGTTTAACTATAAAAAGTTGTCGCACAAATGGTTCACTAAAAACAAGTTGTCGCACAAATCTTTTACTATAAACAAGTTATCGCACATCTCATTTACTATAAAAAGAAGTTAGCGCACAACCCTTTTACTATAACAAAGTTGTCGCACAACTCTTTGCTATAACAAATTTGTCGCACAACTCTTTTACTATAACAAGTTTGTCGCACAACTCTTTTATTATAAAAAAGTTGTAGTTCAACTTTTTTTACTATAAAAAAGTTGTCGCTCAACTATTTTACTATAAAAAAGTTGTCGCTCAACTATTTTACTATAAAAAAGTTATCGTACAACATTTACTATAAAAAAGTTGCAAAACTATAACATAGTTACTATAAAAAAAGATGTCGCACAAAACAACACATTGTAAAAATATTAATGAAATAAATGTACAATATCTAAAAAAAAGAAAACTCTTTTACAATAAAAAAGTTGTTGCGCAACTCTTTTACTATAAAAAAAGTTGTCGCACAACTTCTTTACTATAAAAAAGTTGTCGCACAACTATTTTACTATAAAAAGTTGCCGCACAACTCTTTTACTATACTCTAAAACTATAAATAGTTTTCGCACAACTCTTTTACTATAAAAAGTTGTCATACAACTCATTTACAACTCATTTACAGTTGTGGCACAACTGTTTTACTGCAAAGAAAGAGTAGCACAACTTTTGTACTGTATCGAAAAATGTCGCACAACATTTTTACTATACAAATTACTAGAAAAAATTTGTCCTACAACTTTTTGTGCTATAGAAGTGATCAACTTTTTTTTCTATAAAAATGTCGTGCACTTTCTGATATTTGAAGTATGTGTACTCAACTTTTTTACTATAATAAAATGTTCACATTTTTTTTTTACTTTCAAACAAATTCTCCCGAAAGTGTTTTGCTACAAAAAAGTTCCAACATCTGTTAATCAAAAATTTTATCCTAAACATTTACTCCATACATAAGTACCGCTCAACTACGTTTTAACTATAAAATTAGTTAACAAACAAAATTATTACACCGTAAAAATATAAACGCAATACAATTTTCTTCAATTAATTGAACTTCAAAATTGGTTTGACTGAATATACATGCTAACGAGATACATACCAGTGGATGCAGAGAATGAAAATTGATGGATGACTAAAGGAGAGAGAGACAGGGAGAGGGAGATGGTACGTTCACTACCAATTATGTTCAAAGTGCGTGTAAGTCGTCTGTTTGCTTTCCATTCGCATGCAGTTTACGTGCCTACGTTAATTATCGCACGATAACATTTTCAATTAAATTTTTTATTTATTCTATAAATACATTTTTAAAAAATTCCACAGTGTCGGTTTTTATTTGTCGTAATTTTACGATTTGTACTATTTAACGAAAGAGTATTTACATAGAGTTCTCGTACGCGATCATGTGTGAGTAAATAATGTGTAAACAGCAGAAATCGACGATAAGTTTACATTGGGCCTGATCATTTATCATTACGGCGGCGTAAACTTTACTCTCTACATGCATTCTCGTATTCGCATACACGATGATACATCAATTGTCGTTGTACTGTAGTGGGACGCTGTTGCACCGCAACACGTCGTTCGTTACGTCGTTTTGTGTTACCGTAACCATCACTTTGTATCACTACTCACCCATCAACATTGTAATGTCAATTGCATCTGTATCTTTTCAACTCAAATGAAATGACAAACAAAATTGCATTTCACGTTATGAACGAAAAAAAGAGTCTCGTGCTTGAAAAAAGCTCTTTTTCACTTGTACACTGGATGGACGACACCGGCGACCGCAACGCAGACGGGCGGCGCATCGTGTTGATGGGTCCACAAACTCTTGATTTTTTATGGCTTTTTCTCAAACACACAATTTTTACGTTCGTACTATATCTCATATGTTGTGTCTCATGTGTGTTGTTTCGTATTTTTTATTTTGCAAAATAATTGCGGTGGCAAACAGTTCGCTTGCAAACGACGTTCACTTTATATGAAACAAAAACAACAACAAATATATATGTACATATCTTTACTTTCAATTGCGATCAATGATCGTTTATTTGTATATACGATATTCTACATCTCAAAAGCCTGGTCACCCTACATTAGTTAGAGGGAGATGAGGACTTTACTAATATTTTAGTGTAAAATGTTAAATCTCAATGATTTTTACCTCAAAAATGTTGGCATTTTTGTGTCAGTCACCTTACTTTTTACAATATTTTAGTATAAACAAGTCGCCTACCAAAACAAATACTTACTGTAAAAAGGTAAGATTCAAAATGTTCTGCAACATTGTTACCTTATAAACATTTTTTACACAAATGGTTTAATCTCAACATTTTTGTCTTAAAAAGTTGAGACTCAATATTTTTACCTTAAAAAGTTGAGACTCAATATTTTTACCTTAAAAAGTAGATACTCATCAGTTTTACTTTAAACAGTTGAGACAACATTATTATCTTAAAAAGTTGAGACTACACATGTTTATCTAAAAACATTTTTAATTTAAAAAGTTGAGACAACAGTTTTACCTTGAAATGTTGAGAGTCACTGTTTTACCTTAAAGAGTTGAGACTCAACATTTTTACATTAAAAAGTTGAGACTCAACATTTTTACATTAAAAAGTTGAGACTCAACATTTTTACCTTAAAAAGTTGAGACTCATTTTTACCTTAAAAAGTTGAGACTCACCATTTTTAACTTAAAACGTTGAGACTCAACATTTTTGCCTTAAAAAGTTGCGACTCAATATTTTTACCTTAAAAAGTTGAAATTCAAAATTTTTTCCTTAAAAAGTTTGGCGCTCAACATTTTTACCTTAAAAAGTTTAAACTCAAAATTTTTATTCAAAATTAAAATGTTCGAGCATTTGGTGTTCTTTCAATTATTGTATTCTCCAATATTTCACTGCCCTTTGGGTAGCATCGTCAGGAAGATAAACACAATTATAAATTAAATGAATTAAAAAAAAAAATTTGAAACTCGACTTTTTACTTTCAGATGTTGATGCTCAACATTTGTACTTGGAAAAGTTGATGCTCAACATTTTTACCTTAAAAAGTTGAGACTCAAAATTTTTACCTTAAAAAGTTAAGACTCACATTTTTACCTTAAAACGTTGAGGTTCACAATTTTTACCTTAAAAAGTTAAGACTCAACATTTTTACCTTAAAAAGTTGAGACTGAACATTTTCACCTTAAAAAGTTGAGAATCAACATTTTTACCTTAAAAAGTTGAGACTCGACTTTATTATCTTAAAAAGTTGAGACTCAACATTTTTACCTTAAAAAGTTGAGACAACATTTTTGCCTTAAAAAGTTGAGGCAACATTTTTACCTTAAAAAGTTGTGACTCAGCATTTTTACCTTAAAAAGTTGACATCCAACATGTTTAACTTAGAAAGTTAAGACTCAAAACTTTTACCTTAAAAGTTGAGACTCAAAATTTTTACCTTAAAAAGTTTGAGTCTCAACATTTTTACCTTAAAAATTTGAGACATTATTATCTTAAAATATTTAAGACTCAACATTTTTACCTTAAAAAAATTGAGACTCACGATTTTTACCTTAAAAAGTTGAGACTCAAAGTTGTTATCTTAAAAAGTAGAGGCTCAACATTTTTACATTCCACTGTCGAAACTTTGTACAGCAACAAGTTTCGCGACAATCAATTTGCACTAATCGATAGCAGAAAATGGGATGGAAATATGTATGTTGTTTTTGGTAAAATGTTGATGGAGGTTTTAAGGTAAAATGTAGAGCGACAATTGTTATAGGAAAATGGAACACTAAAGTTTTATAGCATAATTTATACCATAATAACTGTTATTCCAAAACGATGTTTGCTGAAGGTTTTCCAGAAAAAGTTGCGACATTTTTTAACATTTTAATTATTTTTTTTGATTATTTTCGTGATCTATGGCCTAATAATAGCTACGCCGTAAAAAAATGGAATAAACAATTTTTTATTCTAGCTAAAAGTCGAACCTGTTTGCCAAACATTTGTTCGGTCCATGTAAGCACGTTGATATTCGACCTTAAATTTTTTGAAATGCGAGGTATGGACTCAACCCTTACTTGACGTTTCCCCTACGTCCGCCTCTTTTATTTTAACCCGTTCCATTCCTTTTAACTAAGACCACTTTTTGACCCACTTTGATGGCTCATGGGGGTCAGATCGGATCAGTTAGAGAATGGACGACTACTACACTATTGTTGCCCCTACCCTCTTCTATAAATCGTCCATGGGTACATTTGGTCTATATCCTACCGTAAAAATTATAAGTGTCAAACACCGTAGGGCAAACATACTTGCCTGTTGTTGTTAAACGGTTAAGACAACATGTTAAACAACAATAGTTATACTGATGGATGGTTATATTTAAATGTTGCTGTAGTTTTTAAGACAAAATGATGAAAGAAAATTGTGTAATAGCAAAATATAGCGCTACAAATTGTATAGGAAAAAGTTACGTGTCAACTTTTAAACAAAAAACCAATTTTTAGGATACAAGTTTTTAAAACAAAAAATATATCGTCACCTTAAATCCAAAAAGATTTAACAACATTTTCATCACTTAACATGGGAGGCAAAAAACGGTTATATATGAAATTTAAATTTTTCAATAAATATGTACGTTTTTGACGTAGGGATCTACAATTTTGCAGTTTTACAGTTCAGACAAATTAACATATATACTCTTCTATTGAAAATTATAGTGAGGAAAAAACCTTGATTTATGAATAACTTAGTTGATTGTATCTATATAAAAATTCTATATTTTTAACGTAGAAATGTAGAACTTTGTAAAATCGTCTATTTTGGCCAAATGTGTCTTAATCAATCAAAACCACAATTTTGCAATTTTGGTTGTTACGCCATTTTGGGTTTTAGGAGACGATATATTGCTACACTTCGTAAAAACAAACTGCTGACCCCCAGCTTACAAGTACAAGTTCTTAAGGGAAAATGTAGGGGTACAATTTCGATAGCAAAATGCAGCGCTACAGTTTGAGCTGCAGAAAGTTGCGCGACAATATCACCAAATCAAATTTTAGCAACACTCCGGCAGCCAGAATTTGTTGTACAAGTTTTTTTTTTAGAAACTATAATTTTGTTAGAACAAATCCTGGTGCATGTTTTAAAACAAGTGTTGCAAGTTTTTAAGAAAAAAAAATCAGGGGATCAATTGTGAAAGCAAAACGCAACGCTAAAGTTTGAACTGCAGAAACATGCGCGACAAAATTTCAAACTATCAAATTTCAGCAACATGCTGGCAGTGAAAATTCGTGATACAAGTTTTTATAGAAACTATGGTATTTTTTTTAAGAAAAAATTTATCCTGGTACATGCTTTAAAACAAGGTGCTGAACCCCAGCTTGTGCTGCAAATTTTTAAAGGAGAAAATGCAGCGGATCAATTGTTTCAAAAAAATGCTGAGCCACAATTTGAACTACAGCAAGATGCGCTACATATTTTGTATTTAGCAACATGCTGCTATGTAGTATTTGGGACACAAGTTTTTTTTTAGCATAATGTTGGGAGACATATCTGTGTAGCAGGCAGTGATGTCAACTCTGCAGGAACGAAACGCGGTGTCGAAGTGCCTAAAAAGTGCTAAACGCGCCAAATAACGAAAACGGGCAGAACAATAATTAATGGATTTCCAATAGGGACAGGCAGATTTTAACAGTTCCCGTCGGTTATGGTGTTTTATCTTTTGCTAATTTTCCTGTCATATATATTTCCACAATCCACAATCACCATGGCAAGTTCCATCGTCGAGCAACACGTGCGAATGACATAACTTTATTATCAAAATGGGTGTTCTCTTCTGGCAACACTGCTCGCGACGGCACTCATTTTAGAATAAATGGGTAACGGATTTAGGACAATGTCAGTCATTACCAAGTGGCAATGCATGTACAGAATGCCATTGTGTGGTCTGGATTATGGTCCGTCAACGGAGAGCGCTACCGATCTGTGGTTCCTTCAGGATATCGCTACACAACTGCCGCTGCATAACGGGTATTCTGCGTGCGAATTGAAAAATTATCTCATGCAGATGCGACGTGAACTGGCCACAGACACCGTGCGATTTGACCCACTTAGACTTTTTGGTTGTGGGGTTTCTTTAAGCCGCAGATACATTCCAATAAGCCACAAATACCAGTGCCCTCAGACAACATAGCCCGCCCCATCGTTCAAATTTAGCCTGATATACACCGAAGCCGCGGCGGTCATTTGAATGACGGCATTTTCTGCACATAATGTTCTTGATAGGCCATTCAAATAAAACAAAAAAATCGGTGATATCTTACACGCAACTTGTTCAGATTTTCACCCAAAGAAAATTATGTTTGTAGTGCAGATTCGACGAGTACTACCAGCATTTCCCGACATTTTTGTTTTCTGTTGTCTCTTGTTGTTTCATATATTTTTGTGATCTAGAATAGTTTGTTCGTATATCGAAGTGTTTTGCAGCAATCATACATATCCGGTCACAAACAAACCCCGAGGGGTCAGGGACCTTACAAAACGAAGTTAACATATTTCGCCAACCAGTTCGATCTTTTGCCTTATCTCTCCTTGACAATACCAAGTGTGGGCAGGGATTCGTCAACCTGATCCTCCCAGCGGAGTCTTGGTCTTCCTATTTTTCGTCGTCCTTCGAGATCGGTTTCGAAAACCCTTCGTGCTGTTTCGTCTTCATCCAGGATATCGCTACATAACAATACCAAGTGTGGACAGGGATTCGTCAACCTGATCCTTCCAGCGGAGTCTTGGTCTTCCTATTTTTCGTCTTCCTTTGAGATCGGTTTCGAAAACCCTTCGTGCTGGTTCGTCTTCATCCAGTCTACTGACATGGCCTAGCCAGCGCAATCCTGTTATTTTGATCCCCATAACTATAACAATGTCGCCGATACTCGCCGTTGTGCACTATAGGGCCATACATTTTTCGGAGTATATTTCTGTCGAAGACTCCTACAGATGTTTCGTCTCCTTGCGATAATAATAATGTCTTAATAATAATAAGACAGGTTGTATGAGAGTCTGGTATAATTGGACTTTTGTTACTCGAGAGAGGGCTTTATCTCTAAAGTGCTTGCTTAGCCCAAAATAACATCTATTCGCAAGCACAATTCTCCGCTTGATCTCAAGTCTGACGTTGTTGTTTTTGTTTACGGCAGATCCGAGGTATATAAATTCGTCTACCACCTCGAAATTATAACGGTTATCAACATTCACGCTTTGGTTTAATCGCGTGGAGGCCCTGCTGGTTGAAATCATTAATTTTGTCTTGTCCTCATTTACCGCCAGACCCACTTTTCTTGACTCCTTCTCAATTCTCGAAAATACCGCAGTAACTTCTCTAACTGTGCGTCCAATGATATCTATATCATCAGCATACGCGAGCAGCATGTGACTTTTGCTGCTGATGGTTTTATTCATGTTGACAGCAGCTTTTCTCAGAATAATCTCTATTAAGATGTTAAAGAGATCGCACGATAGGGTGTCGCCTTGCCTGAGGCCTCGCTTAGTTTCAAAAGGTTCGGTAAGATCCTTACCAACTTTCACTGCGGATTTGGTGTTCGTCAGGGTCATCCTGCAAAGGCGTATGAGTTTTGCAGGAATACCAAGCTCAGACATTGTTTCGAAGAGTTTCCCCCGTATCGGGCTATCGAAGGCCGCGTTATAATCGACAAATAGATGATAGGTGTCGATTTGTTTTCGTGGGTCTTCTTCAGGATTTGGTGTAGCGTGAAAATCTGGACGGTTGTCGATTTTCCAGGCCTAAAGCGACACTGGTATGGTCCAATCAGGTCAGCGATAATTGGTTTTAGTGTTTCGCACATTATACTTGATAGAACCTTAGATGCTATGGATAAAAGGCTTATTCCACGGTAGTTGGCACAGAGACTCGGGGCACCTTTTTTGAATATGTACACTGAGACTCCAATCGCTGGGAATGCACCAAATTCTAACAAAATTTTGCTAATGAGCTGATGCATGCACCTTATCAGCTCATCGCCGCCAGCCTTAAACAGCTCCGCCGTTAATCCATCGGCTCCTGCGGCTTTATTGTTCTTAAGCCGGGCAATAGCTGTTCTGACCTCGTCTTGGTTAGGAGGGGTTCAATCGACGTCGTCGTCCAAATTTAGATCATACGTCATACGTTGCAATAAATACATATTGCCTTTGACTGATCATTGGAGGTTTAACCACTTCTTAAAAGAGGGGTTTGCTTTCCATAGGTGGCCCTACACCTAAAAATTTATAAATATTAAGTGTAATAACCAATACAAACATAGAAGGAAACAGTCAACGGTGTTAAACGGTAGAACCAACAAATTTGAAATTCTCTAGTAAATGGAGGTTGTATAGAAAACGGGCTAAAGGGCTAAAGAAAAACTCAAATCGCGTGCACGTTACGCGTTTTTGCAAAAAAAAGCGCCAATGAAATTTTTTGCGAGTTTTGCAAGGTCGAAAAGAGCTAAGTTGGCATCACTGGTGGCAGGTATATGTATTGGAAAATGTGCAACATACTTTTTAACGCATTTTAGATGTTGCTCGTCAACCTTTTTCCAGCAACTTTGTAGTCTAATGTTGGGATTCATGTGGCTTTCTTACATAAATGTAGAGCGACAAAATTGTAGTTGTAGTTTAAAGCGGAATATTTTTATTTTAAATTCAAAATATTTTTGGAATTTATTTCTTTTTTAAAAAAAAAACTTTTGTTTGAAGAAGTACATAGATTTTAGTTTAATAAGTTTAGTGTTAAAAAACTATTTTAATGTAAAATATGTATAATAATGTAAATTTGAAGAACATTTTTATTTGTTGTAGGGATCGTTTAGCAAAAATCAAAAATATTAGTTTTCCTTTGAATTAAAGTGTAGGGCTTCGCTGCTATTCGGATTGCTGCTCCTCCTTGCTTTATGCACTTTAAGAATTATTTTTAAATATTCAGCACAATTTTTTTTCGATTATATTTGTGTAAAATTATTCATGACCGGTTTGTTTTTATTTTCAGTAGGTTTTTGTTTTTTATTTGTTGCACAAATGATGTCAATTTAAATGTTTTAAATGATTTTTTTTGCCTTTAAATACTCTGCATACAGACATTTTACATTTGCATATCCATTATCGCACAATATTCGCATGTTTTGTAGAGGGAGTCAAAAAGCAAAGGAATCAATTGAGATGTTGAGGGGAACTAAAGGAAATTTTACAATGAAATTAAGTAATTTGTGTGGAAACCCTTTTTGATGTTTGTAGTGCACAACTAAATTGAAACAATTAAAAAATTTATAGAAAATTTTATCGAAAACAAAAATAAAATATAGAGGAAAAATTATTAACACCTGAGATTTGTAATTCGTTCTAATAATAAACTTTTATATCAGATATTTCTGTTTTGCAAATTCCTTAAGATATTCCATTCCATGAGAGATATTATTTTATCTTAAGATAAGATTTAATTTCGAAAACTTAAAAATTTTACGTTCGAACCAAAACACTTTATAACCCACTTTATAATTTGCCAACAATATTTGACAGTCATATCTGTCATTATCGCAAATGTTGATATGGATATACGTATGTATGTACTTGAGAATTGTTGGGATTCACTCGACTTAATACTCTACTTGTAGTGTGAAACACACGGTGACTTTGTGTGAAAGATTTAGATGGTCAAAACCACAGTGTATTAACGCACACATTATGGCAAACTAAAACGGTTCAAAGTCTAACAAAATACTACAAATTTCTCTATGGATTCCCTAGATACTGGCCAAGTATTTCTGGGATTCAAACGAATTTGTATGTTATGATTCACGGAAAATGAATCAGAGTTTTCTATATTCTACAAACATGTTGTTCTACAAACAATTTGGAAACATTTTACATCTATTTTTTTTTGTGAACAGGTTTTCAAGTTGAAACCATTAACTACGAGTAAGTAGTTACCCTGAACTATTTACGAGAATATTTGCGGAAATTCCATTTATTTTCTTTTTTACATGTCATGTCATTTCATTTATTGCATTCTTCTCTGCCGTCACAACAATTTAAATATTCGTGGGAAATCCATCTTATTGTCGTTCGTCGTCGTCGTTGCTGTCGTGTTTGTGCATATTTTTCTACCTACTTTCGAAATTCTTTTGTAATGATTTAATTAAACAATTTTTAGCAGTACAAATTAAATTTGTTTTCGACGAAAATTTCATAATAAAATTAAATTTATACCCTTTATGTTGTCGTATTCTTGGGCAGTTTTTTTTTGAGTTCTCTTACGTTGATGCTACAATGAACTTTCGTTGAAACAAGTATAAATTTCTGGCGATATTTGTTGCCAAATGCTACGACATTAAGTCTGTCTATGAGGGTTTTGAGTAGGAAAACATGTAGGAGGATGGCATAGAAATGGGGGGTTAACGTTTGGACACCAAAATAGCAATAGAAATTGTCTGCACTATTGTCTGCACACGTTGTCTACACTATTGTCGGTTCCAGCAACATATTGCAGGAAACATGTACATGATTGCAAGAACTGTTTTCATGAATTGAAGATCTGCTGCTATTTTGTTTCTTTGTTATCTGTTCTCGTATTTGTTTTTAACGGGTTTCAACAAAAACTATACATTTGGGTCTCACAAACATATATTATAATCCATTAATCATTGTGTCTCAAACATGTTATATTGATTAGCAAACACAATGTGTTTGGTCACAAGTATAGTATATTTGCGACAAGCTACAAACATGTTACATTTCCATTCAAACATGAACAAAAGACAGATTTTTAAGCGTGTACTTACTTTCTTACACCGGTAGCCTCAAACAACCCACAGGGGATCAAGGGCTTTATAAAATGAGGATAACATGTTTCTCCAACTGACTTGATCTTCGGCTTTTCTCCGTTAGATGGTAACACAAAGCTCTCGCAAGCAATATTCCACCTGGTCTTTCCAGTGAAGTCTTGGTGATCCTACACGCTGAAAAAGAACGGCCCCAGCAACATATTGCAGGAACCATGTACTCTTTTGCAAGCATTGTTTTCGTGAATTTATTTTTCTTTCTTTTTTCTTTAGTGTCTGTCACGTTTTTGTTTTCAGACATTTTCAACAAAAAAAAAAACGCATTTGCGTCACAAATACATATGTATATTTTGCACCTATTAATCAAGTTGTCCTAAACATGTTCTATTGAATAGCAAACACAATGTGTTTGGGTAAACACCCAAAAGAAAGAACAACAAAAAGACAAGATTTTCAGCGTGTATTTGTCGATGTCTTCGAATGCCTTTCGCACTGATTTATTCTATGGTCTAGCCAGCCTAAATGCGCTATTTTGATACGAACACGCTGAAAAATATCGGCAACATTAACATATTGCAGGAACCGTGTGCATGTTTGCAAGCACTGATTTCGTGAATAGAAGATCTGCTGCTTTTTGTTCCTTTATTGTTTGTCACGTTTTTATATATTGTATTGAATAGTAAACACAATGTGCTTGGGTACAAGTATAATATATTTGCGATATATATAGATACCGTTTTTGCATCCACACAACAAAAGAAGGCAATTTTTCAGCGTGTACAAATCGGTATTTTTTGTTGTTGTTTGAATATTGCTGCTGTATCCGCTAGTGTTAATAAAGGTCGAGATATGTCCATCCGTCGCGACCGCAGCAAATGGGTTTGTGTTATCCGACTACCTGGACGATTTTACGTACACGTACACGTTGAAATATAACGTATCTGTAGCTGGATGCAACTATATACTTTATATCCAAACACGTTGTGGTTGTTATCTTGCAGGAAACATGTACATGTTTTCCAACATTGTTTTCGTGAATTGAAGATCTGCTGCGTTCTTTTTTCTGTAGTGTCTTTCACATATTTGTTTTCAGCAGTTTTGAACAAACAAATCCACATTTGGGTCACAAATACATATATTTTAACTTATTAATCACTGTGTCCCAAACATGTTATATTGAATAGCAAACACAATGTGTTTGGACACAAGTTTACTATATTTGCGACAAGCTACAAATACGTTATATTTGCACCCAAATAACAACAAAATTACAAAGTTTTGAGCGTGTATTTCTCGATGTCCTTTGATTATATCTTCGGATGCCTTTCGCACTGTCCCATTCTGAGTTATTCTACTGACATGGCCTACCCAGCGTAAATGCACTATTTTGATATGCACACGCGGAAAAATTTGTATTTTTTGTTGTTGTTTGGATGCAATTATAATGTGCAAATATAATATACTTGTGTCCAAACACATTGTGTTTATTATGCTATATAACTTGATTGAGAAACAATGTTTAATAGGTTATAATATATATTTTTGTGACCCAAATGAAGCTTTGTTGGTTGAAAACTGCTGAAAACAAAACTTGCCAGACAACATAGAAACAAAGAGCAACAGATCATCATTTCATGAAAGCAATGCTTGTAAACATATGCATGTTTCCTGAAATATGTCGCGGAGACCGTCTTTTTCAGCGTATCATATATTTTTCGGAGCTTTCGAAAACTCCCACTGATGTTTCATCAGTATGCGTTATGACTATTGCAAGACACGCTGAAAAATTTGTCGTTTTTTGTTGTTTGGATGCAATTATCACGTGCTTGTAGCTTGTCGCAAATACAGTATACTTGTGTCCAAACACATTTTGTTTGCTATTCAATATAACATGTTTGGGACACAATGATTAATAGGTAATAACATATGTATTTGTGACCCAAATGTGGATTTGTTTACCAGCAAAAATATAATGGAGTAGTTCCAACGGCTCTACCCCTTTCAGTACTACCAACGAAGTACTATGTGCGGATTTTCGGCATACAGGAATCCGAGATTGCATTACAGATATTATGGTGTTTGTCGGAAGAAAAAGATTATCTGCCACTAATGCTGTTATTGTTCGTCCAAGTTCAATGTCTTCGATAGCTCGAAGGTGAGATGCGCGGCTGGCAATCAAAACGCTTGAGTTCGAAACCCGGTTCCGGTCGGGGAGAAATTGTTACAGAAAAATTAATAATTAATTATTTAAACCCACGCTACACAACCCCGTAATTTGTATGGTATACTTTCAGGCGAATACAATTTGATTCCGAAAATTTTGGCAACAAATGTTTGTTTGTTGTACTTGCCACATTGGGAAATTGTTTTTAAAAATAACTACAAATTTAATCGACACATTGCAAATCGCTTAAAAACAAAAACAAAAAAAAAACAATGTTTGATTTGGTGAGATTTGAACCCAGGACCTTCACCAGCTGTCGTTTTCTAGTCGGACATGCTACCATCGTGCTAATTTTCGATCTGAATCGTTGCGCTAAGGAACAGAATTTATTCTACTTAAAAGTATCCAAATTGGGAGTACTACCCTCCAAGAACAAAACTATGTAAAAAGCGGTGGTGCAGCACCCAAATTTGCCGTGTAGTTCTGGTGGAAATTCTGGTGATTGGTATACACTTTTTTGCTGGGTTATTGAAAAGTGCTGAAAACAAAAACGTGACAGACAATAAAGAAACAAAATGCAGCAGATCTTCAATTCACGAAAACAATGCTTTCAAACATGTACATGGTTCCTGCAATATGTTGCTAGGGCCGTTATTATTCAGCGTGAAGTTTTATGAGAGTCTGTTATAGTCTTGTCTTATCTCTCCGTTTGATTTCCAGGCTGACGTTATGGCTTCTGTTCACGGCAGATCCAAGTAAATAAATTCCTGCAGTACCCCGAAATTATAATGGATATCAATATTCACCAGTTCATCCAATCGGTTGGATTTTCTGCTTTGCGAAACCACTCCTTTGACGACAACAATCTATTTTGGTTACTCCTAAATTGCATGATATAGATGTGGACGACATATAGTTTCAACAAGATGGAGCCAATCTTACATGAATTTTGGGATACTATATTATTATTAAAGACCCTGACTCACCATACTATGTAATCCAACGATCTGCCAAAACACGCGTTTATAGCCGACCACGCGTATATAACTCTGCGCTGAGATGTGACAAGCGTGTATGACTTGCTAATTTTTTTAAATTTATCAAAAAATTAGTATTTCTATGCGATCAGGTTGTATTTCCGTGTACATCTTTTATATGTGTTGATAGACTTTTTGAGATTGAGTTTGAGATTTTTTTAATACAAGTGACTCAACATGTTTACCTTAAATCAGTTTTGTGACTCACAATTTTTCCGAAATTTTTTATCGTAAATTTATTGACCCCCACGATTTTTGGCTTAAAAAAATTGAGACTCGAAATTTTCTCCCATAAAATAGTTGAGACTCAATAATTTTAGCCTTAAAACAGTTGAAACTCAACATTTTTAACTTCAAATTTTTGAGACTCCAGATTACTCCAGATTTTTACCTTAAAACAGTTGGGACTCGAAATTTTGTCCCGTAAAACTGTTGAGACTCAATAATTTTAGCCTAAATCAGTTGAGACTTAAAGTTTTTGCCTTAAAACAATTGACAATTAACATTTGTTATCGCAAAACTATTGAGGCTAAACAATTTTGCCGTAAAGTAGTTGACATTCAGCATTTTTACCTAAAAATAGTTGAGACCCAAAATTTTCTCCCATAAAACAGTAAAGACTCAACTTTTTTCCCATAAAACCGTTGGAGACTTCACATTTTTACCTGCCAACAGTTGAGGCTCAAATTTTTCCCCATAAAACAGTAGAGACTCAATAATTTCAGCCAAAAACAGTTGGGACACAAAATTTCTTCCTTAAAATAGTTGAAATTCAAGATTTGTATCTGAAAATCGCAAAAGTGATTGGTTGGTTGAAAAGGCTGCAAGACAGCACGCTGTCTAGCACACTTAGGCTGAATTTTCCTCCATAGCAACTATTGACTAGTCGTCCAGCCAATTTGCCCTTTCAATAAATTTGTCTATAAGACCTACAGGAATATCCTTCAGGGCTACGGTGCTAACCAGATATGGTCCGAATATCCTACTTCTCAGTCCTGCCAGAACAGGGCAATCCAAGAGAAGGTGTTTCGTCGTTCCATGCAGCATCTACAGAGAGTGGAGTTTCTATGTCCTAATCTTAGGGCGTGTTTTCCTACAAGACAATGTCCCGTAAGTTTTCCTATCATTGTGGATAGCCTGCCTCTCAGCAAGTTAAGTAGTTGCCTAGTCCTCTTCCTGTCCACTTGTGGCCAGAGGACCCTGGCTTGTTTGCAAGTTGAAGTAAGTCTCCACTTGTCCTTGAACATGTTATCGGCCCACTGCCTGATCTGCAAACAGCAGGTAGAAATTGGCATACTAACACCTTCTTTTGCCGGAAGAACCTGTGCCGTAGTGCCCTGTCTAGCTAACGCATCCGCTACGCAATTGCCTGAAATGTCACTGTGTCCCGGTACCTAGATGAGCCTGATGTCAAAATACTCTGCCATCACCCTAAGTGATGAGTGGCATTCTTTCACCGTCAATACCCTCACCCTAAATTGTTCATTGCAACCGATTTCCACTTAAACAACACTATAAAAAAAAAATCATCTGTTGTATTTTTTCTAATTTTGTTTTTAAATGTACATTTAGTTTTTGTAATATTTCTTGAAAATTGAATCATAGATCTTTGTGAAAAAATCTATATAAATTCCTAATAAAACAACCCCTGAGATGTATGCATGTTTTTGAAAATCCGTTGAGGGGTTTAGAAGATATTGATGTTTAATTTCGAAAAATAATTATTTTTGTATCAAAAAATTTAAGTTTTTGCATCCGAGTTGCACTTAAGCAACAAAAGGCAAACACATCCTCAAGAACTGTCACTCTACTTTCTTTTTAAACTTTTTTTGGGTATATTTTAAAAATGTATAATTAGTTTTTGTTAAATTGTCCAGAATTGAAACATAGATCTCGGTCAAAAATCTAAATAAAGTCGTAATAACACCACCCATTAGATGTATGCTTGCTTTTGTAAATCCTTTGACGGGTTTGGAAGATATTGATGCTTAATTTCAGAAAATAACTTTTTTTAAATCTTTTTAACATCTTAAATGATGAATTCGATACTACCAAAGAAATTGAAAAAAATTGCTTCTTCTTTGCGTTTTCTTATCAAATGATATATGTACTCATCCCTATGACTGAGGGTAAATTTAAACCGTTTTTTGTCGATTTCTTGGTCAGTTTTTGTGTTCTCTACGTTGATGCTGCAATGAACTTTCGTAGAAACAAGTATACATTTCTGGCGAAATTTGTTGCCAAATGTTACGACATTAAGTCTGTCAATGGGGTATTGGAATAGGGAATCATGTAGAAGGATGGCTTAGAAAGTGGGGTTAGTGTTTGGACGTCAAAAGAGCAATAGCAATTGTCTGCATGTTACCTACTTTCTTACTTATGTGGCCTCAAACAACCCAGAGGGGTCAAGGGCGTTACAAAATGAGGATAACATGTTTCTCCAACCGCCTCGATCTTCGGCTATTCTCCTCCAGTTCTTGCAGGCAATATTGAACGCTGAATAAGTTGTTCATTGCAACCGATTTCCACTTAAACAACAAAATGCAACTGCAACTGTAATTTTTTGAAGGTTTCTGTTGTATTTTTGATTTTAGTTTTGGTGATTTGTTAAAAATGTGCATTTAGTTTTTGTGATATATCTCGAAAATTGAAACATAGATCTCGGTCAAAAAATCTAAACTAAGTCGTTATAACACCACCCAATAGATGTAATCTTGCTTTTGTAAATCCGTTGACAGGTTTGGAAGATATTGATGCTTAATTTCAAAAATGTTTTTTTTCTGCAAAAATATAATTTTTTCCGCTTTCTATGAAATGAAAAAATTTTTTTACTAAAGAAGCTGAAAAAATAACTTCTTCTGTGTGTTTCCGTATCAAATGATATATGTACTCATCCCTATGATTGAAAGTATAACAGTTTGAATGAATCTAGCAAAGACACAAACCACTTAAGTTAGCAGAGAATTTGCATCTAGCAATAGTATGAATTGTATAATTCATAGAGTAATACACCAAAAGTGCGCAAGCGCTGTTCTTCTTAAAACTTCACTGGAATAGTTGGTGTTCTCATAGAATTCGATTTTTAGATGGCAAAACAAGCATCAAACGTAATTTAAATGACATTATAATTGAAAATTCATTAGTATTAATCAAACGTCCATAAATATCACTCAAATATATTATTTTTCTTTCTTTTTCTACGATTACACCAACTACCAAGCCTATCAGTTCTGGCATTGATACCTCCCGATGAAATCACTTATTTGAGACTTTTACCTTTCGCCACTTTCCCAGTTCAAAAAAAAATAATGGGAATCCCTTAAACATAATGTTATTCAACATTTAAAATTATGTTTATTTTAAAATAATGTTATTTGAAATTTTATCGGTATTTTACCCCACTGGGCCTCAAAACACCCGTTCGATGCATTTTGCATGAAGGCTATGTCCATTAGGATATTTGAAAATATTTTTTTTTCGTCAAAATGGTGGATCTACACTCACAGAAAAATTTGATTGAGGCAGCCATATTAATGGTAACCGAATTTAGAGGTTGTCAGAACCACACTATAGCGCAGTACAGCCGAATGAGAAGTTGTCTCTACCAAATTAGAGGTTGCCACAACCGAATTAGAAGTTGTCCCAACCGAATTAGAATCTGTCACATTTGCGTTAGAGGTTGTCACAACCGAATTAGAAATTGTCACAGCCGAATTAGAGGCTGTCACGAGTTAGAGGTTATCATTGCCGAATTTTAGGTTGTCACCGAGTTAGAGGTTGTCATATTCGAATTAGAGGTTATCTCAATTAGGGATTATGACAGCCGAAGTAGAGACTGTCAACACCGAGTTAGAGGATGTCACAACCGATTTAGAGGTTGTCGCAACCGGATTTTGAGGTTATCACAACGGAATTAAAGGTTGTCTCAGCTATCACAACTGAATTTTAAAATTTTTGCCGATTAATTGAGTAATGATTTATTTTCCCGTATTTACAAAGCGTGGAACTAATTTAGGTGGAATAATCTTTAGCGTAACAAAATCGTTTTACATCTACTTCCGACCGTTTTTGAAGTCTGGACCATCAGGGTCATCGCACCAATTTTGACATGTTGTGTCTGTCGATTTTGGTCTTAAACCTTTCTATAAGCATTATTAGTGACTTTTAGAATTTTAGACGTAGAATTATATTGTGGTAAATGATTTGAAAATTAATTCGATTGTCCCAACAGAATTCATGATAAATTCCGTTACAGCAACCTAATTGACGCAAAATATGGTCGTTGCAACCTGAAAACTTGAAAATTAATGCGATTGTCCCAACAGAATTCATGAGAAATTCCGTTACAGTAACCTAATTGACGCCAAATTCGGTCGTTGCAAGCGACCTAAGGCCAAATTCGGTTGTTGCAACCGAATTGATACCAAATTCAAATGTTGCAAAAGAATTGATACCAAATTCAAATGTTGCAAAAGAATTGAAGTCAAATTCGGTTCCTGGCCCTGAATTGATGCTATTTTGGTGATTGTGCAATTCCGGTTGTTGCATCCGAATAAATTCCAACTTCGTTTGTTACAAACGAAACTGTTGGAAATTTACTTGCCATAATAAATTGATTGTGCATTTCCACAGAAAAGTCCGCTTTTATCAAGCAACGTCAGACTTGTTATTTCCTTATATTTTAGGACCAGAAAGTTCGATTCTTTTCTCTTTTTTGTAATTAGTAAAGATGAGAAAACAATCGAACTGTCTGGTCCTAAAATATAGCAATAATCGAATCCGACGTTACGTGGCAAAAAGTGAACTTTTTCGTGGAAATGCTCAGATTCAGTTGTCACAACCGAATCAATTATGAAGCCAGGTTACTTCAACCGAATTTCAGTTGTGGGAACTAAATACAGTCGTGACAACCTCAATTTGATTGTGGTAACTGAAATTCGGTGGCAACAACCGAATTTACGGTTGCTGCAACCTCTTTTTAAATAATTAGTTTTCTGAGTGTGGGAAAGATACACCTTTTATGACCCAACGTTTTATGACGCTATTTTTGTGTCCATTTGAATAAAATTAAAAATTATTTTGTTTTCGTCAGAATGGCGTTAGATTGCTTTACTACTTGCTTGCTTCCCCGATCTCGACCGAAAAGCCGAGCGAACGAAAGCCAGCCACTCACATTGGATTCAAATTGATTTCCTCTAAACCGACATTTTCGTTCGACTGGTTCAATATTGTGGCCGTCGGTGGTGCAATGGTTACTGTGCGCGCCTCTAGTATATGAGATCCGGGGTTCGATCCCTGCACTGACAACCTTCAATTTCTTTCGGCGGCGGTTACCTCGCATAGTGATGGCGACACTGTCGAGTATTTAGCCATGAAACAGATGTAAAATTGTAAGTCCCAATCGGTGAGTATAAAACTAAAAAGCGCACAGTTCACTGCTTTTGAGAAGCTCTCTCCAATTCCTTCATGAGATGTAATGGGAAACCATTTATTTTTGACTCAATATTAGTACGCAACTGACAGCAGTTTTTAAATACCGGAACCCATATTTGTACTCAAAAATTTCTGATGAATTTTACGTATTCATTCGACTTGAAATGATAAGATTGTGGAACCCAAATCAACTTTCTTTCGACTGGAACACGAACTTAACCTATCGCTCGAGATCGAGAAACAGGCTGAATGTTATTCTTTGTACTATTGTTATTGTTATTTGAACCCCTTAGAGATCCAATTAATTTATTTCATCACCTCTGGCGCCTTCAATTAATATACCTCTCTCGTTGTGGCATCTAAAATTTCTTGGCACAATTTGTTAATGTTTTCTTAAAATTTCAAGTGAAAATTCTACCCATACGTGTTATGGTCACTTGTTTGATAAGTGGTTAAATCGAATTTCGAACAAAATCATGAACCAAAATACCGATTCAATTGAACATAAAACCAGAAATAAGGGACGTCATGATGCACCTTTTTTTTGAACGTAAGTCAACAAACCGATGATGGCGCATAATGGCTCGTACGAGTAAATTGACGCAATATCAAATATTTAGAATTAGAAAACGACAAAATCTCAGAAAAAAAATAATCAAACAGCCAGAGCGTGACTAGAAAACAAACAAGTGACGATCGTTTTTCTTTCAATTCATATGGTAAATATCACCAAATGGTACAAGACAATAAATCAGTGAGATTTGATTTTATTTCTATATAGCGTTGACGTTCAAAGGGATACCTTTGATCCCTACAACTCTCCGTACGATAGAGCGAGAAGGAGAGAGTGAGAGACAGCGGCACATGACATTTTTTCCCCCGAAGATTTCCGGCTCACATCTTCTGACAAAGCAATTAATATGTATTCAAGTCATGACTTTAGTTGCTTACTTAACTAGTTTAGTTATTAATATTGTAAATTTGTTAAATCAATTATAAACCAATTGAGAATTAGTATTAATAAAATAATTAAATGCGACGCTCGAACTCACACATGAGTGGCTGGAATCCCGCACGAAAGGTGTGAAATTTCAAAAAGTAAACAAACAGCTCATCAATAACACCATTTCCCTCTCACTTTTTCTCTTTCACCCATCGTGATTTCTCATTTAATAATTGTCACATTATACATCTTGTTGACAAACGCAGTTCAATCCAGTTTATTTTTTCTTCTCCAAACTTTAGATATCTCGTTGCATGAGTTCCTTTTTAACTCTCGGAAGTTTTAGTGCCATAGATTTGTTCAGTTTTGTGCTAAGAACAATAATACAAATCGTGTTAATTAATAACACAAATTTAATTGAATAAAAATAGAATTTCGTGACTGCAAATTTGCACTAATGATTTATTTTATAATGGGTTTTAAAAAGTCGGTCATTTAAAAAAGCGAATCTATCCAGGCAATCAGTCAAATGATTAAAGTCATAAAAGTTACGAACGCAATAAAAATAGATTAATTGATAAAGGTCAGATAAGTGGTAAGAGAAAACGATAGAAGTAAATTAAGTGATTAATTTAGGTAGCGGAGAAAAGGGTCTTAAGCTTTTTCTAATGTTAGCGTACAATAAAGCTTGAAGACCAAATTAGGAGCTGATATTTTTTGAATTGCTAAAGCTGGTAGCAAAAACCTTAGACCTTAATTTCCACAAACCCAATATTTTGAACAATTCGAATCCAAGAATCCAATTCGAATTCGAATTGTTTGCCAAAAGCTTGAGAAAGTGTATTGCGATTTATTTTGGTTTAAGAAAAGCTTAAACAATCTTAATGCAATTGCAGGCTTCAAAACTCGTTGCTTCCATAAACATCTGGTATTTTCCACTATGCTCTATAGATAGCGAATTCATCAACCATTTGGTGGAGAGAGCTATAACATACATACATATATTATCGAATATATCAACCTTCTATTCAAGAGTCAGCAAAGTCTTCAATCCACCACTCAACTGGATCATTGTCTTCATGAAACAACACTTTATTTTTCGGGTATGTTTTCCACAATTTCACCACCTAAACGCTGCATTATATTAGTACAATATTCGCCGTTGATGGGTTTTCCTTTCTGAAGATAATCAATAAAAATTATCCCTTGCTCATCCCAAAACCAGACGCCATGACCTTGCCTACAGATGGAACCGTCTCCGCCTTCTTTGTACACGATTCTTCCATTCCAGTCCACTGCATTGACTGTTCCTTTGTGTCAGGTGTGAAGTGGTGGACCCATGTCTCATCTATGGTTATAAATCGACGCAAAAATTCTGCTCTATTATGGTGAAACATCACCAAACAGTCTATTGAAACATCTTCACTCCACTGTTTTCGCTCCAGTGAAATCAAGCGCGGTACATATCTTGCGCACAGTTTTGTCATCTTCAAATCTTCGGTCAATATACAATGTATAGCACTTTTCGAAATGCCTATCATTTCAGTTAGCTCACGCACCTTAAGGCCACGATCATCCTATACCATTTTGTGGATTTTCTTAACCGTGTTTGACTTGAACACCGCAATTGGTTGCCAGTACGGTGTTGGACTTGGCAGCTGGTACGGCGTCGTTTAAGCTCTGCTACCCATTATTTTACAGTTGTAATCGAAGAAGCAGGCTCCCCCAGAGTAGAATCTAGCTCGGCCTTAATATTACTTGGACTGAGACATTTCAAATGGAAATATTGAATTACATAACGGTGACAAATTTTTCCCATGGTTACAAATTCACTGAGATCGTTTACTTTTGATGGCTCAAATAAATATACTAAGCAACGCACAGTGGAATTTCTTCATACAAGCCGCGGCTAGGGCTTTGAAATTTCGCACACATCTCTCATATTGCTAAATTAGAAAAAAAACAAGTTTTTGTTCAAATCCGCCCACAACCACGCCTACCTCCCATATAACGTAAAATAAAAAATCGTTGTATTTTCCTCATTTTCATATCTATGCCAATAAAAATTACTGCCAGTGCTTGCATTTGAGTCCTCAATTATATTAAATATTTAAGTGCCACGCCCATATACAAATTTTCATTTTTCAAAATTTTCGAAAACACAGATATAATTCTTTGTAGTTTGTGATAGATGTAAATCAGCACTTACATCTATATAAATAACTAAAGCCTAATATGTTAGCTGAATATTTGCAAGAAAATTAGGGGGCCATAGTTTACCTTTTTTTAATTAACCAATCATTCCAAATAAAACTCAAATTTGTACTATAAAATTATCGAAATTTATTAATTTTTCAGCATTTCTCAGTGCATATTTTTAGGGATATGATATATAACACACAACCGCTGTAAAAAAAACTTTAACTAACGTTTCTATTATCGACAGCATTAAAACACATATGCCTAAAAGTATACACCATTTTATATGGTGTTTTCATCCATTTTTGTAATGAAATTTCGTGGCACTTTTTTTATAAAATTTATAACTTTGTTCAACAGTATAAAATATTATGGGAATTTTATTTATGAAATCAAAAGAATACACTCCCACCTTTCACATTTTAGCAACCAGACCACAACGATCGATAACGACCACCTTATTTTAGTCCAAGAAAAACTAAAAACAATTACTTTTTTGAGTGTCATCATAAAAGCATGCATATATTTTAATCTGTTATTGTTAATCAATTATTTTTTCTTAAAACTTAATGTAGAAATGCCATATTTTTCAAATATACATATTCCAAACCGATACGACAAAAAGAAGTTATGTTTCCAGCCCATTGAAATGCATGAAAATCTGAGGCAGGTTACTGCAGAGTTTCATTTTGTTGACTTTGCCGCGTTTTTTTGTACAAAAACAACATTTGTTGAAAAAAACTAATGATTTATTTCTCTTAATTAAACAATTCTCTACAAAACTCCATCATTACATTTTTGATATTTGACACTCGAAAAAGGGTATTTTTGCCGGCAAAATCCCTCTGTGCAACGTGGCGCATTGAAACTTAAAACATATATTTTATAAGGTTGCCACTTTTTTACCAAAATATTTTTTTTCAAACTACTCGCATCATCTATACGTCAGCTCGGCTAGTTTTGACACCGCCATCGTATCAGAACAACCTATCTTGAAATGTAGGCATATTATTGTAGGTAAGCTTTCATGCCAGAACTTACATTTTGATTGGCGTAGTAATAGTTCTGAGAAACGTAACCTGAATTTTAAAAAATGATTTCACGAAAAGTGCTTTAGGGATTAGATTTCGAATTCCACTGTTATGAATTTAGTTATGAGAATGGAAACTATTAAGAGGAAACTGGCTTATATTACGGCTTGGTTCCACGAAAAAGCTTTCAAGCTTTGTATGGGTGTTCGATTGATATAGAGTAATATTTGTGATAATCAAAACTCATCACTATAAACAGGCTTAAGCTTTAGTTAGCAAAAAAGTTAGAAACCTAGATTTTAATTTTCGGTTCATAATGTTCAATTAAACGCCCAATTAAAGGCTCATAGAACAAGTTCATATTAAATGACAAACTTCGGATATTTAGAGTTCATTTAATCATCAAAAGTTGTGACATTTGAAGTTCATTTAGTTGGAGAATGGTCAACTGTAAAACTGTGTCATTGAAGCGTTAAAAGTTCATTTAAATCGAGAATGATCAATTTTAAACTGTAAACTGGGTCTTTGGATGGTTTCACAATCTTCATTTAAAAGCTTGCAAACAATTTTCATATCAAATGACAATTAAAATGAAATGAAAAATGAAAATCGAACGTTAAAAGCTCATTTAAATCGAGAATGATCTATTTTGAAATAGGGGGTTTGGTAAAGTTCTTCAAATCGAAACTGGCCGGCAGATGACACCTGTTTATATTAGTTCTCAAACAAATGAGCTTTCAAGTGTTGGTTTGGATACGGACTAAGCTTACAAGATTAGATTTGGGTACCGTTTTACTTTTTAAGTAATAGTTGTATGAATCGGAAATTACACACACAGAAAAAATCGGTTGAGGCCGGCAAATTAGCCGTTCCCGAATTCAGAGGTTGTCATAACCCCCTTGCAGGTCATCACTGCCGAATCAGAGGTTCTCTCAACCGAATTAAAGTGTTGTCACGGCCTAATCAGAGGTGGTTACAACCGAATTAGAGGTTGTCACAACCGAATTAGAGTTTGTTACAACCGAATTTAGATAGGAAAAAAATCACATGAGGTGAGGTGAGATGACACCCGGTTGGAACGAAGTTCTTTTCGCTACATATGATGTACTAGTTAGGTCCAACACGAAAAATGCGATAATTTAAATGGATCTTTAAGAAAAGATACTTTTTGAAAAATGATAAACTTTTTTTAATAATTTTTTTTTATAGAATGAATTTTTTAAGGTCCTTTTTTATATTTTAAGGTCCTTTTTGTAAGAATATGTATTATATTGTTCCGAAAGGGTCTATTTTTAAAGGAAGGTACTTCTTGTATTAAAAGCTAATTTTTTTTTAAGAAAAGGTTTTATTTTTAAGAAGATCTACTTTCTGTAAGAAACAGCCATAAGAGTATGCATTTTTTTTACAAAGAAGTTCTTTTTTTAAGAACAGGTACTTTTTAAAGACGTGGTACTCTTTTTAGGAAAAGGTTTTTTATTAAGAAAATGTACTTATATTGTCCTGTCTCAAGAAAACAAAGGAAAATGTATTATTTTATTTTTAAGAAAAGGTACTTTTAGGAAAAGGAATTTATGAAAGAAAGGGTATTTTTTTAAGAGAAGGTATTTTTTTTTAAGAAAACGGTTTTTTAAGAAGTGGATTTTTTTTTATAATTGGTCCTTTTTTCAAGAATATGTAAATTTTTAAGAGTAGGTACTTAGCTCAAGAAAAGTTATTTTGTTTCACAAAAAATGTTCTCTTTAAAGAAAAGGTAGTTTTTTTCTGAAAATGCAATTTGTTGTAAGAAAGTGTACTTTTTTAAGACAAGGTACTTATTTAAAAAAAAATATTTTTTTTTAGAAAAGGTACTTTTTGTAAGAAAATGTACTTTTTTCAAGCAAATGAACTTCTTTAAGATAATGTATTTTTTTAAGAGAAGGTTCTTTGTTTAAGAATATGAATAGGAAGTTTTTTGAGAAAATTCATTTTTTTTAAAGGAAATGCACTTCTTTAAGAACATTTTCTTTTTTTAAACTTCTTTCACTTTGGCTTTTCTAAATTTACTTTTTATTGGGTTCAAAACTCCAATATCTACTAAATATTGGTTACTACAGGCTCCACCTAGAAAACTTCCCATTAAACAAGAAATTTCCCAACATATGTTAGTCTAGACACAAACCAAAGCAAAAGTACTCAATATAGTTGATAATACTGGGTTGTAGTATAATAGTGTTAAAAAAGTTGTTTAATTTTTTTTAGCCCGCATCCCACAACGTGCCATAAGGAACTTCGTTCCAAAAACCGTTTCCCATTACATCCAATTTCACTCACGGATTGGGACCTACAGTTTTACACCGGTTCCGAACGGTATTTTGAGAAGCTTTTTCATGGCTAAGTAGTACTCAATAGTGTCGCCATCACTAAGCGAGGTGGCCGTTGTCGAAGGAAATGTAAGGTTGTCAGAGCAGGGATCGAACCCACGTTCTCATAAACAAGAGCCGCGCACACTAGCCATTGCACCACCGATGGATTTAGATAGTGTCACAACTAAATGTTTAAATTTTTATCTACAAGTTTAATGGTGATTTATTTTCTAGTATTCTGATAATAATTACAAATAATATGTGTGGGATAATCTTTAGGGTAACTAATAAATTTTACACCCACTTCCGAGCGTTTTTGGCGTCCTAACCAGCAGGGGCACCGTACCAATTTTAACGAGTTGAGTCTGTCGACTTAGATTCTAAACCTTTCTATAAATAGACGATGGGAGAACATCTCAAACGACAGACTTTAAACCACAAAACTGTTTACATCTGCTTGCACTTCAAGCTGATAAATGTGAGCATTTTCTGCAAAATAGAACGTTTTGCCGCAGAAACAATAATTATAGCAGTATTTCTTACCTATCCTAATAACCGCAAAAAAAACTTGATATCTCTGCGACCTCATCAATTGTAGGTTCTTTGTAGATTGTTTATTATAACATTTTCTTCTCGAATTTTACACGTCACGTTTGAATACATAGAATTATGTTGTGGCAACCGAATTAAAAATGAATTCGGTTGACGCAATAAAATTCATGAGAAATTAACGCCTAATTCGGTCGCTGCAAATGACTTGCGGCCAAATTCGGTTATAGCGGCCTAATTCATACCAAATTCAATATAGCAACCGAATTGATGTCAACATCGGTGGTTGCACCTGAAATTTCAGTTATTGAAATTTCGGCCAAATTCGATTATTGCGACCGAATTGATACCAAATTCAATAGCAGCAACCGAATTAATAATAACTTCGGTTGTTGCACCTGAATTGATGTCACATTCTGTTGCAGCAATCGAATAGGGTACCAATTTCAGTTGTTGCATTTGAATTAATTCCAAATTCGGTTGCTGCAACAGAAATTATTGAACATTTAGTTGACATAATTAATATACTTGAAGATTCAGTTGTCACAACCGAATGATTAATGAAACGAGGTTGCTTTAACCGAATTTCAGTTATGGTGGGACTAAATTCAGTCGTGACAAACTGAATTCGTTTGTGGCAACCCTAATTCGGTGGCAACAGCCACATTTACGGTTGCTGCAACATATTTTCAAACAATTAGTTCTCTGGGGGTATCAAAGCAAACTGGTGTAAACTGTAAGGGTTTTTTCTCAAAAAATCTAAAGGTTATATAGGTTTCAATAACTTTTCACAGTAGATTCCGTTTAGCTTCTGTTAAATTAATGATATTCTCAAACATACTTCAAAATTACAAATAAAATTAAGTATAATTTCTTTTGTAGCTAAAATATATTTGATTTTTTTTTCGTTTTGGTGCCAAAAACCAATATTTTCCGCTGAAACGAATTTCCATTACAGTCCGTTAAGTGATCGGGGATAGCTTTCTTCTGAGAACTTTTAATTAAAATATTTTAGATTTTCGTTTAATGGCCATTGGTATTTTCTTCTGAGTAATTCGTTTTATACATAAATAAAATATTTTCTGACTAATTTCCATCCAGAACACACATATTAAAAATATCGTTTCTGTGTGACCTCTTTAAATGAATTTTCTCCTCACTTTTCGGGAAAAGTTATGGCTGGCTTTTCCCACCGATTTTTCCGTTCATAACATAATATTTTCATCACTGCCAAGAGTCACCAAAATGTTTTCCTATTAAATTTCGAAATATTTTTAATACAAAACACACCATAAGAGATGTGGTGTGAACATTCTCATTGAAAACATACCATACATACGATATGCCCAGCTTGTGCTTTAAAAGCTCTCATGTCTCCTCTCTAGATATAGCACGTACTAGAGGTATTTGGATTTGCTGCCGTTCGATCAGAGTTGCCCGTGCCAGAACCACGTCATTAACATCATGAAAGAGAGGGGATGGATGAGCTTCCTCATAGTGTACGTGCGTCTCAAAATTGGCCACTTGTTGGCAAAAATGGGCAATTAGTTTAGTGATTTTTATACCAAATTTTAAACATCGTCATATAAAATGAACGACAAAGACAACGACGGCGACAGCGACGACGACGACGACGATGTCTTGTTTACGTTTTTAGCTACATCTTTTGGTGTGAAAAAATACAATTTAAAAAACAAAAATTAGAAAAATATAAACAAAATTGAATCATTTTAAACAAATTAAAGCTTTTTTCTCACTATCATTTTGTTTGCGCACAAGTAATAAATTGTATGTTGTTTAGTGCAACAAAAAAAAATTAATTACATTGTCTATTTAAAACGATCGTATTGTTGTGAAGAAAAGGTATGAAAATTAAGAGAAAAATTCATAAATATTTTCAGAGAATATACACGCTGAAAAATCTGTATTCTTTGTAGTTTGGATGCAAATATAATATACTTGTGTCCAAATATAGTATACTTGTGTCCAAACACATTGTGTTTGCTATTCAATATTACATGTTGGAGACACAATGATTAATATGTTATAAGATATATTGTTGTGGCCGAAATTTGCCTTTGTTTGTTGAAAACTGCTGAAAACAAAAAACGTGACAGACAACAAAGAAACAAAAAATCAACAGATCCTCAATTCATAAAAACAATACCGGGAAACATACACACGGTTACTGCAATATGTTACGGGGGCCCTTTTATCAGCGTGTACTTACAAGTCGCTAGGGGCATGCCAACACGTTCCAGTTCCTTTCAACTCTGTACTGATATACGATACTGTACTGTACTGTACTGAAACTGAGATAGCTTGACTAAATTGTGAATAAGAGCGAAACGCGTCCATCGATTTTTATGATCCATGTCTCATTTTATTCATAGGTCACATAGCTTTAGGATAAACTAGTAAAACTTAACACTCTTTGCCGTTTCTTATGGCGCTTGTTTTTTTAATACTAAAAAACTAATTTTTTTTACTCAAAAAAATTTTTTTTTTCACCATTCTTTTTTTTATAATTCTGAAACTGTTGATTACGCTAAGAAATAGTTCAGGAATAAATTAAAGGTATTGTAATCCAAAATTTTTTCAAATTTATTTGGACAAAATCGGACTTGTCGTTATCGAGTAATGATGACATATACTTACAAATCTTTATTAGCTTTTTAGGGTGACTAGACACGTTCAGATTGTATTAATATGTTCACAAATGTTGATTACCATGGCTACAATGTTGCCCAATATTATGAGTAAAAAATGGGGAGTCCCTTGAAGTTATCCTGAAAAATGTAAAAATTTTACTTTGTTCGAAAAAAAGTGCTGGAAATCTGAGAACTAGTAAAAATCGATTTTCCCCCCCAAAAATTTAACGTTCTACAGACATTTCATGGGTACTAATCAATTCAGTAGATTTGCCTGTAACCTATACAATTTTCTAGAACGTTTATACAAAAATTTCATGCCAAAAACTACAACAGTGTTATTAGTGTTAGAGAAGACTTTCACCCATGTGACTGCTGGAGTATTATCCCTCCGCCCACCGGTGACTTCCCGAATAACCACTATTTCCGCCATATGCTTGCTACAGTCATTAGATAAACTGCAAGAAAGAACCCCTAGTTCTCTGGAGTATACCCCATTTCCTACCTGATCATGATAACCTCAATTCGGAAAACTCTGTTCAAACTAATTGTTTGAGAAGAGGTTGTAGCAACCGTAAATTTGGTTGTTGCCACCGAATTGCTGTTGATACAACCGAATAGAGGTTGCCTCAACTAAATCCAGTCATTGTAAATGTATTGCAGAAACCTCGAATAGCTTGTGACAAACTCCAGTAGGTTGTGTCAACCTCGAATGCTGTTGTGACAAATTCTAATGTGGTTCTGACAATCTCTACCGCGGTTGTGACAACCTCTAATAGGTTGTGACAGCCTCTTATAGATTGTGCCAGCTCTAAATAGGTTGTGACATGTTAATAGGTTCTAAAAACCTCTTAGTAGGTTGTGACATCCTCTAATAACGTGTGACATCCTCTAATAGGTTGTGGCAACTTCTAATAGGTTCTGACGAACTCTAGGTCTGACAAACTCCAGTAGGTTATGTCAACCTCGAATGTTGTTGTGACAATTTCTAATGTGATTCTGACAACCTCTAATCCGGTTGTGATAATCTGTAATAGGTTTTGACAATCTCTAATAGGTCGTGATAACCTCTTAATAGGTTGTGACAAAATGTGAATTGGTTGTAACAATGTATTATAGGTTGTGACAACGTCTTAGTAGGTTGTGACAATCTGTAACATGTTAATGGGGTGTGACATGCTCTAATATGTTGTGACAACCTCTAATAGTTGTTGACGAACTCTAATGCGATGGTTTTGACAACCTTTAATAGGTCGTGACAACTTCTTAATATGTTGTGACAAAATGTCAATAGGTTGTAGCAATCTCTAATAGGTTGTGACAAAATCTAATAGGTTGTGACAGTCTCTAATAGGTTGTGACAACATCTAACAGGTTTTGACAACTTATAATAGGTTGTGACAACCTCTAATGGGTTGTGACAACCTCTAGTAGGTTGTGACAACCTCTAGTAGGTTGTGACAACTTCTTAATATGTAGTGGCAAAATGTCAATAGGTTGTAACAATCTCTAGTAGGTTGTGACAACCTCTAATAGGCTCTGACAACCTCTAATAGGTTGTGACAACCTCTCATAGGTTGTGACAAATGTTAATAGGTTGTAACAAGCTCACAATTGGTTGTGACAAGCTATAGTTGGTTGTGACAACCTATAGTTGGTTGTGACAACCTTAAATAAGTTGTGACTACCTCTATAGCGGTTGTGACAACCACTAATAGGTTGTGACAACCTCTAGTAGGTTGCTAAAAGTTCTAATGCGGTTGTGACAACCTTTAATAGGTTGTGATAACCTCTAATATTTTGTGACAACATCTAACAGGTTTTGACAACTTATAATTGGTTGTGCCAACCTCTAATAGGTTGTGACATGCTCTAAGACGGTTGTGACAACCTCTACTAGTTTGTGACAAGATCTAATGCGGTTGTGATAATCTCTAATAAGTTGTGACAACCTCTAATATTTTGTGACAACCTCTAATATTTTGTGACAAGCTATAATGCGGTTGTGACAACCTCTAATGGTTGTCAAAATCTCTAATAGGTTGTGACATTCTCTAATAGGTTGTGACAATCTCTTAATAGGTTGGGTCATCATGTTAATAGGTTATGATAACTTCTAATAGGTTGTTCCAACCTCTAATAGGTTGTGACAATCTGTAATTGTTTGTGACAACATGTTAATAGGTAGTCTCAACCTCTTAATAGGTTGTGCTAATAGGTAGTGTTAACCTCTTAATAGGTTGGACAACCTGTGACAACCCCTTATAGGTTGTGACAAATTCTAATAGGTTGTGACAACCTCCTTTAGGTTGTGACAACTTGTAATAGGTTGTGAAAACCTCTAATGCGGTTGTGGCAACCTCTAATGTTGTTGTGACAATCTTTAATACGATTGTGACAACCTCTAATGGGATTGTGACAACCTCTAATGCGGTTGTGACAAATTCTAATGAGGTTGTGTCAATCTCTAATTCGGATGTGTTGATACCTAATGTGGTTGTGACAACCTCAAACTTCGGTTATGGCTAATCCAATTATATACATAACAATGCATTCAGTGGATTCGTGGGTTTCTCAAGTACCTGTTACCGCACGATAACCCCATAAAGCATTATGGGTCTCACCACTACTATAGATTCGGTGACCTATAGAGTTTTGTTCTTTTAAAAAAAAATTTTGTCCTTACCATGATTTCCATTTTGCTGTAGTTTGGATTTCAATATGGAAAATTGGTATTAAATTCTTTCAGTTTGTTTAACCACATTTTCACACCACCCCCACCTCATCTGATTAGATTTATTCAAATATTTCGTTGATTTGTGCAATTTTTTGTTGGCATAAAATCGTCAAACTGTCACTTCTTGAAACATTTATATTTAACATGTTTTTCGCTGTTTGAATTTATTTTTCATCCGGGATTAATAACGATATAAAATAGATAAAAGAAAAACACCCTTAAACTTGATGCCTCAAAAGATTTCCCCATAAATTGCTCAATTTTTTTGAGATTATTATTACAGCTAAAAATATAAATTTATATGAAAAATTACAAAAATATAAACAAGATTAGTTTTGTGATTGTTGTTATTGTCATTGTGTCAGAAAGACAGCGATCAGCTGTTTGTCATTAGCGACGATAACAATGTATTTGCAACTGCCCCCCGCTGGCCCCTTGTCATCTAACGTTTCACGATCAATTAATAATGACATTTGGCTGTTGTTGTTCTCTCTCTCGGGCTCTCAACGTATTGGACGTACTTATGATGTTTTTGTTGAGATTTTTGTGAAGTCACGTGCATTGCTCTGAGAATCGTAACATTTCTCACGCTCTCTCTCTCTCTCTCTCTGTGTATCTTTCTTTGCTGTACTGTCTTAAGCGCAAGATTCGAAAAAGCTTTTGCGGTTCTCTGGCATTATGTAGTCGGTATCACAAATGCCGGTCAACATTTTTAATCGGCTGTTCATTCGTTGTCGTTAACTGATCGAGTGAAAAACAACAAGATTCCCTAAGATTTTAATTTTTAATTCGTAAAGAAAATCAAGCGTAAATTTGTGTTGTATTCAAGAAAAACAAAAATGAGGGGGCATCGTTAACAGAAGAATAATAAAGGAAAAACTCGAGAAAATCAAGTATAAATGTGATATAGATATTTAAGAAAATCAAAGAGGAAACAAGTGTGAAAATTGTGTAAAATCGGGAACGAAAAAATTCAGATTATAAAGAAAATTGTTTGTTACCCTTTTAGAAATTCGTTTAAATTAATACCACAAAATACCAACAAAATGTGCAAAAAGAAATGAAGAAATGAATATTTTTAAAACTTTACAAATTATGTAAAATAAAAAAGTAAGAAATAAATAAAAAAAAACATTTTGAAAAAAATACGATTAAAAACGAAACGAAAACTTACAAGTTTTTTGGCTGTGATTTTTTATATAAATTAAAAAAAAAAACAAAAATCTAACAAAGTATCTCCGAAACAAGAGGAAAAGTATCTCATTTTTCCTTTTTTGTGTTTAAAATTTTAAAAGAAAAAGAAAACTACCCGTTGCGCGAAATTTCATACCCTTTAACCGTTCTCGTCGAGCCATGAAGGAAAGAAACGATCTTGACAAAATGGTTGGCAAGATATTGGCCATCAAGGAGTTGGAACAGTTGAGCAGTCGTCGCAGCAGCGTCTATGTAGATCCAGAATGTGATAAATTTTTTGAGTTGCCGCTTTTTATTGGGGTCAGCAGCAATGATATAACAACAAAGTGTCAATGTTTTCAATTTAGTCCAGGTAAATAACAAGTTTTTTAATTAGAGTTAATTTGGGAAAGGCTGTTGTTGCCCAATGGGAGTGTGGGAAATACAGAAAAAAAATTAATCTAAAATCTTGAAAGACAAAATAAATACTTGCGATAGGTTTTTCATTGCCCATAGTTGTTTGGTCTGAATTATTTGATAAATTTTCACCTCGGTATTGGGGTGATACATACGCAATTACAATCCTATGGTTTTAAATCACTCCAATACTGAGATGGCGATATTGTCTGCCTATGGATAACACTGTGCAAAAAATTTTGGGTCACCGAATGCAATCCTAATTATATGGCCAACTGCAAGCGACGATGTATATGAGAACATGGAAGAATTCCATAGTTTCTAATTTAGATCGATTTTCAATGGTAAATTAACAACCGGAAATTGTATTCCTAATGAGACAACCAATCGGAAACTTTGATATATAATCATGGGAGAATTCCTTGCTTTCTTAAGTAGTATTGAAGTTTTAATATACTACTAGCTGACCCGGCAGACGTTGTCCTGCATAATATTTCAAGCGATTTGTATGGGAGGTACCACGCCCCTTTGTGCAATTGGACCGAATAGTAAATCTAAACCACCCAGGGCGCCACCCAAACGCATACAAAAAAATTTATTCAAATCGGTCCAGAAGTTTAGGAGGAGTTCAGTCACAAACTCACGTACAGTAGAATTATATATATAAAGATATTGACTTTGGTCCACTGTGCGAAAATGGTTCAACTTGCAGCAACAGCGATAGTGTCGTTCAATAGTGCCTGGCATCATGTCTTTTGTAAGTTATCAGTTTCGGAACGGCTAAGAATAATATTTCATTAAACACACCATTTTCCAATATCTTAACAGAGTTATGTTAACGCCATAACAGAGCTTGACAGTGGTTTGTGTCTTTGCTAGTTAGATTAGGAATTTGTCTTCACTCAAAGACATTTTTCGTCTCAATTATTCAAAAAAACTGTATGCCTACAGATAACCCTGTTCAACAAATGTTGACCCACTTATTGTATTTCGAATGAAACGAACTATGGGGAATCAACAACAATAAATGGTGTCCTAAATGTGACGTATAGGAGGGCATGAGAGAATTCCTTGTTTTTTAAAGTAGAGTGTTTTCAGTTTTTTTGGTCACACTTTATATTGGGATTTTTTGGTTAGTATTTTTGAAAACTTTTGGAATTTTTTTTTGAAGATTTTTGAAATTTTTTTTGAGGCTTCAATATCGAACTGAATAAACCATATGTTTGTGGGCACTAGTTAATTTTCTGAAATTATTATTTTCACCCATAATGGATGAAACGTTCAAAAATGGTCAAACTTTAAAAGACCATATGAAAAAAAAATTCGTGCACAGTTTTCAAAATCCTTTAAAAGTTTTGGGTTTACTTTTATTTGCCGGTGCTCTGTCATTCAGCATAAAATTTATTGTTGCACAGTGTATTGAAACAATTTATGAAGGTACAAATTGTAAGCTGCTCATTTTCTTATTAAAGACAGTTTTTTTTTTAAATTTATGCTGGTTTGGAAAGGTAATGGTTTTTAATAATCCATTTATACCTGATTGTTGCCGACATGTTTTTCTAACATTGCTGACCGCAGGCGGTTCTGCGATCAAAACTGCCTTGCTCGCACAGTGGTTGCTCACACTTATCTGTTCGCCATAGGCAGTTATTGGTGGTAGTTACGTTTATTCTCAAATCATAATATTATTCCACAAATTATATTCTTTATTGACTGAAATTAAATTTCAAATACGGAAAAGTTCCAATCTACACAATTTACAATTAAAATAAAACAAGTCAAATACATCAATTGATATATAAAGCTTCTGTTTGAACTACATCAGTTGAAAATTACAAAACCCCAATTGAAGTCTAAAATACATCAATTGAAATTTAAAATTCATCAATTGAATTTTAAAATCCATCAATTGAAATTTGAAACACATCAGTTGAATTTTAAAACCCATCAATTGAAATTTGAAACACATCAGTTGAATTTTAAAACACATCAATTGAAATTTTAAATAAATCAATTGAATTTTAAAATTCATCAATTAAAATTTAAAATACAGCAATTGAAATTTAAAATACATTAATTGAATTTTAAAATCCATCAATTGAAATTTAAAATTCATCACTTGAAATTTAAAACACATCAATTGGAATTTATAATACATCAATTGAAATTTAAAAGACAGCAATTGAAATTTAAAATCCATCAATTGAAATTTAAAATTCATCAATTAAAATTTAAAATACATCAATTGAAATATAAAATACAGCAATTGAAATTTAAAATCCATCAATTGAAATTTAAAATTCATCAATTAAAATTTAAAATACATCAATTGAAATTTAAAACACATCAATTGAAATTTAAAATTCATCAATTAAAACACATCAATTGAAATTTAAAAACATCAACCGAAATCTAAAAATCAAATACATGAAACCGGTACATAATTTTTTAATTTCAACTGACGACTTTTTAATTGATGTCTTTTAAATTTCAATTGATGTTGTTTAAATTTAAATTGATGTATTTTAAATTTCAATTAATGGATTTTAAAATTCAACTGATGCATTTTAAAATGCAAAAAAGAAATTTTAAATTCCAATAGTTGTATTTTAAATTTCAAATATAATTTTCAAATTTCAAGTAACATTGATAATTTTTTAAATTTTAATTGGAAATGGCGTAGATGTTGTAGAAAAAAATTGAATATTTTAATAGATATTGACAATTTGTCCGAAAAGTTTTGAAATCGTTTCTCGGCTTTTAATTACTTGGACACACACACAGATGGGCAACACTATAAACTATAATGTCTGGATTTGCTTTTGCAGAGTTGTAACTAGTGCTCTAGGTTTGTACCGGGATCCCGGGATCATTTCCCGGGAAATATATCAATCCCGCATCCCTGGGAAATGGATAGCACTACACCATTTCCAATGAAATTTGAAAAAAAACAATTGAAATTTAAAAATTCTATTTGAAAATTGAAATACAGCAATAGAAATTTGAAAATTCTATGTGAAACTTGAAACTTTTTCAAAATTAAATGATATTTTTCAAATTTCAATTGGAAATGGTGTAGTTGTAACTATTATTCAGAGACTTGCTATGAAAAATTTCAAATTTATATTGATATTGAAAAATATAGATATGGTTTTTTTTGAAAAAGAAGATGTTTTGCAAATGTATCCTCATGATTGCTGGCAAACCGTATAGCTATTTCAGATCTCGCCACAGATTTTCATCAACGGTTTTCTTTGAATGCTGCTTTTGACAAATTTTTTCTTGTGTGTTTTGCTAGCGATATTTTTCGAACACTTGCATAGTGGAAAATTCTCAATTCAGATGAGTTTTTGATTGCATTTAGTTTGATGAATTTTTCCAAAAAACCGCTGATGAAGATCGGTGGCGAGATTGGAAATAGCTATACGGTTTGCCAGGAATTTGCAAAACATATTCTTTTTCAATAAAACTATATCTCTATTTATAGAGATATAGAATGGTCTTCAGCTTAAACAATAAAATAAAAAAGTACCAATAAAAGGCCGAATATATAAAAAATCATCATTGAAAAATATACTAATTTCAATTTGAAAATCAAAACTAATATTTGGAAATTAAAACTTTGCCAAAAGGAATTTTGGAAACTACAAATTTGGCAAAAAGAATTTGTATATTAAAAGTTTGGTGAAGTGAAAAATTGATACGATATTGAGCTATTATGAAAATAGATATTGAGATAAGCCAAGTTGATATTGAACAAAATGCAGTATTTGAATAAAAGCAACAAATCAAAGGCTCCTAATGTGCGTGAATATAGATTCGAAAAGTAGCTAGCAAAGACACCAACCACGTCGTATTACAGAGCTCTGTTATAGAGGTAGGAGAGCTACGGTAACGTAATATGTGAGGAGATACATTCGAATAGCAAAGTTCAGCCTGTGGTGCAAATTTCGAATTTAGTATCCCCATTGTTCACAACGTTTTCAGAATCTTTAAATTTAGGATTTTCAGTTTTGGGACCCCTATTCGAATTTAACCCACTATGGGCAAATGCATTGTCAATCATAAAACGACAAATGGGGATAGTGAATTCGAAAAGTGCACCTCAAGGACTATCAGTAGGTGTATATTTGGTTCGCGGTTGAAGCTCCATTTTGTCACATTCAGTTTTCGTATATGGATTTTAAAATGCATATTTAGACATTCTGAAAATGTTCTGAAATATATGGTTACCATTTTCGGAATATACACCTCAAGGGCTCTTAGAGCGTATACACTTGGCATAGTTGACGATGACTTTAATCATAGTGGGCCTAAGTCAACCAAGAGACCTGAAACTGAAAATCTTAAATTGCGAGATTCCAAATTCGAAAAGTGCACCTCAAGGGCTATCAGCACAGCACGTATGTATTTGGTGCGTGGTTGAAGCCCAATTTGGCCACAAAGTTCGTTATGAAATTTAAAAGCTTAAAGGGTTTGAACGATAAAATTATGTACTTTGCAACCTATTTTTGAATTACTACAACAAAAATATAAATTGAGAATAGATATGCTTTCTAATTCCTAAATTTGACATTTTAATGTTGTTCAAATCGTCTAAAAAAAGATTCCTTGTATATATTCTTCCATTTTAAGCGCTTTAACATTGCTCTGTTAACACAATAACAGAGCTCAGCTAACTGAAGTGGTTTGTGTCTTTGCCAGTTGTATTCGAATTTATCTCCTCACACATGGTAACACTTTTAAATGGATATATAAATAATAAAAGCGAATTCATGGTGTTCGGAGATCTGTACGAGTATTTATCGGAATGTATCGATAGAATCCGTTTCCGTCGGTGGTGCAATGGTAGTGTGCACGGATCTTGTACATTAGAACGTGGGTACGATTCCTGCTCTGACCACCTTAACTTAAATTTCTTTCGAACGGCGGTCACCTCGCTTAGTGACGGCGACACTATCGAGTATTTAGCCATGAAAAAGCTTCTCAAAATACCGTTCGGAGCCGTTGTAAAACTGGGACCTACAATTTGTGTAAAACTAGAACGCGCACAGCTCACTGGTTGTGAGAAGCTCTCCCTAATCCCTTCATGGGATGTAACGCGAAACGATTTTGTTTATCGACAGTCCTTAGTTCTATTTTGGTTCGGAGTCCCTTCATACATAAAAATTGAGCTAAATGTCAAAACAACGAGAAATAAATGATTCCATATATGTCGAATGAGTAATATAATTATATATAAAATAATAATTATATATCATACGCTATGGAGGCCCTCCCTCCATGGAATTATTGAACATCAAATGTTTGTCCTGTAGGGTTTTTTTCTAATCTGACGTAAATAAGTTACCAAGATTACAATTATGAAGCAACTACGATATCGTACGTACATTAAAAAAGTTTCTTCAGAAATATGAAATCCTTCGTACCGTCTATGCAGTTCATCATTAATTTTACGCCAAGGAAACATTTTATAGAATCTATTAAATATAGGGAAACAGAAAACTACCAAAGAGGGCGGAAATGTAAAAGTACTGGACAGAGGAAAAAGAGCAATTAAAATATACTCTAGAGATCTTAAGAATACAAATAACGACTCGACAGACGAATAAACGGAAAAGAGTACAAAGACGCCACGAAAACAAACCAGTACACCATTACAATTATTTCAAAAAAGTTCTGTGAAACTAGTATAAAAAGTTTTGCTGGGATATATATGTTTTCATATTGATTACTATTATTTATTGTATTAAATTATATGTTGTGAAGCTCCGGGTTTTAACGTAAAGGGTGTTCCAAAATTCATGCAAAATTGAATGTAATAGAATTGTGTCTCGATATGTATACCATGTGGCAGCGTGAACCCACATGTGGCCCACATCCATATCATTCAATTTAAGAACAAAAAAACTTCATTATCGTATCCCGAGAGAGCACCATCAAAGTATGATGCCCCAGGCCAAAATCTACACTAACCAGTTACTAATTTTTTTAACCTTAAATGCGACAAATTTTAACGGTTTACGAAGCCGTCTAGATGAAAATGAGCCGTCTCATGACTGAAGATTACATTGTTCAAAAACCCTTCATTATTTTTAAAATACTTCCCAACAATCATAAGGTGCTGTTTTTTAATTTTGAGCTCTGAATTGTCACGCTGTATGCTTTTCTTCAACAACAACTCTTTACCGCACACATGACACGAAGTTCAAATCGTGCGTGGATTTTCCGACACCTTTTACAAGGCTAAGCGACATTCCCCTTACGAATTAAGCACTTTGTTAAAGTGCCTAAGTATTGTGTCTAATATTTCAAAAGGGCTTATAACAAATAATTTACGGCCGATTTCACCATGTCCAGTTATCCTTCAGTTAGAGCTAACGAGCGGTTTTAGCTGTAAGTTACTATGGAATTTATAATTGTTAACTGTCAGTTAGCTTTAACTTTGTTTGGTGAAATTGGCCGTTAGTCAGTTAAATAAATATTTTGTATCGTTTGCATTTAACATATATTTGCTAAATTTTGTAAGGTTTATAACCCAAATCATTATATTGTGCAATAATTCTCTATGTGATATTCTCAAATTGACGTATGAGCAATATACTCGTATATTATATTGCACATACATCATACGCCATACAGGCCCTACAATCAATAATACGTATACTCAGAATTTTTACGCAATATCCTTCCTCAACTTGATTTTGACAGTTTTAAAAATTTATTTGAAATATTTTTTTTTAATATTTTAAATTAATATTGAGCAGTAAATTTATAATCTGAAAAATATATGTTTTTTCGACAAAAATCATTTAGATTTTTGAAAATTTTTGTGTTACCTTATATTCGAAGTCTGCTGGAAGACACAACAAATTCCTTAGATCAATATACAGCTAATTCAACCCATATTACCCAATTATTTTTATCTTTAATTTGTTTTTCTTAGTATTTAATTTTATAAAAAAATAAAGTCTATATCAACAAATAAAACACTTGTACTTGTTTGTTTGTTCAGTTCACTTTACTCCAAATGAAATTATTAACAAAAATTGAAGAGAAAAAAAATGTATCAATTTATTTATAAAATTATCAAACGGATACTACGCGATAGTAGGACGGACAAACGTATAAACGAACTTAAGGGCGGTTGATACACTTTCAAACGAAGCACAACAGTACAGTGGTTTGAAGAAATTTTGGGGAACAAATTTTACGATGGAAGTGTGATTTGGAAGAAATGTAAACATTGTCATAAAAATAGTTTCCTATTACAGTGCATGACGGGATTGGGGAGAGGTTCTCACAACCAGTTAGCTGTGTGCTTTCCACTTACAGTTTTACACCGATTCCAAAGGGTAATTTTGAGATGCTTTTTCAGGACTAAATACTTGATAGTGTCGCCGTCACTAATCGGGGTGACCGCCGTCGAAAGAAATGTACGATGGTCCGAGCAGGTATCGAACCCACGTTCTCATGTATAAGAACTGCGCACACAAAACTATTGCACCACCGGCGGCCACAACATACTCATGCCATTTGTAAAACAAATTGAAGGACAAACAAATTGAAGGATTTAAGAAACTACTCTTATCGATATTTTTAGTACAATAACTTTCGATTTACTAAAAATATCGATAAGAGTTGGTGATGACCCTAGATCCGACAAGAATTTTTTTATACTTTTTAGTAATTCAACCGAAATAATAAACAACCCGAAATAATTTAAAATTTCTGTTACGGCGGTTTCTATTTTATAGAATCGACAGAGTTTAAATTTTGTTTTAAATTAGAACTTCGAAAAAAATGGTCCCTCGATTTGAATAAAGTTATTTAGAAAACCTCAAATTAAACCAAACACTATTTAATATCCGGTTATCTATCGACTTTTGGAAAATCGAGAACTTGTTTTCTATAACTTGTTTTCATAAAACAAAATCGATTTGCAAAATTTAATAGAAAATTTAAAGAAAAGTTTTAGACTAATTATTCAAACAAGTTTATAGATTAGTTATCGGAATTTCAAAATCGAGAAAAAATTATATTCGAAAAAAAACCAAATTTAAATTCTCTTAGTTATCGCGATTTCGGGGATTAAGGTTTTAATACATCGATAACTAAGTTTGAAATAATATAATCAGTTTATCGGTAATTTGTCGGAATTTCAATTTAAAAAAAAGTTGTTTCATATTATTTTTTATTTAAAATTGTCTTAGTTATCGATGTATTGGTACGAATAATGTTTATAACATTTTATAAATGAACCAAAAACTATTTAAACACCCCTTAGCTATCGAGTGTTACAAATCGATAAACTTTTTAATAAATTTTTCCATAAAGAAAATCGATTTACAAAACTTAATGTTTTTATAGGAAATTTCAAAATAGACTAGATTAATTATCGAAACAAGTTTATGAATTAGTTATCGGAATTTCAATTTCGAAATCAAAAAATTATTTTCTTGCATTTTTCACTTCGAAAAAAATATAAATTGTCTTTGTTTTTGAGGTACCGAGGGTTAAGTAATAACTCGATAACCAATTTCGAAATAATCGATAAAATTTATCGACAAGTTATCGGAATTTGAATTTCGAGAATATTAATGCCATATACCTTTCTAATTCAAATTCTTTTAGTTATCGATTTATTGGTTCTTTAAATTTTAGAAATGCAATTACAATTTAAAAAGAATCTACTTGAAATTTTGTGGTTTAATACAAAATCTCATAATAAAGAAAATAATATAGATTATTTTCCCGAATTTTATTTTGAATAATGAGGTTATTTTTTATACGAGGTTAAAGTTTAAAAACACCGATAAAATGTTGACTATTTTTTTTTGTAACAGACTCGACATAAAATTTCGTGTTCTTTCAATTATTGTTTTGTAGAAGAACCCAAAACAGCCCAAATTTTAAACTCTCTTAGATATCGAGTTATCGGCAGTTTCTGTTTTAAAAACTTTAAAGAATTATAGTTTTTTTTTTTAAAGAATCGACTTAACATTTTGTGTTATTAGAATTTAAATTTCTTAAAAATTTGTTTCGTTTTCTACTTTTTTAGAAGACCCCAAACTAATCCAAAAACTATTTAATATCCGCTTAGCTATCGAGATTTGAAACCCCGATAACATTTCTTTACCAATTTTTTAAAAACAAAATAGAAAGAAAATCGAGTTGCAAAATTTAGTGAGTTTATAGAAAATGTCAAAATATGTTTTAGATTAATTACCTAATCAAGTTTATAGATGAGTTATCGGAATTTCAATTTCGAAATAAAACAATTTTCTTGTATCTTCTTTCACTTTTCGACGACAAAATAATCCGAAGAAATTTGAATTCTCTTAGATATCGAGATATCGGAGGTTAAAATAATAAATCGATAACAAGTTTTACAATAGTTTAGAAAATTTATCGATAAGTTATCGGAATTTGAATTGCGAAAAACATAATTTCATATATATTTTTTATTTAAAATTGTCTTAGAGTTATCAAAATAAACCAAAAACTATTTACACACCGCTTAGTTATCGAGTTTTACAAATCGATAACATTTTTCGCAAATTTTTCTTTAAAGAAAATCGATTTGTAAAACTTCTTAAATTAATAGAAAATGCCAAAATAGGCTTTAGACTAATTAAATAAGTTTATGGATTAGTTATCGGAATTTCGATTGAAAAAAAAATTTATTTTCTTCCATTTTTCACTTTTTTGACGACAAAATAACCCGGAAAATGTAAATTCTCTTAGTTATGGAGATATAGGGGGCTAAAGTAATAAATCGATAACCAGTTTTGAAATAATATAAAAAATTTATCGATAAGTTATCGGAATTTCAGTTGCGAAAAAATTCATTTCATATATATTTTTAATTTAAACTTGTCTCAGATATCGATGTATGGGTTCATATAGAACACCCCAAAATAATGCAAAAACTATGTATACTCCGCTTAGTTATCGATTTTTAAACATCGATAACTTTTTTCGCCAATTTTTCTATAAAGAAAATAGATTTGCAAACGATTATTGAACTAATGGAAAATTGCAAAGTAGGCTTTAGATTAATTATCGAAACAAATCTATGGATTAGTTATCGGAATTTCAATTTCGAAAACAAAAATTATATTCTTGTATATTTTACTTTTTGACAACAAAATAATCCGAAAAAATTTAAATTCTCTTAGTTATCGAGATATCGGAGGTTAAAGTAATAAATCGATAAAAAATTTTGAAATAATCTAAAAGTTTAAGGATAAGTTATTGGAATTTCAATTTCGATAAAATTAATTTCATTTATTTTTTTTATTTACTTTTGTTAGTTATCAATATTTTGGTGTTTTAGTTATCAGAAATCTATTACCAGTTTTTAAAGGAATCGACTTGACATTTTGTGGTTTAATATAAAATCTCATTAAAAAGAAATAGTTTTATTTACTATTTATTGGAATTTTAATTTAGAATATTGAGTTTTTCTCTATCCCCTCGATCCGGTAATTGTAAACCAATTTATGAGTATATCAAAACCACTGGACAAAACCTGTGAATATCTCGAAATCGTAGTCAGATAATAGAAATTTCTAATTATTATTGTTTTGCTCAGTGCATCCTTATATTTGGGCACCGCAAAAAAAGATCTATTAATAATTAATAACCTCTTTTCTACGTTTGAAACCACAGTGCAACGATATTCAAAGAAACCACATATGCAACAAACGCAAGACGAAAAATGCGGACTTCAAACTAGCGCTTCTAGCTATTGAACAACAACATCAAATATCAAATACATTGCGCGTTGTTGTATTTATTTTTTTATTTATAAGATTGATTATTATGATTATGTCTAATTAGTTTATTGACGTTTGATCGATTTGCATTTTAAAAAAGTCAACCAGCCAACCAGCAAATAACACTAACCTACGTAGAAATGTACGACAATATCGTTGTTAGGGGAATGACGAAAGCTATTTACGATATAAACAAAATAATGAATGATTGGAAGTTGAAGGGAGCCTCGAAGCGATAAGACACATTAAGATAAGATTGCTCTTTGATTTCATTTTGGGCCCGTAGTGAAAAACAAACTCATTACCTGATAAATGTAATGTTTAAGACTCAGTTAGTTAAGACTGAAGTTTAAGACCCCTTAAGGATTTGTACTTGGACGCTACTTGTTATACTGTAGGTTGACCGTTATCTCTCATTTTGCACATCACTTGCTCACAAGGTTTTGTAAAAGTCAAGTGTACTAGGGGAATACTAGATTGAAGTTTCAAATTTCATACTTTGTAAGTCTGTTAAGATTTAGTCAACCTAACTAACTGTTTGTTTGGATGAAGTGTTTTTTTTTCGTCTGCCTTGAAATTGGTTTATTCTATTAATTATTTATTGTTAGTATTAATTTTCATTTAATGCAATGTGTAATATTGATTTTCTCCTCAGCTGTGGCATCACCTTCTGTGGATGGTGATACGTGCATTAAATTTGTAATTACGCATATTGGATTTCACTTCTCTACATTCAGTTTATCTAAGTGCAGGAACGAAACCCAGTAACAGTTTTGGCCAACAGTTTCAATAAATAAAATACTACATTATTTGAAAGTTTTTAAGCAATTCAATTTACCAGTCCTGATTCTTTTTCTATTGTGAATTTTTGATATAACTTTTTTCTACTACGAGCTCACACTGGCTACACATAGTCGAGAACTTCGCGACTTGTTTTCTCCGTTTCCTTGCTAGCAACAATTTGTTCGGTTGTGGTCTCGAATTAACTTATTACTTGTTGTGTTTGATGTGCTTGGAGAAGGTCAAAAGGTTGTCGAATACAATCCCAATTATTTTCGGAGTTTGCTCCGTAGGAATAGTTTTCACATCACCGTAAATATTGAGTTCCTTCTTTGCTTCCCTAGTCCAGAAGTGGATTTTGATGCGGATAACCTGAAATTCAATTCTCGGAGGAAGTCCGGACTTCATTCACTAGTGAAACGTAGGAAGTGTGTAGAACAAAGAAAAGTGGTCCGAACTGGGGCCGAATAGTTCAAAACTGAACGACTTGTATAGTCTTATATATCGTTGAAATTGTCTCCGTTTCCCTACCACAGGTGGTTACAGCAAGAGCTTTGAGGGCTATGGTACCGAAATGAATTTATTTCTTGTGCTGGTGGAAGGCCAGATGGTTCTTGAATGCAATCCCATGGATTTTCGAGATGTTCAGAGGTTTACTAATAGTTTTGTTATTATAAATATTGAGTTGCTTCTCTAGTTGTTGGTCCATGAAGTGAAATATGGATTTGCTCTCTAATTTCTTAGGACATGAAGTGACACTGGGGATATTGACGGGGACAATCGTAAATTTCATTCTCCCAAGTAGTCCGGAAATTTTAATTAGTGAAATGTGGGAAGTGCGTATCACAAAATTAAGAGGTCCCAACTGGTGCCTCGTAGTTGAGAACTGTGCGACTTTTAGGCTTATACATTGTAGCAATTGTCTCCATTTCGTTGCCATAGGTGATTCCAGCCCGAGCTATTAGAACTATGGTACTGGAAGGATCTTATTTCTTGATGTATGTAGTGTGTTTTGCAGCGCAGAAATAGATTTGCAAGTTCCACAAACATTGAGTTCCTTTTATCTCTTCTTAGACGACCGTGAAATGGACACAAGTTCACTATGGATTTTGACTAAAATTCCATTCCGACAAGAAGTAAAAACTAATGAGGGTAGTGTATTTATCTGTCGACAACCCAATAAAGATTTTTTTCATCTCTGGTCATAAAAACTATACCAAAAGAGTCCGCCGTGGCCGAGTAGGAATTACTTAATACTATTTTGGCAAAAAATAGTTTTTTGATATCCAAAATGGACTCGAAAATGCCCAGAATCTGCATCGAAGAAGGAGAATCGGGTGAAAAATTCGAACAAAATTGTTTCGAAGAAAAAGTCCAAAACGCAATTAGAAACACCCTGTTTTTATAATTTTAATCGTATCTTAAAGTTATTTAAACGTTATAAACTATTGGATCGAGGAATTCAGGAGACTCTCAGGTGAAAATTCCGAGGATAACTGTTTTTAAGAACGTTGCCTAAATGGGGTTTTAACACCCTGGTTTTATTATCTTGGGGGTACAATAATGTTATTTAAACATTATAAACTGTTGGCCGTCGGTGGTGCGCAATAGTTTGTGCGCGCTGCTCATGTGCATGAGAACATGGGTTCGATCCCTGCTGTTGCCGTCTTACATTTATTTTGATGTTCGCCTCGCTTTGTGACGACGACACTATCAAGTATCTCTGCATTCTCAAAAACCGTTCGGAAGAGGTGTAACACTTTACGTCCAAGTTAGTGATTGTCAAACTAGAAAATGCGCAACTCACTGATTGTGAAAAGCTCTGCTCATTGCATATATGGAATGTAGTGGGTAACTATTTTTATAACTGTTGGATCGATGACTTTCTGGGACTCGCAGGTAAAACAAAGCGAATAGATTCTTGTTGAAGAACAACGCTCAAATGGGCGTGAAAAAACCCCAGTCTATCGAATTTAAGTTTATGGCACAGAAAATCTAATCTACACAAAATCTGCTATAAAGTTCATAGAAGAAGACTTAAGGCCCAAAATTTTTTCTAGAAAAGATCAATTCGGAGATAAAAAATGATAAGTGAGATGAGCCGTGCCAAGTTTTCCCACATGAAAATTTTTTAAAGCAACCCCTTTTTTATCCATAGGCTAAAAAGCTTAATGCAAAATTGTAAAATTCGCAGTGATCCGTAGGGCGTATGAGTAATATTATATTAAAAACCTATAGTACAATATACGACGTATGAGTAATATTATATTACTACCTATAGTAAAGTACTGGGCGTATGAGTAATATATATTATAATGATTTATATATATCGCACGCTATGTTGCCTTAAATTGAATTGTATACTTAAAATTTATATTCTTATGTTGCAAAAACTAACTGATTTTCAACAAAGTTGTCTTGAAACTCGATTTTATCAGACGATTATAGTAGCACCTCCCACTGGAATACTACAGCTGATTGTTTGCTGCTGTCATTGCGTACATGCTTGTGTTCCAAACCATAAAGTTGTGACAAAATCTTTTTTTAACTTTATATTTTATTTACTGATTGATAATACTGAGACTTTTTATCAAATAGTTTGTTGGTATCTATTCACATACTGTATGCCTCTATTACATGTCATTACAAAATCACTTTATTGCCATATTATTTTCAATACTTACTGTAGTGGTGGGTATCGCATCTAATGTACAAAAACACTTGCCCTGCAATTCAGTTTTAATTGTTTTGCATTCTTTATGAGGTAATAATGCAAAAGGGTGATTGAGGTGTATTGTCATTTTATACTGCATCATCATGATCATCGTGATCATCATCACCACCACCCAATAACAAAACCTATAAATATTGCACAATTCGTTCGTTGTGTTTATAAATATTTAACAAGATACCAAATTTGAAACCACAAAACAGAAAAATAAAAAAAAAATGCCGGGAATTAAAAACACAATTTGCATGAAACACCTTAACTCTATCGGAAGATTTATATGATATTGTGAGGGTGGTGGTTGGCTGTGTGATGCCAATTTTAAATATGGATATTTATAAATAAATTGTATAATATCTATGGAAAATTTTCCTTAACTAAAGAGCGATTTATAATATTAATTATTTCAATGTGAAGAGGGGTAGCGAAGATGGCACAAAAAAGGCGTAAAAAGTTATTACACTAATATTAACAAAATCAATTTTACACTGTAGTTATAAAGACGCAATTAAGTTTTGTCAAAGATAAAATTTAATTTACTTAAAGACACTTTTTTTAATCAATCATTTTATAGCGTTTTATTTTTTTTTGCAATCGTTCTGTAGCATTTTGTTGTATTCTTTTGATCAATGTTCTATAGCAGTTTTGTTTTTTTCAGAATTTTTGTAATCCTGTTTTCCATAAAAGCTATGTGGTATTCAAGTTCTATGTAATTCCTTTCATGTGTCGTATGCGCAGTTCTTATCATATTTCGCCACATAAAACATACGTCCTGTATTCCATAAAATCTTAAACCAATAATATTTTTATTCATATATTTTAATTTTCTATTTTTTATGATTAACCCGTGAACGTGTTATTAACATATATTGCCAGATGTGGGTTAAACACTTTGCAAATTTTAACTTGATCAAGTTAAAATTTGCAACGTGTTTGACCCGCATCAGACTTGAGGTCCAAATACTAAAGGGTGTCCCAATAAATGTGCACGATTTAAATTTTGTTGAGTTTTTTTTTCTGTGTAAGTGGCAGCTCTGACATTTGCCTGTTGACATCTACGTTTGTTTTTATTATCAAAAATGGTGCGCTACACAAAAGAAGAACGCGTTATCACTGCCTAAAACATTGTATCTGAAAACGAGAGTGTCGCCCCAGTTCACACCTGTCTGTTTTTGTTGTTTTAGATGCAGATATAACGTTTCTGTAGCTTGTCTCAAATATATTATACTTGTGTCCAAACATATTGTGTTTGCTATTCAATATAACATGTTTGAAACACAATGATTAATAGACTATAATATAGGTTAGGAACCCAATATGGCTTTGTTTGTAGATAACTGCTGAAAACAAAAACGTAACAGACAACAAAGAAAGAAACAAAAAAAAACAGCAGATCTTTAACTCATGAAACAATACCTGCAAACATATACATGGTTGCTACAATATATTGAATTTTTTCAGCGTGTGGAAGCCAATAATATAAAGCTACCCTAAGCAATAATAAAAACTAAAATTAGAATACCATTTATAAAATTATAATACAATTTATAAAATTATAATACAATTTATAAAACTTGAAAATAATTTATGAAAATCCCGGGGACATCAATTCGGTATCGTGCACAAAAACTTCAAATTTCGCGAAGCAGCTAATTTTGACGGAAGATGCACACCTTTCCCGTTCAAGATTCAGTTAACTCAAATCAGCTGACCAAGCATAGTGCCGGTAATTCGTTCAATGGATGATGGAGTAACGTAAGTTAATTCGCGGTTTTTCGAAACAAATCATCTTCACCGATGAGCCATATTTTCCTTTGAATGGGTTCGTCAACAAACAGTATTGTCGAATTTGGGGGCTCAGAAAATCCGCAAGTGGATCCATGAGAAACAAGTGCATCGACAACGAGCGGCTGTCTGGTTCGTCGAATTTGATATTCTAGAGATTTTTCGAATCAGACGATTAAAGTAGCTCCTCCCACATGAAAACTAAAGGTGATTATTTGCTGCTGTCACTGCGTACATGCTTGTTATCCAAACCATACAGTTGGGACAAACTCTTTTTTTAAACTATATATTTTATTTACTGATTGATAACACTGACACTCCACAACAAATCCAAATTTCTCGATGCACCATGCAGCTAAATTTCTTCCGTTCAAGATTCACCTGATTCGTTCCATGCAATGGATCGTTTCAATGGACGCCGGAGCAAAGTGAGTTAATTTACGATTTTTCGAAACAAATCATCTTCAACGATTAGACATATGTTCCTTTTAATGGGTTCGTCCACAAACAATATTGTCGAATTTGAGGCTCCGCACGTGGATTCATGAGAAATAAATGCATCCACAACTAGCGGCTGTCTGGTTCGTCGAATTTAATATTCTAGAGATTTTTCGGCAACGTAGCCCGTATGAGTAATACTATATTAAAACCTGTTGCAGAGTGTACGGCGTATGAGTAATATTAACTTAAAGCGTATAGTAAAGTGCAGGGCACATGAGTAATATATAATATAATGAAATATATATAGTATACGCTACGTAAGCCCCTAAATTGAATTGTATACTCGTACTTAAAATTTATATTCTTATGTGCAAAAACTAACTGATTTTCAACACAGTTTTCTTAAAACTCGATTTAATCAGACGATTAAAGTAGCTCCTCCCACATAAAAACTAAAGGTGATTATTTGCTGCTGTCACTGCGTACATGTTTGTTTTCCAAACCATATAGTTGTGACAAAATCTTGTTTTAAACTTTATATTTTATTTACTTATTGATAACACTGAAACTCCACAACAATTTCAAATTTCTTGAAGCACCATGCAGCTAATTTTGACGAAAGATGTCCACCTTCTTCCGTTCAAGATTCAGCTAACTCATACCAGCAGTCCAAACATATTGTCGGCAATTCGTTCCATGCAATGGATCGTTTCAATGGACGCCGGAGCAAAGTGAGTTAATTTACGATTTTATCTTCAACGATGAGACATATGTTCCCTTTAATGGGTTCGTCAACAAACAATATTTTTAACTTGATCAAGTTAAAATTTGGGGCTCAGAATATCGGCATGTGGATCCATGAGAAATAAATGCATCCACAACGAGCGACTGTCTGGGTTCGTCGAATTTAAAATTCTAGAGATTTTTCGGGAACGGAGGTTATTGAATAATGAAAATAGATGTAAATAGCTTTAATTTGATACTAGCCATAATCACTAAAATCTTTCCTGGTGGACACCATGGACGCATCAATAACAATTTTTGTAAATTCTTCGCCGAATTTGATATTCTGGAGGCTTTTTCGGAAATAAGGGTATCATATAACGACAATAGATGTCAATATCTTTAATTTGATACTCGTCCCAATCACTAAAATTTTCCTGATAACCCCCGTTGGACGCATATTGTCCGTCTGAAAGATTTTTTCGGGAAAGAAGGAATTAAGTAATGAAAATAGATGGTAATAGCTTTAATTTGATTCTGGTCTCAATCACAAAACTTTTTCACCATAGACGCATCTTGACAGTCCGAAACAAAAATTTCATAAATTCTTCGTCGAATTTGATATTTAGTTTTGGAAATGAAGGTATTACATGATGAAAATAGCTGACAATACTTTTAATTTGATACTTGTCCCAATCACTAAACTTTTACCTGATGGCCACCATGGACGCATCTTGTCGGTCCGAATCAAAAATTTCATAAATTCTTTGTCGAATTTGATATTCCGTGGGGATTTTCGGAAATTAGGCTATTAAATAAAGAAATTAGATGTCAAGATCTATAATGTTACATTAGACCAAATCACTAAGCTCTCCTCGATTAGGTCCCAAAATCTTTCCAAGATTTTCTATGCAACAAAACCTCATATTTTTTACCTGGCAAAGAATAACTTTGTTTAAAGTCCTAATATATCCTTTAATAAGTCCTTGCTATAAAATGTATAACTTTTGGTTATAAATATTTATCGAATCGCGAGAAAATGGGTAATTTCTATAACCTTTCCAAAATTTAGCTATGTTACATAGTTCTGTTAATGTAATTACAGAGCTCTGCTAACATAATTGGTTTGTGTCTCTGTCTTAGAAGATCGTGAAATTTAACGCCGTGCGATTTCTTTCTTTGGGGATTTGTGACATCCCTGGTCTATGCAAGTAAGCCACACACAATTCCTGAGCTCAAGACGAAGATGCAATGCATCATCAGTGAGGTAGAGCAACATCTTTGCCAAAATGTCGTCGAAAATTTCATGAAAAGAGCAAGAGGCTGTGATGGAAGCCGCGGGTGCCACTTGCCTAATATATTATTTTATATTTAATCGAAACATGTTTATTTTATGATGCAATAAAAATATCACCAGTAGGTCAAAAAATACGTATTTTACTTATAAATTAAATCATGCTCTTTTATTAATATCAATCATACGTCACGTAGGCCCTCATATGAATGGAATATTTTGAATTTTTAATATAATACTAGCAAAATCCAGTATTCGAAATTCAAGTGAACCATCTCGTTATCAACGTTTTGATTTCCAAAAAAAAAAATTCAAAATTTTATTTTGGGTTTTCAAAAATAATTTAATTTGAAGCAAGGCAAGGCTTTGAAGCAAATTTTGTATTTTTTTTTAATAAAATTTTTTATGAAATTTTTTTTTTTATAAATTTGATATATACATATATATTTTTTATATATATGTTTTTTATATATATTTTATATATGTATATATATATTTTTACGATTCTATATATCGATTTTTCTAACAGCTTGTTTGGTTTAAATGCCCCTTTAATGTCTGAAGAAAATATGTTGAAGAACGTCAACAAAATTTTGGAAAATATTAGTAAAATCTTTAACGCCGGCCTTTTTGCTTTTCCAGGGGAGCCGCGAAGAGCTTTGAAATAACGTTTTTTATATTATTTAGGCGTAAAATTAGAACAATAATAGGCGTTTAACGCTGTTCGTCACATAGGTATCAACCATAATTGCGTCTTATCTGTAATAGGAGCCACGAGAACCTAAACAAATTCTCAAGGAATAAAAACCGTTGAGAAGGTCTGCTCTAAAGGGTGTCCGAAATTTGAATTTCGTGCCTGTATGCGGTAAAGTGTTGTTGTTAAAGAAAAAATCTGCTGACAGTTCCGGATTATAAAAACTTGGAATCTAAATTAAAGAACAACGGGTTTTCATTGTTGGTGGAATTTTTTTTAAAATAATGAACAGTTTTCGAACAAACTTGTCTTCAGCTTTGAGCCTAATTATTATCTTGATGGTTTTGTTAATTGACAAAATTGTAGCATTTGGGGTTCAGAAAATACACAAGTGATTGTTGACAAAAAAACGGACAAACAACGTGTTACTGTTTGATGTAGATTTTGTTGTGGGGCTTTCATCGAACCACTTTTGTCGAAAATGCGACAGTTAACGGTGCTCTGACGCGACATGATCGTCTAGTTTTATTGTTCCTAAATTGCATGATATGGATGTGGACGACATGTGCTTTCATCATGTTATACATCCAGATAAACAATTGAATTACATGCAGTCTTTCGTAGATCTTGGGAAACCCTTTCAAGCTGTTGGTTTTTAATTCTCATTCTACTGAGTGCTTGAAAATATAACGTAATTTCCCATTCCCATTTCCCATTCATGAAGGGATGGAAGGTGAGATCTTGTGACTCGTTTCCAATTTGTAGACTCTGAAATCAGGACCTACCGTTTTACTCCGCACCCGGACGGTTATGTATTGAGAAGCACATTTTCGATTTAAATTTCTTTATGACCAAAATGGTTTCCCGTTACATCCCATGAAGGGATATGTATGACATATGTAGCCGGAAATCATGGAGTCTTTGCCCATTAAATATCTTCTATATCTTCCTCTCTGCATTATAAACGTTAATTTAGATAAACTCAGTACCCGCCCCCTTTAAAGCTTTTTCGATTCAATTAACATATTCTACATATATTCATTTTTAAAAAAACACAAATTGCTAACATTATCTCGACTGGATCTATTAAAACCTATAATTATTTGCTAATTATCAATATTTTCGCAATGAAATATCGAGTAATAAAGAAATAAATTAAGAGTTGTTGCAACTTTAATCGTTGCATTGCCTAGTAAAATAATTCGTATTTAAGAAACAAAAACACTTGAAGAAAAACTATATCAAAAGCAATGGAAAGTATTAGGACCAATTAAAATCTCATTTATAATAAACCTGTTTTCTTGACGTAATCCGTTTTACCAAGATATGAAGAGTTATGGCTGTTACAATTAAGTGCCTTAATCAGCGTTCAGAGAGTCTCCCAAACTCTCGACTCAACACTTTTTGTACGCCGCCCAAGAGTCGCAACGAACACAAAACACAACTCGGAAAGTCTTCAAAACTCTCGACTCAGTAGATATTCAGAGTTTTTTCTGTTACAATTAAGTGGCTAAATCAACGTTCATAGAGTCGTCCAAATTCTCGACTGAACACATTTTGTACGCCGCTCAAAAGACTCGACGAACATAAAACACATGAAGAGTTATGGCTGTTACAATTAAATACCTAAATCATCGTTCGGAGAGTCTCCCAAACTCTCGACTCAACAGTTTTTGTACGTCGCCTAAGAGTCGCAACGAACTCAAAGCAGCATTCGGCGAGTCTCGCAAACTCTCGACTCAACACATTTTGTATGGCGCTAAAGTGTCGCAACGAACACAAAACAGTCGTCGGAGAGTCTTCCAAACCCTCGATTTAACAGATATTAAGGGGTATTTCTGTTACAATTAAGTGCCTAAATCAGCTTTCGGAGAGTCTCTCAAACTCTCGACTCAACACTTTTTGTACGTCGCTCAAGACTCGCAACGAACACAAAACAGCAGCCGGAGAGTCTTCCAAACTCTCGACTCGACAGATGTTAAGAGTTATTTCTGTTACAATTAAGTGAATCATAAATCAGCGTTCGGAGTCTCGCAAACTCTCGATTCAACACATTTTGTACGGCGCTAAAGTGTCGCAACGAACACAAAACAGTAGTCGGAGAGTCTTCCAAACTCTCGACTCACTAGATATTAAGAGTTATTTCTGTTACAATTAAGTGCCTAAATCAGCGTTCGGAGAGTCTCAGAAACTCTCGACTCAACACATTTTGTACGCCGCTCAAAAGACGCGACGAACACAAAACTCATGAAGAGTTATGGCTGTTACAATTAAATACCTAAATCAGCGTTCGGAGAGTCTCCCAAACTCTCGACTCAACACTTATTGTACGTCGCCCAAGAGTCCCAACGAACTCAAAGCATCATTCGGTGAGTCTAGAAAACTCTCGACTCAACAAATTTTGTACGGCGCTAAAGTGTCGCAACGAACACAAAACAGCAGTCGGAGAGTCTTCCAAACTCTCGACCCAACAGTTATTATGGGTTATTTCTGTTACAATTAAGTGTCTAAATCAGCGTTCTGAGAGTCTCTCAAACTCTCGACTCAACACTTTTTGTACGTCGCTCATGAGTCGCAATGAACACAGAACAGCAGTCGGAGAGTCTTCCAAACCCTCGACTCAACAGATATTGTACGCCGCTCAAAAGACGCGACGAACACAAAACTTAAGAGCTACACCAACTACTTTAAAACCCGTCTTTTGCCGAGCACACGAGCGTATAACCAGTGCTGTGGAGTCGAAGTTGAAGTTGGGGTTTTTGCCTGGAGTCGGAGTTGGAGTCGTAATAGTTTGGACTCCAAGTTTAGCATTTCCATCAAAAGTCAACATTTTCGAAAATAATAAATAAGTTGACCGATTTTTTAGGTTAATGTACCCAACGTACCGTTCGGAACGTGTGTAAAACTGTAGGTCCCAATCAGTGACGCCGACACTATCGAGTATTAGCCATGAAAAGCTCCCCAACATGCCGTTTGGAACCGGGTTAAACTGTAGGTCCCAATCAGTGAGAGTAAATATAGAACGCGCACAGCTCACTGGTTGTGAGAAGCTCGCCCTTATCTCTTCATGGGGTGTAACGGTAAACCATTTGTTTTTACATATAATGGTAGATTATGCAAAATCTGCTACATTTTACGTACTTTGTGGTAATATTTTTGTGCTTTTTGTACAAATTGTAGTGGATATATGACAACATCAATCCACAGACATTACTTGGAACCATTTACTCCTATCTCTCTACATAACAGCTTTTAACATATCTCGTGCGGTACGAGAGCTGCTCGTTTTACTCGTCTGAGGCGAAAAATAGCCGGCAGAAAAAAACGGTCTCTCTGTTCTAACAAACACATTCCTCAGGGACCATGTATATGTTTGGAACACACTCCTAATATATTTATATATTTGCAAATCCTAAAGTCACTTATATTCAAAGGCAAACATTAAGACATTTACTTGCACAGATGCATAATTTTACGTCGAACCATATGCGTGTTTCATCCCTGACATCCATGAGCATTCGTGTGATTCCTGTCAAACACAATGTGTTTGTACACAAGTCTACTATATTTGCTACAAGCTACAGACACACGCTATATTTGCATCCCAACAAGAAAAACAGACAAATTTTTCAGCGTGTATAAGCGAACGTAGGCAGCTCGATCGCGGACGCGTGCGTTTTTTGGTTTGCCTTTTTTGCTCGTTTTCTTGTTCTCTTCGTTTTTCGGTTCGTGGAGAGCGAACGAGCTGTGTGACGGCTTTCACGACGCTTGAGCAGAAGTAACAGTCAATGAAAGGACTGAAATGACTCTTGGAAGCATAATTTATGTGGACGCTGTTTAAGATACTCTTGTGTAAATCATTTGTATAGTTACAGTCAATAGAGAGTTCTATAAATGCAATTTAGTTATCAATTTGAACAAATTATTAATTAAATATTATTTTTTTTCAAATTACCCTACCCATTTGTAGCAAAATTGCGTCTATAGTTTGTTCTAGTTTGTTTTCTTTTTTATTTTCATTGACTGAAAAAGGTTCTTGATCTTGATAAAATAACAAAAATCTTGTATTTGGCTCAGCGACAAATTCAGGGATTTGACAGCTCTGATAATACGTCGCTTTTGTTTACACACAAAACAATATCACAGCACAGACAGAGATAATCTTTGTGAATGATAGCAGAAATATGTTGTTCATCAAGTAAATATTTAATCTTAACAGCTGTTAAACATGCAACAACAACAGCAACAACAAAGTGGCGTTGATAACAATAACCAGCAATCACAACGAGAAAAACGAACGAACAAAGCGAAATCACAACAAAATTATGTTTAAAAATAGTGGCGAAAAAAGGAGGAGCAAAAAACAAAAATGTAGAACACTGAAATTAATTACAATCTAGAAAACAACTGATAACACCTCCACTTCAATAGCGCCAAACCTGAGTAGTTCAACACTTCAGCTCACGATTATTATGGGGGCTCTCTCTTTGTTAATCAAACCCCCGCTCTCTCAATAACTCACTCATCGTTGCACTCAGCCACTTGCTTACACACCACACTTGAGTTGATAAAATTTTTGCAAAAAAAAAGAACAAAGTGCCAGTGAAAACCCCAATCACCCTCCCGTAGACAAACCACCTCCACTGAGTCTCTGCTTATGTTACATTTGTTATGAGGCGCGGCCTCATTAATAGCGATTTTTATTATTATTTTAATGAGAATTACGACGATGACTATTACAGATTTAAGTATAATTTATGATTTGTTTGGGTCTGAGATTAGCTACAACAACAACCAACAAAACTGACCTAAGTCACCACTATACCACATGTCGCTAATGATTTCTCTTCGCTCTCTCTCTCTCTCTTTTCTAGGCAAAGAACCGGCCTTGCGTTCATATACGGAAATCAAACAACTTTTGGATACCGGCAAAAAGCGGGAAGTCAAAAGTATTTTACGTGAGAACTCATGGCCCATCAATTCACCCATAAGATCGCAATTATGGCCAACTCTATGTGGGCAACATAACAACAAGCCCCAAATGGCTGAGGGTTTCTATTGGGAAATGGTTCATCAGGTAAGAGGGTATAATCCAAAATCAATAATATGCAGTGCTAAGAAGTATCAGAAGCTTAATCACACACTCTCTTTCTCTTGTATTATGCTAGGTTATATGTCACTTGGAATGAAGAAAGGGTCATAGGTTCCTCCCTTCATTCCAGGTCACATATGGAGCTATCTTATTTGTATATAAAGTGTGACTCAGTAGGAATGCACTTTTTAATTTTAAAATAAAAACATGTATTTTTGGAAATTCTTGTGATTTTTTTTATTGAATTGTAAAAAAGGCATGTTCCGATTAAATATAGAATAAAATGTCCGTCAAATGGCACCCCACGACTCTAATGACAGGCCATTACTCTTTTCATGAAATTTTCCATTACTTGTTCGCAGAGATGTGGCTGTATTTCACCGTTGACGCATTGGATCTCGGATTTCAGCTCAGGAATTGTTTCTGGTTTATTCGCATATACCCACGATTTCCCAAAACCACAAAGAAAAAAATCGCACGGCGGTAAATCCCATGATCTTGGTGGCCAGTTGACATCAGAATTTCTTGATGTTCTGTAAATCGTTGCTGCAATAAATCGCTTGTTTCATGCGCAGTGTGGCAGGTGGCGCCGTCTTGCTGAAACCACATGTCATCCAGATCCATGCCGTCCCGTTGAGGTCACAAGAACTCCGTTATCATGTTCCTGTAACGAATGCCGTTCACAGTCACTGCAATCTCGGCCCCATCTTCAAAAAAGGAAGGCCCACTCACGCCGCCATCCAAAACCCACACCAGACAGTTGCTCGTTGTGGGTGCATTTATTTCTCGTGGATTGCATGAGGATTTTCTGAGACTCAAATTCGACAATTTTGTGTATTCACGAAGCCATTCAGATGGAAATGCACTTCATGGGAGAAGAAGACTTTTTTTTTGAAAAATTGGCATTGACTTCACTTTGCTCCATTACCCATTGAACGAATTGCCGGCGCTTTCCATGGTCTGCTGGTTTGAGCTCCTGGGCAATTTGAATTTTGTATGCTTGAAGGTGGAGATCTTTTGTCTTCGCTGCGTAGAGCTTCGTGAAATATGAAGTTGTTGAGAACGTTGTCGAATTGATGTTTTCGGGATGTTTTCCGCACTCTCGTTTACAGCAGCAATGTTATCAAAATACCGACCGGTGCCTTGACGCACAGGAGTCTTACTGTCCATAACCGTCCCAGTTTCTTCAATTTTTTTTTGACCACTCTTCGAATGGTTGACACATTAGGTGTATTTTCTCGACTGGAGGTTCTTCGAAGTTTGCGAGCGGTTTCTAAATTTTTGTAACAAGTTTTCACAATTATAACGCGATGTTCTTTCGTAAACCGCTCCATTTTTAATAATCGGTATGAACATATGTGACAGCTGTCAAATTTGAGAGTTTCCACTTGTTCAAACATAAAATGACACTAAATTTAAAAAGTGTAATCTTACTGAGACAACTAGAATGCGCACATTTCACTGGTTGTGAGAAGCTCTCCCCAACCCCCTTAATGGGATGTAACAGGAAACCATATATTTATTATTTATAATCTTACTGAGACACTCTTTACTTCGAGATGTACACTAGGGTGGTTGTATCAAAGACGTTGTATGTTAACTACATAAACCCTGTTCCCCGTTGTCGAACTCGAATTCGACTGCAACTGGGTTTCTTTTCTAGGTCAACAGGTTTCGTGTGTCGGACTTGAGATTTCATTGCATATGACAGCACTACTTCCGACATAGAGAACTTTAAGGTTTTCTGTCGACTTGAAATGACCAGATTGCGCAAACCTGTGCGAATTTTGTAGAAGAAAAAATTCAAAACTTTCGAATGATGAGCTCGTCAGAGAGTTTAAAAGTCATCATATCAAATGTTCGTGAAAATAAAGTCAATTGCAACTAGCAAAGACGCAAACCACATTAGTTAGCATAAGTCTGTTATATAGTTAACATAGCTATGTTAAATGTATACAAACGGACAGATAAGTAAATAAGAGGATAGTGGCAGTTTAGATATTGAATATTGAGAAATATATCCCTAAATTGGTTGGATTAATTAAAAAAAATTTAGAGCACATTATAAAGAAATGGCAGCACTATTTCCGACAGAGAGAAATTTAAAATTTTCTGTCGATTTGAAATGACCAGAGTGCGCAAACCTGTGCAAATTTTGTAAAAGAAAAAATCAAAACTTTCCAATGTTGAGCTCGTCACAGAGTTTGAAAGTCATCATACGAAATGTTCGTGAGAATAAAGTCAAATGCAACTAGCAAAGACGCAAACCACATTATTTAGCATAAGTCTGTTATATAGTTAACATAGCTCTGTTAAAAGTATACTAACGGGAAGATAAGAGGAAAGGAGCATTTTAGAAATTGAATAATGAGAAATATATCCCGAAATTGGTTAAATTAATTAAAAAAAATGTATAGCTCATTATAAAGAAATGGGATATTAAGGCTACATAAAGAATTTTTTGGGAATCAAGCAGAGTACCAGGTGATAGTTCTTTGGGTGTACTTTTCGAATTTACTAACCACATGTTTCAGTCCAATTCCAAACTATCGCACATACTGTGTCCAAATGCAGAATTATCCGCCTTTGATTCGTAAAATATACTTCAAGATGTATCACCTACCTGGCATAGTTTTGATTCCCAGAAGGTTATGAAAATCTACTCTAAGAACTATCATTTGGGCATATGCTGAATTCGCAGAGAATCCTTCACTTTTCCACAAAATCATGCTAAACACGTACGGCTCAAAGTAAGGGAAGGGGATTTTTTTATTATTACAACGAAGTTCCATATCGCACGTTGCGGGATGGGAGCTAAATGAAAACAATTAAACAACTTTTTTTCTACACTATTATGCTACAACCCAGTACTATCAACTATAGTGGGTACTTTTGCTTTGGTTTGTGTCTAGACTAACATATGTTGGGAAATTTCTTATGGGAAGTTTTCTAGGTGGAGCCTGTAACCAATATTCAGTATACTTTATATTTTAGTTTTGAACCAAATAAAAAGTAAATTTAGAAAATGCAAAGTGAAACACTGTAAAAAGAAATTAAAAAAGTAAATTTTCTCAAAAAAAAAAAAAAAATACCCATTCATATTCTTATTCAATATTCAAAGTACTTTTGCTTAAAAAAGTAAAAATTTTTCAAAAAGTACCTTTTCTTAAAAAAAGTTGATTTTCTTCAAAAAAAAGTACCTTATCTTAAAAAAGTACTTTTTCTTAAAAATCTATTTATTTTAAAAAAGTACCTTTTCTTAAAAAAGTAAATTTTCTTACAACAAATTGCCTTTTCTTAAAAAACTACCTTTTCTTTAAAGAGCACATTTTTTGTGAAACAAAACAACTTGAAACAACAACCTACTCTTAAAAATGTACCTATTCTTGAAAAAAGGACCAATTCTAAAAAAATTCCCATTTCTTAAAAAAAAAAAAAATTCTTCAAAAAAATACCTTCTCTTAAAAAAATAAATTTTCTTACAAAAATTCCTTTTCTTAAAAGTATAAAAATAAAATTAAAAAAAAAATAATACCTTTTCTTTTCTTTTCTTGAGATAAGTAGCCTTTCTGAAAATAAGTAAATGTTCTTAAAAAATAACGTTTTCCTAAAAAGAGTACCACTTCTTTAAAAAGTACCTGTCCTTAAAAAAAGTACTTCTTTGTAAAAAAAATTCATTATGGCTTTTTCTTACAGAAAGTACTTCTTCTTAAAAATAAATATACTTTTACTTTTTCTTAAAAAAAACATTAGCTTTTAATAAAAGAAGTACCTCTTTTTAAAAAAGGAACTTTTCGGGAAAATATAATACATACTCTTACAAAAGGACCTAAAAATATATAAGTACTTTAAAAAAAAAACATTCTATAAAAAAAAATTTTTTTCTTAAAAAAAGTTCATTTTACAAAAAGTATCTGTTCTTAAATATCCATTTAAATTATCGTATTGTTTCAACGGGTGCCTCAGGCGTGTTGGAACTAATTAGTACATAATATATAGCGATAGGAACTTCGTTCCAACCGGGTGTCCACTGACATCTCATATGATTATTTATTTATCTCCTCGTGTAATAAAATTACTTTTTGCCCTCCTACTTTTTTAAAAGACTAATTTTAATTTATTTTTTTTCTGTGTAGGTTTTCGGCACCACCGAATTATCGGAGAAACCCATTATGTTGCCCGCATTTGTTGATGCAACCCATTGTCTGCCCTATCATTTGACGCGTACGGGTCGATCGGTTGCCGATCGTATTGTTAATGTGTTGGGCTATGATTGTCCCGATATAACTTACAGTCCAGTATTGTATCCGATTACATCGATCTTATTGCATTTTATGTCAGGTAAGTTTAAAAATAAAATCCATACATTTTTAAAATAAAAAGTTAAAATTTTTGAAATAAAAATCTAAAATTTTTAAAATAAAAATTTATAGGAAAAACAATTTTACGAATTTATAAAAATTTAAATTCAAAGAATTATCAACTGAATAAAAATTATAATTTCGAAAACTAAAAATTCCATTTAAATTTAAGTAAATCAACCAAATTAAAAACCTAAATTAGATTTTAAAAGCATAAATAAAAATATAAAAGGCACCAGTTTGGAGCTCGAAATCCATAGATTATATTTGGAAAGATATAACTTGAATTTCAGAACACGTTATTTGAAATTCAAAAGACAACAAATACACAATTTCAAATGAAATTTAAACAAAAATCTGTTGAATTTTAAGAATTCCATTTGAAATTTAAAATACATCAATTTAAATTCAAAAATTCCACTCGAAATTTCAATATAAATTTAAAAGACCTCAAATTTTTAAAGCACGGTAATTGAAGTTAAAACCACATCAATTGCAATTTTAAAGATATCAATGAAATTTTAAACAAATCAATTCAAATTTAAAAAACTTCAATTGAAATTTAAAACTAAATCCGGTTGATGATTTTGGAATTTCAATTTATGTCTTTTCAAATTCATCAATTGAATTGACATTTAAAGATTATGTTCGAAATTTAAAATTTATCAATTGAAGTTTTAAAACCAAGAATTTTATTTAATAACAACAAGATTTAAATTTAATAACAACAACGGAAATTTAAAGGCCATGAATTGAAATTTTAAAGAAAAAAATATTGAAAAAAATTTCAAAAAAATATAATAATTGAAATTTAAAAAAAACAACATCTGAAATTTAAAAGCAGCTGCAACAATTGAAAGTTAAAACACATTAATTGAAATTTAAAAGACATCAATCAATTGAAATTGATGCACCTAATATATAAAATCGGTTGATGATATTGGAATTTCAATTGATGTCTTTTAAAATTTATATTTATATAAATTAAAAATTATATTTGAAATTTAAAATATATAAATTGAAATTTAAAAAAAAAAATAATTAATATTTCAAAATAGTAACTGAAATTTAAAAGATATCCTTTAGGTTGAAAAGTAGCACAACATTCAAAAATATCGAAAATCATCACTTAAGGAAATAAATTCGGGTGGGCTCGGCCCTGCGTTACGTGCCTGTAAGAAATTATTTGAAACTTTTACGACGTAAATTGTAATGGAAAAGACATCTATTGAAATTTAAAAGACTTCAAATTAAATTTATAAGCCATCAATTTGATTTTAAAAGACGTCCAACTGGAATTTAACAGACATCAGTTTAAACTTGGAAATTCAATTTAAAATTGTAAAAATTGAAATTGAATAATTATAATTGAAAATAAAACGTTTTCATAAAAAAAACCGTTACCCTGTACATCCCATGAAGGGATTGGGGAGAACTTCTTACAACCAGTGAATTGTATGCTTTCTAATTTTTCAGTCACTGCTTGGGACCTAAAATTTTACACCGTTTCCGAAAGCCATTTTAAGAAGCTTTAAGTACTCGAAGCTTTTAAGTCGTCGTCGAAGGAAATGTAAGATTTCAGGGATCGAACCCACGTTATCATGCACAAGAGCCGCTCACACTAGCCATTTAAGTTTTTATGGACATTTAAACTTTCAAACAGAATATTTTTCATAATTAACTTAAAATTTGTTGAATTTCTATATGAAAAGTTATAGAATTGAGAATTCAAAACCCACCAATTTAAATTTGAATAAATCAATTGAATTTCACAGGTCATCATTTGAATTTAAAAATACATCATTTACAATTCAAAGGACTACAATTAGCCTACAGGACTACACGAGGCCTTTAATTGGAATTTTAAAGATATTAATATATATTCACAAATTAACTATTGACGATGCAAACTTGCCACTTGGTCATTTATTATCCTGCACCTAAAGCTTTGCAAAAGGAGTTGAGACTTATATCACAGTACAATCACTTTGCAAAATTGAATACAACTTTTTTTGTAGAATATTTCAGTTTTTCAATATTTCAATTCTTTACGTGTGCTTTTCGAGACACTGTGAATAAAAAAGAATGGTTTCCCATTACATCCCACAAAGGCTTCTCCCAACCACTGAGCTGTGCGCGTTCTAGTTTTACACTCACTGATTGGGACCTACAGTTTTACACCGGTTCCGAACGGTGTTTTTGAGAAGCTTTTTCACGGCTTAATACTCGATAGTGTCGCCGTCACTAAGCGAGGTGACCGCACACTACCATTGCCGCACCGACAATGTACATTTTTTGAGAAATGTAAAACAATACCATAAATCGGGACTTTTGGGCATTCAAATGTTCCTCGAAAATTTCAGGTGTGATTGTCAAAGAAAAGATTACGATATCTTCAACTTTTGCCGGTCCTGTTTGTCCTTTTTTTTAAAGCAGTGTTGAGATAGCAACTTAGAATAGTCAGTTTGAGGGTTTATATTAGTGATGCGCAGAATCGAGGAACCGGTTCTTTACAAGAACCCGGACCGGCGCGTATAAGAACCGATTAACGGTTCCAAAAGAGCCGAAAACGGTTTCAAATGAGCCGAAAGACGGGTCCAAATGAACCGAAAACTGTTCTTAAGAATTGAAAACGATTCTTAAAGGACCCAAAAACGTCTACAAAACAACCAAAAACGGTTCCAAAAAAAATCGAAAACTATTCTAAAAGAAATTAAAAAAGTTTTGAAAAGAACCGTAATATGGTTTCAAAATTAAAAGACTCGCTTCCAAAGGAACCAAAAAGTGTTAACTTTTTAGGGTATGAAAATGTGTATTTTTATCAAATTTTATATTCTTATAATAAAATATTTCACTTAAGCCACTTCGGGACAGCAATTTGCTGAGAACCGGGACCGGTCCAAATACCCGTTTTTTCGGAACCGGACTCGACAGAACCGGTTCTTCAAATACACGGAACCGCACATCACTATTGCAAATATATATAATACTTGTGTCCAAACACATTGTGTTTGTGGTTATCATATATGTATTTGTAACCCAAATGTGGTTTTGTTTAATAAAAACTGGTAAAAACAATAACATGATAGGCACTAAAGAAAAAAAAGAGCAGGTCTTCAATTCACGTAAACAATGCTTGTGAATATGTACATGGTTCCTGCAATATATTGCTGGAACCGTTATTTTTTAGTGTGTACCCATTCCACCAAAATATGAGCTTCATCACTGAGCAAAATTTTGTATAGAAATCAAAATCAATATCAACTTCAGCCCATTGGCCGAATTGGCGGCGCATACTATGGTCGTTTAATTCTTTAATTCTTGCACAAGTTGAATCTTAAAACCTCGTAAACTAAGAAAAAAAAAAATAAATGGTTTCCCATTACATCCCATGAAGGGACTGGGGAGAACAATCACTGATTGGGACCTACAGTTTTACACCGATTCCGAACGGTAATTTGAGAAGCTTTTTCATGGCTAGATACTCGATAGTGTCGCCGTCACTATGCGAGGTGGCCGCCGCCGAAAGAAAATTTGAAGATGGTCAGAGCCGGGTTCGAACCCAGGATCTCATGTACAAGAGCCGCGCACACTAACCATTGCACCACCGACGGCCACATCGTAAACTAAGATCCTTTCTTAAACTCTTCCCTTATTGTGGATGGGCACATCCCACTTGGCTGAGAACGGCCCCGAATTAATTGATGTGGATCTTCTGCAATGCATTGCTGTACAGCGGCTTTAGATTGTTCGGTGCGCACTGTTTGGTATCTTACAGAATGCATGTTATCATTAAGAGTAAACTTGGTGCAAAATCGATCAACAGTTGTTCAAATTAGTCGCTCTGATTGACGAATATGACTGCTAGAAAATGGCCGAAGTACACGATAAGTTTGACGAACAGAACCATTAGTTTGATAGAAAATTTTATAGAAATGGCAAGCCAAACTAAACGAAAAAGCAACTATGAGTTGTTAAATGTATTGTCAAATAAAGCAGTGTTATCAAATCAAAGTTGTGAACCTGTAAAAAAACACCCTTTACTTATTAGCTGAGAGAACGGGAGCTGTACCGGAATTCCGTAACTTTTTAGCGATAAAAATCGGTAGTTAAATTGAAAGATTTCGGAAATTTTGTATTCAAATTTTTCGAATTTTGACAACTGAAAAACGATTTTTATCGTTAAAAACTTACAGAATTCCGGTGCTGATCAAATGCCTTGGTGGGCATCGAAATGTTCATATTCCCAAACAGTAATCGAAAATATCAATTTAGTTTCTTTATTTTCTATTAAAATATATTTTTAATGTTTTTTATTTTGGTAGGAACGTTTCAACTGTTCAGGCTAACGTTGAGTATACGTAGCAAAGTAAATACTTTTGTGGCAAAAATATATTTTTTTTCGCAAGCGACCTCCAAACATTATTTTTGAAACAAAAAGCTTGTGAATTGAAAACATTGTGGCCTATAACTTGAGTTTTAGGACTTATTCTTCAATATTCAGTACACATTTTGCTTGGACGTTGTATTTCATAAGATTTTGTACAAAATTTTCTTCTAAAGCCCCATATTCAGTCCTTGTGAAATTTTCATAAGAAATTTTGTCATTTATCCCACCTATCTTTGATTTACCTTGTAAATATTTCATTAATAATTCCGATTCCTTCTCACTCGATTTTATTTTTAATTTGATGTTACATTTACATTCCGGTCTCAACCAAACCAAAAAATTGTGAAAGTAGTTGGACATGGTATCACAAAACCCTGCTCGGTTTTGCCCCTATACGTAACAATTTTTTTTTACAGGACGAAGAAAATTTTGGAGTTGGGTCAGTGTCCTATTTAAGATTTTACTTCAATAAATCCTAAACAGCTTGAAATATTTGATTACAACCTTTGACAATATTGTAGCTCTTTTCCTATTTCACAATGCCCTCTAATATATTTCTAAGGAAAAGTACACTGTTAATCGATTATTTCACGAAGCGTCATACAAAATTTCACATATTTTGTATATTTTGACATTTCTTGCCTAACGGTACATATATTGCGGTAGCTGTCTTCAAAAGAATTGTAGCTAATAAATTTATTGATAAAAATAAAATAAATAAATGGTTTCCCGTTACATCCCATGAAGGGATTAGGGAGATAAATTTATTAATAACTTTTCTAAATACACTAATCAACAAAAATGATATTTAGAGCTCCATAATTGGTGTAGAAATGCTGTGTTTAACCATATTCTTTAAATATTCACCTATATGTATTCAATATTAAATAAATTACAGATTGATTCAACAAAGTTGTAGTTTTAACAATATTGTCAAATACAACTAATAGCCAAAAATGACGTTTTGGGTTCAAAAATGATTGTAACAATTCAGAAATTTTATTTTTTTTTTAAATTTTCGCTTATAATTTCTATACTATTAACACAGGAATGTAATAATGTTCTCCAAAGTTGTATAACTTATTTTTAAGAAATGTCAAAACATATGAAATATGTGAAATTTTTCATGACGTTTCGTGAAATAATTGATGAACAGTGTACTTTTCCTTAGAAATATATTAGAGGGAATTGTGAAATGGGAAAATAGCTACAATATTGTCAAAGGTTGTAAGGCAATATTTCAAGCTGTTTAGGATTTATTGAAGTAAAATCTGAAATAGGGCACTGACCCACCTCCAAAATTTTCAATAAACAAATGTTACGTATAGGGGCAACACCGAGCGGGGCGTTGTGATACCACGTCCAAGTACTTCCACAATTGTTTAGTTTGGTTGTTGCCCGATACCCACTATTGCACAGTGTAATCAATAGCAGAGTGACATTGCGCAAAATATTATCTAATACCCAACTTAATCCTAAGTGGGTTTGTCTGCCCAATATTTTTGTATGGCAGGTACAACAATTTGTATGGCGAAGTTGTACATTTGTAATTACACAATAGCTTTTGAGAAAATATTGCCCAGTACCAAATTTCACTAACATCGTTTTTTTTTTGTTTACGGGAGATATCGCGTCCGCCAACCGGAAAGCCGTCGAAATTTTGTATCGGAGGTACAAAAATGGAGTGGCACAGTAGTTATTTTTGAATTACAAAGTCGCTGTTGACCAAACAAAAAATTGTTACGTATAGGGGCAAAACCGAGCGGGGATTTGTGATACCACGTCCAAGTACTTTCACATTTTTTTAGATAGGTCGAGGCCCGAAACAAATTCCTTTCATTTGTGGCATAGTGTAATCGAAATGTCAAAATTCCGGTCTCAAAATATTATTAATCAATTGTTTTAGTACGAAATAACTTTGGAATAACAACCCTGTAATTGATTTTGCTTATGAAATTTTCGCATAGAGCTCAATACCAAGAAAATGAAAAGTGAGCGAAATTTTCGGTTTACGAAATTTTCGTTATTTTTATACACGTACTTCTTCTTGTGGGAACGAAAATTTCATAAAAACTGAATACGAAGCTTAGAGCATCAAATAACTTTGGGGCTGCTCTCATATTTTTCCTAGACCAAAGTATTTTTTAACTTGTCATTACTTTATCGCGTAATATTTTTCATTTTTGATATGTGTTTACCAGGATGTTTATATAAAATGTTATATTATTCAAAATTGGTTTGACAATTCTGTTTGTTAACAAAATATTTACCATCTGTTTTTTGCGGCAAAAATAACTTATCTAAATATAGACGTGTTAACAGAAAAAGCTGTCATATTATACTACGAGATATATATGAGATTTCTGTCATTCGCTTGATACGTCTTTCATCACACACTTGTTCATCACTCACTCTACAGTTTATGAGCTACTCCACAGACTAAAAATAACAACAAATATTTTGTTTATACTCGTATCTGCTACACTTGTCAACATCACTCGTTGGCTCTCTGGAGTATTTGACTTAATTACTTTTTATATTATAGCAGCAACAACAATAACATAAACAATGTGCAAATATAATATAATTTTTCCATTATAATGAAGAGAAAGAAAGAAGCAACAGAAATGTTACGATTAAATAATGAACGTTCGTTCGTTCATATGAAATGCAAATGATTTGAATTTTTTTTTAAAAAATTTTAGAAAGATTTTTAATTAATGGTTTATAAACAATGGGGGACAAATTAACATTTTAGTCCAAATATTATCTGTAGGGTCACAATTTAATTAACATTTCGAAAAACAAAAAAATATTTAGTTGTTCTTATTTTATGTTATTGTTTTAAGTTGTTTGTTGATAATAATAATAATATTATTATTATTATTTGTTTTTAATGGCAGATTTGGTAAATATTTCTTTGTAATTTTCGGTCGTATTTTGTTATGAGGTTTGGGATAATATGAGGGTAGTTCAAAGGATGGTGGGAAGGAAATTATATCAAACATTTAAGCAGATTTATGGTGTGTTTTTATAAAATGAACCAACGAATCGGTCAAAATTAAAACGTAAAACAGACGAAAACTACACGCTGAACATATATATATATAAACATATAATACTACCCCAGCAACATATTGCAGGAACCATGTGCATGTTTCCAACAATTGGTTTCTTAAAGTGAAGATCTCCGAATTTTTATTTCTTATTTGTCTGTCATGTTTTTGTTTACAGCAGTTTTCAGCAAACAAAGCCACATTTGGGTGACAAATATTTATATTATAACCTATTAATCATTGTGTCCCAAACATGTTATATTGAATAGCAAACATAATGTGCTCGGACAAAAGTATACTATATATGCGACAAGCTACAAACGCGTTATATTTGCATCCAAACAACAAAAAAGACAAATGTTTTTACCGTGCATATATAATGATAAGCGCCCAAACGATATCATTATGTCGATAATGCTAATAACACTGTGCAACAGTGGGTCTCTGGCCTTAACCAAACCAAAAAAAATATGAAAGTACTTGGACATGGTATCACAAAACCCCGCTCGGTTTTGCCCCTATACGTAACAATATTTTTTTCTTACAGGACGAAGAAAATTTTAGAGGTTGGTCAGGGCCCTATTTAAGATTTTACTTCAATAAATCCTAAACAGCTTTAAATATTGGATTACAACCTTTGACAATATTGTTGCTATTTTCCTATTACATAATTCCCTGTAATGTATGTTTAAGGAAAAAGACACTGTTAATCGATTATTTCCCGAAACGTCATGTAAAATTGTACATATTTTATATGTTTTGACATTTCTTGCCCAACGGTAAACAAATTGCGGTAGCTGTCTTCCACAGAATTGTAGCTTATAAATTTCTTGATAACTTTACTAAATACACTAATCAACATAAACTATATTTAGAGCTCCATAATTGGTGTAGAAATGCTGTGTTTAACCATATTCTTTAAATATTACGCATACGCATTCAATTTAAACAAATTACAAATTTATATCTTCTACAAAGTTGTATAACAATATTGTCAAACACACTAATGAACAATTCCAAAATGATTGTACCAATTGGGAACTTTAAATTTTTTTAAAATGTTCACATATAATTTCTATACTATTAACACAGGAATGTAATAATGTTCTCCAAAGTTGTACAACTGAAGGCTTTCGACAAAATTGCCAAATACAGCAGCGCCCTAAAATGTCATATAACGGGGTTTTCAATAAGAGCGCTACAAAAGTTTTTTAAACAAACCCGTTTTTAGATACCAATGAAATTCTTTATTCCTGTGAAAGTACGTTCAATGCCATTATGTATGGGACTCGATTTCGTTTGCATGACCATCACGGGCACGCTTGCAGAAGTCCAGACGCTGAACCGAATTTTCGGCGGTTTTCAAGCATAAATCGGCCGATACTGCTGCAATTCCACGTTCGATATTCGTACGACCAAACTTGGTTTCCAATAAATTGATTGTGGCATTCGCTGTGTGGCTTTTGGCGCCGTCCTGTTGGAACCACATGTCCTCCAAGTCCATATTATCCAATTGGGGCCAAAAATATTCGGTTATCATTGAACGGTAGCGATTCGCATTCTCAGTAATGTGCCGGTCTTGATCATCACGGAAAAAGCACGGCCCAATAACGCCGCCGGCCCATAAACCGCACCAAACCATAATTTTTTCGGGATGCAATGATGACTCATGGATTACGTGTGGATTGCTGTCTGACCAATAACGCATATTTTGCTTATTGACGAAGCCATTCAGCCAGAAATGAGCCTCATCGCTGATTGTTGAGGCCTCTTAAAGGTGAGGCCACTGACTCCAAATTTCGGTAGTAAATTTTAATAATTTCGACTCGATGTTGGCTCGTATATCTTTCCATGATGAATTGGCAAACCTTGCTGAAGAGAAATGTCAAAAGAGCGGGAAAAAATATGGCGTCGTTTGCTGTCCCTATCGCTTTACTTTTGTAGCGTCTCTGTTGAAAATTCCGTTATGATCTCAAATGGTCGCATAATGTATGAGATCATATGTGACCTTTTTGGAGGTTGATGTATTTGGCAATTTTGTCGAAAGCCTTAAGTTGTACAACTTTAGAGAACATTATTACATTGCTGTGTTAATAGTATAGAAATTATAAGCGAAAATTTTAAAATATTTAAATTTCTGAATTGGTACAATCATTTTGGAACCCAAGCTGTAATTTTTTGGTCATTAATGTGTTTGACAATATTCTAGGAGATATAAATTTGTATTTAATTTCTTTAATATTGAATACATATAGGTGAATATTTAAAGATTATGGTTCAACTCAGCATTTCTCCACCAATTATGGAGCTCTAAATATAATTTATGTTGATTAGTGTATTTAGAAAAGTTATCAAGAAATTTATAAGCTACAATTCTTTTGAAGACAGCTACCGCAATTTATTTACTGTTGGGCAATAAATGTCAAAACATATAAAATATGTGCAATTTTTCATAACTTTTCGTGAAATAATCGATTAACAGTGTACTTTTCCTTAAAAGCATATGAGACGGAATTGTGAAATAGGATAATAGCTACAACATTGTCAAAGGTCATAATGCAATATTTCAAGCTGTTTAGGATTTATTGAAGTAAAATCCTCCAAAATTTTCTTCGTCCTGTAAAAAAAAAATTGTTTCGTATAGGGGCAAAACCGAGCGGGGTTTTGTGATACCACATCAAAGTACTTTCACAATTTTTTGGTTTGGTTGAGGCGCGAACCCAATTCCTTTCATTTGTGTCACAGTGTAATATAACCATTTAAAATGCATACGTATATAAAACTTCACTACCGACTATTGTCTTTTATTGTAGTTTGGATGCAAATATAACGTATTTGTGGCGTGTCGCAAACATAGTATACTTGTGTCCAAACACATTGTGTTTGCTAGTCAATATTACATGTTGGCGTCACAAAGATTATTGTGTTATAACATGTGTGGTTGTAAACCAAATTTGGCTTTGTTTGTTGGAAACGGCTCAAAATATCAACGTGGCCGACAACAAAGAAACAAAAAAACAGCAGATCTTCAATTCATGAAAACTGTGGTCCAAATATATACATGGTTCCTTCATAATATTTCAGGGACCGTTTTTTCAGCGTGTCTAGGTCTGACGAGTTATTTATTTCCGATGCTCATTCTTCACCCGATCCTTTAACAAGATTCCAAAAGAATTACCTCAATTGACCCATGAAATTCCATTTTTTTCCGGCTTAGTTTTGGCCGCTTTGGTCGTTTAAATTCGTTTTATGAAATATTGTAGAGTGACAGTTTTTGTTCTTCTATTTAAAATTCGAGCTCCAGGTCCTTTTCATATGATGATCTATTCCATTCTAATTTCAGTTTGTATTTGGATAGAACCGACACAAATTGTCTAACAAATCCGCATTCTACAATTGCATTTATTCATGCGGATGTTGCCATATAAATGTGTACCTTGTATAATACCTTTACGCGATTTTGTTATTTTGTTAATGTTGGCATAAGTAGTCGTTGTTTTTTTTTAAAAATTTCGATTTTTCCTAAACCAAACTTACAAAGAAAATAACTTTCAAATTAAAATCAAACACGAAATTTGCGGATATGGCATAAAATTTAATATTCTCAATAGTGTATACAATTTCAGTATTTGTTAACAAATACTTGTCAATAACATGCGGATGCGATTAGAATCCTATGAGCTGATCTCCTCATGTTTTATCAAATTTTGGTAAATATTATGCGGATGTTGGTACACAAACTTGCGGATTTTTTGTTTTTAATTTTGAATGAAATCACAACTTTTTATAAAAACTATTCGATTACTGCGCATTTAACGGGTGGTCCAAATACAGGTATCTTTTTAAATCTTATGTTATTTTGACACTGACAAATTTCTCCTCTTCGAAATATTGACTATCAGTGAGTATCATACATTCGTGGACCAAAATGACTCGCTTTACGCTTGGACAACCTTGGGAAATACTACAAACTTATGTCCAAAGTGAGTTGCCCCAACTATACGTTTGTTGAAAATAAGTTTTGTTCGAAATGAAGCAACCACCGCACGTTCTGTACCCTAGTTTGTGCAAGAAGTTCGTGAGACTGGTTTTCCCAGTGGACAATACTCCTTCCTGGTCCCCGTCTTCGTACGGTGCGTACCGACGATAATGTGGCTGCTATGGCCAAAAATAAGCAACTCAATCCAAGAACATCGATTCGCCGTCTATCACAACAACTCGGCATTTCACGCACTAGCATGATGAGAATTTTCTGCATTGATCTCAGATCATTCGCTTACAAGTTCCAATTGAGTCAGCTATTGAAGGCTCTAATCGGACATCGAATTTGACTGAAAAATCAAATTTTCTGACGAGGCTCAGTTTCATCTTGATCTTGGTCTCTCCGCATGTCATTGTCGAGAACCCAATGCATCCGCAAAGAGAAACAGTTTACTTTGGATTTTGGAGTGGTTGCATCAATGGCCTATTCTTTGCCAAAAATTCGGCTGAAACTCCATTTTAGTCAACGGCGAGCGCTACAGAGCCATGAATACAGAATTGTTATAAGATGAAAGGGTAGATATGAACTTCGATAATCTTTGGTTTCAACAAGGTCTTAAGATAATTAATTTATGTTAAGATATCGAATATAAAACATGCGGATGTTGCAGTAAATGCCCACCACTTGGAAAATCGGAGACTTTATTTATATTTTTTGTAAAATTGATATTTTTATAAACGGTTATAAACCATAGACTTTGATTTAGAATGGAAAATATATTGATATTATTACTTTGTATGAAAATTATGCGATAAAAGCATGCGGATGTGGGTGTATAAATTAACATATGTTTCAATATTCAAAGATAATTAAAGTATCTCAAGATATTGAGCATAAAACATGCGGATGTTGCATTAAATACTCAGCACATAGAAAAATATATGCTTTATTTGAGTTTTTATTACAAGGTAAATGTTTTGGAAAGACAAATTTGATTTTAAACATAAAACAATTTGTTTTAACATCTGTCTGTGCAAAATATTCGACAAAAACATGCGGATGTGGGTGTATAAGTTATGATCTGTATGCAATGTCTTAAGATAATTAATTTATATTAAGATATCAAACACTAATCATGCGGATGTTGCATTAAATACTTTATTAAAAACTTTATTTATGTTTTTTGTAAAATTGATATTTTGATAAACAGTTATGAACTATAGACTTTGATTTTGAATGGAAAAAATTTTGAAATTATTACTTTGTATGAAAATTATGCGATAAAAGCATGCGGATGTGGGAGTATAAATTAACATATGTTTTCAATATTCACAGATAATTAAAGTATCTGAAGATATTGAGCATAAAACATGCGGATGTTGCATTAAATACACAGCACATAGAAAAATATATGCTTTATTTGAGTTTCTATTATAAGACAGATAGGACAGATTTCATTTTAAATATAAAACAATTTGTTTTAACAACTATCTATGCAAAATATGTGACAAAAACATGCGGATATAGGTGTACAAGTTATGATCTATATCCAATATCTTAATATAATAAATTTATATTGAGATATCAAGCATTAAACATGCGGATGTTGCATTAAAGATAAAACACACAAAATAGAGAGTGTATTTGATTTTTTTTGAATAATGTTTTATAAAAGAGTCATTGATGTTAATTGTGTAACATTTTGATATTATTACTTTTTATGAAAACTATTTTATAAAATCGTGCGGATGTGGGTGTATAAATTATGATATATGCCCAGTAGCCTAAGATATTTCAAATATGTGCAGATATTCAACATAAAATATGCGGATATGGCATTAGATACAAAGCAAAGGCATTATTTCAGGTTTTATAATAAAATTCATGCTTTTATGTGACTGCTTTGATTTTGAATGAGATTTTGAAAATTTAGAGTTTGATTTTGACCATAAAACATTTCGATATCACAACATTGTGGTAATATTAGTTGCTTAAATCATGCGGATGTTAAAAATAAATGGATTCCCGTTACACTCTATGAAGGGATTAGGGTCAGCTGCTCACAAACCAGTTAGCTGTGCGATTTCTAGGTTTACACTCACTGATTGGGACCCACAATTTTACACCGGTTCCGAACGGTATTTTGAGAAGCTTTTTCATGGCAGATCGAACCCACGTTCTCATGCACAAGAGCCGCGCACACTACCATTGCACCATGTATACAAATTGAGTTGCTGATCTAAGAAAAGTAATTTATACTATAACGTTGAACAAAAAATATGCGGATGTTGGTGTATTGAATATAGATTAGTTGGTAAAAGGAGCCAGTACTGTTATTATTAAAGATTAAAGAATTATCTTAAATTAGATGGATATTAAAGTTTGGCAAGTCTGTAAATAGTCACAACAATCCCTAAAATTTATACAGTTTATTTTCACTCCGCTATCCAGCGTAAAACGAGCGGATGTGATTGTAGACATGAGTGCGGATGTCATAAAATATTTTTGCACTAAACACCTTTGAGAATTTAAATTATTGGGTTAAATTATTCAAACGGATATTTTAAAAATGAAGAGAAGGATTTTACATATGTATATTGAAAGATTTTTAAGATTTTGTAAAACTGCAATATTAAGATAAACTCCGTAGCTTCGTCATAAAACTATGCGGATGTGGGTCTAAAAATTAAGGGATGTATAACAAAGTTCTAATCACTTCATTTTCACATCGCTGTGTACCGAAAAACATGCGGATGAGGATAATAATAGTTATGCGATTATTTTAATTTGCACAAATTTGCTGATGTGGGGCTAATTTGCACAAAATATGTGGATGTGGGTCTAAAAATTAAGAAATGTATTACAAAGTTATAATCGAATCATTTTCACATCGCTGTGTACCGAAAAACATGCGGATGTGGATAATAATAGTTATGAGATTATTTTAATTTTTACAAATTTTCTAACTTTCTTTTTCAACTGATTAATTTTCACAGTTGCGTGATATTGAGTGAAATGTAATTCTAAAAATGTGGAGAGGTATCTAAAGTCTCTAGATAGTCACAACAATTTTATATTAATATTTGTTATGCGGATGTGTTAATTTGTACCACCAATTTGTAAAAACGTTCCTTATGTTTCTCGCAAATTTGTAGAGTAAAATATTTCCCTCATACATGCGGATGTTTATACGAAATTGTTAACATGTTTCTGCGGACTCCAAAAATTACCTTACATTGGTTCATTTCGTTACGACAATATGCGGATGTGGGTATTCGCGCCAACTACTTTTGTCTTTTTTTTATAAAAGTTTGTATACATGTGTACTATTTATATGTTTTCCTGCCTTATAATACCATCCCCTTTATCTGCTATATTCTTGCGACACGTGAGGGTATAAATTATTATTTTGTTTTTCAAAATTTGCTTTACCAAAAGTGAAAAAAAAAATTAATAATATATATTGTCGTAATTTTTTTTGTTTGGCTGACTTTTTTCCCCGAGTGGGAACGTCCCGTCCGACTGTCCCAATATTTTTGTTTCTTCTAAATTTATCAACAGGCTAGGTGTGCGTCGTCTTCAGAGTCACAATATTTCGAGATTGAGCAACAATTTTCTTCTTGTTCAACACGCGACATGAGGAGAGAAAAACGAAAATTGTTTGTTTATTTGCATAAATTAGATTTAGATTTTTGTTTGTTTTTATACTTGGCTGATTGTGTGTAGCAGGAGGCACTAGTGTTGTTGAGATCCTATTTATACATATTTATCATTTTGTGGTTGGATTTGTTGTGGGTTTTCACATTTTTCTTTGGCTTTTCTTGTTATAAAAATGTTGTTGTTTTTCTCACACATTGGCTTCATCAGTCCGGAATCAGTCAGTGGGTAATTAGTATAAAGGTGAAAATAACATTTGCTATACAAAATTTAAAATTTATATAGTATTATATAAATCCATTATCTACAATATATAAAGTATTTAAATTTGAATGTATTTTTTATGCCATCTGCTGTTTACTGTTTCTGTATCTTAAGTCAATATGAAATCGTTTCAATTTCAGTTGTTCGATGATAGGCCGGCTACCGTCCTGCCTTCTGGCTGGAACCTTGCACCTCTACTTGAATCACCCTCGGTCTAGCTCATAACTTACTCACTCGCCAATCGGCTGACACTCACCCAATTGACCTCAAATCGCATTCATGTGCTATCAATTATTATATTTTTTTCTATTCCATATTATTATCTGCTTATCTCTCCTTCTGCTGTTAGAGCTTTGAAAGAAAAAAAACGCTCTATTCTACATAGTACAGAGTATTTCTATACAATTTGTTTATTTTCTTTTTTGTGATTTTGACCAGCCTTTTGGGTTTGTCATACTCGTAGACGACGTTATCGTGACAAAGCCATAACACACTCGTGAGTGAGTGTTGCTCATACATAGTCTCTATGGCAAGATATACGATTTCTATTCTAGATATTGATCAATATTGACGTCTATTGACAATATACACTATCATAAATTGTGGAAGACATTTACTTGAAAATTGTTGCAAAGGAATGTTTGTTGGGGGCAAGCCGCCGATATGTTTGCTTAAGTGCTTACATGATATTCAAATAGTCTTAGATATAATATAATTTCTCACGAAATAATGATTACAGACATGCGGATGTGGGTATAAAATGGTAGCTAAGAATTCCTAGATTTCAGAAAGTGTATTTTCACTTCGCTATCGCGTGTAAAACATGCGGATGTGAGTGTACACATGCGTGCGGATATCGTAAACTACTTATGTTTAGTAACCGCACTACAGACGTTTACGTATTATCACAAATATTTGAAATATTGATAAAAATAACTAATGAATATTGCATCTATCATGTACATAAACCGAATATAGTAAAATATTAAATTATAAATCGTTAGCAGAAATACAAAACCACGTAACTACGATTTTAATTTATATTTCCAAGAGACGAAACAATCCTCGTAAATGGGTGAGGAATTAATTTTTCAATTCAAATTTTCAAATCTTTGCAAAAGTAAAGTCTTACCTTCAGTAAGATTCGAAAATATACTGGCAAACTGCATTTTTTGTATTTTTTAATAAGTTTTTTTTTCAACTCCTTTGAACAAAATGAAAATTGTAGTTACGTTCTTTTGCATTTTAGTTGACAAAATGTAATAAATTTCACAATTTTACAATAAACATAGGATATGGGTACAAAAAAATTCAAAAGGTATCTCAAAATTTTAAACTAATTTCTTTCTCTTCGGCTTTTAACATAAAGCAAGCGGATGTGGATTAAATTACACACGTAGATGTTTAAAATAAGAAATTTTTTCTAATTGATTTTTAAAAATTAAATAAAATTAAAAAAACATATAACTGCCATAAAGATTGTAAAGCATTGGTTGGTGGGTTGAAAAGGCTGCAAGACAGCACGCTGTCTAGCACACTGAGGCAAAAGAAGCCCATTGTGATACGTGCAGTTTCGTCTATAGGAACTATTGACTAGTCGTCTAGACAATTTGCCCTTTCAATAAATTTGTCTATAAGACCTACAGGAATATCCTGTAGGGCTACGGTGCTAACTAAATGTGTACCGAATATCCTAGTTCTCAGATCTACCAGAGCAGGGCAATCCAATAGAAGGTGTTTCGTCTTTCCTTGTCCTCTTCCATGCAGCATCTACAGAGAGTTTCTATGTCCCAATCTTAGGGCGTGTTTTCCTACAAGACAATTTCCCGTAAGTGTTCCTCTCATTGTGGATAACCTGCCTCTCGGCAAGTTAAGTAGTTGCCTAGGTCTCTTCCTGTCCACATGTGGCCAGAGTACCGTGGCTTGTTTGCAAGTTGAAGTAAGTCTCCACTTGTCCATGAACATATTATCGGCCCACTGCCTGTTCTGCAAACGGCAGATAGAGATTGGCATACTAAGACCTTCTTTTGCCGGAAGAACCTGTGCCGTAGTACCCTGTCTAGCTAACGCATCCGCTACGCAATTGCCTGGAATGTCGCTGTGTCCCGGTACCCAGATGAGCCTGATGTCAAAATACTCTGCCATCACCCTGAGTGATGACTGACATTCTTTCACCGTCAGGTACGTAGCAAACATGGCTTCCAGGGATTTTATGGCAGCCTGGCTGTCTGTGTAGACACATATTCTCCGGAGGGTTGTGACACTACTTTTCAGTAGTTCAGCAACCTCCAGTATGGCGGTAAATTTCGCCTGAAATACACTACAGTGATCAGGCAGCTTGAAGGAGATATTTACATTTAGGTCCGGTGAATGGACCCCATAGCTTACTTGCTCGTTCAACTTTGATCCATCTGTGTAAAAGCTGATACTACTGGTATTCCCTTCCAGTGACTTTTCCTAGGCATTCCTGTTCGGAATAGAAGTCCTTAGATTTGTTGCTGGTAGAAGGTAGGGGATACAGTAGCCCGTTTTTACGGGAATAGAGTAGATCCGGTGTAGTAATTCAGCGTGTCTGGAATGCCCCGATATCAAAACGCCACAATCTCTGATTCTTACCAGGGATGTAGAGGCTGCCGATTCGACCATGATATCAGGAGTACAGATGTTCAGGATAGCACTAAGTGCAGTACCTGACGTCGTTCCCATTGCCCCATTAACGCTAATCAGTGCTGATGTTTGAATTTTCATCAAGGAATTCAGAATATATTTCTTTTGGAGGGACTTCCACCAAACTACGATGCCATAGAAAAGTATTGGTCCGACTATTGCCGTATAGATCCACAACACACTCCTTTTTCACCCTCTCCTCCACATTCGGTTTCCAAGACAGTTTTCTGTCGCGAATTATTCCCAGACACTTGATAAACATTAAGGGAGGCATCACAAAGTTCTAAACTAAGTATTTTCACAGCGATATATAAAAAAACACATGCGGATGTGGATAAAAAAAAACATGCGGATATTTTAAAACTTCATTAATTCTGTGATATATTTGCAGCTGTTACATGATATTGGGACAGTAACATAAAAGTAACTAATACAATTTTAAAATATTTGTATTACGTTCCTTTCGAACTGACTGTAGAGTTTTAAAATATTAAAACATCCTAATAAATTTGGTTATTTTTCTCATTAAAAAATGCGGATATGGGTTTAAAAATGTAGAAATGTGTCTCAAAATTTAAACCAATCTTTTTCTCTTTGTGGTCCAAATTAATACACGCGGATGTGTGATACTTTATTCAAGCGTGTAGTTTACAAATTTTAGAGGATTGTAAAAATATAAATTTTGTGAAATTTTTATAAAATTTTTTGTATTAAGATAAATTTCGTAATTTCATCATAAAAATATGCGGATGTGGGTCTAAAAATTAAGGAATGTATCACAAAGTTATAAACTAATCATTTTCACTTTTCTATCTAATGTAAAATATGCGGATGTGTAACTAAATATACACGTGGATGTTTGAAAATGGCAAAACTTCATCATAAAAGTATGCGGATGTGGGGATAAAAATTAAGGGATGTATCATAAATCATAATTTTTAATTTCACATCGCTGTATATCGATAAATATGAGGATGTGGAACATTATAATATTATGTATATTATTATTAATATTAAGTATTATTATTATTGTTGCAAATAATTGATTTTTAAAGTTTCGTGATATTAAAGAGAATATGAGGCTAAAAATGAAGAAATGTATTTTAAAGTTCAAAATTAATCATTTGCACTTTGCTATCTAAAGTAAAAAAATGCGGATATGTATCAAGATACCCACGAGGATGTCTTAAATTGTCAACATTTCGTCATAAAAGTATGCGGATGTTTGGTTAAAAATAAAAAAGTTATAAAAGAATCATTTTCTTATCGCTGAATATTGTAAAAGATGCGGATGTGGGTACAAGTGGTCAGGCGAATATTTTCATATTTAAAATTTTCCCATTTTTTTCTTTTACACGATTGATTTATTTATAAAGTTAAATGATATTGAATTGAGCTTGCGTCTAAAACTGTAGAGATGTAGCTCAAAGTTATAATCTTATCATTTTCACTTTGACATCTGTAGTACAAAACATGCGGATGTGTAAAAAAATATCCACGCTGATCTTTTAAAATGTAAAAATTTCATTATAAAATTGTGTGGATGTTAGGCCAACAATTGGGTCATGTATTACAAAGTTCGAAACTAATCATTTTCAGATCACTGTAAATCGTAAAACATGCGGATGTGGTTAAAACTAGTCATGCAAATATTTTAATATTTGAAAATTGTCTTTTTTTTCTTCCAACTGATTGATTTTTTATAGATACGTGATGGTGAAGGGAATGTTTGTGTAAAACTGTAGAGGTGTATCACAAAGCTCTAAGCAAATCATTTTCTCTTTGCTGTCAAACTTAAAAAATGCGGATATGTAACAAAACACCCACACAGATATTTTAAAATTTCTGAAATTTATAGTTTCTTCTTTAAATAATTGATGTTTGCCAATTTTCTAATATTAGAGTAACTAAATAGAAACTAGACCCATTAAACATCGATAATGTTTCCATAAAATTATTTAATAAATATACTCGAATTTTATGGATAAATATTTGTTTTATACATGCGGATGTCGGTATACAAGTAGAGATATGTATCTAAAGTTTCAAGAAAGTTGTTCTATACTGCGATATCTAAAGTTACTAGCGCGGATGTAGGCTGAAGTATGTGAACATACACGAATTTTGCCGCTAAATATTAGTTTTAGAAATGCGGATCCCAGTATAAAAATAAAGATATCTATCTAAAGCTTTATCCAAAGTTACTAACGCGGATGTTGGCTAAAATATATGTTGCTGCTCGTCGAAAATATTTCATATGAGATATTAATGAATGTACCCGAATTTTGCCGCTAAATATTAGTTTTAGATATGCGGATCTCAGTATAAAAATAAATATATTTATCTAAAGCTTCAATATAGTTGTTCTTTACTGTGATATCTAAAGTTACTATTGCGGATGTTGGCTAAAATATATGTTGTTGCTCGTCAATAATATTTCATATGAGAAAATAGTATAAAAATAAAGATATCTATCCAAAGCTTCAATAAAGTTGTTCTTTACTGCGATATCCAAAGTTACTAACGAGGATGTTGGCTAAAATATATGTTGTTGGCCGTCAATAATATTTCATATGAAAAAATAATGAATATACCCGAATTTTTCCGGTAAATATTAGTTTTAGAAATGCGGATACCAGTATAAAAGTAAAGATATCTATCCAAAGCTTCAATAAAGTTGTTCTTTACTGCGATATCCAAAGTTACTAACGAGGATGTTGGCTAAAATATATGTTGTTGGCCGTCAATAATATTTCATATGAGAAAATTATGAATATACACCAATTTTTCCGCTAATTATTAGTTTTATAAACGCGGATACCAGTATAAAAATAAAGATATCTATCTAAAGCTCCAATAAAGTTGTTCTTTACTGCGATATCTAAAGTTACTAACGCGGATGTTGGCTAAAATATATGTTGTTGCTCGTCAATAATATTTCATATTAGAAAATAATGAATATAACCGAATTTTTCCGCTAAATATTAGTTTTAGATATGCGGATGTCGGGTTACAATTTAAGATATATATCTGAAGCTTTAAGAAAATTTAACTTAACTTCGATAACTGAGGTAAATAATGCGGATGTTAATGTTTATATATGATGCTCAATTTTTGTTTAACTATTTTCTCTCGCATCGTTTTTCTGATTAGTTTTAAATTTTTTTTCACAGATTCTTAATTATATTACAGTGATTTAAACAATATTTAATCTCATATAATTAAAGGCAATGAATTGCTTAAACAAAACACAAGCCAATTATTTAACTTGTGATAAATTCTCAAGAGATGATTGATAGAAAAAGTGAAATTTTTGTTTTTGTGACTTCATTGTCTTGTCGTCTTTACTGTGATATAGTAAATTATAACAATATATAACTATAAAAACATAAAACTAATTAGAAATTAATAAATGATAAGAAATGAACAATAAAGTTATCAAGTGTTTTTTTTTATAGTTTTCTTCATTTACATCGAGGAGATTGCAACAGCGCCACACTGATTTCAGTTTGCTGGCCTGGTGAAGGCAATTAACTTTATCTTTAAAGTTGAAAAAGGCCAATTGAGATTGAGTATTCCTTTTTCAGTTTTGCTGTTTTCATAATAAAATGGGATTACAATTTATTTGTTAGTTTAATGAGCTCTTGTAGGGTTTATTGTTATTTTTTTATACTATTAAAATTGTTTTGTTTTTTTTTTTATATTTGTTTTTGCATTTGATTAACTTGTTATCAGCTGAAGTTTCCTCTGGGTACATTTGTGTATTTGCAATTTAACTATTTCCACCTTAAACTGGTTGCAGTGAGATTTTTTCTAATTTCTATCAGCTGACCTTGTTGGACTTTTCAGTGATACACATTTTACTATTTCTACTGACCATATTTCAGAAATGATTTTTTGGTGATAATTAGAAATATTAGCTTTCCCCTTTAAATATAAGTTTCACATATTGATGTAAAGTTGGTGAACGAATTGAATGTTCACTTCGATGTATGCGGATGTCAGCATAAATTGTAAAACTGCTTTTAAAAATCTTGGATTTAGATTTAATCTTATTTTATTTATAGTTTCATGAATAAAATTTGAAATATAAGTTTTATATACGCGGATGTGGGTATAACACTTTTTATAGTAATGCAAAATTTGGAAATAATGTATGTCCACTTCGATGTACTACATATAGCTTGCGGATGTGAGTGTAAATTCTAATATTATATGTTATGTTATAAGCAATCAAATTTGAATGCAGTTTAAGTAAAATTGTTTATGAATCATGCTATATAGGGCATAAATATAAATCTCACATATGCGGATGTGGGTATACACCTTTCGGTATTTACCGCAAAGTTTGTGAAAAATGTATATGTACATTGATAGACAACATAAAATATGCGGATGTTTTTTTCTTTATACTTAAATCTCACACATGCGGATGTGGGTATACAACTTTTGATAGTGAAACCACGTTTGTGCAAAATATATATCCACATTGATAGGCGACAGAAAATTTATATTCAGGTATAAATTCTGTATTAAATATCTAAATTCTATATTGTTTCAAAGCAAATATGAAAAATTTTGTTCTAATCAATCAGATTTAGTCCCAATTTAAATAAAGTTTTGTGAATCATATCACAAATCTGAACGTTCAATACATTTTACATATGCGGATGAATATTGGTTTTAGAAATGTGGATGTCATTATAAAATTGAATATATATATCTAAAGCTTTAACAAAGTTGTTCTTTACTGCGATATCTAAAGTTACTAACGCGGATGTTGCCTAAAATATATGTCAATAATATTTTAATAATAATAATAATATTACACATGAGATACTAATGAGTATACTCGAATTTTTCCGCTAAATATTAGTTTTAGATATGCGGATGTCAGTATAAAATTGAAGATACGAATCTAAAATTTAAACAAAGTTGTTCTTTACTGCGGTATATAAAGTAACTAACGCGGATGTTGGCTAAAAAATATATGTTGTTGTTCGTCAATAATATTTCATATAAGATGATAATGAATACACTCGAATTTTTCCACTACATATTAGTTTTAGATATGCGGATGTCAGTATAAAATTGAAGATAAGTATCTTATGGCTAAAATATATGTTGTTGTTCGTCAATAATATTTCATACGGGATAATAATGAATATACACGAATTTTTCCGCTAAATATTAGTTTTAGATATGCGGATGTCAGTATAAAATTGAAGATAAGTATCTTAAATTTAAAGAAAGTTATTCTTTACTGCGATATATAAAGTTACTAACGCGGATGTTGGCTAAAATATATGTTGCTGCTCGTCAATATTATTCCATTGAGAAAAATGTGAATATACCAGAAATTTTCTCTCTGAATATTGGTTTCAGATATGGGGTTGTCAGTATAAAAATAAAGATATGTATCTAAAGCTTCAATAATGTTGTTTTTTACTGCGACATCTAAAGTTACTAAAGCGGATGTTGGCTAATGACAATGTTGTTGTTCATCAATACTAGTTCATATGAGAAAATAATGAAATAATCAATCAGATTTAATATCATTTTAAATAAAATTTTGTGAATAATATCACACATCTTCATATTCGATACATTTCGCATATGCGGATGTGGGTGTGGAACTTTACACAGTGCTACAATATGCTCAAAAAATGTACTCCCACTTTTTTATACAACATAAAACATGCGGATGTCGGCACAAATTCTCATATTTTTTCTGAATAAATTTATTTGAAATTTAGTCCACTTTATTGAATATTTAAAAACAGCTTTGTGAGTTCTATCATAGAATGGTATCATTAAAACAAGGTGTTATTTAGGCGGATGTGACGGAAGATACATAGCAATTCAAAGTTTTCAATAAATTTATGTTCACTTTATTATGCAACATAAAACATGCGGATGTCACCATAAATATCACTTTCGTCGCAAGGTGTTATACTATTTCTGGAGACGGTAAAACACAATTTTTTTAAGCTGCAGTTATCCAGATTGCGGATATTTATTACAAATTTGAAGCTTAAGCCCTAAATCAATTTCCAAATGTAAAACAGTAAATGCTAATCAAAATATTAAATTTGCGTATGCGGATGTGGGTATACATCTCTTCATTGAAGTTCAAAGTTGTCGAAAAATGTATGTCCACTTTGATATGCAGCATCTAACATGCGGATGTCAACATGAATTGCACTCTTGTAGTACTGTTTATGAATAAAATAATTTTAAATATTATTTGTAGCCGATTAAATTCAAATTAAGGTTTCATATAAATTTTTTTTGTAACTTCAGAATTTATTGTATATTCATTAAATATTGTGGCGGAACTTCAGTAAAAGTTTTAGAATTTTTAAAAATTTACCAAATATACAATTCCAAGGTTTTAAAGTTCAGTACGATGTACGTAATATATATTTTTTGTACTATAATTTGTTTACATTCCTGACAGTACGTTCGATCAAAACAATTGGAATTTCTTACCGTAGAGTTTACCTTATAATCAATTTCCATTAATTAAAATATTCAGAATATTGATGCATTTACCTGTTGTACAGTGAAAAGCACAAATGGATGACAATTGAAATAAAATTACATATTCAAAAACGAATTAATTAAATCAAACTCCCTGATGTGTCCGTCAAGCCATCATTTTTAAATACAATGTAATAAAGGGCTTTAAATCCGCTACAAAAGATTAAACATATCCGCATCTTTTCTTCTCAAAGTTCAATGATTTTCATTTTCATTTTGTAATTGGAGCAAACATCAATATCAAGGAATAAACTGTAGGTCCATAGTTCGAAATCTATTATAATTTCTTTCCGGTGAGGACAAAACAGATCACACGCACTTCTCTTTAAAACAAAAATAATAAGTAGGAGGGTACATGTGATTTGTTGGTGAAACTGTGCTGGCTATTGTGTACAATGTGTTCGAATCACTCATTGTCTGATAAGAAAACTTATGGAGCAGCAACAAAACAAAAAACCCTCTACACATTAGTTTATAATCATTGCATTTTCAATATTTATATAGTTAAGTACAATAACGCCAACACCAAGAGGCTCACTAATATTTACATCTGGATTATTATTATTTTGCTTTGATTGCTCATTAGTAACAAAAAAAAAAATATGTAGATAATAAAATTTAAAATAAATAAATACAAAATAATAATCACAATAATGAAATATGTTACCTCCAGACAGATTTTGTTGTGGTCGTTTAAAGTTTACTTAACTCTACGAAAGGCAAAAGCAATTATCTTGAAAAATACTACAAACTTTGGACAAAAACACACAAAAAACACAACCCTGATCAGATAGTACTGTTTGGAATTCGAGGAAAATTGACATTTCATGGTTCATCCGGAATTTTTGATTGAATTAAGGCAATTTGCTTGAATTTTAAACAAGATCCGCACGACATCCGCCTAATATCCGCGTGACATTAGCATGTGGTTTTGTTTAAAATTGTATTATATGTATATCACGTATATGTGGAGCTTGTGAATTATAATAGGTTTTGGGTCAAGATCCGCATAAAACAATCATAAAAAGGAATTTTAATGAAATATTTATTAACAAAAATAACATAAAAAGTTAATAGATGAAAAAATTGTCATCAATAAACATTTTTTTTTGCTCAAGCTTTATTTAAAAGCTTACAGGGCAAAATATATTTGAGCATTTTTTCTGATTTTTTGGAAGTGGTTAGAGGTCGCGCAAGTCGAATTTTCTCCAAAAATCGGGTATTCCGGGCGTTTTTTTGAATGTTACTTAAAACTCGGTCAATAACCACAATTGTCTTAGTTTGTAAGTTAACATTTTTGAAGACAAACGTTCAAAATTTTATTGTATATCCACAAACCACCAGCTTTTGATTTTCCTCAATAAGGTAGCACGTATTAAATTTTTTCGTAAATTTTGGGTAAATTTTGTAAATAACGCTTTATATCTTTTAAAATTTCTATGAAAATGTAAACAACTAATGATGCGCTTTAAAATACGAAAAAATTCCAAGCAATTTTGTAAAAAAAAATTTGAATTTGCGGTTACTGTTCCAGAGTTCTACCATTTTAAAGCCTTTTACCCATTATATGAAACTAATAATGTTATAATCTGTTTGCTATATTTGCATAGGATTTGCTTTAACTTTCTATGAAAATTTAAAATACTAATGATGCACTTTAAAAGATGGGTAAATTCCAAGCAATTTTCTAAAACAAATTTGAATTTGCTGTTAGTGTTCCAGAGTTATGCCATTTTAAAACTCTTTACCCATTGTATGAACCTAATAATATTATAAACTGTTTGTCTCTTTTCATCGGATTTGCTATGAACATTGTATTATTGAAAAAATCTACATGCGCTAAGTAAGGAACTAAGTAAGGTTGCAGGAACCATATATATGATTGCTTGCAAACATAAATATGTTTCCTGGAATATGTTGCTGGGGCCGTTTTTTCTGCGTGTAACTCTTTATCGTTACTTAGCGCATGTAGATTTTCAGGAATATAGTGTTTAGAGGAAATCCGAATAAAAATTAACAATGAGTTTATGGTATTATTAGTTTCATATAATGGGTAATGAGTTTTAAAATTGCATAACTCTAGGACAGTAACTGCAAATTAAAAATTTATTTCTACAAAATTGATTGGATTTTATACGTCTTTTCAAGTGCATCATTAGTTTTTTTAAATTAGCATAGGAATTTTAAAAATTATAAAGCGTTAGTAACAAAATTTATGCAAAATTTACGGAAAAATTTCATACGTGGTACCTTTTTTGAGCAAAATCATTACTAAAACTGGTAGATTATGCATATAGGGTTATCCATTTTGCGGTTTCAAAAGTAATCGTAGAAAAGACATGTAAAATATTTTTTTTCACGATATTTCTTTTTTATTATAAAGTTTGAACGTTGACATTATGTGTGAAACACTACATCATTTAAATTAAACCTTTTCCGAAAAATCTGAAAAAATCCCAAAAATACTTTACCCTATAAGCTTTCCAATCAAGCTTGAGCAACCATGAAAATCGAAAAAGAAAATTTTTTTGCGATACCCTAATGTGCATACATATCCATATATAAAGGGCTTTTCAACAGAGACGCTACAAAAGTAAATCGATAGGGACAGCAAACGACGCCATACTTTTCCGCTCTTTTGACATTTCTCTTTAGTAAGGTTTGCCATTTCATCATGGAAAGATATACGAGCCTACAACGAGTCGAAATTATTAAAATTTACTACCGAAATTTCGAGTCAGTGGCCTCAACTTTAAGAGCGCTACGTCCAATTTATGGTCGTCATAATCGTCCTACCAGATCAACAATTGAGCGTCTAGTGGAAAAATTTGAATCCACAGGCATAGTACAAAATGTTCCCGTACCAGTGAGACAAAGAAGTGCCCGTAGTGTCGAGAATATTGCTGCCGCTGAGGCATCAGTTCAAGAAAGCCCAAATGTGTCTCTCACACGTCGTTCTCAAGCGTTGGGCATCTCTGTGACGTCGTTGTGGCGAATTTTGCGAAAAGATCTTGGCCTACATCCTTACAAGATCAAATTGACGCAAGAACTGAAGCCGCTTGACCACCGTATGCGTCGTATGTTCGTGAATAGGGCTGAGCAACAACTTGAAAATGATTCGGATTTTCATCGGAAAATCATCTTCAGCGATGAGGCTCATTTCTGGCTGAATGGCTTCGTCAATAAGCAAAATATGCGTTACTGGTCAGACAGCAATCCACACGTAATCCATGAGTCATCATTGCAACCCGAAAAAATTACGGTTTGGTGCGGTTTATGGGCCGGCGGCGTCATTGGGCCGTACTTCTTCCGTGATGATCAAGACCGGCACATTACTGTGATTGCGAATCGCTACCGTTCAATGATAACCGAATAGTTTTGGCCCCAACTGGATAATATGGACTTGGAGGACATGTGGTTCCAACAGGACGGCGCCACAAGCCACACAGCGAATGCCACAATCAATTTATTGGAAACCAAGTTTGGTGAACGTGTTATCTCACGAAATGGCCCAGTCGATCGGCCGCCTCGGTCGTGCGATTTGACGCCGTTAGAGCCGAACAAGCCAGCGGCGATTGATGAACTTCGTACGAATATCGGAAGTGAAATTGCAGCAGAATCGGCCGATTTATGCTTGAAAACCGTCGAAAATTGGGTTCAGCGTCTGGACTTCTGCAAGCGTGCCCGTGGTGGCCATGCAAAAGAAATTGAGTTCCATACATAATGGCATCGAACGTACTTTCACAGGAATAAAGAATTTCATTGGTATCTAAAACCGGTTTTGTTTAAAAAACTTTTGTAGCGCTCTTATTGAAAAACCCGTTACATGTATCATATACATAATATGTGGCGTTTGTGAGAAACAGTATGTTTTTGATCCACATCCGCATAAAGAAAAATCATAGAAAAATAATGAATAAAAAAATATAATTTTAATGAAATATTGCTTTAACAAATAAAGGGATTTTCCTATTGTTTTGTGGAATTAAGTAATTTTCGTTGATTTTTTAACATTTTCCGCACGATATTGGCTTAATATCTACATGACATCCGCATGTATTTTGCTTCAAAATTGCAATATGTATCCCATAACTGGAAATTGTAAGAATTAATTGTGTTTTGTCCAACACCCGCATGAGAAGCTCTCCCCAATCCCTTCATGGGATGTAATGGGAAACGTTTTTTTTTTATGTTGGCAAAGAAACCATTATTTATAACAATATAGTGTAATTATGAACGAAATTACAAGCGGATGTCGTGCGGATAATTTAGCAAAATTCCTTAATTCCATCCAAAATTTTCAGAATGAACCATGAATTGTATATTTTGCAATTATTGACTTTTAATAAATTGAATTTATATAAATATTTAATTAAAACTCCGATTTTGTTAAATATGTTTATGCTGATGTTGACGATGTTATGCGGATATTGTACGAATAATTAAACAAAATGCCATAATTCAATCAACATTTTCAGAATGAACCATATATCGTATATTTCATTAAGAATCCTATTTTCGGAAATATTTCTATGTGGATTTTGACTAAACAAATTATTATTTCTCACAATCACTGGTTATATGTAATATATAGTATAATTGTAAATACAATCACAAGCGGATGCCATGGGGAAAATTAAGCAAAATTCCTTAATTCCATCCAAAATTTCAGATTGAACCATGAATTGTATATTTTGCAACTATTGAGTTTTAGTAAATTGAATTTATATGAATATTTCATAAAAAATCCTATTTTCTTAAATACGCCTATGCGGATGTTGACGAAAAAACTAATATTTCTCACAATCACTAGTTATATGTAATACGTAGTGTAATTATCAACAAAATTACATGCGGATGTCTGGCGGACACAATATTTACCGTCATTTGGATTATTTGCTGGAATTCGGACCTATGAATTGCCTATTGTCATAATTATGATAGATTGGAGACAAAAGAAAAGAAAACGATTGGCGGATATCATGGCAAAACCGTGGCTGAAACTGGTATTTTGGTCGAATCCTTAGAAATTTTTAAAATTTTTCAACTATAATCGAAAAATAACAATTTTTAAACTCTTATAAATTTGAATGTTTTTCGGTTCTTACGTGAACATGACTCAAGTTTGTTTGTTTTCTTTTTTCTTAATATTCTTTTGTTTTTGATTCATTTACGTTTTGGTTTTTTCAAAAATAGCGGGGCGGATATACTTATATATATTTTGGCAGGTTTTATTTTAAAAAAAATCCACTGTGTTGTTGTTTTTTATATTTATTTTTTATGAATGAAAAAAAAAAAATTTCATATTTTTTAAAATTTCTCAGAAATGTACAATGTAGTACCTTTTTCACGCTCACATACTCTTTCATTGTGATTTGTGGCGGATGTTGGCAGTTTGATTCATAATTTTGATTTTCAACAAGACGGCAAAATCAAAGTAACATTTCGGAAACCACTCGATGAGTGAGGACAGCATTCTTGATACCGACAGACCTTAGATATTCTCCTTTCCTCTAAACATGCGGCTGCCACTTGTTGTTTGTCTCATGTCATTTTTCACGTTTTTCCAGATACTTATCTATCTGCCCGCTTCTGGCCCGTCCCACTGATCCCAGCCTAAAGATTTTTAATTGCAATCCAATTAATAATAACATTATTATCACCTTTAACAATGGAAATTGTGTGCTATTTTTTTTGGTAGAAGCAAAATTGTATGTAATTATTATATTTTTATATTTTTTGTTTTTTAATTTTTTGTTTATCATAATAAAAAAAATCTGTGATACCATAAAAAAACAGTTTATATCTCTTTCCATTGTGTATTGGCTGTGGTCCAAACAGTTTTCCATCGCCAAAAAGGCGCGAGAGAGGGCAACAATATTTTGCGCGTGATTGTAATAAATCTTTGACGAAAGAATTTCAAATATTTGAGGTCAATATTGAGACTACACTTGTGATAAAAAAAATGTATATGTGTTGTTCGTATTATATTGAAATAAAATATGAATATTAATTTGATATTTTTCACTTCATTCTATTTTCTTGCAGAGGAAGAAGCTTATCATTGTTTGGCGGCTTTGGTGGGCAGTAAGGACAAAGTTTTCATAAATCAAACAAAACTATTGCATGAAGTGACATGGAAGACTGTCATGCAAATTGCCAAAAAACATGCAGTAAGTATTTAATAATCATAAATAATGAAACCATGACAAACAATTTTGAAACATTGCTTGAAAATGTCAAACACTTGTGTAGAGATCCCGTTCCTTTAAATTTAGTTGATTGTCATAATTATCTGTCTGATCCGAATAATATTTTTGATCTCTTGCCAAAGGTTGTGATGGTCTCTTATTTTTTAACTAAAGCATTTGGAAATTTAGTTAAATATACATTTTTTAATATCTGAAATTGTTACTATTGTAAAAAACTTGTTAAACTTAGGTTAAATTCAGATTTGAATGGCAACGAGCGGCTGGCGGTGTGTTGTGTACTGTATTACACAGTGCAACACGAAAAAATATAACCATATACGGACACCACTATGTGATAAAAGACAACTAAAAAAGACCAGTGTCTCCCAGTTTTGCCCAAAGTCCTGGACTTTTTTTTATTGGTCCTCAAAGATTTGGGGCATCAGTGACATTTTTGCAAAAAAGTGATAATTTTGTCAGGCTCATATCTTGCAAACTGTTCGGAACTTTTATTTACTCTCTGAGGGAAAGTTGTAGCTCTTATCATAAAGAAAAAAAATTGTGAACATATAAAATCAAAAATCTTCAAGGTCAAAATAGCAAAAAACTTTAGAAAAATATGAGTTTTATTTTACCTTTTCTCCCCTGTTCAGGTCCATAGGTAGCAAACCGTTTAAAATTCAAGGAAACAATCAACTACAAAAATGTACCAACTCTTATTAAGAGCCTGAATAGGATAAGAAATTATTTTATTATCTTTTATGCCCCTAATAAGAGATGATAAATTAATATCTACAGAAACTTCATTAAAATATTTTTTAACTCAAGCTTTAGCTTCTTCAATTTTATTATTTGCAGTTTTTTGATTTTATATGATCACAATTTTTGTTCTTTATGACAAGAGCTACAACTTTCCCTCAGAGAGTAAATTAAAATTCCGAACAGTTTGCAAGATATGAGCCTGACAAAATTATCACTTTTTTGCAAAAAAAAGTGCATGACGTAGTGATGTCCGTATACGGTTATATTTCCATGACTTAAAAAATTACACAGTGTTATCAACGTCACTGCTATTAATGTGGTAATAAGTAGTAATACCTTTGCATACTTTTTGGCTGTAATCAATATATGAAGTTTAAGGAATTCACCACGAAACTGGAAGTGTTTGAAAAAGACTAGTATATTCCATCACGGATGATTGAAAATAAGTGAAGATATTTTTCGAAAAATCTAGATGCCGATAGTAGGTTTATTAGGTCGACCTTTGACGCTGTTCGAGGCAATCTGAATTGAAACAGCGAATCCTACGTAAAAGTTTTACAATTGTTGAACATTGTCGTTGAATATCGAATTATTTTGAAATATGACAGATTGGAGATAGATGATCTATAGTCATTATCGTGATTTATAATGAATATCGATTTAAGAAGAAATTCGTAACAACAATAAGGGTGTTTTTTATTCCCTGGTAAATAAATTTGTCGACCACTTTTCTGAGAATATTGCACTCAAGAAGTGCAAATGCCCTCTCGCAAGCCTCTGGGGACAATGTTGGCCAATAAAATGGCTGACTTTATTGGCCATTTCACATTCGCATCATTTTTATATAAAATAAAATAATCATTTATATAAAATAAGTAGCTGTACGATTTTAGAATATAGTTTTGTATAACTGAACACAAGCAATACAAATTTTAACAAAAATCATACGTCAGGTTCGAAATTTGGTCAATATATGATGTCGAAAAATGGGGTGAATGTGAATGTGACTTACATGATCCGGCCCTATGTCATTAAGTATGTCTTCTTTGTCCTCGCCAAGATAATTTTTCCTACCTTTTGTGTGGGGCGCCAAGCCATTTTAAGCGGCTTCAGTTAAAATCACTTAACTTCTCAAACCAACTGGTCGCAAGATTGGTTTAACGGGGATAATGAAAACATATTAAGTCTGTTGGTACTTTTTCGACCAGTTTGTATGGAGAGTCGCTAAATGTCGCGTAGGTCTCCATATAAACTGGTCGAAATAATTACTTTAGCGGGCAAAATAAAAATTGCGTAAAAAGCAAAAAAAAATAGGTACGAAGAATTCAACTCAATTCAATTTAATTTAATTGAATTCCATTAAAATGAATTCACATCAACCCAGTTCATTTCAAGTTCATTCAATTCAATTTAATGCAATTCAACTCAGTACAGTTCAATTCAACTCAATCCAATTCAATTCAACTCAACTCCGTTGAATTCAATTCAATTTCAATCAATTCAATTCAATTGAATTCAATTCAATTATATTCCATTCAATTTAACTCAATTCGATTCATTTCAATTCAACTCAATTCAGCTCAACTCAATTCAACTCAATACAGCTCAGTTCAGTACAGTTCAGTTGAATTTAATTGAATTCAATGCAATTCAACTCAATTCAATCCAATTCAACTCACTTCAATTCAGTTTAATTCCATTCCATTCCACTAAATTCAATTCAACTTAATTTAGTTCAACTCCAATTCAATTCAGTTCAGTTCAATTCAATTCAGTTCAGTTCAGTTCAATTCAATTCAATTTAATTCAATCCAATTCAGTTCCATTAAATTCAATTCGATCCAATCCAATCCAATTTCGTTCAACTCAATTCAATTTAATTCAATTCAGTTCAATTCAATGGAATTCAGTTCACTAGAATTCAATTCAATTTAACTCAATTCGATTCATTTCAATTTAAGTCGATTCAATTCAACTCAATGCAATTCCATTCAGTTCAGTTCAATTTAACTCAATTCGATTCATTTCAATTCAACTCAATTCAACTCAATACAATTCAATTCATTTCAATTCAATTCCATGCCATTCCATTCCATTCCATTCAATCCATTTCAATTCAATTTAGTTAAATTCAATCCAATTCATCTCAGTTCAATTCAATTCAATCCAAGTCATTTCAATTCAACACAGTTAAATTCAATTCATTTCAGTTCAATTCAATTCAATGGATTTCAGTTCAATTATAATCACTTCAATTAAATTTAACTCAACTCGATTCATTACAATTCAACTGAATGCAATTCAATTCAATTCAATGCAATTCAGTTCAGTTCAATTCAATTCAATTCAGTTCAATCGAATTTAATTTAATTTAATTCAATCCATTCCAATCCAATTCAGTTCAATTCAATTTTTTTTAAAGATTTTGAGCTTTCTTGAATTCGATCCAATCCAATTCAACTCAGTTCAATTTAATTCAATTCAGTTCAATTCAATTCAATAGAATTCAGTTCAATTCAATTTAACTCAATTCGATTCATTTCAATTCCCCTCAATTCAATTCAACTCAATGCAATTCATTTCATTTTAGTTTAATTTAATTCAATTCAATTCAGATCAATTCAATTCAGTTCAATTCAATTCAATTCGCTTCCATTTAATTTAACGCAATCCAATTCAACTCAGTTCAATTGAATCCAAGCCATTTTAATTCAACACAGTGCAACTCAATTCAATTGAGTTCAGTTCAGTTCAATTCAATTGAATTCAATGGAATTCAGTTCAATTATATTCACTTCAATTCAATTTAACAAAATTCGATACATTTCAATTCAACAAAATTCAAGTCAATTCAATTCAACTCAATTCAATTCAATTCAACTGAATGCAATTCAATTCAATTCATTTCAATATAATTTAATTCAATTCAGTTAAATTCAATTCAATTGAATTCAATTCACTTCAATTTAATTTAATTCAATCCACTTCAACTCAGTTCAGTTCAGTTAAATGCAATTCAATTCAATGCAATTCAAAACAATTCAGTTCGATTCCATTCCATTCAATTTAGTTCAATACAATGCAATTCACTTCAATTCACTGCAGTTCATTTCATTTCAATTTAATTGGATTCAACTTAGTTCAACTAAATTCAGTTCTGTCCAATCCAATTCAAGTCAATTCAGTCCATTTAATCGAATTCAATTCAATTCAAACTAGCCTATGATATTATTAGTATAAGTCAGTTCAATAATTTTTATCTTCACAAGAAAACTATTACCTAATGTTTGTTTTAAAATTAAAATATGGTCTATTCTGAATAACGTTGTCACATTTCCAGAATAATAATTTATACTTTTTACGGCTAAAGCAAGTAAGAGAGAAAACGTGAGTAATACCAAAAATTAACCGGTTTGTTCCATTCTGTGAGACAGATATCCGGTTTTCTGAATATGTGATGTTTGGAATAAAAAGAAAACCGTTTATTTGAAAATGAAGCTTTTTTTTAACACTATTCCACACACATACAAAATGGTGGAAAAATTGAATAGCGGGGACAACGAAAACATACCACGTGCCAGATAGTCGGCTATTTTATCGGCAACAGTCTCTCCCGTGACCGTTGCGTGGCGGGACAGAACATTCAAAATTTTTGCACTTTTTGATGCAAAATTCTCTGAAAAAAAACACAAACCTTTAAGTGGGGTCACTTCATGGGATGTAATGGGAAACTATTTATTTATTCTGTTTCATCCCATTAGATCAAACTATTTTATTTTATAAAATTATTTATTTACTTTATTATTTATTAATTTTATTATTTATTAATTTTTCTGTTTTTTATTTTCTAGAAAAATGCCGTTTCATATTTTCAACGCATATGTCCTGGCGTTAAGCTTGAGCGCGTTTTCATGGATTGGTGCTGGTGGATATTAGCTGGTCTACCCTTCCAGCATTTAGTACGCATTATGGATTGCTTCTTTCACGAAGGCATTAAGGTACTCTATCGCATCGCCCTCGTCATTCTCAATCTATTCCACAAAGAGTGTCAATCGAACAACGAATGGAGTCCCGATAATATAAAGAATGACATTGGTAGTGCTTTGATAAAGTTCTGCAAAAAAATCCCAGTATCACCGGCCAAATTATTACATGCCGCTTTTAGTATTAGGGGACTAAGGTATGTCCGGCATTCATTTTTTTTATTTAACTAGAAGAGAGGTAACTAATTTGTCTATACTTGTTTTTTTTCCAGTTCCACATATATTTCTAGAATATTTTTAAAGACTGAAATGCTATTGAAAAGCCGTTCCGTTTTAAATAGCGGTAATAAACAATTAGTTAAATCGCGTTCCAGCGATAATTTACCAACAAGTCAATCACAAGTCAATATACAAATGATGTCACACACATTGACCATACGTGAGGTGAGTTTTTCAAATTTAAATGATATTATATATTATTGTATATTATTTGATGTGAGAGCTTAAGGTAATTTTAAGGATTATACCAATCTAGAAAAAAATAACACTTTTAGTTGGGATAAATAGTTAAAGGGGTGAAACCGGTTTCCCTCAAGTTACAACGATTCGTTTATCTTAAATACAGATTAAAATGAAACGTGGCACTTTATCTTACAATACAATATTTATCTTTATCTTAAAATAAAACGTTTCGTTTTATTTTAAAAGTGTTGTTAGAAATAAAACGTGTCGCTAGAAATAAAACATTTAGCTTGATATACAGGTTGATTCAGGAAGTTCCGGACAAATTTCTCCAGCGTATTCCTTGGCTCATTTCATGAAGAAAAGTCCACTAGGACCATATCCGAAAATGCAAGGGTGCTAAATGGCAGCGGGTTCAAAATTTTCGGATTGCCGGTCAGCCAGTGGTCGGATTTTTGGGCTTGTTGGAAAGGTCTTTAAGAGGCCTTTCAGAATCAATAAAAAAGTAGGAAAAAGTCAAATCGCATAGATACAGAGCTTGTGGAAAAAATGCACATAACCTCAATTTGCTCAGCCAGATGGCAGGTAACTTATGTTTTCTGTTGATAGATAGCCATACCCCTTAACTTTCCAAAATGACCTAAACGAAGCCCAGAGGTCTTACTGTTCCAAAGTTATGACCATTTTACTGAAATGCAAAACTGTTTTTTCCGACCACTGCCTCACTAGTTAGCAACTTTACCCTACTACCCTCCGACCACCAATCCGAAGATTTTGAACCCGCTGCCATTTCGCACCCTTGCATTTTCGGACATGGTCCTAGTGGACTTTTCTTCATGAAATGAGCCAAGGAATACGCTGGAGAAATTTGTCCGGAACTTCCTGAATCACCCTGTATAACTTTCTGCTTAATATAAAACGTTTTGATTGATGCAAAACGTTACGTTTGGAGGCCAAGCGTTTCGCTTAAGATTAGACTACTTCTTGAGATAAACGTTTTACACACATTTCGCTTGAGAAACCGGCTTCCCTCAAGTTACAACGATTCATTAGATATTAAATGTATCTTAAAATAAAACGAAAGGTTTTCGCTGGAAATAAAACGTGTCGCTTGAAATGAAACATTTAGCTGGATATAAAACTTCCGTAAAACGTTTTGATTGATGTAAAACGTTTGGTTTGGAGGGCAAGCGTTTCGCTTAAGAAATAGTGTAATTTCCTGAGACAAACGTTTTACACAGGAAACACACATTTCGCTTGAGAAACCGCTCAAGTTACAACGATTCATTAGTAAATAAATGTATCTTAAAATAAAACGTTTGCTTGAAATGAAACGTTTCGCTTGAGATACAACATTTCGCTTGATATAAAATTTTACGGTTAAGATAAAACGTATTGATTGCTATAAAACGTTTCGATTGATATAAAACGTTTCGTTTGAGAGAAAATGTTTTTAAAAAAACAACGTTTCGATTGAGAAATTTGTTTATTTAACTTTTCGTTTAAAGAAACCGTTGTACTTGAAAAAAAAATTCTTCCTCTTTTACTCGTTTATTTAACAGAATTTGTTGAACTTGAACAATAAAGTTTTATGAGAGCAAGAACGTTTTTATTAGTTAAAACTTATGTAAAGGGTGGTCCAAATACAGATGTCTTTTTAAATCAAATGTTATTTTGACACTGATGGATTTATTCTGTACGAAATATTGACTATCAGTCAATACCAGAACTCCACCGGCCAAAATGAGTTGTTTTAGCCTGGGAAATATTGCAAACTTATTTCCAAAGAGAGTTCTGTGTTGCCCAAACTGCGCTTTTGTTTAAAATAAGTTTTGGTCCAAAATGAAGAACCCACCACGCGTCTGTATGTAAGTTTGTATAAACATTTCGTGAGACTTGCTCGTGGTCAACCCACACGGTCCCCGCCGGTCTGAAGTTCGGACCAACGAGATTGACAGTTTGGTGTGGATTTTGTCGTTTTGGCATTATTGACCCATTTTTTTTATTTGAAAATGCAGCTGGAAAAGCCATTTCAGTCAGAGTCGAGCGCTGGAAATGGAAGATATGAACTTGGACAATAGTTGGTTTCAGCAGGATGGCGCACCACGCCACATAGCTCCTCATCAAACATTCGATATGTTGCGCACTAAGCTCGGTAATCGTGTTGTCAGCCGTCTTGGCGATGGCAATTGGCCGCCCCGGAGCTGCAATTTGACCCCTTTAGACTTTTTCTTGTTTGGTGTCGTTTAAAACCGATGCTATGCGAATAATCCAGAAATGATCTACACCGTATCGTCGGAGCCATTCGTGAGATAGAACCAAAAACCGTCAATAATGTCGTAGAAAAATGGAATGACAGGATGAGCTACCGCGAAGCCAGCCGCGGCGTAAATAATGGAAATATTTGGTATTTCTAATTAAACCATAATATAACGGGGTTTTCAATAAGAGCGCTACAAAAGTTTTTTTTTTAAATAAAACAAAACCGGTTTTAGATACCAATGAAATTTTTTATTCCTGTGAAAGTACGTTCGATGCCATTATGTATGGAACTCGATTTCTTTTGCATGGCCACCACGGGCACCCAATTTTCGACGGTTTTCAAGCATAAATCGGCCGATACTGTTGTAATTTCACGTTCGATATTCGAACGAAGTTCATCAATCGTCGCTGGCTTGTTGGCATAGACCATAGACTTGACGTAGCCCCACAGGAAATAATTTAACGGCGTCAAATCGCACGGCCACTCGACGGCTATTTCGTGAGATAACACGTTCACCAAACTTGGTTTCCAATAAATTGATTGTGGCATTCGCTGTGTGGCTTGTGGCGCCGTCCTGTTGGAACCACATGTCCTCCAAGTCCATATTATCCAATTGGGGCCAAAAATATTCGGTTAGCATTGAACGGTAGCGATTCGCATTCACAGTAATGTGCCGGTCTTGATCATCTCGGAGGAAGTACGGCCCAATGACGCCGCCAGCCCATAAACCGCACCAAACCGTAATTTTTTCGGGATGCGATGATGACTCATGGATTACGTGTGGATTGCTGTCTGACCAATAACGCATATTTTGCTTATTGACGAAGCCATTCAGTCAGAAATGAGCCTCATCGCTGAAGATGATTTTCCGATGAAAATCCGAATCATTTTCAAGTTGTTGCTCAGCCCAATTCAAGAACCTACGACGCTTATGGTGATCAAGCGGCTTCAGTTCTTGCGTCAATTTGATCTTGTAAGGATGTAGGCCAAGATATTTTCGCAAAATTCGCCACAACGACGTCACAGAGATGGCCAACGCTTGAGAACGACGTGTGAGAGACACATTTGGGCTTTCTTGAACTGAAGCCTCAGCGGCAACAATATTCTCGACACTACGGGCACTTCGTTGTCTCACTGGCACGGGAACATTTTGTACTGTGCCTGTGGATTCAAATTTTTCCACTAGACGCTCAATTGTTGATCTGGTAGGACGATTATGACGACCATAAATTGGACGTATCGCTCTTAAAGTTGAGGCCACTGACTCGAAATTTCGGTAGTAAATTTTAATAATTTCGACTCGTTGTTGGCTCGTATATCTTTCCATGATGAAATGGCAAACCTTACTGAAGAAAAATGTCAAAAGAGCGGGGAAAAATATGGCGTTGCTTGCTGTCCCTATCGATTTACTTTTGTAGCGTCTCTGTTGAAAAACCCTTTACTAAAAGAAATTAAGTTTAGTAATTTTTATTAAAATTTTAAAAATATACTTGTACTATTTGGACCACCCTTTGCAAAAGTGTTTGAGTAAAACGTTTCACTATTGCAAAAGTGTTTGAGTAAAACGTTTCACTTAATCATATTCGTTTTATTAAAGCTAATCCGTTTTATTATAGTAAACCCCTTAATCTAAAGTAACCTCATTCTGCTAAATTAAACCCGTTTTACTAAAGTAAGCCTATTGTACGAAAGGAATCACAGTTTACTAAAATAAACCAGTTGTACTAAAGGACACCCGATTTACTAAAATAAATTCGTTTTACTAAAGTAAGCCCGTTGTAGCAAAGGAATCGCGGTTTACTAAAGTAAAAACATTTTAGTAAACTAACGCGTTTTACGAAAGTAAGTAAGCCCGTTTTACTAAAGTAAATCCGTTTTACTAAAGTGATGCAGTTTTACTAAACTAAACCGAATTTTCTAAAGTATAGCCGGGTTACTAAAACAAACCCGTTGTACTAAAGTAAACTCATTTTACTGAAGTAAACCCGCCTTACTAAGGTAAACCCGGTTTATTAAGGCCATACGTTTTATTACAACAACCCCGTTTTACTAAAGTAAACCCGTTTTACCAAAGAAAACCCAGTTTGTTAAGGCAATACGTTTTATTATAACAAACCTGTTTTACTAAAGTAAACCCGTTTTACTAAAGTAAACCCGTTTTACTAAAGTAAACCCGTTTTACTAAAGTAAACCCGTTTTACTAAAGTAAACCCGTTTTACTAAAGTAAACCCGTTTTACTAAAATGACGCCGTTTTACTAAAGTAAACCAGTTTTACTAAAGTAAATCTGTTTTACTAAGGAATCCCGTTTTGTTAACGTAACCCCGTTTTACTACAGTAGACCCGTTTCACTAAAGTAAACCCGTTTTATTAAAGTAAACCCGTTTTACTAAAATGACGTCGTTTTATTAAGGTAAACCCGTTTTACTAAAATGACGCCGTTTTACTAAACTAAACCCGTTTTACTAAAGTATACCTGGGTTACTAAACCAAACCCGTTTTACTAAAGTACCCCCTTTTACTAAAGTAACCCCGTTTTACTAATTTAAACCCGGTTTGTTAAGGCAATACATTTTACTATAACAAACACGTTTTACTAACGTAAACCCGTTGGTCTAAAGTAAACCCGTCTTACTAAAGGAAACTCGTTTTACTAAAGTAAACCCGGGTTACAAAAGTAAACCCGTTTTACTAAAGTAAATTCGTTTTACTAAAGTAAACCTGATTTAACCCTGCTGTTAGATTAGAAAAAACTTACGAATCTTAGATTGAGGGACCATTTGGTCCATACTGCAATTTTCATCCAAAATAATAATTTTATCTTATTCTTTGTAACTATTTTGGTTCAAAAATTTCTAAAGCAAGTATTTGACATATCAAAAACATCCGCTAACATATCAAAAACATCTTCTAAATATTTGACATGAATTTACATTCGCTTGGTAATGAAAAAATTTACGAATCTTAGGTTGAGGGACCATTTGGTCCATACTGGAATTTTCATCCAAAATAATAATTTTATCTTATCCTTTGTAACTATTTTGGTTCAATAATTTCTAAAGCAAGTATTTGACATATCAAAAACATCTTCTAAATATTTGACATGAATTTACATTCGCTTGGTAATGAAAAAATGTACTATTGACCAAATGGTCCTCTAACCTAAGATTCGTCATTTTGTATTTTTCTCAGTCCTGAATAAAGTTAGAAAATTTAATTTTCGCACATAACATTGTTTTATTAAAAGACTCCATTAGCAGAAAAATTTAGTCAGTATATATCACCGTTCCAAAGTTACAAGGGAAAACAGAAAAAATTTGGACCAAATGGTCCTAATCTAACAGCAGGGTTAATAAAGTAAACCTGTTTTACTAATGCTCCTATTACCGTTCACCACTCAACTTACTCGCATGAGGCGACAATTAAAAAATGTTGTCATCGCCCCTTTAAAGTTGTGCCTTGTTTAGGGTGAGAAACGAACATAGAAATGTTGCATTTTCCCACAACTGTATGCTTTTTTAGCATGTCTTTACTACCTCGCTTAACTATGTTATTCGACCAGTGTATATGGAAGCGATATTCAGCAATTTTAAGCGACTCTATATACAAACTGGTCGATTGGGCAGCAATAGAAATAGTTTTTGTTGTTATTCCGGCCTACCAAAAAATTTGAACAGTTTGTTGGAGAATATAAGCGAATTTAACTGAAGCCGTTTAATGCCCCTATTACCGCTCACCACTCAACGTAGTTTGGTCGACTTAGAGACGACCCAACTTCAATACGACCAAACTTATCTTTTGTATTGTGGTTCACAACTGTTTTTGGTTGCAATTGTTATGGTGTTACCAGCTTGAAATATCATATCAGCTTTTACGGCTGATTTTTGTGAAAATAAAGGAAGTTAACAATTATGTTGTGCTTGCAAAATCGAAATGGATATAAGTAGCATAGATTTCTTTTATGAAGATGGAGTCGAAACGCGAATATAGATGTGTTGCATTTAAGAAGAAATATTCGGGATGCATCCAAACTTCTTGAGCTGCCCCAGTGCAAGATATGTATTTGCACATATCTACTCGTTGCCATTCATTCATGTTCTGGACGGTGGTCCTAAACTATTTAAGTCCACAGCAAATCCTTCCCATAGTTCTCGCACTTGGTTCTGCGTGGTGCTAAATTGTGGGTTTCCAAGGGGAACGGCTGGATAACTTTCCGTTAGCTGGAGAAATTTTTCAAACTGAGCATTCTTTGTGATTTTGATACTTCTAAATATGTATATGAAATATTATTTTTAAATTAAAATGTTCAAATGTTAAATGAAAATTAAAATTTGAAGCCAAAATAATATCTTCTTACGATCTCTCCATTCTTATCAACTTAAAAACACGCACAACTATAAACTCAACTGCTCTCAAGCAGTTGTGTAAATTTAATGCATTTGTCGACCAAACTGGCACAGAGTTGCCAACGGCAATTCGACAAAGTTAGTGAACACAACCAAAAAATCAGCTGTTGTTCAGTTGAGTTGAGTCGGCCGTTGAGTTGAGATTTACGACCAAACTCTCACAAAAGTTGAGAACCGTAATAGAGGCATGAAATAAACGCGTTTTACTAAATTAACCTGTTTTACGAAAGTAGCCCAGTTTTACTAAAGTAAACCACCGGTGTTACTAAAGTATGCCCGTTTTGTCGAAGTAAACACGTTTCACTAAAGCAACACGTTTTATTATAACAAACTAGAGTATAATTAATTTACTAAAGCAAACTCGTTTACATTGGCAATATCGTTTTACTAATGGCCAGTTTTTCAGGCAGTTAAACATCGGAAGTTCGTTTCTTAGTTAAATTGTGGTTAAACATCGAATGGTGTTTTTCAGACAATGGTTAACAACGATTTATCTACCCAAAGTTGGTTGGTTAACCTGTAGTTAGAAACATATGACTATGACCATCACATTGCTGATTGTCAGAATGAGAAATGTAGGATTGTATAAAATTCGTACTTCTGTTTAGAGTATTTGTACTCGTATTTTGAGCCTAGATCGTGTAATTGTTTCGCCTACATAGTTTTTTATATATTTTTGTTAAAATGTCTACGTTTTTATGCATTTATTTAATCCACTTGGTTCCTTTAATCCATATGGTTGTTTCTCTTTGTTGTTTTGGTATTTAGCCCAAACCGGATGATTTTTTTCCAATAAGGCTGTGGGCGGATTGGTTGAAATATTTTGCACCGAACAAAATTTTGAAGCAAAATGACAAAATTTTATCTACCATACCTAAATTTATTCACCCAATTTTACCACGGACTAAAAGAGTTCGATCCGCCCACAGCCTAAGTATACAAGTGTAAACAAGTTAACAATATGGCGGCGTACATGAACTCACCGCTGAAAAACAAAATGCAAAGTTAAGCTGTAATTAACTTTCAGTTACGATTGAGTAATCCGATAGTTAACAACCCACTTAGAAACTGGCCATAAGTGAAAAACGTGTTACCTAAGTAAAATCGGTTTATTAAAGTCAAATCGTTTTATTTAGCTTAAATAGCTTTACTTAACTAAAACAGTTTTAATAAATCAAAACTGTTTATCAAAAGCTAAATTGTTTTAATGAAATTTAACGCTTCTCGAAGTGAATTCAATGGGTCCATTTATATTTTATGCTTAACACATATTTATCAAATTCATATGCTCTTTAAAGTGTTGCCTTTTCGAATACAGTCAAAACAATCTCGATATTCCTTTATATTGACCGCCTCCCTCCTTACCAGCCTGTATCTTTTTTCGCATTCCCTGCAAAAATTCCTTGTAACATTTAAGCTTAACCCCCTAAGTAGCTTTGAGCTTAGTATTTATTATTTCGTGATATTTAGAATTTTTATAATTTAAGTAACTAACAACAACAACACTCAATTCAAAGTAAATTTTAAGTTATTTCGTTGTAAAAAAAAAAGAATCAAACTCACCAAGTACTTTTTTCTTTTTCTCTCTCCTTATTTTTCATTTATTTTATTGTATACGTATGTGTGCGTGTGTGTGTGTTAAAAAATTCAAAACTTTATTCAAATCAAATCGAAACGATCACCATATTTTTGAATTGCGCGCGTAAACCAACTCACCATTATTCTCCCCAACATATTTACCTTAGAAGGCACATCACACCGAGACTTGTCGGAACTTGGTATGAAAATGGCTTGTGTTGTTTTTCTTTTAGTGTTGAGATTATCATTTATCCGTTTTCTTTTTGTGTGTGTTGATTTCTCTTATATACAGTCGTTGCTGCTGCTTATGTTTCTTGTGTTGAAAGATTTCTGTTTGAAATATTTTCTTTTTCGTATGAGTACTAACAACAAATCGTTTTCAAGCTTTTTTCGTTTCGTTCATTTCTTGTTTTAAAAAATTCGTTTCTTCATTTCGCTTAAGCGGGTGACACTTCAGCGTGACATCTTGAAGGAAAAACTTAATTGGTTTTGTAGTTTATCAAACCCCAACTTGATATAAATTCAATTTAAAAATTAAGTTTTGCCTTTAATGTGCGTTTGGGGTTTGTGACCCATAAAAAACCATTTTGTTTGTTTGTGAATAATGTCGCACTTCGAGATTGTTTCTTTATCAGAAATAATATTAGAATTTTATTTAAAAATTAAACAAAACATTATCGCTTTCATAGATGATTCCTTTTATTAATCTTAAAATCTATAAAATTTTCTCTTTTTTTTATCTCAAAAATAATGTGCTGCCTTAATGACAAATTTCCTAATAAAAATCGGCGCGTTCTGGCGGTTTTAATTTCTATATTTGTTTTTGCTTTCTTTTGCCCTGATTTCTTCTTCTCTTTTGTTAAATTTCATATTTCTTTAAATTTTTTCGTACCGTTTATTTCTATATCTATCTCGTTTTTCTACTTTATATGATTTTTTTTACAAATATAATAAAATTTAGGGTGAGAAATCCCCTGGCCATCGAGCCATTGCCATGGGTGTTTATCCCATACATAATTTAAAATCTCAAGTTGTTTCAAACGAGGAAGTAAGTGTGATAATTTTGGTGTAAATTCGTAATTTCAAATTAGATGTTTCATATATGTATATAATGTATTTAAGTTGTAGATTTTTCATTTTAAATTTCTGTTTTTTTTTTAAGGTAAACATCGATTTAAATTATATTTTTTTCTCTTATCAACACTGTTTCCATTCCACAAACTTATACACGAATGTTGGAAGTCAGGGGTTTCGATGACACAGCTGATCGACCTCCTAGCTGCATATTTGATACAGGATAGAATATCAAAGAGAATGAGCAATAGGCGAATTTGAAAAACTGACTTTAAACTTGATTTTATTGGCACTTAAATCATTTGTTATGATTTGAAGAACACAACCATAGAGTAATGACGTATAGAGACGCCAACTCTCTCAGTAAATTGATAACATTTGTTGTGTTGCAGACGGGCAGTTGGATGTTGGAAAGTATTGCTTTAATAATACCAGATAAAGGCAATGGCTCAAACCATCCAACAATAAATCAGCAACGGCATTTCGATTTTTGCGTTAACATTTTTGTGTAAATAAAATATACCAAATACATAAGTCTAAAATACGTTTAATTTTCACAGTTTTTCATCAAAACGACATGAAAAATTTAATACAACAATATTTGTAATTCCACCTGGTGTAGGTCAATGTACAATCTCTATCGCACCGACAGCACCACGGAAAGAGTAAAAGGAAATGTCTGATAAGATGAATAGCAGCTTTATACGTCATTACTCTATGAACACAACAATTTTCTTTAAGTTATATTTGCAGATAAAAACTGGCATAAAAAACACCGTATCAAAACTTTCGTTAGCCCAGTGACTTTCGACGAGACTTTAGTGGAACTGAAACATTCATGGCTTCTTTTTAGTATTTCTCTATGGTTGGTAGGATTAATTTTTTTTTCATTTCCCTATTTTATGCGATAGTAAGCATTTCTGTACCGAAATTTCAAGCCCATATGACAATTGTCTCTGAGCTGATTCTTGATTATCCCTGTGTGTCTGTCTAGTTAGCTGAGACAATTGTCTGTCTAAACAGGGGAGACAATTGCCTGCCAGCGGAGACAATTGCCTGGCATAAAAAAACCGTATCAAAACTTTTGTTAGCCCAGTGACTTTTGACGAGACTTTGGTGGAACTGAAACACTCATGGCTTCTTTTTAGTATTTCTCTATGGTTGGTAGGATTATTTTTTTTTTCATTTCCCTATTTTACTTAGATTGACAGATTGCCATGCGATAGTAAGCCTTTCTGTACCGAAATTTCAAGCACATATGACAATTGTCTCTGGGCTGATTCTTGATTATCCCTGTATGTCTGTCTAATTAGCTGAGACAATTGTCTGTCTAAACAGGGGAGACAATTGCCTGCCAGCGGACACAATTTCCTGGCATAAAAAAACCCTATCAAAACTTTCGTTAGCCCAGTGACTTTCGACGAGACTTTGGTGGAAGGATTATTTTTTTTTCAATTCCCTATTTTACTTAGATTGACAGATAGTAAGCATTTCTGTACCGAAATTTCAAGCACATATGACAATTGGCTCTGAGCTGATTCTTGATTATCCCTACGTGATGAAAGACAAAAAAAAGACCCGTGTCTCCCAGTATTGCCCAAAGTCATGCACTTTTTTTATAGGCCCCTAAAGAGTTGGGGCCTCGGTGTCAGTTTTGAAAAAAAGTGGTCATTTTGTCAGGCTCATATCTTACAAACCGTTCGGAACTTTGATTTACTCTCTGAAGGAAAGTTGTAGATTTGGATCCACAACTTAAGAGAGTGCGATTTGCAATACCGGGGCCATCAACATTGTAAACATAATACGAATATTTTTGTTAGTATTTTTGTAATAGCAAAGTATCTCAATGTCGAAGTAAAGAAACAACAAATGAAATTACAAAATTTTCGGGAAATGTTTCACTTTTGCGGCTACCTAAACGCTACCTAAGAGCTACCTAAACGGTGTTAGGAATAATTCCTACGAAGTTGATATTGTTTTTTGAGATTTTAGGTACATTTTTGTAGTTGATTGTTTCCTTGAATTTTGGACGGTTTGCTACCTATGGGCCTGAACAGGGGAAAAAAAGTAAAAATAATCAAATTTTTTAAAGTTTGACCTTGATCTTGAATATGAAGTTTTTTGATTTTATATGTTTACAATTTTTGCTCTTTATGATAAGAGCTACAACGTTTCCTCAGAGAGTAAATCAAAATTCCGAACGGTTTGCAAGATATGAGTCTGACAAAATGATCACTTTTTTGCAAAACTAACATCGAGGCCCCAAATCTTTGCGGACCCATAAAAAAAGTGCATGGTTTTGGGCAAAACTGGGAGAGATCGGTCTTTTTTTTTTGGTCTTTTATCACATAGTGGTGTCCGTATATGGTTAAATTTCCATGACTTAAAAAATTACACACAGTGTAATTGACCCTTTTGGTAGGTGAGAGTATTGTCTTTCTGGTGTTGATGAGACAATTATTTTTCTGGCATTACAAGGTATTTAGTTAGTTAAGATAATATTCTCTTTGAAAATCTGTGACAATTGTCTTTTAAAACTTCGACAATTCTTTCGTTACTAAGCGAAGAATTCTCTCTTGTATATGTGACAAATATTTGTCAGGTTAGCTAAGACAATTGTCTCTCTGGTTGGCCTAAACAATTGTCTCCCTTGTTTGCTGTGAGTATTGCCTTTCTGGTATTAATGTGACAATTGTCTCTCTGGTATTACAAGACTATATTGTTAACTAAGACCATCCTTTCTTCGGTAATCTGTGATAATTGAGAATTGTCTCTCTTGCTAGCGGAAATAATCGGATCTCTGTTTAGCGCAGTCTCTCCCCATATATGTAGCTAGCTAAGGTAATCCCATTTATAGCTAGCTAAGACAACTGTCTCTATAATTAGCTGAGGCAATTGCCTTTCTGGTAAACTAACGAGTCGTTTGCACGAGACAGTTTTGAGGAGACAATAGCAACACATTCACAGTTTGTTTTATTAATACACTCACACTTAGTCGTCATTGTCTCTGATTTTTTGTAGACTGTAAATTCGGGCAATTCGGTGAAGTTTCGTTGTAATTTGCGAAAAATAATCGAAAGAGACCGCAACATTAGGGAAAACCTATTTTTATTTGGAGATTTTAGTAAATTCGTATTGAGTTCACACGAAACGACACTGACGACGGCGGTTGCGTAAAAGGGTATTGTCTTTATAATTCTCTGGATGCCTACGTTACATAAACAGTTTTATCTTCTTTGAAAACTAATACATATTTTCAATTGCCTTGTCTCGTGTAAACGCAGGTTAAGAACATTTTCACTCTGACATTGATGTGGCAATTGTCTCTTTGGGTAGCTGAGATAATTAACTCTTTAGAATTGCAAGGCTATTCTCCATCTGGGTAAAATAAAATCTAGTTAGTTTGGTTAGCTTACCCTGCGTTAACACAAGACAATACAATTGAGAATATGTATTAGTTGTCACAGAAAAGAAAAATGTTTGTGTTATGTAGACGTCCAGACAATTGTAACAGCCGTCGTTAGTATCGTTTGGTGTGAATTAAATGTCATTGACCAAAATTTATAAATAAAAATAAATCTTTCCAAATTGTACGCTCTTTTGCGATTATATTTTGCATAGTTTTCGTAAATTATAAAGAAACTTCACCCTACTGGATGCTTACATCAAATCAATTGCCGAATTTACTGTCTTTGATAAATCAGAGACAGTGACGAAGGCACTGAGAGAAATGTGAGTATGTTAGCAAAAAGTTTGAATGTATGGCTACTGTCTCCGCAAAACTGTCGCATGTGAACGCCGAGTAAGACAATCATCTTTATAGTGAGATAAGACAATTGTCTCTGTAATAAGCTGAGACAATTACCTTTCTGGTAAACTAAGACATTGCTCTGACAATTGTCTCTTTGGCTAACTGAGAATAATTAACTCTCTAGTAATGCAAGATAATTGTCTATCCGGGTAAATATAATCTAGTTTTTTCTATTCTTTCTGTAGTAATCTGAGATAATTGTCTCTTTGATTAGGTGAAACAATTTTCTCTCTGTTTAGCATTGACAATTGGCGCTTTGATTAGCTGATATAATTGATTAGCTAATACAATAGTTTTCTTTCTACCTTGTACAATTGTCTATATAATTAGCTGAAACAATTATCTCTATTGTTATCTGAAACAATTGGTCACCTCAGTATTAGAGTGATTTAAAAGCATATTATTTTAATTGAATTCCAATACTCCAATGCTGAGGTGAGCAAATGTCTATGTAAGTAACTGAGACAATTGTATCTCTGTTCAGCTTTGACAATTGCCTTTCTTATTAGCTGAAACAATTGTCCCTATGATTAGCGGAGACAATTGCCTCTATGAATAGCTCTCTGCAAATGGTCAGGGGGTTTCGATCAAACAGCTGTTCGAGCAGCAGCTGTTTGATTAATGATAATGCCATTCATATTATTTTGTATGCCTGTTTTGCCACCTAAAAGTCGAACTCTATAAGAACTCAAATTATTCCAGTGACTTTTAAAGGTTTCCGGTCCAAAAAAAAACAGCTGTTGCGCACTATTGGTATATCAATCTATGCAATAGTCTATCTAATTAACTGAGACAATTGGCTTTGGGGTTAGCTAAGACAATTTTATCTTTTGTATTGATATAACAATTGTCTCTCTAGTTGGTTGAGTCAATTTTCTAATCTGGCGTTGTTGAGACAACTGTATATGTGGTATTGAAAATATATTTATCGCTCTGTGAATCTCAGACAATTGTCCCTCTAATAGTCTCTCAGGTTTCTCTTTCTCATTAGTCTCTCTCGCTAAGTGAACATTGATTATTTAAGATGATTGTCTCTTTAGTAAACTCAGCTCAAGTCCTTTGGTGAACTGCATTGAAACTAGAGAGAGAACTATCCCTTTTGGATGGAATTGATGTCCTGATTTTTTTTAAAGGTAGCTGAGACATAGATTAAATTTTTACAAGAAGCTTCAACTAGGTCTTAATTGTTTGACTGAAGGTAATCGAACGTATGAGGTTTGATAAACAAACAAAAACAAACTCAAACTTAAACATGGAGGATTTTGTTCGATGTTAAAGCAAAACAGTCGACAGACGTTCGATTCCTCTCGGAAGCAGCGTCGTGAAACGTCAGATGAGAGAGTTGAAGCATCTGGCATAGCATCTGATATTTAGTTTGCAAATACAAGTGGGTATCGATTACATGAAAGATATTTAAATTCGGTTAGTTGAGAGGTAACTTATATTCTCTGTGGATAGGCTAAGACAATTTCTCTTACGCTAGGCATGACTGAGACCGAATTGATTTTGTTGATTGTTAAGGAAAATTGTTGTTGGTTATCTAATACTAACACAAAGACGATCAAGAAGTAGACAATCAGAAGATGTGCGCAATTTGGCAACCCTGGTAACAGAGAACCAAAAGGTGCCAGTAATTCATTCAAACGCATCTATGTCATACTTTTCACAATTTTTGCACAGTTTATGTAATTTCACTTCAACATGGTTGGAATTTGTATAGTTATATAAAATAACAGTATCAAAAATCTGTTCGTGTATTGAATTATTCAATGAAGAAAGTATGAGAATGAGCAGAGAATGATTAACGCTTCACTCGTTTTGTTTGTTGGCATTCGGGTGAAGAGTAATATTGGCAGTCTACTTTAGTACATCGTTTTTGATTAACAATGAGAGTTGGCATTTATATTTCTGGCCTATGCAATGTTTAGTGTTGCCAGGTACAATCTGGTTCAAGAAGTTAGTTGTTTGTCGCTCAGGTTATCTCATAAAAATTCTCATTGCATTAGTTAAGCGAATTGTTAGATATAATGAATTTGTTTCTGCTTTTATTATGCAACTTAGAATTATATAGAATTATATACCTAACATAGAATTTGGAATCTGTTTAAATCGTCAGTATTTTCGAAATGGAGCCGAGTACAGATGAATAATATTAATATTACTTTTAAAGAATGTTATGTCACAAGATTTCCAATTTCTTTCCCGTATTTTTCTCGAGTTACAACTTATTTTTTCAAAACTAAATTCCACTGTTAATTTAGGATTAAAGTGTATTGATTTCTTTCAATTCTAACTCCAGGATAAAAAGACCAAAAGTAGTTCCATATTAAACTGTAACATTACACAATAGATGGCGCTATATTACCTACCTTCTTTTAATTGTTTTTGTTACTGAGATTTGTTTTAAAATTCCATGTTCCTTTGTGTGTCAAAATTCAAATCTAACCCCTCGTCCTAAGTACGTCGTATAGTGTTTTAATAAAACAAAAATTTTAAATCTTTTTCTTTAGAATTTTGATACAATGGACGTTAAAAATTTAATACAATTTATGCAAGAACGATTTAGTGTAAGCCAATCAGTTTTGAGTTCTCCCCTATAAAAATAAAGTTAATAAAAACCCAACCCTTCTGCACTACTTCTTCGCAAAACAAACAGCGGCAGATCCAACAATAACTTTAAATTCCCAAAATTAACTACAACAAAAACCAATAAATACACAAAATATCACACTACACCCCGCAACAAAATTAAACATTGCAAAACTAAAACACAAAACAAGTGACAAGGAGAGAGAAACGTCAAGCATCTTTAAAGGACATGAGTTTCGAAAGTGCCGCCGTCTTCTTCTTTCCTCGTCAGTTAAAAAACCCTTAACATAATTTAAATTTGAATTTTTTCGTTTAAAGTTTGTAGTTTACTATTTATTTAATACACATTTTTGTTTCTGTTAATTTTCTTTAATAGCATGTTATAGTTTTTAAGTTTGAACTGAGTTTTCTTTAACTTAAGTTGAAGTTTTCTTTATTTATTAAATATCTTTTTACGTTTTCTTATGAAACCTTGTAACTCATGTCGACTTTTTTACTTATCCGGTTTAGCTTTTTACATTATGGTCTTGGCTTCCCGTGAGAATAACAATGTATCAGCCCGTCTTATTATATACCACCGAGGAACATGGCTGCTCCTTGACGACATTTTATGTTCGAGTTGAACAACATGAACCCACATTAATGATGATTAAAACGTGCAATAACGAGGTAAGTGAGATACAATTACATATTTATTTATTTATTGTTTTAAATTTTACATTAGTAAAAAGCTTTGAGTTTTTTCTAAAGTAAAAATCGTTGTTTCTTTTACATTTTGTAATGTAGTAAAAAGCTTGGAAATCCCAAAGCTTTTTTACTATAGCAAATAGCGTTGTTTTATGTAGCTTTTTGCTATAGTAAAAAATTATGTTTTTAGGGGATTTTAATTAAATATATATCAGTCCAATACTGAGGTGACGAATTGTCTATGCACTTAAGTGAGACAATTGTGCCTGTGATCAGCGGAAACAAATGTCTCTTTAAGTAGCTGAGACAATGGTTCCCTTGCTTGTTGATACAATTGTCCAGAAGGTTTCGATGAAACAGTAATGTTGTAAAAAGCTACAGAAATGGATGTTTTTACTCTAGTAAAATTCAATAGAAAATTAAGAATTTTACTGTAGTAACAAGCTATAGAAAATTAAGCTATTTTCTGGAAAACAACGAAGCTTATTTACTATAGCAAAAAGATAAAACTACAGAAAATCAAAGTTTATACTATATATATCAAAAAGCTCTAAAAATCAAAGCAAAAATAAATGAGCTTTTTGATAACCAAAAATTGTTATTGTTTTCTAAAGCTTTTTTACAATAGTAAAAAGCGTTGTTTTATGTAGCTTTTTGCTATAGTAAAAAATTAAGTTTTTAGCTATTATGCTACAATAAATTCTAAGTTTTCTGTAGCGTTTTGATTATCGAAAAACTCATTTATTTTAGCTTCGATTTATAGAGCTTTTTGATATATATAGTATAAACTTTGATTTTCTGTAGTTTTTCTTTTTTTTTTGCTATAGTAAATAAATAAGCTTCGTTGTTTTCCCAAAATATCATAATTTTCTATAGCTTGTTACTACAGTAAAATTCTTAATTTCCTATTGAATTTTACTAGAGTAAAAACATCAATTTCTGTAGCTTTTTATACAGTTTTACTACCATAAAAATCTTCGTTTCTTAGATTTTCCCTATAATACAAATCTTCATTTTCTACAGTTTCAGTTTCTTTAACTTTTGACTACAATAAAAAGCTTCATTTTCAATACTAATGCTCCGTTTCACAGTTGAAAATTCTCCATTTAAATGGAGTTTACATTCCCGTTGTTTCTCATTTAAGGCCGGGGCCACACTGGCGTTTTCTTGTCGCGCGTTTTCAAAAGCTTTCGTAGAAGTATATACAATCAACGTATACAACTCAACGTTGACCTTTTTTTGCGTTAGAGCTTTTGAAAACTCGCGACAAGAAAACGCCAGTGTGGCCCCGGCCTAATATGCACATTTTTTGTGAGCTTTAAAATTGAGCTTTTAAATGACGACTATGAAATTCGCCCTAAGTCTGTTCCTCTATCTCGAGCAAAAGCGTTCGTTAGTGCTCTAGAGGAAAGAAAGTTGATTTGGATTCCACAATCTTGTCGTTTCAAGTCGAATGAAAACATTAGATTTTTCAAAAGTTTTCTGTACAAATTTTAGTTTCTCAATTTCGAATGTGCTGTCAGTTGGGAAAAACCACAAGAGTCAGGCAAACGAAAATTTCGACTTAGAGGAACCCAATTTGAGTCGAATATGAGTGACTGATTTTCGTTCGAGATCGAGGAACAGACCAGTTGTTACCACGGTAAAATGCTTCGCTTTCAATATTTTTTTTTTTTTTTGGAGAAAAGGGCTTAGGGCGATTTTCACACTCATCATTTAAAAGCTCACAGAAAATGTTCATATTAAATGACAGGTATCGGGCATTTAAAGTACATTTAAATGGAGAATTTTCAACTGTGAAACTGGTCATTAGTTTTCTATAACTTTTAATATAGTAAATAGTAAAAATATATTGCTTCTATAGCATTTTACTATTATACAAAATTTAGTTTCCTTATGCATAGTTTTATAGTTGGCATTTCTGCATTTAAATTAACTTTAAATGCCCGATGTTTGTCATTTAAATGATAATTAATAGGACATTTTTTTTTGGAGCTTTTATTTTCTGAAACTCGCCCTTAATATAGTACAAATTTTAATTTTCTTTAGTTTTTATAATAGAGTAAAAAGCTTTTTTTTGTCTAAGCTTTTAGCTATGTCAAACAATTTGTTTATGAAGCTTTTTGCTATACAAATTTGATTTCTTTGTTAAAACTACCTTTTATATATATTAGGTATATATTACAGTGTGGGTAATGGGTAATTCCCCATCGTGGGTAATGGGTAATCGTGATGAGTAATTTCCCATTGTCGTGAGTAACTACCCATTATTTTCCCCATAACCTGTGGGTAATGTGTGAACGATCGCTGCCCATTGCCACGGCTATATCTTTTTACTACAGCAAAAGGCTTTGCTGTATTAAAACTCTTCGTTTGCTGTAGAAGTTTTGTAAATTTATCTTAAAGTAAACAGTTTCCCTTTCCTTTAGCTTTTGGCTACAGAAAAAAGTTCGGTTTCACACAGCTTTTGTTATACTAAAAATCGTTGTTATCTATCCCATTAAAGAGAGCTTCCCACAACCAGTGAGCTGTGCGTGTGCTAGTTGTACACTCATTAATTGAGATCTACAGTATTACACCGGTGCCGAACAGTATTTTTGTGAAGCTTTGCCGTGGCTAAATACTTGATAGTGTCGCCGTCATTAAGCCAGATGACCGCCGTCGAAAGAAATTTAAGGTGGTCTGAGCTGGAATCGAAACCATATAATCATGTGCAATAGTCACGTGCACTGCCATAGCGCTACCAACGGCAACAAATAGTTATAATTACTATAATAAAAATCTTCGTTTCCCATAGGATTTTAGTGCCCAAGTAGTCGTTTTCTATAACTTTGTACTATAGTAAAACCTGTTATAGAAAAATGCATCAAGCTCTAAAGCTTATTACTATAGTAAACATATTTTTTACTATAGTAATATTCAACGTTTTTATAGCTTTCTACTATAGCAAACATCTTAATTTTCTATAGCTTTTTATTATATTATAAAGCTTTGATTTGTATAGCCTTTTGTTATAGTAATAGTCTTTTATAGCTTTTTAAAAAAATAAATAAATGGTTTCCCATTACATCCCATGAAGGGACCGGGGAGAACTTCTCACAATCACTGAGCTGTGCGCTTTCCAGTTTTCACTCACTGATTGGGACCTACAGTTTTACACCGATTCTGAACGGTATTTTGAGAAGCTTTTTCATGGCTATATACTCGATAGTGTCGCCGTCACTATGCGAGGTGACCGCCGCCGAAAGAAATTTGAAGGTGGTCAGAGCAGGGTTCGAACCCAGGATCTCATGTACAAGAGGCGCGCACACTAACCATTGCACCACCGACGGCCACAATAGCTTTTTACTGTAGTAAAAATCTTCGGTTTTTATAACTTTGTACTATAGTAAAACCTGTTATAGAAAAATGCATCAAGCTCTAAAGCTTATTACTATAGTAAACATATTTTTTTACTATAGTAATATTCAACGTTTTTATAGCTTTCTACTATAGCAAATATCTTAATTTTCTATAGCTTTTTACTATATTATAAAGCTTTGATTTTTATAGCCTTTTGTTATAGTAATAGTCTTTTATAGCTTTTCGCTGTAGTAAAAATCTTCGGTTTTTATAATTTTGGACCATGGTAAAATCTGTTATAGCAAATTTCGTCGTATTCTATAACTTACTACTACAGTAAATGTATTCTATACTGTAGTAACATTCTTCGTTTTTATAGCTTATTACTACAGTAAACATATTCATTTTCTAAAGCTTATTTGCTATATAATTTTCTAAAGCTTTTTTTACAGAAAAATCGTCGTTTTCTATAACTTTGTACTATAAAAAATCTGTTATTGCAAAATCCGTCACGTTCTATAGCTTATAACTATAGTAAATATCTTCTTTCCTTAGTAAAATTCTTCGTTTTTATAGCTTTTGACTATAGTAACAATGTTAATTGTCTATAGCTTTTAACTATAGTATAAAGCTTTGTTTTCGGTAGCATTTTATTATACTAAAAATCTTCGTTTTCCATAGCAATTTAGTGTACAAAGTAGGCGTTTTCTATGACGTTGTACTATAGTAACTATGCTTCGTGTTCTACAACTTATTACTTTAGTAAATATATTCTTTACTATAGTACAATTCTTGGTTTTTGTAGATTTCTACTATAGTAAAAATCTTAATTATATATAGCTTTTTACGTACTATGGTATAACGCTTTGTTTTCTATAGCTTTTTTTATAGTAAAAATCTTCATCTTTTATAGCTTTTTAGTGTAACTATAGTAAAATTTGTTATAGCATAATTCGTCATACATAGCTTATTACTATAGTAAATATCTTCTTTACTATAGTCAAATTCTTCGTTTTTATAGCTCTCTACTATAGGAAAAATGTTAATTGTCTATAGCTTTCTACTCAGAGGCGGATTTAAGGGAGGGCGCACCGGGCGCGCGCCCGGGGCCCCGCAGTTTTGGGGGTCCCGCAGTTTTAGGAACCCCGTGACTTTATCAATCTTCCTATAATAAGCTAAGTCATACAAAAAGGGTGCAGAAATCAAGTTTTTCTTCTACATATAAAAATTAAAGTGTTTATTTTTCTACCAAAATATCCATTATATATTAAAACAAGGACCAATCTTTATCAAATGCTGCAAAAAAATTTACCTATAATGGTCCAGAAAACTAAAATGGAACTTATTTATAGAAAATTTCATTTTCATGAACTTTGAACGCCCACTATTTTTGTGAAGCCAATCTATAGTCCACCTGTTGTAACGATGTTTATCTTTATTAATTTTGAATTATAAAATTATATACTTATATTTATGTCATTACAAATAATTAGTATCAGGTGGCATTCGAAATAAATTTGTTTTTAAGACTTTAAATCAATTAAAAATTGTCCTCCCAATTGTATTGCAACTTTCCTCACGGTGAATTATTTACAAACTGTACCACGAGTTTAACAATTAAAACTGCATGATAAAAATATTGTTACAAATCATTCTCGTGAATTTTAAATAACATGTTTCAGAAGGCAATGTTTAAAAACTTATTTATTTATCTGCAATCTTTGTTTTTGAAACATAATATGAACAATGATACGCCATTTATCAGACGCTGAAAAAAGAAAAGTTAAAAAACAATATGAAGAAGTTATCAACCAATAGAAGGGAGCATTAGATAAATTTATGATCACTCTAGGTAATTCTGTGGGCACAAAAAAACAGATGCACTTACAGCTTCCACCAGGCGACAAAATGAGTTTGCTGAAACTCTTGGTATAGAAGAAGGCATACGTGAAATATCTGTAGACAAAGGCAGGCAAGATATGCCGATGAAAAATATCGATAGTAAGTCGCAAAATATTTCATTGGAAATAAATTTAATGTGGATTTATACGGGCAATAGTCAAAACAATACTTCTCTATGGTATCGTAGTTTGGTGGAGGTCCCTCCAAAAGAAATATATTCTGAATTCCTTGATGAAAATTCAAAGATCAGCACTGATTAGCGTTAATGGGGCAATGGGCACGACGTCAGGTACTGCACTTAGCGCTATACTGAACATCTTTACTCCTGATATCATGGCCGAATAGGCAGCCGTTACATCCCTGGTGAGAATCAGAGATTGTGGCGTTTTGATATCGGGACATTAAGGACACACTGAATTACTACACCGGATCAACTCTATTCCCGTAAACACGGACTACTGTATACTCTACCTTCTACCAGCGACAAATCTAAGGACTTCTATTCCGACAAGGAATACCTGGGAAAAGTCACTGAAAGGGGATACCAGTAGCATCAGATTTTTCACGGATGGATCAAAGTTGGACGAGCAAGTGGGCTATGGGGTCCATTCAACGGACCTAAATATAAATATCTCCGTCAAGCTGCCTGATCACTGTAGTGTATTTCAGGCGGAAAATTACCCCCAAACTGGAGGTTGCTGAACTACCGAAAAGTAGTGTCACAACCTTCCGGAGAATATGTATCTCAACAGACAGCCAGGCTGCCATCAAATCCCTGGAAGCCATGTTTGCTACGTCCCTCACGGCGAAAGAATGCCACTCATCACTTAGGGTGATGGCAGAGTATTTTGACATCAGGCTCATCTGAGTACCGTGACACAGCGACATTCCAGGCAATTGCGTAGCGGATGCGTTAGCTAGACAGGGCACTACGGCACAGGTTCTTCCGGCAAAAGAAGGTGTTAGTATGCCAGTCTCTACCTGCCGTTTGCAGATCAGGCAGTGGGCCACAATATGTTCAAGGACAAGTGGAGACTTACTTCAGCTTGCAAACAAGCCAGGGTCCTCTGGCCACAGGTGGACAGGAAGAGGACTAGGCAACTACTTAACTTGCCGAGAGGCAGGTTATCCACAATGATAGGAACACTTACGGGACATTGTCTTGTAGGAAAACACGCCCTCTGATTGGGACATAGAAACTCCACTCTCTGTAGATGCTGCATGGAAGAGGACGAGGTAACGACGAAACACCTTCTCTTGGATTGCCCTGCTCTGAAGTAGAAGTAGGATATTCGGAACACATCTAGTTAGCACAGTAGCCCTATAGGATATTCCTGTAGGTCTTATAGACAAATTTATTGAAAGGGCAAATTGGCTGGACGACTAGTCGATAGTTGCTATGGAGGAAACTGCAGGTATCACAATGGGCTTATATAGCCTAAGTGTGCTAGACAGCGTGCTGTCTTGTAGCCTTGCCAACCAACCAACCAAATAAAATTAAAATACATTTTCTCTGGCCTAATGTATTAAGAATAGAAATGGTTGAATTTCTCATTTGTAATAAACTAATAAATATTGGCCATATTAGTCAAATTAAATTGATATATAAACACGGTGATTGCATTTTTATAGGAAATCGTTGAGTGGAGAATGTGAAGAAATAACGTGGATAATTTTTTCCGAAACATCCAAATCTATATAATGCTATCCATGAAAATTATTTTTGGGCTCAAAATCCAAGTTGACAACTGGGTTTCAAAATTGGAAACATATTGGAGCTACTTTGTCCGACCATAAAAAATCAAAGCAACATGTCGCCTCAATGTGGACACTCTACAAGCACTCCATTGTTTCAAATTGCGTCAATGCACAAAATGCGAAAATTGTAATGCAAAACGAAAGGTTTTGGAGAAACATTTTACGAAGATTTGTATCCACAATAAAATTCCTTGAAATTAAATGTACAGGACATAACGAAGTTAAAGATCTTCCAGTATGATGGTTTTTTAAAGTCATACTTGCACGAATACAGTTGCGCGAATCATTACTTTTACATTAAGACTTTTAGTTATGATTTTGGTCTTACCCATAAAGTTTGTTCTAAAAAAAGTTGCAATTTTTGTTTATTTTATCACTGTTTACGTACACGTCTGTCTCGCCTTGCATTCAAATAAAAACTAAAAGCTCAGCAAACTGCAACGCGTCAATTGTCCATCCAAGATATATTGATAAGGTAGAACTACAAAACATCGAAAAATGCCTACCAACCAAATCTACGCACACTTTTGTGATGGTTTGGTTTTCTCAAATATAAAATGTGTGAATTCATTAGTGGCTATGACATCATTGACTAATTTTGTCGGCAGGGCGAAGTCTGCCGGCTCAGCTAGGAGTTTAGATAAAAAAGCCAAAGATATGAAAGAAACTTTTCCAAATGTGGAAACGATTCTGGAGAAGGATCATTTCTTGTCTTAAAAGAGTAAAGAATTATTTAAGAAATTCCATGACAGAAAGAAAGACTCACTACTATTGCTGTATTGCATATAGGTAGTGATTTACTTAAAATTATTGATATTAATGATATAATTTACAAGTTTGCAAGCCAAAAACATAGAAAAAATTTTCTGTATTTTAATTAGTACTTAAAGTAATTAAAGTACGTTTTTAAGTTTTATAAAATTTTGGATTATTTCAACAAAAATTTGGTTATTTTTTGATTATTTTTCAGGGGCCCAATATTTATTCTGCGCCCTGGGCCACATCCAACCAAAATCCGCCTCTGTTTCTACTATAGTATAATGCTTTATTTTCTGTAGCTTTTTATTATACTAAAATTGATCGTTTTCCATAGCATTTTAGTGTACAAAGTAGTCTGTTTTTTATAACGTTGTACTATAGTAAAACTGGCTATATAAGTAGTAAAATGTTCTACAACTTATTACTATAGTAAATATATTTTTTACTATAGTACAATTCTTGGTTTTTATAGATTTCTACTATAGTAAAAATCTTAATTGTTTATAGCTTTTTACGTACTATAGTATAAAGCTTTGTTTTTATAACTTTTTACTGTAGCACAAATTTACGCTCCTATAGTAAAATCTGTTATTGTAAAATTCGCCATAACTTATTACTATAGTAAATATCGTCTTTACTACAGTAAAATTCTTCCGTTTTTATAGCTTTTTACTATAGTAAAAATGTTAATTTTCTATAGGTTTTTACTATAGTATAAAGCTTTGTTTTCTGTAGCTTTTTATTATACTAAAAATCTTCGCTTTCCATAGTATTTTAGTGTACAAAATAGTAATATAAGTACATAGTAAAATGCTTCGTGTTCTGTAACTTATTACTATAGTAAATATATTCTTTAAAATTCTTGGTTTTTATAGGTTTCTACTAATGTAACAATTTTAATTATTTATAGCATTTTACGTACTATAGCATAGAGCTTTCTTTTCTATAGCTTTTTACTGTAGTAAAAATCTTGGCTAGCAATCTGTTAATAAATCTGTTTCGTAAAATATGTTACAGCAAAATTCGTCATAGGATTTTACCAAATTAAATTTATTTTTTACTATAGTGAAATTCTTCGTTTTTTAGATTTTTACTATAAATTTCTAAAGCTTTTTACTATAGTATAACGCTTTGTTTTCTACAGCTTTTTATCTTTATATATATAATTCTACTGCTCGTGTGTTTGTGATTGAACTCCTCCTAAACTTCTGGACCGATTTTTATAAATTTTTTTGTATGCGTTTGGGTGGCGCCCAGGGTGGTTTAGATTTACTATTCGGTCCAATTGGACAAAGGGGCGTGGTACCTTCCATACAAATCGCTTGAAATATCTATTATGCAGGACAACGTCTGCCGGGTCGGCTAGTTATAGTAAAAATCTTCGGTTTCTATAACTTTAGACTACTCGCCTAGTAAAATTCGTCGTTTTCTACATCTTATTACTGTATTAAATATCCTATTTACTGTAGTAAAATTCCTCATTTTAATAACTTTTTTCGTATAGCAAAAATGTAAATTTTGTATAGCATAAAGCTTTGTTTTCTGTAGCTTTTTATTAAAGTAAAAATCCTCGTTATAGCTTTTTGTAGTAAAAAACTAAATGTTCCGTAGCTTTTTATAGCTGTTTTCTACACACGCAAAGAAAAAACTCGTTCCTCCCAAACGAAATCTCAGATAACTGAAGTTCTCTTGGGGACTGTAGGTGGGAGAAACGAACTTCTGTTAAGCCATATATGTCATTTCGTTTTGGGAGAACCGCAAAATGTTTGTAGCAAACGATTTATGAAAAATATAAACTGAAAAAAAAACGTTTACGAGAAACGAAATACGGTTCGCCAACTGTTGTTTCGGTTACAGCAACCGAGCTCTAGTTACTCCAAAATAAAAAAATATCGAGTGTATGCCAAAAGAGTGTATACAGTTGACAGAATGAGAGAAATTTATTTTCTTCGAAATCTGTGCTCTCATTAGGAAAGTGGCTGATTTCAGTTATCGCAAACTTTTTTTTTAAATTTGCGGCAAATGTAATATTGTACGCGTTTGATGCAAACGAGAACTCGTTTGCAACAACATGACACACATTTGCGATATACGAGTTTATTTGGGAGAACTACATGAACGGTTGCGATTAATAAATTAATACAAATCAATCAAAGTATTGTTGCAGCAACCGATCAATAAACGTTTTTTTTTGCGTGTACGTTTGTAAAATCCAGCCAAGATGTATCTATTACAGGCGGAAGCGTTAGAACAGCTGATTGCAATTTATTTTCTTGTCGTTGTGGTCCGATCTGGTCAAATCTTGTTTATACCAATTTCTAAGATGTATCTATTACAGGTGGTAGCGTTAAAACGGCAGATTAAACTTCGCAATAGTTTTTTTTATAATAAAAAAAAACAGAGATTTCTTTAACTGTTTTTTGTTTTTATTGTAAAAGATACGGATTTTTTCCAGAGATTTTTGGTAACTTTTTAATTTTGAATTGATTGTCAAAGTAATAAAAGCTTTTCACTTGTTACAAATATATATTTTTTTAAATTTTATATTTAATTCCCTTTTTAAATTTTATATTTAATTTTCTTTTTTAAATTTATTATTTTCTTTTTAAGGTATTTGGGGCATATTGTTCGTCGCGCTGGTTCGAACGCAACATGAAAGATGACAAAGGCCAACGTCAGGCCTACTTTGGTACTGGCGAAACATTTTTGTTTTCTCTTTATCCGGAGAGAGCCAAATATCCTTGGGTTGGTATTGACAACGATAAAGATTTGGGTCATGCTTCAGAGCTTTTCATGGCCGCTGATTCAAAAATGATCACCATTGGTGGAGGGTAAGTCTCAAAGTGGTAGAAGTTTAAACTTTTATATTAATATTGTTGTTATTATATTTCGCAGAGAGGGCCAAGCTATTTGGATGGACGAGAATATACGTTTCGGCAAAACCGATGGCTGCAAAACCTTTAATAATCCTCCACTATGTCCTTCGGGCGATTTTGAAATACGTGTTCTGGAAGTTTACGGTTTCGTTGGAGTTTAAATAACTGAGACTCAGCTGATGTAAGAACTTGAATTTACTTTTGAGTCAGTTAAAGAAAAATATTGACATGAAAACACGGCTTGCATTATAAGCAAATAAGACAAAAAGGAGGGTGCATGAAAAATGGAAAGATAAAGCGTTGAGCGAGCGAGCTGCATAATGATGATGGCGCTTGTTTTTGTTTTCGGTTCGTAGTTTTGTTACTACTGCCTGTACTCTTCAATTTTGGTTACACAAACCGAACACAGATAGCCCGCCGAGTATTGGTAACACACAATGTCCTCTTTTTCCCCCCTTTTTTGAAACTCCTTTATTATGTGTAGAACAACAAGAACAAACCTCTCAAAGGATTAACCAGGCTCTATTTTGAAATCAGTTGCTGTTTTTCAAAATGGTTAATATGCAAAAGAGTTACTATGCGTATTGTTCAGTTTTTTTTTTAATTATATTAAAATATGTAATTATTACTTTGTTTTCAAAAATAAAACAAAAAAAAATCAAGAACCCAAACCAAATTTTAGGAATTAAAATACATTTTTTTAAATTTAAACAAGGCTTAAAGCTTTAAACAAAAAAACAAAACAATAAATCCTTTTGTTTGTTTGAAATAATAATGAAATATATCAACAAGAAAAAACAAGAAATGTTTAATGAAGAGCAAAACTCCCAATACAAGCAAAATATTCATCTAAAAGATAAAGAAGTTTATCGTAACAATTTCATTTTGATAAAATTAAGAAAATACTCTGAAACGTTTTGTTGTTATAATGAAAGAAAACAAGAAAAAAAAGATTTTCGTTTGAGAAAACCCATATATAACTGAAATTCTAAAATGGTATCCTTCTTTGCGGTTACGGAATGTTGTTTGGACAGAGAGAGAGAGAGAGATTTAAAGATTTTCACTTTAATATCACTGGAACAGGTTTTAATGACAGCTAATAATTTGAAGTAAAAAGAATCAAAACCATCTTAACTGACAGGCAATTTTTAAGAATGCTGTTTTAGCTTTCTGTTTATTACTCGCCGCTGAAAAGTCGCTTCAGGCAGTTACTTCCATATCGGTCTAAAGTATTAAATTAGTTGCTGAGAAACTGATTTTGAAAATTTCTGGAATGCAAGTTTGAAAAGCATTAACGCTTTTTTAATCAATAATGCTTGGTTTTGATACGAAACACATGTATGATCACTGCTACAAAAGCTTTCAATCAGGGTCGAGCATTATATTCGATGAAACGGAGTATTGCCGAACAAAAGCTTATTTCAAACTATAGCAAACTATATATTCACTGATTTGTATGACTTTATCAACATGAATTGAATCGCAGCTGTTTGACTCTGTACACAAAATTAAAATGAAGTTCAAAATCAAAGGTGCTTTGCTTTAATATGGATAAAAAGCTTAATTTTCTATAGCTTTTGACTGTAGAAAATAGCATTGTTTTCTACAGCTTTTTTTTGCTATAGGAAAAATGTGTAGCATTCTATATTTTCTTGCTATAGTGAAAAAGCTTCCTAGCTTTCGACTGTAGAAAATACATTGTTTTCTACAGCTTTTTTTGCTATAGGAAAAATGTGTAACATTCTATATTTTCTTGCTGTAGTGAAAAAGCTTTCGACTGTAGAAAGTAGTATTGTTTTGTACAGCTTTTTTGCTGAAGTCGAAAAATGTAATTTTCAATATTTTCTTGCTATAGTAAAAAAGCTTCTTAGCTTTCGACTGTAGAAAATAGCATTGTTTTATACAGCTTTTTTTTACTGTAGTCGACTGTAGAATATAGTATTGTTTTGTACAGATTTCTTTTGCTATAGTAAAAAAGTGCAATTTTCACATTTTCTTGCTATAGTAAAAAAGCTTGCTTTTCAAAGCTTTTTGCTATAGTAAAGAAGACTCCATCTCAACTTGTTGCTATATTAAAAGCCACCCTTTTATATAGTATTCTGCTTCAATTAAAATCTAGGGTTTCTATAGCTTTTTGATATGGAGAAGAAAGCTTCGTTGCAAAATTTATTTTTTAGGGCCGGTTTCACAACTGCTATTCGAAAGCTCAATTTCAAAGCTAACAAAAGTTGTCATGTTGATTTACATTTAGAGCGAGTTTCATCGTCATCTAAATGTTCACAAAAAAATCTTAAAAAAAAGTTTCCCGCAAAGAGTTTTAGGGCGAGTTTCACACTCGTCATTTAAAAGCTCAATTCAAAAGCTCACAGAAAATTTTCATATTAAATGACAAACATCAGGCATTCAAATTCCATTTAAGTGGAGAATTGTCAACTGGGAAATTGGGCATTAAAGTTTTGGACAAACTTTACTTCAGAACTTGACAAACAAGAGAAAAAGAGTCTCGAGAAAAAAGCTTTACCTTTTTAAGAAAAACTTAAAAATTCAGAGCGATTTTTACTACAGTAGTTCACAAGTTTTGAGGCATAAAAATGCTATTAAAGCTCTTTAGGGTTTAATTAGAAAAGGCTTTTATTACAATACTAAGGACGAATTTCACACTGGTCAATTAAAAGCTCACTGAAAATTTTCAAATTAAATGACAAAAATCGTGCATTGAAATGGAGAATTTTCGACTGTGAAACTGAGCATAAAAACCGGAATTTAAAGTCAATTTTAAAGGAGAATTTTCAACTGTAAAACTGGGCTTAACATTGGGCATTTAAAGTCCATTTAAATGGAGAATTCTCAACTGTGAAACTGAGCATTAAATGACTACCATTGGATATTTAAAGTTAATTTCAGTGGAGAATTCTATTTAAGTATCAACTGTGCAACTGAACTTAGGTTTTTTGAAACTTTACCAAAAAGAAACTTGAAGGGCATAAATTAATGCGGCTGAGCGCAAAAAAAGCTCATATTGATAATTTTACCTAAAAGCTGCTTTCTTATATAAAATCTTCATTATATTTTGTAATTCACACCAAAGAGTTTTAAAGTTTTGGCCAAACATTACTTCAGAACTTGATGATCGAGTGAAAAAGAGTCTCGAGCTAAAGGCTTTACCTTGTTTCAGAAAAACTATCAAATTCGGAGTGAATACAGTGCTAATAAAGCTATACAGTGCTAATAAAGCTATTTAGGGTTTAGTTAAAAAAAGCTTTTGTTACAATACTAAGGGCGAGTTTCACACTTGTCATTTAAAAGCTCAATTTAAATGCCCACATACAACTTTCATATTAAATGACATTAAAATGACAAACATCGGGTATTTAAAGTACAGGTAATTGCAGAATGGCCACCTGTGAAACTGAGCCTAAGGGTACTGAATTTCACACTTGTCAATTAAAAGCTCAATTTAAAAGCACACAGAACATTTTCATATAAATTGGTATTTAAGTGAAAAACATTGAGAATTTATGGCCTGTTCCCCCATCTCGAACGAAATGATAAGCGAACGAAAGCCAGTCACTTAGGCCGAGTTTCACACTCGTCATTTAAAAGCTCAATTTAAAAGCTTATAGAACATTTTCATATTAATTGATATTTAATTGACAAACATCGGGCATTTAAAATCCATTTAAATTGAAAATTTTCAACTGTGAAACTGGCCATTACTCGTTTCAAATTCGGTTCATCGAAATCTCAAAATATTCGTTCGAGTGACATTTTCGTTCGAATGATTTTTCGTTCGAAATTTTCGTTCGAGTGATTGTTCCCAAATGACCGCACATTTGAAATAGAGGAACTAAAGTTTGTACTGAACAATTTAACGTTTTCAATCCTTTTGTAATGACAAGATTGTGTAATGCAACTCAACTTTATTTCGACTAGAACACGAACGAAAGCTTTCGTTTGTGATCGAGGAACAGACTGATAAAGTACATTTAAATGGAGAGCGGTCAACTGTGAAACTGAGCCTTAGATGATAAACTGCTCCAGGAAAAATGTTGCCAAAGGTTTTATTGCAACTGCTAGTAGAATATTAAAGTTTCAAGTTTGATTTTGGTTTTGTTAAAAACAAAAGCTTAGTTGAAACATTGATGAAAGTCTGTATTTAGAGTATTAAGAAGATTTGATTTAAATCTTTTTAATAATAATACCAGAAAAAGATTTAAGATTTTTGATACGAAGCTTATAGGTCTGTTTCCCCACATGCAACGAAAATTTAAATGAACGAAAGATAGTCAATCGGATTCGACTCAAATCTAAATCGACATTTTCCTTCGACTGACTCTATTACTTTGTCACTGGATCTCGAACAAAATACAGTCAGTCGAATATAGTTCGAATGCATTCTAGTTCCTTTAATTCAAAAAAAATTCGTTCTACTGAGTTCATCTTTGAATGCACATGATATCACATTCGAAATAGAGAAGATTTTAACGGTTTCATTCGACTTCAAATGACAAGATTGTGGAGCCCAGTTCAAAATTCTTTAGAATTAGAATACCAACGAAGGCTGTCGTTCAATATCGGCGAACAGTTTCAATGATTGTGTGCAAATGACAGCACATAATACTGACGCACAAAATTTGTAGTGAAAAATTTTGAAAAATTTTATTTTTCCGTTCGACTTTCAATATTTTAAATTTTAATATTCGGCTGTATTCTGCATATAGAATCATTTTGATTCTGCCTATAGAATCATTTTGAATCAGAATTTTCTTTCAGAATAGAATGTTTACAATTGTGTGGTGTTTTCAAAACATGATTGTTTTTTTTACGAACTTTAACATCACAAGGAAAGAAACCCAATTATTCTGAAACCTTATCAGCCTGTTTCTCTATCTCGAACGAAAAGCTAAGCGAACGAAAATTGGTCTCTCACATTCGACTAAAATTGGGTTCCTCTAAGTCTAAATTTTAGATCGGTTGACTCTATGGTTTTTTCAAACTGCGAGCACATTCGAAATGGAGAAACCAAAATTTGTACTGAAAAGTTTTGAAAAATGTTATGTTTTCATTCCACTGAAAACGACAAGATTGTGGAACCCAAATCAACTTTCTTTCTTGTAGAACAGGAATGAAAGCTGCCGTTCGAGATAGAGAAACACATTGTCTATGTTTGTTTGCGCAAATGACAACACATAATACTCGAACCAAAATTTGCACTGAAAAGTTTTGAAAAATTGTACGTATTCGTTCGTTTTGAAATTGCAATATTTGCTCCTGTTTTGCATACAGAATCATTTTGTAACAGGATTTTCTTTCGGAATAGGAAGTTTACAATTGTGGTGTTCTGGAAACATGATTGATGTTTCGAACTTTAAAATCACAAGGAAAGAACCCAATTTTTGTGAAGCCTTATCAGCCTGATTCTCTATCTCGAACGAAAAACTAAGCGAACGAAAATTAATCTCTCACATCCGACTCAAATTCGGTTGTTCTAAGTCGAAATTTTCGTTCGCTTGACTCTATGCAGCAGATTCGAAATGGAGAAACCAAAATTTGTACTGTAAAGTTTTGAAAAATATTATATTTGCATTCGGCTTGAAACGACAAGATTGTGGAACCCAAATCAACTTATTTCTGAAACACGAACGAAAGCTTTTATTCGAGATAAAGAAACACGCTGTCTACGTTTGTTTGCACAAATGACAGATTATAATACTCGAACCAAAATTTGTACTGAAAAGTTTTGAAAAATATATTTGCATTCGGCGTGGAACCCAAATCAACTTATTTCTGAAACACGAACGAAAGCTTTTATTCGAGATAATGAAACACGCTGTCTACGTTTGTTTGCACAAATGACAGATTATAATACTCGAACCAAAATTTGTACTGAAAAGTTTTGAAAAATTGTACGTATTCGTTCGTTTTGAAATTACAATATTCGGTCCTGTTTTGCATACAGAATCATTTGGTAACAGAATTTTCTTTCAGAATAGGAAGTTTACAATTGTGGTGTAATGGAAACATGATTGATGTTTTGAAGTTTAAAATCACAAGGAATTGAACCCAATTATTCTGAAACCTTCCCCGGAATTCTCTAACTTTTTAACGACAAAACTCGGTAGTTAAATTGACAAAATCCGGAAATTTTGTACTGAAATCTTATGAATTTTGACAATTTAACTACCGATTTTTGTCGTTAAAAAGTTACAGAATTCCGGTGCTTATGTGTTTGTCTAGATTCTGTTTACAGTACAGGGCCGATTGTGGTAATTAAATCAAAAACCCGAACTAAAGCTCTGGATTGAGGTCGAGGAACCGACTGTTAAAGTTCTATAGTGATATAAAGAAAATTTCAACTGAATTCTATTTTTGAATATTGTAAAGGTGATTTTCAACAAAGGCAACGTTTTTTGAATATTGAAAAGGTGATATTCAACAAAGGCAACGTTTTGAAATGAAGCTCTCTTCTTTTGTGGTGAAGTTAAACGTTTGGATTTAAAATTCATAACTGTGTTGATAGTAAGATGTGGAAAAGTCAAAATGCTTTCATTTGAAGTTCTGTATTGATGTAGAAAAAAAAAATATATATGAAAATTACTTTTTGCTGCAATATTAGGAATAAATCTTCAATACTGACCACCTAAAGATGGAATATGAAAACCTAGTTTTGTTCAAACATATTTCAAGGACTCGGTAATTGTTTAAGAAGGATGTCCAATGAAAACGCTAAGCATTATATAACATTTACAGATTAAAATAAAATACAAACAAATAAATACATATACATTTATATATAATTTCATTAATGGAAGAAGAAATTGCATAAACGTATTTAAAATTCAACAAAAGTAAAGCAAAGTTATAATGGCCAACACATAAAATACGTACATATATATTGTAGAGAGAAGAGTAAAGAAAGAGAAATTTGAAAAAAGAAAAAGAAGAAAAATTTGCTTTTTTTTTTTTGAAAGGGACTGATGTGATGATGCTAAAGAATAGAATCCGTAATTTCTAAAAGAGTTTAAAGTTTGAAAGGTTTTAATATGAAATGTTACCAAATAATATTAAGTTCAGTTTGAAATTTCAGAAAAACACTGGAGCTATTATTGAGTGTTTTAAACGACTATGATTAACATGTTTTGAAACCATCTGATTCTTGTATGAAAAATCAACTGCTTTTGGCTGCAAAACATGTTAAACATATTTAAAGGAAACGTAGCTTAAGTATTTCGTATTATTCAGAAATCAAAAAAAAAATGTTATGCTACTGAAGAAAATTAGAAATTTTCATTATTCAGAAATCGAAAATTTTCTTGTGTTACTGAAGAAATTCCGAAATTTCCATTATTGAGAAATAGAAAAACAAAATTTGTATGGAGAAAATTCGAAATTTCCATAATTTCTTAGTGATTCATATTAATGATATATAAGGTTTCATAAAAAAACTGAAAATTGTTTTAAAATTTCAATATTTTCTGTTTTTTCTATATGATAAAAAAGGAATAGTTTTCGTGAAGGTTTTCATCATTCAGATTCAAGTCGAAAATTCATAATATTCGACAAAAGAAACCAAAATTTGTACTGAAAAGTTTTGCAAATGTTATGTTTTCACTCGACTTGTAACGACAAGATTGTGGAATCCAAATCAACTTTCTTTCTTGTAGAACACGAACGAAAGCTTTTGTTCGAGATAGAGAAATTGCAATAGTCGGTCCTGTTTTGCATACAGACTCATTTTGTAACAGAATTTTCTTTCAGAATAGAAAGTTTACAATTGTGATGTTCTGGAAACATGATTGATGTTTCGAACTTTAAAATCACATGGTAATAAACCCAATTATTCTGAAACCTTATCAGCCAGTTCCTCTATCTTGAACGAAAAGCTAAGCGAACGAAAATTGGTCTCTCACATTCGACCCAAATTTGGTTCCTCTAAGTCGAAATTTTCGTTCGCTTGACTCTATTTTTTTGTTTTTTCAGATTCAAGTTGATAATTCATAAATTTCGACAAAGTTTCCTAAAGTTTCTCAATAACTTTTTACATTTTGTAATTTTTTTTTTTACAACTTCTCTTTCTGTACTCTACTACACAACAATAATTGTTAACTAAATATAATTATTAATATAATTAATATATCTACATTTATATATATAGTATATTTTTGTTTATAAATTGTCTATTGTTTTGTTATACATTTACATAATATACCTATCTACCTATACCTATCACATATACATACATACATATATATATATATATATTTCATAAATTTTTTTTGTTATTTTTATATTATAATGAATATTTTTTTGTTTGTTTTCTCTTTATATTATTATTATTAGTAATTTTTTTTGTTTGTTTTGTTATCAAAAAAAAAAACACACACTATGGACTGATTTCATTAATTATTATTTTTTATTAAATTTAATAAAACAAAAAATAAAACAATTTAAATTTTATTTAAATAAAAGAAAAGAAACAAAACTTTGTAAAGAACACAGAAAAAATAAAATAACAATTCATGTATGAGGATTTAAAAAAGAAAATAAGAAAAACCTCCCCCTCATTAAAAATAAATAAATGGTTTCCCATTACATCCCATGAAGGGACTGGGGAGGACTTCTCACAATCATTGAGCTGTGCGCTTTCCAGTTTTCACTCACTGATTGGGACCTACAGTTTTACACCGATTCCGAACGGTCATTTGAGAAGCTTTTTCATGGCTAGATACTCGATAGTGTCGCCGTCACTATGCGAGGTGGCCGCCGCCGAAAGAAAATTTGAAGGTGGTCAGAGCCGGGTTCGAACCCAGGATCTCATGTACAAGAGCCGCGCACACTAACCATTGCACCACCGACGGCCACTCCTCCTCATTAAATGCCTATTATTTAAAAAATGAAATTATTTAAAAAATAAAATTATTTAAAAAATAAAATCATTTAAAAAATAAAATCATTTAAAAAATAAAATTATTTGAAAAATGAAATTATTTAAAAAATGAAATTATTTAAAAAATAAAATTATTTAAAAAATAAAATCATTTAAAAAATAAAATTATTTAAAAAATAAAATCATTTACAGCCAAAGTCACGATGTCGAACGTTAACGTTCGCTTTCTTTCTATGCGACAAATAGCTGATTTGGGAGTCACTAACAAGCGAACGAAAACATATACAATTCAGTACAAAATCGGACCCCACTTACACCCTCTCCCTCAAAATCCAAACTAACGAAGCCAGTCACTCACTTTCGATTCAAAAAGCGAGTCACTATCTTTCGACTTGTCGTTCGCATGGTTTTACGTCTGTTTGTGTGGTTGTTGTTCAGAGCAATAACATAAAGTTGACGTTCGCCATTTAATTTCGGAGCGAGAGAGAAGAGTACGAGGAACCAATATCTGCAGTTGCCGCAAAGTTGGCGTTTTTGTGCTGAAATTGAAATATATTTTAATAACAAATTTTTTATAATGACATTATTTTCTGTCCATTGTGTTTCTTCCATTGAATTCTATATAAATTGTTTTTGTTTCAAGCTTTTATTTTATTTCCAGCTATGCGACAACCAAAAGACAAGTGACTGGTTTTGACATCTACTTTCGCATAGATTACAGTGAAAATAGTTAGTGGCTTCCGATTTTGCAAACATACAACCACACAATAACATTTAAAGCCTGGGATAAGAACGAAAGTGAGTGCCTGGCTTTCGTTCGCTTAGGTTTTCTTTCGAGATCGTGACTTTGGCTGTTAAAAAATAAAATTATTTAAAAAATAAAATTATTTAAAAAATAAAATTATTTAAAAAATAAAATCATTTAAAAAATAAAATCATTTAAAAAATAAAATCATTTAAAAAATAATATTTAAGACACACACACACACCACAACATCATGTTAGTAACAACAAATTCTCTTAAGTTTATAACGTTGTATATACACACATTTTTTTCAAAGGAAAGAAAAAAAAAAACAAATGAAACTATATTTTTGTTATATTATTATTGAATAAATTGTTTATGTTCTTTCTTAATATTATTATTATTATTATTATAAAATACAATTTTATAATTATATGTTAAATGAAATAATCATTAATTATTACAACAACAAAATAATCACTTTTATTTAAACTTAACATAGGAAACAAAACACAACAAAAAAACAAAATATGTAAAGAGAGCAACCCAATTTGACAGTCTTAAGCTGGATTGTTGGATTTTGGGTTTGGCTTTTGCATACACATGCACATGTACCATTTAGTATAATGAAAATGAAAGAAAAAGCATTACATACATGTATTTTTCTGTTCGAAATAAATGAGAAACTTAGTGAAACTATCGCGTATCAGTTTGTTTCTAAAGTATAAAAAAAAATTATAATTTTTACATTGTGTTTTTATTTGATGTGGATTCTTTTTTATATAATTTGTATCAAACAGTTTTGATTTTATTTCTATATAATTGTGAAATTAAACAATTTTACTTTTATATTCGGCCTTATTCCCGCTGTCGTGGTCGACATCGTCATCAGATTTTTGTCAACTTTAGAACGTTATAAATGTATTATCACATCGACAACAAAAAATTTTTTGATGTCTATGATCCAAAAACAATCCTCTTAAAACATTATGCAAAATTTTTTTTGTCCAAATGCCTTCAAGGCGCCGATAAAAATGGTGTCGATATTCGGCAACGGGAATAAGGGCGATTGTTTACTTGTTCTAAATTGTTATTAGTTGGAATTAATTCCATGGGAGCTAACAAATCTATTTTAATTACATTTAAAGGCAAAGGCAAATTGTTTCGATGTTTGTATGACTTTATCTTCAGAGATATTTAGATTTCTAAGCCACCGAACCGAGAATTCATTTGTATTTACCATATTTCCAAAATGCCCTAAACGAAGCCCAGAGGTCTTACCGTTCCAAAGTTCAGACAATTCTTCAGCCAAAAATTTCAACAAAATAAAATCTTAAACGTGTTAATTTACAAAAAAACAAATGAATGTGTCCTGTTATTTCGCTTCCAAAAACAAAACAAAATGTTTGCATTTCAGTCAAATGGTCATAAAACATAAGTTATCTACCATCTGGATGAGAAAATTGAGGTTATGTGCACGTTCTTATGTCTTTTTTTCCCAAAGCTCCGTATCTCGACGATTTCACTTTTTGAAATTTTTTAATGATTCTGAAAGGTCTCTTAAAGGCCTTTCCAACAAGCCCAAAAATCCGACTATTGGTTCAGAACTTAGCAAGTTTACCCTAGTACCCTCCGACCACCAATCCGAAAATTTTCAAACAGCTGCCTTTTCGCCCCCTTGGTCGTAGATGGACATATTTTCATGAAATGAGTCAATCAATACGCTGGTGAAATTTGTCCAGTCGTGACTGAACCACCCTTTATTATGTACTAGTTAGTTCCAAGACGCCTAAGACGCTCGTTGAAAAATACGATAATTTAAATGGATCTTAAAATTATAGACTTTCTTTAAGAAGTTATTTTTTGTAGAATGTATTTTTTTTTAAAGAAAAAGTATATTTTTAGGTCCTTTTTGTAAGAATATTATATTTTCCCGAAGTTATTTTTTAAAGAGAGTTACTTTTTATCGGCCGATATTTTGGTCGGCTTCTTAATCAGTATGGAGAGGAATGCATATGCGCACACTATGAGAAAATCTGAATTTTCTCCCTACGGATACGCCCACTCTGAAATCGAATCTTTAAAAAGTGGGGACGGGGTTGGCTACCGTGGCTCCCAGAATACTTATGATATCCCCATGATTGATGCCACCCCCTCCGTTTTTCCGATATGCCCACTCGTCCTCTCCAGAATTTTCCATATGAAATCTGAATTTTCTCCCTACGGATACCCCCACTCTGAAATCGAATCTGTAAAAAGTGGGGACGGGGTTGGATACCGGGGCTCCCAGACGACTTATGATATCCCCATGATCGATGCCTCCCCCGCCGTTTGTGCGATATGTCCACTCATCCGCTCCAGAATTTTCCATATGATAACTGAATTTTTTCACTACAGATACGCCCACTCTGAAAAAAGTGGGGACAGGGTTGGATACCGTGGCGCCCAAACTACTTATGGTATCCCCATGATTGATGCCACCCTCGCCGAATTTCCGATATGCCCACTCGTCCTCTCCAGAATTTTCCATATGAAATCTGAATTTTCTCCCTACGGATACGCCCACTCTGAAATCGAATCTGAAAAAAGTGGGGACAGGGTTGGATACGGGGGCTCCCAGACTACTTATGGTATCCCCATCCCGCCGTTTTCCGGATATGCCCACTCAACCACTCCAATATTCACAGCCTTGTGACAATGTCCTAGAATAAAGAATCGTCTGGGTTGTACCATTTCTGGATAGATCAGGGGTTTTTCCATGTCATGTGCAAATTTTGTTGTGGTTGCTTCAATATTTTCCGGGAAAAGCTAAATTTTCGCAGCAGGTTAAAAATTGATTTCATCCTAACCATTCACAATAAGCAAAATGGTTTGTGTCTTTGCTAGTTATAAACGTTTATAACTTCACTCACTTATAAAAGGTTCGCTATTTAAGGTTTTTTTTCAACTAGTGCTTATTTCGTGAATGGTAACACTAAGCTCATGTCTGATTTGACAGAGAATTAGTTTTATCCTTCCGCTGAACGAATATGGTTGTGTATACGCTTGAACAACGCTGGGAAATATTGCGACATTACTTTGAAAATCATGGTAATGTTGCAGAATGTGTGCGAAAATGGCGCCCTGGTTTTGAAGATCGCATTATCAGCCGCAGAGCTGATGTCGTTTGGCCACCTCGGAGCTGCGATTTGACACCGTTGGATAAGTGTTACGCCGACAAGCCAGAGACAATTGACGCTTTAAAGGACAATATTCGTGAAGCCATTGGTGAAATACAGCTGCACACAATCGATAATGTGCTTAAAAATTGGACCCATCGTGTAGGCTACTTACTGCATGGCCAGCCGAGTCAGCCATTTGAATGAAATTATTTTCCATTATTAACCGGAGGGATTGTACTTTCAAATAAAAAAAGAAATTTGAGAAAATATTCAGTAGTTTTTTTTATGGCATTTTCTAAAAAAAAAAAGTTATTTGGCGGACCCGTTATAAACAAAAATTAAACTGTGCAAGTCGAAAAAAAACAGAAGTGGACTCAACGGATTTATACTAATTCGGGCCCTACGAATTGAACTGCAGCATTAGGTTTTGCCCTATAATGATGGTTTTATAAAAAAAAATTTATAAAATTCATACAAAATTTGAATTTTTTAAGGAACAAATTATTATTATATCTTGATAAATTTATTTATAACTGCGAAACTGTTGGTTATCTGGGGAAATAGTATATAAATAAGATTAAAGGTATTGTAATTGTTAATTTCTGCAAATTTGTTTAAACAAAATCGGATGAGGCATTCTCTCAAGTAATGGTGACATATGTATAAACTTGTCTCAAAAAATGAGCTCTAAATCGCAGCCTTTGAGTAAGAAATTAAAAAAAAAATTCTGTATAAAATGTCGTTCTATTCGTGGGACCCGTATATTCTATTCGTTGAGTCCGTATGTGTTTTCCAAAATATTTTTCAAAAACTTGCACAGTGTTGTTATTGCTTCCCCTATGTGTCACTGGAGATGGTGGTGGGGGAGAAATTGGGTCACATCTATGGGTCTGGTCAGTTACAAATATGAATAGTGTGACAAGGACTTTGTAGGCAGTGTGGACAGCGGTCTAATGTGTCTGGGATTATTCTATTCTGTGATTATCGATTATTCTATCTGTATGAATTTAAAATGGAACTCCAACCAGATCTAAGCTTGGCCAGTATAGTTCTTGTTTGCCCGGGTAGAAGCCACTCATTATTCGAAATCGCGGATGGATGTTTATTAAGGAGCCTATGGCTAGCATAGCCATTTATGGCCTCTGATACCACCGAGTTAGGCAACATCTGTTAGGCTAATGTGATTGACAGTAACGTTTAACATTTTGGATGCCGAGGTGGTGGATTCTGCATCAGAATCTGATGGTTAAGGTGACTGAGAAGATGACATACGAAACAGAAACTGTCTCGTTAACAACACATTATATTGTTGCACTGACAGCAATTTGGTCTCCTTATGTTATTGGCCCACATTCGTCAGTTGTGTGCATCCGCGATACGAAGTGCACTATTTGCAGACCTTTCTATTGGGTGTCACTTAGGTATAAGGTCCACACTGGGCCGCCATAGTTGAAAACAGAGTGACGGCGTTTTCGGAAATGCATCACTGCTGAGCATCTGATGCGCAACTGTGATGCGTTTGCACTGCTGATGCCAATCAGCTGATGCAGATGCTTGATTGTTGCTTATTTTGATTTGCAATTCAATGGAAAATTTTTTAATAAATTTAATTTGTGAAATAAGTTAATTTGTGAAATTTAATTTGTGATTTAATTTGAAATACTAAGTTTTATAAAAATTACAGCAGACAGTTGTCCGAGGCCTTCGGCCACGGACTGTCCCTGCAGGCTGTGTCAGAGACACGGCCATTAAGTTTAACGTAGAATACGCCATCCGATAAGACAGAAAACATATATAACAATAAATTCATTTGCTTATATTATTTATCATTTATTGTTATATATGTTTTCTGTCTTATTGGATGGCGTATTCTACGTTAAACTTAATGGCCGTGTCTCTGACACAGCCTGCAGGGACAGTCCGTGGCCGAAGGCCTCCGACAACTGTCTTCTGTAATTTTTATATTTACCAACGGCATTTGATTCAAGTCCGTTTAAAAAAAAAATATTATGTTCAATTTTTTTAAACTTAATTTAATTTATGTATTTTAATTAATATTTTTATTGAAATAAGTTCTGCGAATGTTGAGAGGGCCGCCCTAATATTAAAAAAGGTTTACCTTATCGAGTCTTCGCATTAGCATTCGAGCGTTGTGTGAAAGCTTTACGCTTTACAATTCAAAATTAATGTTACAACAGCTTTATTGAAGCTTTCGCAAAAAAGGTTTATTACGTTAGCTTACTGTTTGTTTCACTTTTTACTAGATACATGTTGCCAAGCAACATTAGCTTGCTGTTCGTTTCACTTTTTACTAGATACATGTTCCTAAGCAATGTTGAGCAACCAAAAACACTCAACCAAACACCACACATATGTTTGAGTGTATGTGTTTAAACAATTTTCATTTGAGAAATTAAAATACTAGAAATATATCAACCAATATGAAATGTATATCAAACGAAAGATAACATCTTCATTTACCTACAAAAAAAATTTTAAAAAAATTCATCTAGCCGTTTACTCAAATTCAATGAAATAAAGATTACAACAATAAAAACCTGACATGACTCCTCATACCGTAAGGTAAGACGTATTCTACGTCAAAAAACACATAAATTAATATCAAATTCCGTATTACTCATTTATTGCATCAGCCATTTTGCTACTGCGCATTTTGCGACTTATTTGAGCATCATACGCTGTGTTGATTACTTTTAGAACATGCGCCTTTTGCAGTGTTGCAAAGTGTTGCATTTTCGAAAGTGATGCGCATCAGATGCTCTGCAGTGATGCATTTCCGAAAACGCCCTGACCTATAGCTTTATAAGTCACTATAATATCTGGTACTCCTTGCCCCAAGTTGTTCCTGTAAGGGCCTTTGGGACTTTGTTTCTGGTGCGAAAATTGTTCCTAATGTCTTCCGCGTGTTTTGAAATAGTAAGGAGATTATCGCAAATAACTTCGGGAATTTTGGGGTTATGAACTGTGGGTATAAAACCCCCATTGACAGAAATGTCTCTCCTTACTTTTTTGGTTCAGGAGTAAAAACGGTCACTGAAGAATTTGACAGTGATAACTCAAGTTCCGTTGCTGCAGAAAGCTATAAATGTTAACACACTTTTCGGTGACTACTAAATAATATATAAGTTATTTGAAAAAAAAATCAAAGTTTTAGCAAAAGTAATTTAAAATTTCTTGGTCGTATTGATGACTCGAAAATGTAGAGGAGGTAACAAATATTAAGAATTTTAAAATTTAGAGCGATGGATGATACCAACATGTGTAGAAGAACTTCTGCACCGAAATTCTGTAACATTATAACCATAAAAGTTGGTATTTAAATTGACAAAATTCAGAATACAGTACAAGTTGTCCGAAAGGGGAGAATTGGCCCTAAGGCTCAAAAAATCAAAAAAACGGCCCCTGAACTTACAGGTAAGTGTTGGTACTTACGATTTCATTGGTGCCATTACTTTTCACATTCGATGCCTGTGAGTCGAGATATGCCTGTTTTGGCGTAGAATACGTCTTACTTTACAGTATAGGGAGTCATGTCAGATTGTTATTGTTGTAATCTTTATTTCATTGATTATGAGGAAACGGCGAGATAACTTTTTTTAAAACTTTTTTTGTAGGTAAATGAAGATGTTATCTTTCGTTTGATATACATTTCATATTGGTTGATATCTTCCTAATATTTAAATTTCTCAAATGAAAATTGTTTAAACACATTCACTCAAACATATTTGTGGTGTTTGGTTGCGTGTTTGAGTTTGTAGCGTGAACACAAACTATGCTGCTGTTTCAGTGTGGACACAAACCTTCGGCTGTTGTTTTGATTGATGAAATATTGAAATTTCGTATATTTACTTATGTATTTAAGTGAAACAAAATGTTAAATGTGAATTTGAATTTAACATGGATATATAATCATAAAAAATATATGAAAAAATTAATTCATACATTTTGGCGTAGAATACGTCTTACTTTACAGTATAGGGAGTCATGTCAGATTGTTATTGTTGTAATCTTTATTTCATTGATTATGAGGAAACGGCGAGATAACTTTTTTTTATCTTATTTTTCCTATCATAAGCCCATATGATCAAAAGTAACTTTCAAATAATCAAATTGATTTGCGTCTGTTATTTATAATTTTTCCTTACTCTTTTAATTTAAAAACATATTTATCCTATTTTTCCTACCATAAGCTTATGTATATTATCAAAAGTAACTATCAAATAAATAAATTCATTTGCTTATGTTATTTATCATTTATTGTTATATATGTTTTCTATCTTATCGGATGGCGTAGTCTACGTTAAACTTAATGGCCGCGTCTCTGACACAGCCTGCAGGGACAGTACGTGGCCGAAGGCCTCGGACAACTGTCTGCTGTATTTTTTCTATATTTTAATACCCACAAAATTTATCGACATTTTTTTCTTTTATAAATATGCTTGTATGGGTACACAAATCAAAGGAAATCTGCTCCGGATTTCACTGGTGGAATTAGTTCCTCTCTAAGTTGCTCGTACCGTGTGCTAGACCTATTTGTAAATCGATAAATTTATATTCCATGTAGTCGCCCGACCGTCCGGCCAGGCTCAGACAGAGGGGTTCAAATTCCCTCTGTAGCTTGAGTCGATTTTGGCGACTCACAGCCATCGGATGTGAAAACCAATGGCACCAATGAAATCGTAAGACGATTTCCTTTCATTTGAGTACCAACACTTACTTGTAAGTTCAGGGGCCCGTTTTTTTCAATTGTTTGGGACTTAGTGGCAATTTCCCCATTTCGGACAACTTGTTCCCGACTCAGGAGCTCAAGTCGAACAAAACTGCATATTCAGTTTTTTTGCCCAGCGCGTGTCCCCAAGGTCGTAAAATTCAACCCAAAATTCGAAAATTTTGTATTGAAATTTTATGAATTTTAGCAAAAAAAAAAAAAAGTTACAGAATTCCGGCGCTGGCATAGTCACAAATAATGAACAGTTTCATGTTCGATAACACTTTAAAACTATGGGTCTCTAGCAGTATTTTTTTAATTAGTTCTAAAATAACGGATTCTGGAACAACTTAGTTTGTATTGATTTATGCTTTCGCGATAACAACTTTAAATTGATGATTTTGACATTTTTGCAACAACAAGTTCAGAAAATGTTCAAGACAAATATTCAGAAATATATAGAAAATTCTTCCATAAACTTTGTACGGTTCTCCTAAACGATTTTATACATTTATCACAGCCGAATGTGAAATATTTTCCCATTTTTGGTGTGCGTCATTCCGAATACTCAAAAACTATAGAGTATACAATCCGACCGCTTGTACTCATGTGAATTGAGTTAGTAATGATGTTTATCTCTATCTATACTAGAGATGTGCGACTAATCGATTAATTAAAATTTTGATTAATCGGTATTGTGATTAATCAGTTAATTGATAATCTGATTATCGATAACAATTCTGATTAATCAAAATTATTATTATTATGGCTGCCGGTGATGCAATGGTCAGTGTGCGCGGATCTTGTACATGAGATCCTGAGTTCGGTCCCTGTTCTGACCACTTTAAATGTGTTTCGGCGGCGGTCACGTCTCATAGCCACGAAAAGGCTTCTCAAAATACCGTTCGGAATCGTTGTCAAAACTGTAGGTCACAATCAGTGAGTATAAAACTAGAAAGCGCACAGCTCAATAGTTGTGAGAAGCTCTCGCCAATTCCTTTATGGGATGTAAGGACAGACGGTGAGGCAACTAGTTATATGGGCGTGTCTATGCTGATCGTTAGTATGTTAGCACGTTGAAACTATGTAAGTAGTTGACCTCGTGGTACTAGCTAAGTGACTGTATGAAGGGCATAATAGAGGATGAGTCTAATCAAACTATCGATGCAACTAGTTGGGATGTTTGTGCCGGTGAGGGAAGTAGTTCTTTGGGCGCGGATATGTTGATTGTTACTACGAGAGCTCTAGGTATGTAGTGAAAACGGTCGAAATACTGAAGTAGCTAAACTCGTGGTGATAGCTATGTAACTGCCGGATGGGCATAATGAAGAGTGGGTCCAATTAATGTAATTATAACAAACTGGGATGTTTGAGCCGTGAAGGGAATTAGTTCTTTTGACGTGGTTATGTTGATAGTATGATAGCAATAGTTATGTAGTGAAAACGTTGTAACTATTTAAGTAGTTGTCCTCAGGGTACTAGCTACGTAACTGCAGGTTGGGCATAATAAACGATGGGTCTAATCAAACTAATTATAGCCTGCTGGGATGTTTGAGCCGGGGAGGGAATTCGTTATTTGGGCGTGGTTATGTTGATAGTATGTTGGCATTAGTTATGTAGTGAAAGCGTTGGAACTTTTTAAGTAGTTGTCCTCATGGTACTAGCTACGTAACTGCAGGTTGGGCATAGAAAAAGGATGGGTCTAATCAAACTATTTATGTAACTACCTGGGTGGTTATGTTAATAGTTAGTATGTTATAACTAACTATATAATGCAAACGTTGGAACTATTTAAGTAGTTGACCGCGTGCTATCAGCTACGTAACTGCAGTTTGGGCATACTAAAGGATGGGTCTAATCAAGCTATCGACGTAACTGGCTGGGATGTGTGTGCCGGTGAGGTAACTAGTTCTTAGGACGTAGCTATGTTGCTAGTTAGAATGTTAGCACTAGCTATGTATGTGGTTAAATCGTTGGAACTATTTAAGTAGTTCACCTCGTGATATCTGTTACGTAACAGTATGGTGGACATTCTAAGGGATGGGTCTAATTCAACTATTGACGTAAATAGCTGGGATGTGTGTGCCGGTGAGCCAACTAGTTCTTTTGGCATAGCTATGTTGATAGTTAGTTTGTTAGCACTAGATATGTAGTTAAAACGTTGGAGCTATTTAAGTAGTTGACCTCGTGCTACTAGCTACGTAAATGTATAATTTTAGTGAGAGATGGGCAGCAATTGACTTCCTCGTTGGAATACCTTATATTCAATTCGTCAGTTGGAGGTATTTCAAGAGGATACAACGGTAGTTAGTGGTGGTGGTTGCTTTGTAGCTAGCATTGCAATCGGGATTGAAGCAATTACATTCTCTGGCGGAATATCACAGCGCAACACGAAAAAATATAACCATATACGGACACCACTACGTATTAAAAGACCAAAAAAAAAAAGACCCGTGTCTCCTAGTTTTGGCTAAAGTCATGCACTTTTTTATGGGCCTCCAAAGATTTGGGGCCTCGGTATAATTTTTGCAAAAAAAATATTATTATGTTGTCAGGCTCATATCTTGCAATTCGTTCGGAATTGTCAGTTACTCTCTGAGGGAAAGTTGTAGCTCTTGTCATAGAGAATAAAAATTGTCAACATATAAAATCAAAAAACTTCAACTTCAAAGTCAAAATCGCAAAAAAAGTTTTAAAAAATATCAATTTGTTTACTTTTTTCCCCTGTTCAGGTCCATAGGTAGTCTGGCATCCATATGTCAAAATCGGCCGTATACATGTCTTGTATAAAATAACTTTATTTTTTGTATTTAATGTTGACTTTCTATTAAATAACGGCAAAAGAGCTCTTCCACAGCGAATTACTGCCTTGATATCAGCAGTTTCATAAAATATTTACGAGTTTTTTAATAGGACGTTTCTTTTAAACTAGATTGCTGTTTTCAAAACACAAATCCGTATACTTGGCAATATAAATCAAAGGGAATGAAATACAATATTTTAATTAAAACAAAACAGAATTTTAGAGTCAAATAAATACAAAACATATATAGTACATATTTATATATTTGTGGAAAAAAATATTAAATAAATACACATGTAGGAAAAAGGTTTCTGTTAAAATAAAATAAATTAAAAAAAAAATTTTATTTTTTTTTTAGATTTTTCGATGATGAGTGAGAATTATTTATAGTAATTAATTTGTTATAATATTGTTTCCCCGTAATTAGATCCACTTCATTTCATGACTGTACCCTTGCCATTTTTGAATACGCAAAAGGAATGCAAAATGTTGTAATTGGACTGGTTTTTTTTTAAAACATTGTATTGTCAACTATAATTTGTATATATTTAAAATTATTTGTATATATTAATTAAAAATAAAAATATATTTAAATTTTGTGACAAAAATTATTGAATTCAATTTAGTATTTTAGATCAAAACTTTGTTCAAGACTTTTCTATTTGAATTTCTAACACTGAATTTAACATCATCACATATGTTTTGGAAAAACTAAAAAATCCTGCAACTTAATATTAAAACCAGAACAAAAACAATAATTTATTAAAATAAAACTAAAAAAGAAACATAAACGGAAAACTCCATAAAAGCATTACAATCACAATATTAAATGTTTAGAATTTATTAATATAAAAAGAAAAATGCATAAATATATTTAAAATTACAAAGCAAAGAGTAAACAACTGTTTCATTAAACTATATAGAACTATTATTAACAAATATTAACGTTTACTATAAATATACAACATATATATACTTATATATAAAAAAAAAAAAACAAAAAATTCAAATTAAATGTGAAATTATGTTTAGAAAAGGAAACAACAAACAAATTAATATAGAATTTTTATTAAATGTTAGTTTTTATTGTAAATGTTTAAACAGCAGCAGCAAATATTTATATATAATATATAACATTAAACCAATATTTATCTTTAAAAAAAATAACAGCAGTGAATTGCATAAATGTTTATGAAAAAAAATGCTCTTAAAAAAGAACTCCAAACGAAAAAAACAAAAAAAAAAAAGAACAACAAATATATATATTTAAATATATATCAAAGATAACAACAACACTTGTTTTATTTTAAAATCTTGAAAGTATTAGAGCTACACAAAAGGCTATTACTGTGTAGATGGAAGCTTTGCTGCTCACGCCAGTATCGGTGTTACACAGGTCCTCCGTACACACATGACAGTCCAAAAGCTCAGCATAGGGTACATATGGATCTTCAGCCTCACAGGCATGTTTTGTATTCTCCAAGTCTCCAAAATAACAGGAACGCCGTATAAAAAACCGATCACCGCCAACTGCAGGTGGGAATAAAAGAAAAAGGAGAAAACAAAAATAGTTAACGAAAGGAATGTTAATATTTCTAGAGAAAACATCAAAATTTTACTAAAGCCTTGTATTCAGTGTTCACGAAATGTTCGTTGCCATAAAAAGTACACGTATAAAAAATAGTGAACCATAAATTGAGTTCCCTTTTCATTTGCTTGGTTATCAGTTCTTTGCGAAAATTTCGTAAGCAAAATCAATTATAGGGATGTTATGCCAAAGTTATATCGAACGAAGACAATTGTTTGATAATTATTTCGGACCTAAATTTTGACATTTTCATTATTTTAACAAACAGAAGTAACACCACATTAGTTAAAAATAAAAAGGAGTCCGAAGAGGAATTATTCACGAAATATTTGCAAATATTGGAACGAAGTTCCTTATTGCACGTTGCTGGATGGGGGCTAAATGAAAAAAAAATAAACAACTTTTTGTTTAACAACTTTATTACAACCCAGTATTATCAACTATATTGAGAACTTTTGCTTTGGATTGTGTCTAGACTAGCATATGGTGGCAAATTTGTTGTTTAATAGGAAGTATTCTAGGTGGAGCCTGTAAACAATATCTATCTATCTATTTTAGGGTGGCAATGAAATGTATGGAAGAAATATATTTTCGAAGTTTAATAAACCCCAGGGGGATTGGTCTAAAACTGACTTAGTAGAAAATTTGAGCCGAGTCGGACAACTCTAAGCCATGCCAGTCAAAGTTTTCGGATTTTGTCATTTTGGGTGAAAATTCGTATACACTAGAAAATCTTCATTCCTTGGTGCATTTGAAGAAAAATTTGCACATTAATTTAGTTTAACCTGAATATAAACCGGATAAAGTCTGAGTAAAATCCGACCACTCTAAGGGTTCCAATTTTTAATTTGAAAAAAATTTCAATTTTTAACAAAAATTAAAATTTGGGGTTTTCGGTTTTTTTTTTTCCAAACATTGTATCTAAATGAAACAAATATATAACTTGGATTCCAAAACATTCTAGTAGAAGTCTATACGCTTCCAATAAGCTATAACACGATTTATTCATGCAACGGTTTCATGGTGTTATCTTACGGCAAAGTAGGCTATCTCGGGGAAAAATCGCCAAGATGGCCTTATAAGGGTTACCACATTATAAAAATTTCAAATTATAAGTTAGAAACATAAGCTATGTGCTCAAACCGATTCTATTAAATATGATGTGGCAGTTGGTTACAAAACACGGTTTTAAAAACCGAGTTAAAAACCCGGGTTTAAAAACCTGGTTTAAAAAACCGAGTTTAATATTTCTATTTGCCTGTATTTTGGTGTAAAACCCGGTTTTTAACTCAGGGTTTTAAAACCAGTTTCTGAACCCGGTTATTCTAACCAGTTGTCATATCCGATTTTATAGAGTCGTTTTGAGTAAGTAACTTATATTTTTAACTAATCTTTTGCAATTGTTTGATTCAGCGGTTGTTAAACACGGTTTCAAATACTGGAATTAAAAACCGGTTTCAATAATCAAATCCAGGTTTATTACAACGAAACGGTTAACAAACCGTTTTATGTAAACCGAGTTTTAATTGCGGGTGTTAAATCCAGTATTAATCTCGGTTTTTTAAACCCGGGTTTTTGACCCGGTTTTTAATCCGGTTTTTAAAACCGGGTTTTGTAACCAACTGTCGCATCAGATTTAATAGAATTATTTTGAGCACATAGCTCATGTTTCTAACTTATAATTTGAAATTTTTATAAAGGACAAGAATCCGCCTGGAGTTTATTAAAAATCTGAAGTTGTTTTTTCAATGCCACCCTAATCTATATAAAGGGTTTTTCAACAGAGACGCTACAAAAGTAAATCGATATGGACAGCAAACGACGCCATATTTTTTCCCGCTGTTTTGACATTTCTCTTCAGTAAGGTTTGCCATATCATCATGGAAAGATATACGAGCCAACAACGAGTCGAAATTATTAAAATTTACTACCGAAATTTGGAGTAAGTGGCCTCAACTTTAAGAGCGCTACGTAAAATTTAAGGTCGTCATAATCGTCCTACCAGATCAACAATTGAGCGTCTAGTGGAAAAATTTGAATACACAGGCACAGTACAAAATGTTCCCGTGCCAGTGAGACAAAGAAGTGCCCGTAGTGTCGAGAATATTGCTGCCGCTGAGGCTTCAGTTCAAGAAAGCCCAAATGGTTATCTCACACGTCGTTCTCAAGCGTTGGGCATCTCTGTGACGTCGTTGTGGCGAATTTTGCGAAAAGATCTTGGGCTACATCCGTACACGATCAAATTGATGCATGAACTGAAGCCGCTTGACTACCATAAGCGTCGTATGTTCGTGAATTGGGCTGAGCAACAACTTGAAAATGATTCGGATTTTCATCGGAAAATCATCTTCAGCGATGAGGCTCATTTCTGGCTGAATGGCTTCGTCAATAAGCAAAATATGCGTCATTGGTCAGACAGCAATCCACACGTAATCCATGAGTCTTCTTTGCATCCCGAAAAAATTACGGTTTGGTGCGGTTTATGGGCCATCGGCGTCATTGGGCCGTACTTCTTCCATGATGATCAAGACCGGCACATTACTGTGAATGCGAATCGCTACCGTTCAATGATAACCGAATATTTTTGGCCCCAATTGGATAACATGGACTTGGAGGACATGTGGTTCCAACAGGACGGCGCCACAAGCCACACAGCGAAAGCCACAATCAATTTATTGGAAACCAAGTTTGGTGAACGTGTTATCTCACGAAATGGCCCAGTCGATTGGCCGCCCCGGTCGTGCGATTTGACGCCGTTAGATTATTTCCTGTGGGGCTACGTCAAGTCTATGGTCTATGCCAACAAGCCAGCGACGATTGATGAACATCGTACGAATATCGAACGTGAAATTGCAGCAGTATCGGCCGATTTATGCTTGAAAACCGTCGAAAATTGGGTTCAGCGTCTGGACTTCTGCAAGCGTGCCCGTGGTGGCCCTACAAAAGAAATCGAGTTCCATACATAATGGCATCGAACGTACTGTCACAGGAATAAAGAATTTCATTGGTATCTAAAACCGGTTTTGTTTTATTTAAAAAAAACTTTTGTAGTGCTCTTATTGAAAAACACGTTGTTAGCTACATGCTGGGACCTGTTTTTATTTCATAGAGGTACAATATGTTTATTATAAAAAAAGAGAATTCATATTTTTTTCATTTTCCATTCAGCAATAGATAAGAGTCTCTATCCCTCGTTTAACATTCTCTTGCGGTCGTCGAGGTAGTAGGAAATTTAATCGAGTTTGAGTAGACAAAAAAATGTAGACAAATTAGCTTAGCACGGACAAAGAACACATACAAAGAGACAGAATTTCAACCATTTTACCGGGCAATATTCTCCCCCGGGACTCGCTGAGAGGGCAGAATATTGTTTATATCTCCTGATGATGCTACACAAAGGAGTAGCGAAATATCGAGGAAAATAAATATAACTACAGCAAATCTGACCTCAAGCTCGAAGAATATTGATTATTTAAAATAAATTATAATTTTATATAAATTAAAATTAATTCATACAGGGAAAAGAACCGAAAAAAGTACTTTCTGTAAGAAAAGCCATACGAGTATGCAAAGAAGTACTTTTTTTTAAGAACAGGTACTTTTTAAAAAAGTGGTACTCTTTTTAGGAAAAGGTTATTTTTTATATACTTATCTCAAGAAAATAAAAGAGAAGGTTTTTTTTTTTTAGAAAAGTAAGAAAAGGTATTTTTTAAGAAATGGGATTTTTTTAGAATTGGTTCTCTTTTCAAGAATAATTTTAATAGTAGGTATTATCTCAAGAACAGTTATTTTGTTTCACAAAAAGGTACTCTTTAAAGAAAAGGTAGTTTTTAAGAAATGACAATTTGTTGTAAGAAAATTTACTTTTTTTAAGGTATGTACTTAATTTTAAAAAATTACTCTTTTTAAGAAAAGGTACTTTTTGTAAGAAAATGTAACTTTTTAAAGAAAGGTACTTCTTTAAGATAAGGTATTTTTTTCAAGAAAAGCTATTTTGTTTAAGAATATGAATATGTATTTTTTTTTTGAAAAAATTTACTGTTTTTAATAAAAGACACTTGTTTATGTAACTGATATTTTTTACACTTCTTTCAATTTGGCTTTTCTAAATTTACTTTTTATTGGGTTCAAATTACAATATATACTCAATATTGGTTACATGCTCCACTTCCCATTAAACGAGAAATTTCGCAACATATGTGACACATCTAGTTAGTATAGACACAAACCAAAGCAAAAGTAAACAATATAGTTGATAATAGTGGGTTGTTAAATAGTGTTAAAGCAAACGTTGTTTAATGTCTTTTCATTTAGCCCCTATCACGCAACATGCGATAACGAACCGTCGTTCCAAAATGTTGCATTTTTGCTCAGAAACGAAATCGCCATTAGTTTGCTGCATGGTTTGCTTCTAGGTGCTTAAAGCTCTTTCACCTACATATCTACCTTGTTTCCTATGAATTTCAATCTTCTTAGTCGATCTGCTGTGGCATGGATAGCCCCAAGTTTATCTAAAAACGTCCGAAATACTACGATATCAATTCTCGCTCGTACGAAAGATACGACATGGCTGTTAATTAGTATTTACGATTAATTGGATAGCTTGAACTGCGCACTACACGCAAAACCAACGTATCATTTAGCTGTGCTCTAAAATTGACGTACTTGCGGCCAATTTCTCAGTTATAATTAGACTGCGGTTTCTTGATTCATATACTTATATCCATTTGTTAAGTACCCAGTTTGTGTTTAGAATTGGATAATAACGTATCGTATTTTTTTTCTCAAACAAAGAACAATCGATAATTTGGTATAAAATGCCCTTAACGGAAAAGGAGAGAAATAAGAAAATAAAAACTTTAGATGAACAAATTGCAGAATTGATACGCACCGAGCTGACTTACATAGAAAATTTGGGAAAAATTGTAAATGGGTAAACAAAAAACAACATCAATATAAAATTAAGGAAAAATTTAATCGATTACTCATTCCATCTCGATTAAAATTGTAGTTACTTGCCAGAGCTTCGTAATGAAAACCCTATTGTTCCTGTTCCCGAGGATTTAAAGGATTTGAAGGGTGCTTTGGCATTTGCCAATATTGAAGATATCTATTACTGGCATAAAGAGTAAGAGTATCATGGATTGTTTGTTTTCAGCATGACATTGAGTGACACTTCTCTGCATTTATGTAGCTTCTTTGTGAAAACTTTACAGAAGAATCGTCATTCTCCTAGTGATGTGGGAAAAGCTTTTCTCGCCAGTTCTCCTCAATTTCATATGTATGCAAAATATTCGAACAATAAGAACGTGTCCGCATACATTGTAAACGAGCATGCGACGTATTTCGGTATGGTTCGTAAGAGATTGGGCCACAAGTTATTGGTGAGTGCTAAGAGGTAGAGATTCATTTTGAAGTTGTTGGCACAATTATGAAGAATAGATGAATTTGATAATCCATCAAGGAAACATTATGGTGTCCCAACTTTCGATAAGTATAATCATTAGCATGAAAATTTATGCATCTACTGTATTTCACTTTGGCGAGAAGTGAATTTGGACTGATAGTTACAATGGAATTTGATAAGATGCAAATACCAATAACTGCTGTTAAAAATTTTAAAATAGAGGTGGGATCAATAAGTCCGTGACTTTTCAAATGAAACACAGTTATTTTTGCAAAAAAAAAAAAAATATTTTTGAACATAATCTCCTTTAACTCAAGACACTCGTTTCACGTTTCTCAAATTTTTGTATCCCTTCCAAAAAATAGGATTTTTCGAGGTCCATAAAATAGGCATTTGTTTGTTCAATAATTTCATCGTTGGGGCTAAATCTCTTTCCATCGAGCCATTTCTTTAGGCTTGGAAATAGAAAATAGTCACTGGGGGCTAAATCCGGAGATTATGGCGGATGAGGTACCAATTCATAGCCAAATTCGTGAAATTTTGCCATTGAGACTATACACGTGTGCACCCGTGCATTATCTTGATCAAAAACCAGTACATAAGTTGCAGTCGGGTGAACCGACTTAATCATAACCTCACCATATCGTACCTCATCCATTGCGTGGGAGTTCTGTTAAAAAACGCCCATACTCAAAAGTGACCATATTCAATAGCAGATTGATATTGCGCTAAATATTATTGAATACCCAAATTAGTTAGTTTCCCTCCCAATATTTATATGCGAGGTACAAGTTGTCGCCAAAATTTTGATCAGTACCAAATTTTATTAAGATCGGTTATGATTTATTGGAGATATCGAGTCGGTAAACCCCAAATACGCCCAACTTTTGTATGGGATGTACGAAACTGGGCGTGGCACAATAGTCAGTTATTAGTTACACAGTAGCTTTTAGCAAAATATTGCCTAGTACCGAATTTTATTAAGATCGGTTGTTGTTTATAAGAATTATCGTGTAGATCAACCGGTCATCCGCCCAACTTTTATATGGGAGGTTCCAGAATGGGTGTGGCAAAACAGCTCATTTTGTATAGGACAGCTTTATTTGGCCAAATACTGACTAGTACAAACTTTCATAAAGATTGGTTTGGTTTTGCGGGACTTCTCATGCCGAACAACCAGACGGCCAAACAACTTTTGTATGGGAGGTACCACAATGGGCGCGGCAAAATCACCCGTGTTTAGCTTTTGATAACGTGAAGCCTTATACCTAATTTCATTAAGGTTGGAAGTGTTTCACGCGATTTATCGGATTGACAATCCGTTCGAGGTACCAGAATGGGCGTGACAATCTCGCCCATTTTCTCCAGTTAAGTAGGCATTTACAGATTATAAACCAGTGTGAGAGTTGAAGCTAACACATCTACCAGAAGAAAGGTTTGAAAGAAATATGATTTTGTGCTAAATATGTTGATTTGTATGGGAGGTACCAGAAGGGGCGTGGTCAAAACGCCCATTTTCAATCCCAAACTCAATATTGGCAAATAATAGTCACTGACAAAGTTTCATTGTCATCTCTAAAGAATTACGGCAGTTATCGTGTTGACCTGCCATCCAGCCAGCCAGCCAGACAGACGGACATGGCTCAAACGTCTTTAAAAGTCCTAAAACGATTTCCGTCCAAGGATACTAAGGGCCTAATTCGGTTCCTTCTATGTGTTACATTTTTTTACGTATTAAATGATATATACCCCCATCCTATGATGAGGGTATAATAACTTTTTTCTTGGCCATATGTTTTTTTTTAAATCCTCGTTAAATCGGTCCAATAATTTGGCACAATATTCGCCGTTTTTTGTTTTTCCCTCTTGAAGGTAATCGATGTGGATTATCCCACGTGCATCCCAAAAAACTGTTGCCATCACCTTATTGGCCGACAAACTTACCTTGGCCTTCTTCGGAGCCGGTTCACCCGAAGAAACCCATTGTTTAGACTGCTGCTTGGTCTCCGGAGTGTTGTAATGGATGCATGTTTCATCCGCAATTACAAAACGCCGCAAAAACTTCTTCGAATTGCGGTTAAACAACTCCAAACAATCCGTTGAAGTTGTCACACGATTACGTTCATGGTCAATTGAGAGCAAACGCGGCACCCCTCTGGCAGACAGCTTTCTTAAACCCAACTGATCATTTAAAGTCGAAACCACACTGCCATTTGAAATGCCTATGGCATCAACAATCTCACGCACTTTTACACTTCGATCGGCCAACACCATATCGTGGATTTTTTCAACATTTACGCGTGTAATGACCTCAATTGGCCGTCCAGAACGTTCAGCGTCATTTGTACTTGTGCGACCACAAGGAAAGTCAGTAAACCACTTTTTTACCATTGAAATCGATAGTGCAGAGTTCCCATAGTATTTGTCAAGCTTTTCCTTGGTTTGATTGACGGTTTTTTTCGGAAAAAAAATTCACTTTTTCGAAATTGACTTTTTATTTTTTGAACAGCTGTTAAACGCAAAGCAAATGACGGAACTTGCTCAAAATTTGACAGTAGTATATTAACATGCGATACTGGATGGGAGCAGTGTTGCATTTCATATAACTACGAAGGAAGTTCGAACGGACTTATTGATCTGCCTCGTATCTATGCAGTATATGGGAGCATTTCGTCATTGATTAATATAACGTGTTTTTCAATAAGAGCGCTACAAAAGTTTTTTTTAAATAATAATAAATAATTAGATAATAATGAAATTCTTTATTCCTGTGAAAGTACGTTCGATGCCATTATGTATGGAACTCGATTTCTTTTGCATGGGCACCACGGGCACGCTTGCAGAAGTCCAGACGCTGAACCCAATTTTCGACGGTTTTCAAGCATAAATCGGCCGATACTGCTGCAATTTCACGTTCGATATTCGTACGAAGTTCATCAATCGTCGCTGGCTTGTTGGCATAGACCATAGACTTGCCGTAGCCACACAGGAAATAATCTAACGGCGTCAAATCGCACGACCGAGGCGGCCAATCGACTGGGCCATTTCGTGAGATACAACATTCACCAAACTTGGTTTCCAATAAATTGATTGTGGCATTCTCTGTGTGGCGCCGTCCTGTTGGAACCACATGTCCTCCAAGTCCATATTATCCAATTGGGGCCAAAAATATTCGGTTATCATTGAACGGTAGCGATTCGCATTCACAGTAATGTGCCGGTCTTGATCATCACCGAAGGAGTACGGCCCAATGACGCCGCCGGCCCATAAACCGCACCACTAACTCCAAATTTCGGTAGTAAATTTTAATAATTTCGACTCGTTGTTGGCTCGTATATCTTTCCATGATGAAATGAAGAGAAATGTCAAAAGAGCGGGAAAAAATATGGCGTCGTTTGCTGTCCCTATCGATTTACTTTTGTAGCGTCTCTGTTGAAAAACACTTTACAAAGCTGAAATTGTTACTCTGAATATGCAATTTATGTAAGTCTGGGGTCAGACACGGCAATTTTACTTGCTCAAGTTGTTGGCAATTCTCTTTTGGACTTGCTTTCATGTTCACACAGGGAAAGTTTGCTTGAGCAATTTTTTGCTTTCTTTAGCTTCTACGTTCTTGCTTTTTTGACATTCCATTTTATTTCAATTATAAAAACTTTATTCGGAGGGGAATTTTTTATATTTGTGAGTAAAATGGAAGTGAAAGAAAATAATAAATAATAACAACATTAATTTTATTACTACGAACACCAAACAAAACACTTTTGCTTTTTTTATTACCCACAATTTTATGAACAACGAAACAAAAAATGAAAAGGAATGTCAAATTTTCATCTGCAGCCAACTTTGCTTAATAATTGCGAATGGGAAAACAAAACGAATTAAGAGTACGGGCAAGTCCGTACCCCTTTCCATTCTCTTTCCCTCTCTCTTCTATAAACTCAAGAATTGCGCAAGTAAAATTGCCGTGTCTGACCCCACACTAAATATATGAACATCTTGAATGAACAAAATTAAGAATGGAGGATTTGGTTTGATGTTACAGCAAAACAGTTGACAGATAAATATCCAAAACAAAATCAAGGTCATTATAAAACCTTAAGGAGCGTAGAGAATTCCGCGGTAAACATGTTTTTAAATATTTTTTTTATCTTAAAGTTTAGACAAGATACTGGATGAAAATAGTGTACCTTAATGTGAAATTTTCCAAACTTTGAGACCCTCCTCTTTCACGAGTTGTTAACGAAAGTTAGTAAAATTTAGCCCATTTCATATAAACATATGGGCCAATGCATAAACAAAAATTCAGCCGAAACGGAACATCTTTAGTTTTTTCTGGAACAGTTGCTGAGATTTTCCTCATAGTAGTCCATACGTATGCAATAAAATAAAACCAACAAAACGAATAGGTAGAATTTTAGCACAATACGGTTAAAAAAAAGTAGTTTAAATGTTTTTCATTTAGCACCCATCCCGCAACGTGCGATATGGAACTTCGTTCCAAAAACAGTGTTCAATCATATGACGACGCTACATTTAAATAATATTAATATTTAAAATTATTTAAAGACCAGTGCAAACACATGTGTAATTATTTTCTTGCTTAATAGTTTTTGTTTTATTCTCACAAAAAACAAAGAGAATGCAAAGCAACAGACACATGTACAAACATACATTGTTATGTTCGTACATACGCTACACAAGTTCACACAATTTTCGTTGCTTTCTTGCTATCTCATTTTTATATACGTATAACCACGTCATTATTCTCTTTGCTTTGAGAGTGCTCCGCAACCACACAAGACAACTATTCGCTGCCTCTACATCAGTGAGTGTTTTTTCGCTGTCTGACCATAGAGTAATCTCAGACTAGAGAAAATATTTGGCTCATCTGACGTAACCTTTCACACTCTTCGTGTTGCGGTCGGTGTGATAGAAGATGTTTGATGAAAAGTGACATACACCAGGTGGAATTACAATAACTTCTGGTTTTAATTTTTTATATCTTTTTGGTGAAAAACTGGGAAATTTAAATGTGTTTTAACCTTTTTTATTGACTGTTATTGTTACCATAACATTTGTGTTGTATTTAACACAATAATTTTAACACACTAAACGAAATACCGTTATTGTTATTTTGTTGTTTGTTTTGAACCATTGCCTCTATCTGGTATTATTGAAGTAATTCTTTTCAACATCCAACGTTCATATCACACCAGGCCAAATGTCATAAATTTCCTGAGAGAAATGTTGAGACTAGTATAGTATGTACTTAGTCTATGGATGGAACTTTATTTTCTGTCTATGTGAAAGTGGAATGCAGAACATGTTGGATAACCTCAACAATTTCTTCCTTCAAATTGAATCAAAAGAAATAAATCATCAAATTCAAGACTATTTAATCTGTAATAAAACCCCAACCTAACTATCAGAACTATTATTATTAACATTGACACCTCATCAGATATCGGACTACCTCATAAAACCAATCCAAAGATTGCCACTCTATGAGATTATGCTTACGAACATTACTGAAAATCTCAAAAAACTGGAAGCCGATTGGACAAGTGTTCATGATGCCCGCCTCATGATCAAGGTAATAAGTGTAAACATATTGCTTGGACGATCTTAATATAAACCGGGACATTTTTCTTTTCATAAATATTAGGGAGTTTTGAAGAATGTTAATGAATTTACAGCGTTGCAAGGCATTACCAACTACGATGGTGATATCTTTGATCAAGGAACACTTATATTCCATGGATTCCTCTGCTGCAAATATGAAGGGAAAACCAGACGCCATTATGTCTTCCTCTTCAAACGTTTACTCATATTCACCGAAAGACAACATCCCAGAGGGAATTTTGGTACAGCTACGTACAGTTATCGATATGAAGTTCCTGTAAGTTTGAAATTTCGATACATTTTCTTTATTTCTGTCTATCTCATTCAAATTCATTTAGAAAGCAGCCAATTCTAAAAGAAAATCATGTCTACACGCTGAAAAAAGTCCCAGTTCCAGCAACATATTTCAGGAAACCTGTATATGTTTGCAAGCATTGTTTGATGAACTGTTGCTTTTGTGTTTGTTTGTTGTCTATCACGTTTTTGTTTCAGCAGTTTTCAACAAACGAAATTTTGGACACAAAAACCTTTATTATAATATATTAATCATGGTGTCTCCAACATGTAGTATAGCATAGCAAACACAATATGTGTTTGCACACAAGTATACTATATTTGCGAAAAGCTACAAACACGGTATAGTTGCATCCAAACAACAACCAAATACACAGTTTTCAGCGTGTATTATTTGTTTAAGCCATAGATAAAGGAAATAACTAGATATCGCACATGTCTTGGGAAATTTCTAGTTAAATTGGATAGTTTCTAGATGGAGTTTAAACAATGATTATAACGTTTGATTCCAAAAAAAATCACATGAGGTGTCAGAGGTCACCCGCTTGGAACGAAGTTCCTTTCGCTATACAGGGTAATTCAGGAAGTACCGGACAAATTTCTCCTGCGTATTCCTTGGCTCATTTCATGATAAAAAGTCCACAAGGACCATGTCCGAAAATGCAAGTGTGCGAAATGGCAGCGGGTTCAAAATTTTTGGATTATCGGTCGGAGGGTAGTAGGGTAAAGTTGCAAACTTCTGAGCCAGTGGTCGGTCTTTAAGAGGCCTTTCAGAATTAATTTAAAAAGGAGTAGAAAAAAGTCAAATCGCCGAGATACAGAGCTTTCGGAAAAAAATGGGAAAAAAATTCACATAACCTCAATTTGTTCAGCCAAATGGCAGGTAACTTATGTTTTTTTCTGTTGAAAGATGGCGGATGTGGTTCGCAAACGGCTGCAATTGCGTTTAGTAGAAAATGGGAACCACATTGAAAACTTCCTTTAACATCAAATGTTGTTTTTCCTTATCTATGTGTTTGATTCTTCACAAAAAAATTTCAATAAAATAAATCTTAAACGTGTTAATTTACAAAAACAAATAAATATGTGCTGTTATTTCGCTTCCAAAAACAAACACAAACATTTTTGCATTTCAGTAAAATGGTCACAACTTTGGAACGGTAAGACCTCTGGGCTTCGTTTAGGTCATTTTGGAAAGGTAAGTGGTATGGCTAAGTTACCTGCCATCTGGCTGAGCAAATTGAGGTTATGTGAATTTTTTTTCCATTTTTTCCGAATGCTCTGCATCTCAGCGATTTGACTTTTTTTTACTTCATTTTTAATTAATTCTGAAAGGCCTTTTGAAGACCTTTCTAACAATCCGAAAATTTTGAACCCGCTGCCATTTCGCACCCTTGCATTTTCGGACATGGTCCTAGTGGACTTTTCTTCATGAAATGAGCCAAGGAATACGCTGGAGAAATTTGTCCGGAACTTCCTGAATCACCCTGTATATTATGTACTAGTTAGTTCCAACACGCCTAAGGCGCCCGTTGAAAACTATGATAATTTAAATGGAAGAAAGTAAATGATAAACTTTTTTTAAGAATCACCTTTTTTTTTAGAATGTAATTTAAAAACAAATATGTATATTTTTAGGTACTTTTTGTAAAAATATGTGTTATATCTTTTTATATATACCGTTCTGATGAATTCACCGAAAACCATGTAGCTATAAAGACAGCCCTGATATCATTGGACCACTTTTGTGCTCGACTTTTTTGAAAATAATATTAAGCTAATAAATAAGTTTAGTACTAAAAACGTACTGAGCTTGAATAAATTTAAAAAGAATTAATATGAATTATATTTTCCCGAAAAGTTCATTTTTTAAAGAGGGGTACTTCTAATATTAAAAACAATTTTTTTTAAGAAAAGGCGCTATTTTTAAGAAGAAGAACTTCTGTAAGAAAAAGCCATGATTAGGAATTTTTTTTACAAAGAAGTACTTTTTTTAAGAACAGTTACTTTTTACAGAAGTGGTACTCTTTTTAAGAAAAGGTTATTTTTTAAGAAAATGTTCTTATTTTCAGAAAGAGTATTTATCTCAAGAAAAGAAAGGGTACTATTTTATTTTTTTAAGAGAAGGTATTTTTTTGAAGAAAGGGGTTTTTTTTAAGAAATGGGGTTTTTTTAGAATTGTTTTTTTTTCAAAAATCGGTAAATTTTTAAGAGTAGGTAACTGTCTCAAGAACAGTTATTTTGTTTCACAAAAGGGTACTCTTTAAAGAAAGGGTAGTTTTTTAAGAAAACGCAATTTGTTGTAAGAAAATTTACTTTTTTAAGAAAATGTACTTATTTAAAAAACATACTTTTTTTAATGAAGGTACTTTTTTTTAAGGGAAGGTACTTTTTGTAAAAAAATTTCCTTTTTTTAGCAACGGTACTTCTTTAAAATAAGGTATTTTTTAAGAAAGGGTGCTTTGTTTAAGAATTTGAACAGATAATTATTTTTCAGAAAATTTAATTTTTTAAGAAAAGGCATTTATTTAAGAAAATTTTATTGTTTTAAACTTCTTTCATTTTGGCTTTTCTAAGATTTACTTTTTATTGGGTTCAAAACTACAATATATACTAATATTGGTTACAGGCTCCACTTACAAAACTTCCCATTAAACAAGATATTTGCCAACATATGTTAGTCTAGACACAAACCAAAGCAAAAGTAAACAATATAGTTGATAATACTAGGTTGTAGCATAATAGTGTTAAAAATAGTGTTTAATTTTTTTTCCATTTAGCTCTCAACCCGCAACATGCGATAAGGAACTTCCTTCCAAAAAATACGACTTGGATTTTTTGGAAAGAATGGGAAACGACTTGAAAAAAATAAATTAGTTGTTAGAATAACGCAACCTGGAAACTATACTTTTTTTGTATGTAACAAATTTTCTACAGTGTTGAATAAACGTCAATAAAGTTTATGCGAAACAGGACAGTATTTGACAATGCCTGTGAGATATCTAGATAGATTCTTTTTGTATGGTTTAAACATGAACTAATATATACATAAAAAAATAAATGGTTTCCCATTACATCCCATGAAGGGACTGGGGAGAACATAGAAACATTTATTCTCTCAATAAATTAAACGTCATAGGTACGGTGGAAAGTAAACATTGGATGGTGGAAAACATGGATTCAATAATACCAGATAGAGGCAATAGTAAACAACGTCCAACAAAGGAACAACAATAATCGAATTTCGTGTTACATACAATACAAATGTATACCAACGATAAAAGTTAAAAAAAGTGCAAAATACATTTAAATTTTTCAGTTCTACACCAAAACGACATGAAAAAGTTAGTGAACATATTTTGTAACACCACCTGGTGTAAGTTAATTTCTCTCATTTCCACAAACCTACGACGAAGAGTGTGAAATGAAACGTCAGATGAGAGAATAATTGTATCTATTTATATATTAGTGTATGGACATGCGATATATAAATCATATTTCAAATTTCTGTGAAGCTATTTTCAATTATAGTTTGACATCACGAAATCGTCGAAATCGCGGAACACCTGAACGCCACTGTATTTAATTCCTTTAAATCTTTCTCTTTCTAGATGAACAAAATTCAATTGAAAGTGCTTTCGAATAAACGGTTTCTATTGAAATCGTCTAATCCAAATTGCGATGATGTGAATGTCGTATGTTATGGTGAATCAGAGATATTGCATCAACAATGGCTTGATGAAATCGGAAAACAATTGCGTTTACAAGATGATCTTATAATGAATTTGGTGAATCCTTCTGGAAGTGATGAAAGGGAGGTTTTAATGTAAAGGCTCGAAATATTATTAAATTATTAACGAACATCTGTTATTAAAACTAATCATGTTAAGTTAATTACATTTAAAATTAATTAAAATAATAATAATAAAAATTACATGAGGTGTCGGGGGATAGCCGTGAGGAACGAAGTTCCTTTCGCTATATATTATGTACTAAATAGTTCCAACACGCCTAATGCGCCCGTTGAAAAATACGATAATATAAATGGCTCTTTAAGAAAAGATCTTTTTTGTAAAATGATAAACTGTTTTTAAGAAAGATTTTTTTATAGAATGTTTTTTTTAAATATATTTACCTTTACATACCTTTTTGTAAGAATATGCATTAAATTTTCCCGAAAAGGTCCTTTTTTAAAGAGAGGTACTTCTTTTATTAAAACCCAATGTTTTTTTTTAAGAAAATTTACTATTTTTAAGAAGAAGTACATTCTGTAAGAAAAAGCCATAAGAGTATGAATTTTTTAACAAAGAAGTAAATTTTTTAAGAACAGGTACTTTTTAAAGAAGTGGTACTCTTTTAATAAAAAGGTTACTTTTTTAAGAAAATGTACTTATTTTCAGGAAGGCTACTTATCTCAAGAAAAGAAAAGGAAGTTATCCATTCTTGAACTATCACTTTATTGTCCACCTCAGTCGTTACCAGATTTATATTTATTTGGTAAACGAATGCCTTCCAATAAAAATTCAAAGTTCATATTATCGGATCAACGAACTTACCTAATGTGAACTTAATTTTTGTCTTTAATTTGTATAAAAAAAAGCTAGCTACCATACCCTTACCCACACAATATCACAAACACAATTGTTTAGTACATATTACTTATAATTTAACCACGAACAATATTTCACCTCTGATCCTAAGAAGTTTCTCTTAACTTATTTACTTTTACTCTCTGAATTTTCTTTTTACCACCAACATTCTCTCAAAAACTAACACAACATTTGTTGAATTTGCCAACTCCATTTAGTTTCGTCGCAGTGTTTCATACGTACGGTAGTAATTTCGAGTAAAATATATAGTTGAGAAAATGTAATAATTTTGCAAAATTGTGATTGAAAAAGTGTTATTTAATGTAAATATTTAAAGTCTTTCATGAATTTTGTAAACATCACGCAAACCAACTGCAATTTGTCGCAATATCCGTGGTATTCTTTCCACTGTTGTACTATGAATCCCTGTAAGAGGGTTTCTTAGCATTATCGGTCGTTTATTTTGTGCAAAGTGCTTAATTACGTTGTGTTGCTACGAAACATCGGTAAAGTTAAGTCCGTTTTATAAACGTTTAAATTGTGATTCTGTATAAAGTCGTGTTTAGATCAATCCTATTTTTCTATATCCGTTTTGCCAGTCATTCGATAAAACCGTTGCAATAATGTGCCGGTCGTTGATTTCCTTTTGTTATTTACTTCGTTGTTTGCACGGTGAGTAGTAAATGTTAGTGTTATCGATAAATGTAGAATAATATGAACTGTAATCGTTGTTGAGGTTTTAATCGTTAGTGCGCGATCGGTTGTGTGTCGGTTCTTGCGGATAATTTCGTTTTGTTATGGGTGAAGTGTTTAATATTTGAAATTGTGAAGATGTAGAGATTACCATAAAAAGTAAAATCAATAAGCATGCATGGTAAGAATTTTATGTTAAATTAAGATGATTGTGATGGTGAGAGTAAATAGAGTTGGATTAAGGTATTTTTGAAATTAAGAAAGTTTTGAAAAAAGTTTTATCAAACACATAGTTTTGGCCTAAATGTGCTGATTTGTGTGGGAGGTAGCAGAAGGGGGTGGTCATAATATCCATTTTCAATCCCAAACTAAGTGGAACAAATAAAAGGAGCTAATACAACTTTATTGTGATCGGTAAATATTGTTGCGATTATGAAAAGCTTTTATTTATGCTTCATGCTCCTATGTGGCATCTTTAATATAAACAAGTAGAAACGGTGTTACGTTCGGCCGGGCCGAAGCTTATATACCCTCCACCATGACAATTACACTCAAACTCTTTGCATTCCCTCAACAGTCTTTATTTTAGGTACCCCCCTTACACCTACCACCCCCACAAACACTCAACGACACAGCAAGCAGAAATAAATCACCAACATATCAGTAGTAGTTGTTGTTGGTGTTGTTGTTTTTTTATTATAGTGAAAGGTAAGTCCAATAAAATGTGGGTGCGGAGCACTCTCAGAGCAAAGAGAGTAATGACGTATTATACGTATATAAAAACAACTAATATCTATTCACCACTCAATATTCTCTCTCTTAAAAGTTTCAATGCACTCTGCTATCCAAAAGTAAATATGAAATGCCAAAAAAAAGCCACAACTCTGCTTTATTACATGTATGACACATACATTTGTGTTCATAAATTTGTATGGATTTTGTCACACACAGTTGCAATGCTTCGTGGCATGAGGGTTAAGGCGTTGTACGTTAGAGTGGAAGGTTGCTGGTTCAACTCTGTCATTATTATACTTTTTTTTTAAATTTTATAAATTTTTTTAACAGTTCGTGAAAATATCATTTTTTAAAAATAAAAAAGCATTTTTTGAAGGACTGTTAAAAAAAAAAAAAAAAAACAACCTGGGACGAGAGTTGAACCAAAACCCTCAGACTCCAACGCGCAACCCTTTACCCATCAGGCCACAGCGACCTTATATAAAGTGTGACAAAACTCATATAAATGTATGAACACATGAAAGTACATCTAAACATTCTAAAGTACTTACCTATTATAAAGAACAAGAAAGATTTTCAACATGGAAATTCACCACACGGCAAAAGGAGTAGTGTAGTATAAAACTACAAAAATTAATGTGAAAATTTTATGAGTTTTTTTACGTTTCCAATCATAAAATTTTTTCCAATGGACCAATTTCGCTGATTTTCAATACCAAACTGCTCAGGAATACGTGGAACATTCTGGCCAAAAACCAAACCGCGTTATCGCCGATTGAAGTCGTGAGAATGTTTTCAACAGATGGACAGACGGACAAGGCTATATCGACTCCGGTTGTTATAAGGATGAAGAATATATTTACTTTATGGGGTCGCAGAGCCTTATTTCTGTGTGTTACAATCAGAATGACAAACTGATATACATATCACTTACAGTGGAGGGTATAAAAATAATGAAAATTTCATTATCCGAAAATGGTCTTCTTCTTTGCGACAATTACGTGAACAAAATCAATTACAATAATTTCGTACGAAAACAATTGTTCAGGAAAAAAATAAATAAATGGTTTCCCGTTACATCCCATGAAGGGATTAGGTAGAGCTTCTTACAATCCAGTAAGCTGTGCGCGTTCTAGTTTTACACTCACTGATTGGGAACTACAATTTTACACCGGTTCCGAACGATAGTTTGAGAAGCTTTTTCGTGGCTAAGTACTCGATAGTGTCGCCGTCACTAAGCGAGGTGACCGCCTTCGAAAGAAATTTAAGATGGTCAGAGCAGGGATCGATCCCACGTTCTCATGCACAAGAGCCGCGCGCACTACCATTGCACCACCGACGGCCACAATTGTTCAGGAGCAAAAGCAAAAATTAAGTTCATGAAATATTTGCAAGGTAAATCAGAAAAAATTTCAAAAATTTTCACGTACAGATAAATAACAACATTCTTTACGAATTGATTATTAGGGATGCTAAAATGCTTTCCTGAAAACGGAATCGAAAAATCCGTTGTAAAACGCCCTTTTAGTACTGGGGGTACAACTATTATGGACGACTATTAATAACCTTCAAATTAGTCGTTTTGGATAGAACATTAACTTCAATGTCAAGATCTGATAAAGAGAATTTCGAAGTAGAGACGATTTAATCAATATACTCTAATGTATGTGGAACGCATTCCATAAGGAGTTATCCAAAACTTGGGAAATTCTATTCCAAGAAAATTAAAAGAAATTGTTAAAAACAGTGGATCTCAAACATAATAATAAATTAATTTTTTTAAAGATTTATTTCAAAAATATGATTCTTATTTGAGTTGAAAATAGCCCATATTTTGGCTTTTAATGTTGTAGAAATTCTGAAAATTTGTTAAATTTTTTTGTGTATGGAATGATGATACAGCTATAACAAATTAAAACCATAATACCTGTTCTTAAGTTGCAAGAGTTAAGGTATAACTTTTATTTACATTTACAAAAGCGAGAGGTGCGCCCATTTTTTTGAATGACTGTGTGTTTTGGACACAGAATTAAAAAAAATACTAAGAAGACAATTTTAGCATAATGGTTTTGCAAACGACACAAATCTTAAGGACGTTTGGCACAATTTTTTAGTCGGTGTCTGGCAACACTGCGGCCATCGATGGTGCAATGGTTAGTGTGCGCCCCTCTTGTACATGAGATCCTGGGTTCGATCCATGCTCTGACAACTTTAAGTTTCTTTAGTGACGACGACACTATCGACACTATTTCCCATCCTGTGAGTATAAAACTAGAAAGTGCACAGCTAGCTCACTGGTTGTGGGAAGCTCTCTCTAATTCCTTTATGGGATGTAATGTTGAACCATTTTTTTTATGTATTTAGTCTGGAAATACTGATCGCACGATAACTTCAAAAGCGTCATAATACACTGTTGTTAAAATAGCGGATTTTTTGGTTATTTAAGTTTTAATTTATATACAATCATTTTCCTATTTTAGATTCAAGTCGGGATGAGACATCTCAAAATCGAAAATTTAAAATTCGCTCTCATTGTTATACGATATCCAAAATCTATATTTCGAAAGGCTTGAGAACTCATAACCAGCTATAATCAGATTCTAAAAGACCATGCCCCCAGCCAAAAATCTACACCAAACAGTGACTTATTGTTGATGCATTTGTTTCTCAAAAATCAGTCGTATATTATCTGAACCACAAATACGAACCAAAAGATTGTCTTTTTGTTGTTGTTTGGGTGCAAATATAACGTGTTTGTAGCTTGTCGCAAATATATTATACTTGTGCCCAAACACATTGTGTTTGCTATTCAATATTACATGTTTGAGACACAACGATTAATAGGTTATAATATATCTATTTATGACACAAATGTGTTTTTTTTTGTTGAAAACTGCTGGAAACAAAAACGTGACAGACACTAAATAAAACAAAGTACCAGATCTTCAATTCATGGAAACAATGCTTGCAAACATGTACATGGTTTCTGCAGTATATTGCTGGGGCCGTTATTTTTCAGCGTGTAACGAAGCCTTCAAGTTGAGAATGGGTCTCATCGTTGAATATGATTTTGTTCGAAAACCATTCATTATTATCAAAATATTTTTGAACTAAAGTTTGAATTATTCGATCTTAAAGTCTTATGTTATTTTTTAATTTTTCGGTTCAAGATTAATAACTATTAAAAAGTAATTTTTCTATCAAAAAGTAAATTGTAATACAAAAATTATAAAAGAAATATGTGAAATTGATTATTATGGCGGATGTTTGGGAATATAGTAATTTCAATGCCCACCAAGCCATGTTGTCAGCTCCCTTCTGAGTAATTATGTAGGTATATCATCACACACATTATCCATCAACCATAACAATCAATTTAACCTATTTCTTTTTAAATTGTTTCTTTTAAAATTAACTTTTTCATAGAAAAATTACTTTTTAATAGTTATTGATCTTGAACCGGAATATTACACTGTGGAACAATATGAAACATTTTCGAAGATAACAAGGTTCCGATAAAGGATTCCGGTAGAGGGGGTAAAAAAATATACGCTGAAATTTTCCTTCTTAAAAAATTACAGACTTAAAAAAAATACAAAGTTTAGGTTAGGTCTGATTTACGTCTGAGGCTTATCACCTGGGAAAAGCTGTGGCCATGATGGCATTTATCCCAAAGTTTTTTTGACAAGCGTCAGCTCTATTACGCCACCTTTAGTGGGCATTTTTAATGAGATCACAAACACATCAATTTACCCAGATATTTTGGAGATACACAAAAATAATTCCAACTCCTAAGGAAAGTAAGTCAACAACGGTCGACCAATTTCGGTATATTATTGACAAAAATCCATTATTGACAAAAAATTTGAAACTATTCTACATATTCAACTTTTTCAATATTTTCAGGAAAATGACATTCAGAATAATTTTCAATATGGTTTCAGAAAGGGTTGTGACAATGAGGAGGCTATTGTAAATGTTCAAAATTATATATGCAAAGAGTTAGATGAAGGACACTGATCTGTCGCAGGAGTTTTTTATGATTTATCTAAAGCATTTGTTCTCATTGATCATACAATCTTAGATCAAAAACTTTAGTATTACGGTATTAGGGGAAATGCGCTTTCGCTACTAAGGAGCACAACACAGTGCAACACGAAAAAATATAACCATATACGGACACAACTACGTGATAAAAGACAAAAACAAAAGACCCGTGTCTCCCAGTTTTGCCCAAAGTCATGCACTTTTTTTTATATAAAATCATATAAAATCAAAAAAACTTCATCTTCAAGGTCATCCCTAGAAAGTTCTTATGTTCTAAAAAGTTAAAAATGTATGGTTATATTTCCATGACTTAAAAAATTACACACAGTGAAATTAAAAAATTGTCGGGAAATTTTTCCCTTTTGCGGCTACCTAAACGGTGTTAAGAATCGTTCCTAGGAAGTTCATTTGTTCAAGAAAGTTGTTTATTGAGATCTTAGCAACACGAAAAAATATAACCTTATACGGACACCACTACGTGAAGAAAGACCCGTGTCTCCCAGTTTTGCCCAAAGTCATGCACTTTTTTTATGGGCCTGCAAAGATTTTGGGCCTCGGTGTCATTTTTGCAAAAAAAAGTGATCATTTTGTCAGGCTCATATCTTGCCAACCGTTTGGAATTTTGATTTACCCTCTGAGGGAAAGTTGTAGCTCTTGTCATAAGGAACAAAAATTGTGAACATATAAAATCAAAAAAAACTTCATCTTCAAGGTCATTCCTAGTAAGTTGATATGTTCTAAATTGTTTGTTTATTATAAAAAGAGCTACAACTTTCCCTCAGAGAGTAAATCAAAATTCCGAACTATTTGCAAGATATAAATGATAACCGAGGCCCGAAATCTTTGCAGGCCCATAAAAAAGTGCATGACTTTGGGCAAAACTGGGAGACACGGGTCCTTTTTCACGTAGTGGAATTATTTTGTCTGTGTATAAAAAACGACGGAATTAAGATCACTTCAGCGGCTGTAAAATAAGGCATTGAAAGCAGTAGCGAGTTTACCTATGTCATATTCAACGATTTCCTTGTACAGAGATATTTTCCCATGTGTTTTACCAATCTCTGGATCTTACAAATTACAATTGTTAGTTTATGTTTTCAAATGTCTGCATGATATATGACACCATACAGTACATTTCTTACGAAACCAACATATTGTTACGATTAAGTAAAAGCTTTTACTTACTATTAATGACCAGACAGACTAACATTATGGAAATAACAGGGCTATCAATGCTGCGCCTGAAAGTATGCACTTTAACAACATACCAGCTCGCTAAACCAGTAGCATGAATTGGCCTCAGTTAAGATAATTCTCCACTATTCGAGATGATTCTACAAAGATAAGCAACAACAACAAGGACTAGAAGGTTCTTGAATTCGCTAGAGATAACTACATTTGAGTATGGTGAGTTCGTATAAATTCCGGAGGTCTTTGGAACAGGGAGTTCAGTTTGTGATTAAACCCCGTACAGTAAGGCACTAAAATGTCCCACAAAACTGCATTTTAAGGGGTTGGTGTGTATTCTACGTAAAATTTCACTATAAGTCACCGAACAAAAGAAAGCTGTAGATATAGTATCTATTTTGTGTTCCACAGTGTTATTAAATAATATATAAGCAATATTTGTCAACAATGAAAACGAACTGTACTTCCACTAAATTTACATTTTTATTAACCCTGAACTGTCAGTAGTCCGATGACTTTGTTCTTCAACAACAACACTTTACCGCACACATGGCACGATATTCAAAACTTGCTTGAATTTTGGGACATCCTTATGTCGTAACACCCATCAAATATGCAAACAAACCAAAAATGTACATTCCAATAGGTGGGGAAAATACATCTTTGTTGTCAAATTGGTAGTTGTTGTTCAGGTAATGTAATTTGTTTTGTGGCATTAGTGTTTTTTGGATCCGCGGAAAAATTAATTTTTTTTAAATTTATTCAGATCTGTGGCTAGTTCTGAAATAACTATACAATTTGCCAGGAATCATGGGTATGCATTTTGCAAAATTTGTTTTAAAAAACTATATCCTTATTAATAGAAGTATGAAATGGTATTGAGCGTGAATAATAAAGTACAAAAGTACCAGTAAAAAGGCAAAATAAATCAAAATCATCCCTGATATCGTTCAAATATTTTCTAAATTTTTTTTGATTACTAGATGAAATTATTGCAAAATTTTTCCAAATGACAAGTAGCACTGAATTTAAAAAAAATATATGAGGTTGGAACGAAGATCCTTTCGCCATTATGTATTAGTTAGTTCCGACACGCCTAAGGCGCCCGTTGAAAAATACGATAATTTAAATGGATCTATAAGAAAAGATACTTTTTGTAAAATGATTATCTTTTTTTAAGAATTTTTTTTTGTTTATAGAATGTATTTTTTTTAAAAAAAGAGAATATTTTTAGGCCCTTTTTGTAAAAATATGTATTATATTTTCCCGAAAAGGTACATACTTATTTTATTAAATGCTAGTGTTTTGTTTAAGAAAAGGTACTATTTTTAAGAAAAGGTACTTTCTGTAAGAAATAGCCGAGTATGATTTTTTTTTACAAAGTACTTTTTCTGAAGAAGAGACTCTTTTTAAAGAAATGGTTCTCCTTTTAGGAAAAGGTTATTTTTTTAAGAAAATGTACTTATATTCGGAAAGGCTACCTATCTCAAGAAAAGAAAAGAAAGGTAGTATTTTATTTTTAAGAAGAGGTACTTTTAAGAAAAGGAATTTTGTAAGAAAGGTATTTTTTTAAGAGAAGCTATTTTTTGAAGAAAAGGTTTTTTTTGAGAAATGACTTTTTAGAATTGGTCCCTTTTTCAAGAATAAGTACACATTTAAGAATATGTACTTATCTCACGAAAAGTTATTTTGTTTCGCAAGGTACTATAATTTTTAAAAAGGAAGAAAAGAAATTTACTTTTTTAAGAAAGGTACTTATTGAAAAAAATTTTTTTTTTGAGAAAAGGTACTTTTTGTAAGGAAATGTACTTTTTTTAAGCAAAGGTACTTCTTTAAGATAAGCTATGTTTTTTAAGAAAGGGTGCTGTGTTTAAGAATATGAATAGGTATTTTTTTTGGTTAAATTTAATTTTTTTAAGAAACGGCACTTATTTAAGAAAATGTTCTTTTGTTAAATTTCTTTCACTTTGGCTTTTTAAATGTACTTTTTATTGGGCTCAAAACTACAATATATACTAAATAGAAAACTTCCCATTAAACAAGAAATTTATCAACATATGTTAGGGTAGACATAAACCAAGCAAAAGTACCCAATATACATAGTTATAATAGTGGGTTGTAGCATTATAGTGTTATAAAAAGTGGTTTAATTTTTTTTCATTTAGCCCCCATCCCGCAACGTGCGATAAGGAACTTCGTTCCAAACCATCCATCTCTGATATCGTTCAAACATTTTTTAAAATTTTTTTTGAATAATAAATGAAATTTGTGAAAAATGTTTCCAATTTAAAAAAAAAAAATCTATGAACAACTCTAAAATTTCCTAAAGACGTGTTCTCAACTCTCTCACCTAATGTAGTGAAAACGGACGGGTACACCCATGAGACAATGAATAAAAGGTAAACTTATTTGAAGAGCTGATTTAATTTTTCCAAGCCTGTTTCCTCTTCAGTTGTCAAATTCGTATGTACTTTGTTTTTGTACTTTTTATTGTTGGTATACATAGTATGTGATGAGTGTCCCAACTAAAGCGAATGAAACAAAAATAAGCCTATTGTAGCCGCCTATAATTTCAACAACACCTACTGCTACTACCTTAAGTTGTTGTATAATGAGTTCAACAGTCGGCAGGTGGACAACCACCTAGACAACTGTTGCGTGACAACAAAACTGTTCCCAATTGAGCGAAAGAGTAAAAGTTTCTTACACAAATCATCTCGCACACTTACCTCCTTTATGAATCTTTGTGATACATCCGGTGGGTTCAATACGCAATCCAAATCGCTTTAATTGGTCGGGCATAAGCGATTCATCGCAATCGACTTCCTTAACGCCTCTGCCACAGAAAAATTCATTACACCGGGGATCATGCAATGAATCGCAGTCAAAACATTTAATACACCAAACTAAAATTTACAATTTCAGATTTCATATTTCAGTTTTCAATATTTCCTACAATATAAAATTACCCGATGTTATACAAAATATTAGAACTAAAACAAACGACAAAGCCAATGACAGACGCATGTCTTTACGACTTTTCCGGATTACGAGTAAAAAACAACTAAAAGCGAAACAATTTTCTTAAGAGATCTTGATTTCGTTAAAGTATATTTCCACTTTTTATTTAAATATTTTCGATCCATTTTCAATACTCTTCTGGTATAAATTTAGACCTAAAATATATATTTCACAAACATATATGACGTTTCCCAACAGCACCAACCTCAATCGTTTATGAACGTGTGGGACGGGACGTGAGTACGTCTGTCCCACAATGACGACGACCAATGTTGATGAGGATGACAACTATTATGTTTTGGTTGAGTCTCAGAGAGGACGGTGAATAATGAAGAGCATATCATTAAAAGAGAAAATCTCAAATTTATCATAGACAGGTGGTGTAATAAATCGGTTAAAATGAGACTAATAACACTGTACGACACCAAAAAAAATGATGGGGTTCTGTCAACGGATTCTGCTAGAAAGATCTAAAAAAAAATATACGTGTGTCGGCGTTTTGCCAGATCTGATCAGATTGTTTTTTAGGCCGGGTCAAAGTTTCCGTCCCTCGGAACTTTCCTGCAACATATCGGCATGCAAAATTGTGTGCTCCTTACTTCTCACGTATAAAATATGTTCAGAAGTTTTATAGAAAAGATTCAGACAAACATTTTTGTGGAACAAATTAACCCTCTAACTGTCACGCATAACCATAATATTTACTTTTTTTTTGATAACTCGCAAAAAACTGCACCAAAATGACGGGGGGCGTGGTCAAAATGTTCTACAAAAATTATCGCCATAAAATTTCACTATTTGTGTTCGAACACTCCAAAACACAAATCTTAGCCCAAGTGCTAGACAAAAGATGAAATATGATAAAAGTCATTATATTATGTGGACTATTTTTAATGGAAACAGCAAAATGACAAAATTCATTATTAACCCTTAGAAGGCAGTTAGTGTTTGCTTATTATCTAGCCCTTGGGCTAAGATTTATGTTTTGGAGTGTTCAGATACATATAGTGAAATTTTATGGCGATAATTTTTGTAGAACATTTTGACCACGCCCCCCGTCATTTTGGAGCAGTTTTTTGCGAGTTTTCAAAAAAAGTAAAAATTATGGTTATGCGTGACAGTTAGAGGGTTAATTTGTTCCACAAAAATGTTTATCTGAATCTTTTCTATAAAACTTCTGAACATATTTTATACGTCAGAAGTAAGGAGCACACAATTTTGCATACCGATATGTTGCAGGAAAGTTCCGAGGGGCGAAAACTTTGACCCGACCTAAAAAAAAAATTCTCATCAGATCTGGCAAAACGCCGATACACGTATATTTTTTTTAGACCTTTCTACCAGAACCCCATTATTTGCAAAAAATCTAATTTTGTCTCACAGTGTAATTTACTTTATAAATTTAACATGACTTACTGTATTGGACAATAGAAGATATGTGTGATTTCAATATCTGTCACACGCAGATTTAAAGATGGAGGATACGAGGGCAGTTTGACAGCTACGTGACTTTTTGAATAACAATTTTTTCGGCAAAAAATCCGTTTTATTTCTCAGCACTGTCTCCTTAAGCTCTATACATTTAGTCCATCGTTTTTTCAATTATTTTATTCCTTCCAAAAGAAAAGGTTTTCTCAAGGTCCTCAAAATGTGTGTTTATTTAAGTGATGACCACTTCATTCGATCCAAACCAGGTGGTATGGAAATAGAAAGTGTTCACTGTGTGCTAAATCCGAAGAATATCGCGGATGAGGTAGCAATTCGTAGTCCAATTTATGGATTTTTGCCATGGCGATTATAAACCTGTGCATTAGTGCGTTGTCGTACTGGAAGATCACTATGTTCTTCGTGAAATGCGGTCGCCCGCTGAAAGAAGACGACCCCAGCGATATATTACCTTAACCATGTATATGTTCGCAAGTATTGTTTTCATGAATTGCAGATCTATTGCCTTTTTTATACCCTCACCCATAGGATGGGGGTATAAACAAAAAAATGGTGTCCCATAACTTCCCATGAAGGGATTGAGGAGAGCTTCTCACAATCAGTAAGATGTGCGCTTTCTAGTTTTACACTCACTGATTGGGACCTACAGCTTTACACCGGTTCCGAACTGTATTTTTGAGTAGCTTTTTCATGGCTAAATACTCGACCGTAATGAAACTAGGTGTAAGGGTTGACGTTATCAAAGGCCAACCACCGATTAAAACAAGGGTGGATTTGCCACGCCTATTTTGGTACCTCCCGTACAAAAGTTGTTTGGCCGTCTGATTGTTCGACACGAGAAGTCCCACAAATCCGAACCAATCGTTATGAAAGTTCATACTAGTCAATATTTAGTCAAAGAAAACTCTCCAATAGAAAAAGAGCTGTTTTGCCACACCCACTCTGATATAAAAATTATTCAGATGATAAAAATTTGTCGGATGACCGGTTGATCGACACGATAACTCTCGTAAATTACAACCGATATTAATAAAATTCGGTATTAGGTAATATTTTGCTAAAAGTTACAATGTAATTAATAACTGACTATTGTGCCACGCCCAGTTTCGTACCTCCCATACAAAAGTTTGGCGTATTTCCGATTTGCCGACCCGATATCTCCAGTAAATCATAACCGATCTTAATAAAATTTGGTACTGATCAAAATTTTGGCTACAACTTGCCATGCCCATTTTTGTACCTCGCATATAAATATTGGGAGGGACAAAAATTCCCACTTAGGATCGTAACTAATTTAGGTATTCAATAATATTTAGAGCAATATGGGGGTTTTTTAACAGAACTCCAATGCAATGGATAACTTAGTGTGAGGGTATGATTAAGTCGGTTCACCTGACTGAAACTTAGGTACTGGTTTTCTTTTTTGTCTGTAATTTTTTTGTTTTCAGCAGTTTTCAAATTCCAAAAATTACATATATTACAAAATTACAAAACCATGTATTATAACCTATTAATCATTGTGTCTCCAACATGTAATATTGAATAGCAAACACAATGTGTTTGGACACAAGTATACTATATTTGCCACAAGGTACAAACACATTACATTTGCATCCAAACAACACAAAAAGATAGATCTTTCAGAGTGCGTTTTTGCTTGAAATCAATATCGAATCTGTCCAACAGCTGTAAATAATGATGGTCGTGGATCGTTTTATCCTTTTAAAGGTGATCAAAGTGAATGGCACCACAAAACAAACTGTCGTCATGATCTTGTTGGTCTTTTTTGGTACACGCTCACCCGGAGAAGTGAAGTTTTGTGATGGAGTTATGTTTCGTGCACGGTTACGAAACGGTTCAAAAATTCATTTGGATTGCGGGTGAAAATCAACCAACACTTCTTTGAATTGGTCACACGGTTACGCATATGGTCGAGGATGAGTAATCGCGCCGACAGCTTTTGCATGTCCAAATAGTCATGCAAAATGTGATGTAGACCCTCAGTTGAGACGCCTTAAGGCTCCGCGACCTTACGCTCATTTATTCACCGATCGTGCAATATAATTCAATTGATTTTATCGACGATTTCTGGCGTGACGACATCTTTTGGGCAACCAGAAATTTCGGCGCCACTTGTACTGGTACGACCACAACAGAATTCAGTAAACCACTTTTTAACCATTGAAATTGATTGTCGACAGTCCCTGTCGAATTTATGAAGCCTTTCCTTGGTTTCGGTGATGGTGTTTATCACAAAAAATATTCACTCACTTTTTTAAATTTTCGTCGAAATTCACGAGGTAGTCTCCTTCCAATGGCTGTCAAACATACACTAAATGACGCAGCTTGATAATTGGTAGTAGCAGTGCTAATTTTTAATCAACTTCGAGGGCAGTTCAAAAGTCACGGAGATTTCAATCCGCCCTCTAGATGCAATCCTTATTAAATATGTATATAAATGATTAAAAGATTAAGACTTGCTAATAATAAAACGGCCCAGCAATTATTGCGGGAACCATGTATATGTTTGCAAGCATTGTTTTCATGAATTGAAAATATATGCTGCTTTTTTGTTTCTTTGAAAGAAAGCACACAGCTCACTGATTATGAGAAGTTGTAATGGGGATTTATCTTCGGCTGAGGTAGTCTCAGTCGCCTCCAGGGTCGTCGTAAGGACCCTCAAAACCTTACGAAATGAAACAGTGAATTTCTCCCTGACTAGGGCAATAATAAGGTCGTCGTTTAATTTAGTTTGATTCACAGAGTTCATATATTAAATTTTAACGAAAACGATTCAAAATCCTTTTGATGGATAGATTCGTGTTACAGGCGAGGTGATGGTACACGCTGAAAATCCGTCTTTTTTTTTGTTGTTTGGATGCAAATATAAAATGTGTTTGAAGCTTATCGCAAATATAATATACTTGTGTCCAAACACATTGTATTTGCATGTTTGAGACACAATGATTAATACGTTATAATATATGTGTTTGCGGACAACATATATTTATGTTTGTGATACAAATACAGCTGTGTTTGTTGCACTGTCTATGCTCTCTCGAGAGCAAGAGAATAAAAGAGGGGCAACGAGAGCCTCTATCTTGTAAGTGTTTATCTGTATTTTTGCATTATTCTCTCATAAATATTCGTAAATGTGCATGTTAATTGCAGATGAAATGTTTCTTATTTTGGCTGAAGTACTGCGTTTTAGTTTCATGTATTCAGTCGTCAATGGTTCATCGCAGCGCTTGATCAGTGAAAAAAGAATAAACGAAGGTTCGGACGATTACATAGTTTGTGATCCCTGTAGGAAATATCTATAGTGAAACAGTACCAGTACTACAGACCAAATATACCAAAGGCAATGTAAAATTCTATTGACATTTAACATGTGCTTGTCATTGAGAATGAACTACTGACAAAAGAACTACTGACTAGGTGGTACTTTTGGAACCATATGGAGACATTGGAACCAGTGAATCAGTAGTCCATTGTCGTTATTTTTGTCAACACTTGAGATTTTTTTACCAAATAAAAAGACGTAAAATTTAAAACTAAAATCATATTTATGATCTAAATTACATTAAAAAAATGTTATCAGTCTTTTAAAACTCACTTTTTTTTAAAAATATTTTCCAACTAAATGTATGCGACCCACGTGTTTTCACAACCAAACAAAGCGAAAAGACGAAGAAGCATTGACGTCCATTTGTCATAAATTTCTCTACACATCAAAGCCAGACAAATATTTGTAGACAAATTGTCGACAATGTCACCATAATAGTTGACAAAACTGGTGACACGGAGACACTTGTCCCCAGACTTCCTACAGGGATGTTACTTTGGTGCTTATGTATGTGTTTCGTATATATGTATGTGTGCTACCAAAGTGAGAAACAATTTTGAGGAAAGGAATTGGAAAGGGCCCTTTGTCTGTCCGAGCCTTTACTGAGAAAATCGGAACGGCGGAACATTTGTGAAATAAGTGTAATAAAAAAGAACAGGTAATTAATCCACGCTTGGCTTGCATGAACTTGATTTGTATATAAATATATTGTATGTGTACCAACGCATAGCTAAAACCTTCTGAAAACAAAAACGTGATTGACAACAAAGAAAAGAGAACCAACAAAACAAATAATGCATTCAATGCAAATAAATGTAAAATTTTTTCTATTAATTATTTATAAATGTGGATTTATATTGTTAGAATTAATTATAATAAATAAGTAAGTAAGAACTCTGGTCCAAAAATTTTGAAAATAACTATTAGGATCGGGTATAATGTCTTCGACTTGGCAATAAACTTGGTCTTGAAGTCAAAGCAGACTATTACCTCAAATCAGAGTCGTCTATTTATCCAATGACTACTATAATCTCAAAGAGAATTAGAAGGGTGGCATAAGAAAGTGATCCACATCGGAACCCATATTCTGGGCAAAACAGGTATCCCACCGTCAGTCTTTCAATAGAGATGGCAAATTTTGTACGGTTGCACTATTTGTGGACACGGTTGGTAAGTATTCGTATAAATGTACTATTCAGGGGTGTCGTATATACTGGGCCATTATATTATCGTATTCGTCGTTATAGATTGTAATCAATGTACGGGCGAAAGGTTTTCGTTACGTTACAAAGTGCTTCTCTATTCATTCATGGGATGTAATGGAATACTAAGATTTTATTATGCCATAATACCTTTGAACAATTAATAGCAACTTTATTGCTGTTTCTTCAAAAGTACACAGTTTCATTTCACATTTTATTTATTAATTACAATAAGATCTTTTTTTATTATAAATTTATTCAAAACTTTAACAACACTCAGACGTTAGTTTACTCCTAATAATAGTGGAGTACAACTGTGGAATTAATTGCACATTAAGAAAGATTTGACGAATTCATTAAACTCTCTGCTATAGGTATTGTATATTGAATATTCTAGCCGTGAATACCAGTACCATCAATGACAATACACTGGACCAATAATCCTGCTGACTCCCCGATGCCTTATTGCAATAGTCTTCGTCGTTACACACAAAACATTGCTCATTTTGAACGGCCGCTAAGGCAGGATCCAATCGACAACCTATTTCAGTTTCACTGGAATTGCCAAAGTAACAGCTGCGAACATATTTTGTGGCGGTGTTTTCTGAAATGAGATGGGAAATTTTTTATATTTATTACATTAGTGATAAATTAATTTAAATATTTTACTAAATTGTTGACCAACAGTGGCTGTTGCTTCATTGTAAAATATTTATTTGTTTTTACGCAACAATTAGTCGATTTAGTCAAATATTTATTTATAAAACAATCAATTATTTTATAATCACGTGGTGAGGTTAATAAGGACTACCACGATGGAGATTAATATAAACTGTTGCTTCGTATTAGGGTAACCATTCAATTAATCATTATTCGGTTAATCGATTAATCGTGCTATAAAATTAACCAAACATTTTAATACTTAAGTTTTTCGATTAACGATTAACTCGAACAAATCATAGCGATTAATCGATTAATAAAATATAAGTACGTGTTTATGGCAAGCAGTATGTCTTGAAAACTCCTACAATGTGGCAACTCATATGACAACGATTTGCGAATAAATTTCATAACTTTACACACATTTCGAATAGATTTGATAGTTTGTTCAGAGAAAGCTTTGGTTGTCCAGAGCTTTGGCTCATACACATACATTCAAAAAAATTGTCTCAAAATTGGTTCATTTAATTGGGTGTAATAGTCTGATGAAATTTCAAGACCCATTGGTCACTTTGTATGGGGGGTATCAAAATACCTGGTCCGATTCTGCTCAAACTATATACAATAAGGATAATAGTCAGAAAATTACGTTTTGCAAAATTGTTGTAAAAATTAATCAATCCAATAGGGTGTTATAGTGTGATATAGTTTCAGAGCGACCCTACCCTTTCTATGGAAGGTACCGGAAAGCGTGGCACTTTTGGGTCCAAACTTTGAGGTTTTTTTTTTTTATTTTTGGCTTGGTACCAAAAGTCACTAATTTTTATGTTGCTGCAACTACGATTTGTGAATTGTACCTACATATATTTTATACTTTATAATGCAGTTGCTTTTGTTACGTTCTGTTTTGTTTTAATTAATGTGCCTAGTACAATGTTTGTATACTGTTTTATTTTTTTGTTTTATTTTATTCGAATAATCGATTAATCGAATAATTTGATTGCGTTTTGTTCGGTTAATTGTCGGATTGAAATTTACGATGAACGATTAACCGATTAATAAAAAACCCCGATTAAATGGGTACCCTACTTCATATTACCCGCCAACTATTTGTTAACCATAGCATTTGGTTGCACGCACAGAATAATATAATTGGATCAAAAATAGTGCATTTACTAAACACTAAAACACAGATCCAGCAACATTTTGCAGGAGCCATGTACATGTTGGGAAGCATCGTTTTCATGAACTGAAGATCTGCTGCCTTTCTGATTATTTGTTGTCTGTATCGTTTCTGTGTTCAGCGGTTTTAAATAAACAAAGAATCTTTGGGTTACAAAAACATGCATTATAACCTATTAATCATTGTGCCTTCAACGGCTAATACTGAATAGCAAACACAATATGTTTGAACACAAGTAGTATACTATAGTTGCGACAAGCTACAAACACGTTATACTTGCATCCAAACAATAATAAAATATAGATTTTTCAACGTGTACTTAGCCTCATATTTGATTGCAAAAGTTGTTACTTTTTCCGCAAATAAAAAGCTTTTATATTCAAAATAGTTTTATTTATTGTGAACGAACTTTAATTTCCCCTAAAAGTGTTATATTTAGTTTACTACTGCGGTAGATGAAGAAATCCTTTTATTGACAGTGAACAAGTTTATATGGGTTGTCCCAGAAAAGTGCACGATTTCAGTTAAAAATTAAACGTATATTTTTTCTTCGAGTGGTGGTATTCTTATTGTATTGTAAAGCAGACATAGTCCGATTAAGTATGAAGGCTTCGCCATTGATTCGCTAAATTTGGAGTTGTTGTGAAAGATGCCGAATTGATGTTCCCGGGTTTTCGACGACACTCTTCTTTATAGCAGAGACGGAACGGCACGTCGACGCACATGAGACGTACTCTACATAATCGACGCAGTTTCTAAACATCTTTTTGACCACTCTTCGAATTGTTGACACATTAGGTGAACTTCCACGACAGAAAATTCCGAAAATAAATTCGTTCTTTCTTCTGCAAGTAAATTTTTTTTTATTCTAACCCTTTCTACACTACCGCTTTTTCGCATAAATAGGCGGTTTACCTCTCTCCCTTTGTCCTTATAGTGGTGAGTCGCAGCTTGCATTGCTACTGAATAAATCATTGCCATCCGTGCAGTGTTGTTTCTATCAGTTGGCATGCGATGCTCCTTATTGTAACACGGTTTGTCTTTAATAATTTTTTTCACAACCAAGCACCGTGAGGTATGTGAGAACACGGGAGAATTCCTTGCTTTCGCACAATGGGCGAAAGTATTTTTTAGGTATCTGGAAATAAATTCCTTGTTTTCACACAATGGGTGAAAATATTTTTTGAGTGCCTCAAACCAAATTGAAATATTTGCATCCTTCCAAAGACTTTTTGCATATTCCGATTTCAGATTCTGAAATTGTTTTTAAAGACCTTTCCAACGAGGTTTGTGAGAACGCGGGAGAATTCATCGTTTTCGCACAGTGGTGCGAAAAATTGTTAATAATATAATAACATTTAATTTCCGTGTATATAAAGGGTGTCCTAAATTTACCCAACATTTAAATTTGCTGCTATCGACGGAGAAATGAGTTGGCAACCCTAAAAAAAAACAGCTGACAGCTGTCAGTTCAGTGTTAATAAAAATGGCAAATTACACGATAGAACAGCGTGTCTTCATTATTGAACAATATTTCAAAAGTAATGAAAGTTTTGCGGTCGCAATTCGGTGTTACTGGTGTTCGATATTGCGACATGATAACACAGTTTTTTTTGCCGAAACTGAATGAAATTGATGTGGCCAATATTTGGTTTCAACAAGACGGTGCCGCATGTCATACAGCTCGTGAAACTCTTCAATTACTGCAAGAGACATTTCCAGGTCGCGTGATTTCTCGATTTGGTGACCAGAACTGGCCCCAAGATCGTGTGATCTAACACCATTAGATTTTTTTATGGGGTTTTTTAAAATCACAGGTCTATGTTAACAAGCCCACAATCACTCGTGCTTTAAAGGAGGAGATTCATCGTTGCATCAACGAAATTCGACCAGATTTATGCAGAAAAGTCATGGAAAATTTCGACAAACGAATACGTATAAATAAAACATTTGCCAGATGTTTTATTCCATAAATAACCCTATCCTATGTACTTTACGATTCAATAAAAATATTACCATAAGAAGAATAAAAACTTTGTTTTCTATTTAATTCAAATGTTGCGTGAATTTTGGGACACCTTTTATAATGCTCCGATCGCTTAAAAATCGCTTCTATTGATATATATTTCCTTTTGGCCGCATTAATAGCTGTCTGTTACACTGTTAACAGAGTTGCATAAATGAATGTGGTTTATGTCTTCGCTAGTTAAATTCTGAAATTATTTTCACGGGCATAAAACTCCCGCCAATCACTGAACCCCCTACACTTTGTAGCTCTACGAACACCAAGCATGTCAACAACACTCGAAGAATTGTTGCAAACAACAATAAGAAAAGCAATAGAGGTGAACGCAGGATTTTTTTTGCCGTATTGTCGAAACAACATTCCAATATGCCATATGAATCCGTTACGAATTCAAGATAGATCCGTTTCTTTGGACATTTTGTCCGAAATGGACATCCGTTAATTTAATCAACGATAGTTCTCTAGGTTTCGAACTGAATTAGAAAGCGAATATTCTGGTTTATCATACTATATCGAGATGCGTTGGTTATTATGCTCCAAGGTTCGTAAACAATTTTGGGATTTGAAAGAAGAAATATGTCAGTTTTAACACCCAAGGATCAAGACATCAGCTTGTTTTCTGATACAGGGTTGCCAGATTTATCCTTCATGGTTGATATAACGAAAAACTTATTCGATTTAAATTTGAAACTGCAAGGAAAGGATCAGGTCATTGCCAAGATGTGTGACCCAGCTGTAGCATTCAAATGTAAGCTAGTTCTTTGGGGAAAACAGTTGAAAATTGAATGCATTTTCAGACATGCAATATGTATGAAACCAATTTAGGTGAAACTGCATCATATGAAAAAAAACGTAGAAAAAGTTTTAAACTTAAGAAGTGATTTGCTGTTTTCAAATTGTTGGAAGACAACTATTCTGTGTTTTCTTCAAATTTCTCAATAAATAAAGTACCTAATAGGGCGTTTACATGCACTCGATCTCGCAGATCGACAAATCATACTATTATAATATGATTTCACTTACATTTTTTGTACCCCTGATCGAGTACATTTACCTCGATAATGTTATTATCAGTTCACAAATCATTTCAACCGTAGAGTTGTATATGCAGTTTCAGTATAAGACTGTGTGAACTTTTAACGGAAATGAAAATGTAAAGGAAACGTCATTCACTGAACATCTATATTAATGACAACATATACTACATGATTGATATAAGTGGTAGTGTTAGAAGATCAGAACATTTTACTTTATTTATTTTCTAAATTTTTCGAGAAATTCTAAATAAATTCCACATAAAAATTTTATTAATTAAATAAAAAGTTAATATTACAAATAAAGACATAGAAAAAATTACTGACTGACTGAATTGCATGATACCAATACATAGAAATTCTCCTGCCATCACCTGGTATAATTCCATATTGCCATCATGAAATACACAAATGACAAAACTAAATCGAGTAAATGTGCATGCATGCCTTAGAATGATACTCACGACATTATCATGATAAAAGAGGGAATGTAAACGCGCAATAACCATATGCAAGTGGAGGTTATCGATAGCCGATGTGGTTCTAATTTAAAGGCAAAATTTACTGAAGTTGGTGCGTCTGAATTTTACAAATATGTGTTTGCCAGCCAGATTTGAAAACATTCGAAGATTCGCATATGGAATTATGTCCATGTTTGGAAGTACTTATCGTTGCGAACAGATATTTTCTCTTATGAAAGGAAATAAGTACCCACTCAGATCAAGAATTACTGACAGCCATCTCAGGATGTGCGTGAAGATAAATTCGTTTTTAAAATAGCAAAGACACAAACCAATTTGCTGAGCAGAGCTCTGTTACAGAACTAACAGAGCTCTGTTACGCACTTTATTTTAAAGATAAATCGGCAATTTATTGATATTTTCAATTAAATAATCGATGCAGAAATTTAAAACACAGTAATTAATAAAAACATACTCAAAGCTAAATATATTTGCTGCACAAACTAATAAATACGCAACCAAATGCCGAATATTGGCATTTAAATATGTCACAAATAGCGGGACTATCAAAGCAGAATATGGTCATATGAAGAATTCTCCACGAACCAAACATATGCCAGTCGGTAGTCGTTAAGGAGTGTCTTCGAATTATACAATCTAGAATTTCCCAAGAACCTTCAGAAATTCAGAATTTGAAACTTTCTGTGTGAGGACCGTGTGCATGATTTTGGCCCGCAAACGAAGAATTCTCCAAAAACTAAATATGTGCAGATGGGTAGTGCTTGACACATCCTTTCAGAATATGCCAACCAAATATTTCAGAAGACCTTCAGAACCGAAAATTGTTCATTTTGAATTTCGTATACGAAAATAGTTTTTCGCCCACTGTGCCCAAACGGAGAATTCTCCACGAACTAAACAGATGCCAGTCGATAGTAATTAAGGAGTGTCTTCGAAATATAAAATCTAGAATTTCCCAAGAACCTTAAAAAATTCTAAATTTTAAATTTTCTGTGTGAGGTCCCTGTGCAAGATTTTGGCCCACTGTTGGCAAACGAAGAATTCTCCAAGAACTAAATATGTGCAGATGGGTAGTGCTGGACACATCCTTTCAGAATCTGCCAACGACATATTTCAGAAGACTTTCAGAACGGAGAATTATTCATTTTGAATTTTATATGCGAAAAGATTCTTTCGTCTACTGTGCCCAAACGAAGAACTCGGCACGAACCAAACATATGCCAGTCGATAGTCCTTAAGGAGTTCCTGCGAAATATAAGATCTAGAATTTCCCAAGGACCTTCCGAAGTTCAGAATTTGAAATTTTCTGTATGAGATTCTTTTGGCCCACTGTGGTCAAACGAACGTCTACTAAGTAAATTGGTTTGTGTCTTTGCTATTTTAAATACGAATTTATCTTTACGCACATGATAAAAGGTGCCAAATATCTGTCAAAAAATATGAATTTTATATGTTTTATGCTTTTAAAAATAAACCTAGTTTACTATAAAATTTTAAGTCTTTTATTTTTTGGCGACCCACATAAATTTTTAAATTTTTTATTTGACCCGCGTTAGAACTTAAGTTTGACATGCTTGACATTCACCATCAAAATATATGTTAATTATTAAGGGTATTTACTATTTTAATTTAAATTATAACGTCTCGAACGATCGCATCCGTTTCGCCTCGTAATCCGTAGTTAGGAAACGAAATAAAATTAAAACCTTAATCCAAATTTACGAAAGAGTTAAACCGTCATTAGAGTAGTACGATTTTATCAGTATTTGATTTTTACAAGTTTTTATAAATTTGCCTGTTTAAAATCATTTTCGTAATGCTCAGTATTCACCATGTCCCATTTTGGGTGTTGCTAATTAATACATCATTTAACAGAAACTTGAAATCCCACTTGGTTGTTTTATATGATTTATAAAAACCCGGTTTTCTGAAAATATCATTATTTTGAATGCTCTAAATTACTGTTGGTAGCGAGATTCTTGTCGATAGAAACAATTTTGCTATTGTGAACATAGGTGATTTGAAAATGTTTACATTTAGTATTGCATACTTTTAGGATAGTTAGTGTATGCACTTAGTTATTTATGTATGTATGTCATCTTGTCGATCACACAGCAGATAAACTTGACGTAATTTTCAAATTTGTATATTCACATGGATGTGTAGATAGATGGATGTACATGAAACAAATAATTATTTCATAACTGTTGCATTTGCTCTGCCATGAGGAATAAGACAGCAAAGCATTAACAAATATCGTGATTTATCTAAACTTTTGCCGCTTTAGACATCAAACATCCATGTTTGTTCCCACAAATTCAGGTACAAAAACATTCACTTGTCCGCCCACACAAAATGCTGTGCGTATTTGTCATACTGAATATATCGTTTCCGATGCATTATTGTCCCAACTGTTTATTAATTACAATTTCCTTTTCGATTTCCCATAATTCTTAGCAAATTTAAACACAAAAAAAAGAGAAGACAAACCCCCGCCCACTTGATATTGTTCAATAATTTTCTTTAATTTTGCTTTGCTAGCAGTTGTTGCACCGAATAACAAACCTCAAGGAAAATAAACAAAACGAAATTGGGGCACACATTGATTGCATGGATGGAAAGGTGAATCCAAAATAGCATGCACACACCTTGGAATGGGAACAATCTGTTCGTTACTCACCCTTGTATACTCTTTTCATGCACGCCGTAGCATTTAAACTGGCCAGTTCATTTTCAATGTAACGCGGCGGGGCCATCACATCACAGTCGATTTTAAAATATTCCTCCGAATCGAAATTGTAACCGCACGAGGGGTCATACACCGATTCGCAGTAGTAGCATTGAATGGCCGATACTGGGTCCGATATAAGGACTAGAAGGGAAAGAAAAGTTGAACGAAATTCACTGAAATACTTGGCGCATTTCCGACCTACCTGTTAATAAAATGGATGAAATGACAACAGATCCAACAATCACATGCATAGTCGTATTACTTGGAGACTCTTCAAATATTTCCCATAAAACACCAACACTCACATGCAGAAAATTTCCATGCTAAATTTAATTTAAATTCATTTGAAACGAATGTGACATTAATGGCTTTTATTCAATATTTATGAAAATGTTTGGAGATCTTCAGAGATTTTCAAATTCTTGTGTGTCTATTATTTGTTGCCGTTTGCTGATCTTATCCAGATCTTTATTTCACTCTTGCTCCAAACTTAATGCTTTGTAATTATCATTAAAATATCAACACTGCCGCCGCCGATTTTCCGATTTTCCACTTTTTCTAACGCCACTGCTGACTAATTGTATTGAATGTTTTCCCCTCCCCCATCAAATGTATTTATTTATCTTTTTTTTCCAATTGGTTGTATTTGTATAAAATTCTTGAATTTCGGAATCGTGCGTTCACCTGCTTTGAGATTTGTTCCGTTTTACTTTTACTTTTGCTCTGTTTGACGCTCCGAAATCAACTGACTGAAAATTGTCTGAAAATTAATTTTCCAAATACATCCTCTTCGCACGAAAATTTGAAAAATTCTACGTAAGAACTATTTTGGAACGCCATCGAGAGCAGACAAACAAAACAAACTCTTCAATATTTTTCTCATCCTTTCTCTTAAATTTTGCATATTAAAGAAATACACCATAAGGGATGAGCTATTTGGATGTAAAGTACTTTTTTATTGGGTACATTGTAGTACTTTGTTTTAAGAATGAAATTAAACTTACTTCTAGATAAACTACTTGTGACCTAATAAAAATGCACGATTTTTTAAATTTTTTCCGCGTGCAAATAGCAGCTCTGAAATATGACAGCTGTCATCTAGGACTGTTGGGATTACTAAAAATGGAGCGTTATACAAAAGGAAAAACACGACGTCACAATGAAAACCCATTACAAATATGGGGAAAACTACGCAGAGACCGCTTGGCGCAAATTTTTGGTCTGGAGGTTCTCCCAATGTGTCAAAAATTCGAAGAGTGATCAAAAGAATTTAATACCCTTTTCACATTTACTGCGTTTCAGCTGAAACGCCGGCGTTTCACTCTCTTTCGATGATTTCAGCGAAACACACTTTAATTGGCACTTATTTCCATACAAAAAAAAAAAACGCAAAACATTATGCTCTTTTTACTGTAGTTTGTTTGAAACCACAGTAAAAATGAGAGAGAGCACAGTGTTGTACTCCAATAGTAGTTAAAAAAAGGAGTAAAATGAAAAAATTTCCATTGCTAGTTCAAAGCAAATGTCAGAAAAATGAGGGAAACAAATCTGTTTGTTTACATTTCTAGTTTGCTTTGTGGTGGTAAGTACTTATTGCAATGTGATTTATGAATATAATCATTTATATCTTTGAATGCATTCATTGCTTTATCATACAATGATATATATTCTAATATTATAAAAATTACATTAATTTTATGATATTATTTTATATTTCTTTATTCACAAATGTGCGTTTGTGTTGTTTACAGTCAATACAGAAAACACAAAACAGAAATGTCACATGAAACCACAGTAGTTAACAAAAGCACAATGTGAACACCATGGTTTCGAAATGATCTCAAGAGAGCGAAACGCCGGCGTTCCAGCTGAAACGCGGTAAATGTGAATAAGCTATAAGAAAGAAGAGGATTATGGACAGTAAGACACCCTTTAGATTATGCGTTTCACCCACGGCTTTCACCCAAGACTTTCGTGTTCGTCGGTGAGGGGTAGACAAACACCCACGAGACGAGAATTCGAGAGGATTTTTGATGTTTCTCTTTACTCTCTTTCGTATTTCTGCCATGTTGTTTCACACTCTTTCTGCTTTTGAAGGGAGAACATCATTTGTGTAGATTATTTTCTGATTATTTGTATAATATGAATAGAAATAATTCGAAACATATTAAATAAAATATGTAAATACTACAATTCGTGGAAATTTGGATTAGTTAACATCAGCAACATGAAAATTAGACATCTTTTTTGAAAAATAAATTATTACGAAAGTAAGTAAGAAGCAGAACAGCCGATTAGACGACAAAGAACCTTGGGTCGAACGCAGAATGTAAATGCTGATGATTTACGAAGGGTTTTCAAAAGACCATTTAACGATTAACGCAGGCTGAAGACGCATAATCTAAAACATCACTAAGTCTTCTGTGCGTCGGCGTTCTGGCTGATCCCACGAAAACATTGTGGCTTTAAATAAGAGCTTCGTCGAAAACCCGGGAACATCAGTTAGGCATCATTCATAACAACTTCAAATTTCGCGAAGCAATGGCCTGTGATCAGAGCCGCGGGGTCCATATGCCGGGTATCTTATTCCATATCTTATTCCATGTCTTATAATCGGGCTGAGTCTACTTTACAATACAATGAAAATGTCGATATTCCGTCAGAAAATATACGCTTTGTTTTTAAATTGAATCGTGCACTTTTATTTGGACACTCTTATAAAAAAGATCCTTCGAAATTATGGTACACAATTTAGTTCTAAAGTAGCATTTGGTAATTTTTACCAAGAAGAAAATGCTTCACTCTATTACTATTAAAAGCGTTACTTATGCTTAATGGATGTTAAAGTAAAGCTTTTTCATATTTGGCTTACTGTAATAGGGCGATTAATGTTACGCCTGAAAGTATGCCTTTTCAACAACATACCAGCTTCGCAAACCAGTTTGATGAATTCACTGTAGTACCGGTTAAATTCGGTTAAGATATTTCACTAAACGCGAAAACGACCGCAAGTACCTCTGGTTTTCGAAACGGGTGGAAACATCCAGATAACTAGCATATCGACAATGATAGATAGCGAATAGTGGAGATAGTATCAGAATGATCTAGAAATAGAACTGATATAAATGGCAGATGAGCATAGTATAGAAATAGTATGTGATTAAAGGCATACTGTACTGTACCCTCAAAAGTACCCAACCTTAAGTAATAGTAAAAGAAGAGTGAAGTGAAGAGTGAAAACAGCGCTAAAAAGGACGATAAGAAAGTTCGTAGTAATACTTTATAAATAAATGAATAAATGGTTTCCCATTACAGCACATGAAGGAACTGGGGAGAGCTTCTCACAACCAGTGAGTTGTGCACTTTCTAGGATCTCACGGATTGGATACGAACGGTATTTTGAGAAGGTTTTTATGTCTAAATACTCGATAGTGTCGCTGGCACTATGCGAGGTCACCGCCGCTGAAAGAAATTTTAAGGTGGTCAGAGCGGGAATCGAACCCAGGGTCTCATGTTCAAGAGGCGCGCACACAAACCATTGCACCACCGACAGCCACGGTAATACTTTAGCAACTACTTCATTCATGCGATATTTGGGAAGAATTTGTTATATTTGATTGAGAGAGGGAAATTATCCGCTTAATGAACTACTGGATATACATATAGGCAAGGGCTTTGGGTTAAAATTACTTTGTTTATAGGTGGAATTATGCACTTTTTACTGAATAGAAAATAAAAGCAACATATTAGCTAGAGATATTTTTTTTTGTGTTACAAAATTAAATTACACAATTTTAAACTACAATTTTAGACCAAATTTGGCTGCAACACGCTGAAAAATTTGTCTGTTTTTGTTGTTTAGAGGCAAATATAACGTGTTTATAGTTCGTCGCAAATATAGTATACTTGAATTCAAACACATTTTAATTGCTATTCAATATAGTATATTTGGGACACAATGAATAATATGTATTTGTGACTCAAATGTGGCTTTATTTGTTAACAAGTGTTAAAAACAGAAACGTGACAGGCGATAAAGAAATAAAAAGCAACTGTTTTTCAATTCACGAAGACAACGCATGCAAACATGTACATTAGGCTGGTTTTAAAAAATCGATGTCGGATATTTTTTGGGGGCACCCCCCTAAAATCTTTCATTTTATTAGATTTTAAAATTGCCAAAGTTTGAGCACAATTGGAAGATGTTAACCCGTGCCACTGGGGCCTCAAAGTTTTGAAAATCTCGATTTTTTGGCAGTTTGACGACTTCTGGAACGGCTAAATCTATTTGTCCGTGTCATACATCAAATTAAAGGCCATTAGGTTTTTAACATTTTATATTCTACACAATGAATGAGAGACTCTGCCACAACTTCTGTTGACGAGGTTTTCGTTTTTTGGACAAAAACCCGAATTCCTACAAAACAAAAGAAAAATGTCATAGTAAAGCTGGAAAAACTGTACGATGATTGGAGAAAAATGCAAAAGTACAAGGATAGAAAAACGGAAAGTGCAAGAAATGCTGTAAAAGAGTTTACCCTAAAGTTGGATGATCTCGTTGATATTGACCACCAAGATGCCCTGAGGATGATGACTTCAGAAGAAGACAAGGAGTTTCTGTTGAAACAAAGACAGAAAGGAAGACCAGGCTCCATGCCAGGAGTTGACCTGAAGTTGGCTCAAGCTGAAGAAAGACTACAGAAACAACGGAAGATCTTGGACAAACAACTTGAAGCGGGAAATTTGGGTAAGCATTTAAAAAAAAATATTTTCCTTGTAGCGAAACTTTATAAGATCTAGATCACTGGCTGAAATTTCAATCAATATTAACTTTATACTTATTGTCTCATCTCGTTGTTCACAGAGACGGTGGAGCTCACGGACGACGAGACAACAGAAGAGCCAGAAGGACGTGAAACTCCGTATGAAGAGCTCGAGATGACCGTAGAATCTGAAGGACCATCTGCCCCCAAGAGAATCAAGCGTGGCTTCAACGAGGTCCTAACCATGAAATTATCATTGTTGCTGGACCGCTGTAAGGTGTCCGATAGGAACGCTACTCGTATCATGTTGGCTACTGTAGAAGCTCTCGGAGAGGATCCAAAAGAATATAAGATCTCCAGAAGCGTTATCCGTTAACAGCGGAGAATAAACCGTGAAAAATACACGGAACAATTTCAAGACAGACTTAAGATACCCCAAAACGAGGCTGTTTCCGTGCACTGGGATGGAAAACTACTACCAGGTATCCTCAAAACAGAGCAGAAAGAACGGGTTGTTGTTCTGGTATCACATGGGACTAAAGAACAACTCCTGGGCGTTCCTGAAACTGACAGTAGCTCAGGGGATGAACAAGCCATAGCAGTGTACGAATGTCTAGAGGAATGGGGTCTCGCCAGCTCGGTCGTGGCTATGTGCTTCGATACAACAGCATCAAATACTGGGAGACTCAATGGAGCGTGCAATCTCCTGGAGCAGATGTTAGGTCGAGAGCTCCTGTACCTAGCGTGCCGACACCACGTTTTAGAAGTCTTGTTGAGAGGGGTTTTTGACTGCAAGTTTGGAAGCACATCGGGACCTCAACAAGACATATTCAAGATATTTTAAAAAGAATGGTCGGCGATTGATAAGTCCAAGTTCGATGCAGGCGAGAATGTTTTGAAACTACTGCTCAAAGAAGAAGTAGAGAATTTCAAAGAAGAACTACAAAGAAAACTTATGGAATGTCAGCAAAGAGACGACTACAAAGAGCTGTTATAGTTGGAATTGATATATTTTGGCCATCTCGACGGAAAAGATGTGCGCTTCAGGTCTCCAGATCGAGTACACCATGCCCGGTGGATGGCAAAAGCTATTTACTGTCTGAAAATACAACTCTTCCGTGACCAGTTTAAGCTGACTTCCCAAAAACAAGAGGCCTTAGAAGCACTTTGTGTTTTCATCGTTTGAGTCTACTGTAAAGCCAGGTTTAAGAGATCAAACATTAACACCGAATTTCTGGAAACAGATCCTGCAACTTGGCCGCAGAACATCAACAACCAGGAGGGGCAAATGATGGTAAACAACTTGAAAGATGTGAACGAGATGGCAGAGTGAGGAGTCAAGCTCATCACAGATTACAACCAATTTCTTACACGAGCAACAAAATCAATACGTTCTCCAAGTAGTCAGCAGATGCCGTCTGCTGTATCCAGATAGCTGCAAAACCACATTATGTCAGTCCCTTGACTAAATTTAAATAAGAATAAAATGAAAAAGACATTTATTATACTTGATTTTTCAACTACATAATTGTTTTCATTATAAAAATTGATAATATAGGAAGGAAAATGGGTTTTTTCACAATAGGATCCATCTTCGCTCTAAGGGGTACCTAGTCACGTTTTTAGGGACATTGGCTTCATTATCTCGAATTCAGTACTACTTACGTATTTTTTATTGCATATAAAATATTATAAACAGTATCGCCTTCAATTTCATGTCTGACACGGGCAAATATATTAAACCGTTCTAGAGATATGGGTCGGCAAAGTCGCCAAACTGCCAAAAAATCGAGATTTTCAAAACTTTGAGGCCCCAGTGGTACGTGTTAACATCTTTCAATCGTGCTCAAACTTTGGAAATACTAAAATCTGACGGAAATAAACATTTTAGGGTGGTGCCCCCAAAAAAAAAATCGGACATTTTTTTACCCTTTAAGATAAAACCACCCTAATGTACATGGTTCCTGCAATATGTTGGTGGGGCAGTAATTTTTTAGGGTGAACATATTAGTTTTTACCTGAGCTGAATAGGAAACTTTGCAGTGAACGATATACGACAGCAATTATCGTTGAGTTTTCATTACCTTTTTCTAAATATTTATTTTGTTCATACATGGGTTTTTTTAATTTGCATTGCATTACTTTATCTAATGCAAATGCAAAAAAATTACCATTGTTCGCAATGACAATTAACAAAATTTGAATTTGCATTTGCTTAGGCAATGCAAATGCAGGTTGTGGAATCGGATGCCAATTGCAATGAAATGTGGGAATGCCTTTAATTGTTTTGAATTTGTTTGACTGCTGGCAATTCTGTTTATAAAGTATTTTAAATGTAGAGGTTTGTGGCTTTGATAGGCATTGCCTCATATTACTTTTGAATTCATAAACCTGTACTGTATAAAATATTTGAAAACCGTAACTGCCAGATGTAAAGGAAATGCTTTGAGAATAAGTACAATTGCCAATGGTATTGACGTTTTTTTGAATTTGCATTTCGAAAGGTAATTCCAATTAAAATACAAATTATAATTGCCAAAAAATTAATTTGCCCCATGTATGATTTTGTTTCATATACAGCGATGGCGTTTACGGAAGTGCTCAGGGAGAGGCTTACTATTGCGGACGCCGATAGAGGGCATGTAAAGGGTAGTCCATATTCTAGTATCTTTTTTAATCATATGTCATTTTGACAGTGATAGATTTTTTCTATTCAAAATATTTACTATTAGTCAGTGTCATACCTCCGCGGAACAAAATGAGTCGTTTTACGCTTGAACTACGTTTAGAAATATAGGTCTTACATACGCTGAAAGAAAACGGCCCCAGTAACGCAGGCAACGCAGGAAACATATACATGTTTGCAAGCATTGTTTTCATGAATTATAGATCTGCTTCGTTTCTTTGTTGTCTGTCATGTATTTGTTTTCAGCAGTTTTCAGCAATCAAAGCCATATTTCGGTCATAAAATATATTATAACCTATTAATCATTGTGTCACCAACACGTAATATTGAATAGCAAACACAATGTGTTTGGGCACAAGCATAGTTGGGGCTAGCGACTATCATATTATATTTGCATCAAAACAACAAAAGAAGACAGATATTTCAGCGTGCAGAATCTCGAATCGGGCATTGAATTTGGTAGAAAAGTCATCTTTTCTGACGAGCTCATTTTCGTCCCGGCGCTTATGTCAATTGGCGGACCTGGGGATTGTAGGAAAACCCGCTCGTCTGTGTCGAGAAGCCAATGCATCTACAGAGAGTGAAAGTTTGGTGTGGATTTTGGAGTGGTAACATTATTGACCCAATATTTTTTTCAAAAATGCTGATGGGAACGCAATTTCAGTCAACGGCGAGATTTATAGAGCCATGATTACGGAGTTTTTATGGGTTGAAATAGAAGATTTTAACTTGGATAATCTTTGGTTTCAGCTCACAAAACAATTGATATTTTGCGCTCTAAGTTCAGAATCCGTGTTATCAGCCGTCTTGGCGATTTCAATTAGTCGCCTCGGAGCTGCGATTTAACCCAATTAGACTTTTTCTTGTGAGGTGCCTTTAAAGACCGATGAAATACGAATAATCGAGAAACGATCCACACCCTTAAGGCTAATAGCGTCCGAGCCATTCGTTAGATAGAACCATAAAACGCCAACAAAGTCTTGGAAATTTGGACTGGCAGGATGAGGTACGGCGAAGCCAGCCGTGGCAGCCACTTAAATGAAATGGTGTTCTATAAATAGAGGCATTATTTGTTATTTCTAATAAAGCCATAATATACCAAACCAAGTTCAGTTAATAAAAGTTCAGTTAATTTTATTTAGCTTTTTAAAAAGATACTTTTATTTGGATCACCCGTTAGATGGATACGTCTTTCGAAATATATGGGCACCCTCCGTCTGCTGTGATGCAGGTTGATTCCAAATCCGAACTTAGCTCATAGCGTTTTAAAATTAGCAATCGCTCGAGTTATACGAAGAAGCCACTGCAAAAGTGGCGGAAGTCTGGGCAGGCGCTAAACTAGATGTTGTGCTCGTGTAGTAACACACCCAGAAAACTAATTGCTTGAAAAAAGGTTATAAGCGTCTCGACTGAATTTAGTCCCCACAACTAAAATTCGGTTGACACAACCTCGTTTCATAACTGATACGATTGTGACAACTGAATCGTCAATTATATATTTATTGTGTCAGCTAAATTTTGTATGACTTCGGTTGCAACAACCGAATTTTGAATTAATTCGGATGAAACAATCGAAATTGGTACCACATTCGGTTGCAGCAACCGAATGTTGCATCAATTCAGGTGGATGCAATAACCGAATTTGACATCGATTTGGTTGCAACTATTGAATATGGTATAAATTCGTTTGCAGTAGCCGAATTTGCCCTTAAGCAACTAACGAATTTCTTATAAATTCTATCGGGGCAACCGAATTCATTTTCAATTCTGTTCCCAAAACATGATTCTATATACTTCAAATCTGACGTTGAAAATTCTAAAAGCAAATATTATATTAAAAAAGATAAAAAAATACAATTGTTGCGGTCACGCTAATATGAATAATAGACAACCCTTTCAAAATTCAGTTGTAACACTATCTAAATTTCGTTGCGACAACCTCTAATTCGGTTGTGGCAACCTCTAATTCCGCTATGACAACTTCTAATGCGGTTGTGATAACTTTAATTCGGCTGTGACAACTTCGAATTCGGCTCTGACAACCTCTAATTCGGTTGAGACAACCTCTGATACGGCCTCTAGTGTGGTTGTGACAACCTCTAAATACGGTTTACGGCCAATTGGGCTGCCTCAACTGAATTTTTTGTGAATGTACCCATAAACATCCACCAATGACAGTGAGGAGTCTCTCACATGCCTAATAAAGGCTAGTAATTGGGACCTTCCATCTGCTGATTGGGAGATTGGAAAGTTGGAGAACCCGGAAGGAGGAAGCCAGGAGTTACGTAGATGTGACTGCCTCGAAGATTCTGCATCATTCTCTAAACCCAAACTCATTGATGAGCCTTCTGATAGCCTCCTGGAAGGCACCGACGACGAAGCCAACAACAGAGTTGAAGCTACTACAGGCTGAAAAATCTGTATTTTTGTTGTAGTTTGGATGCAAATATAAAGTGTGTTTGGAGCTTGTCGCAAATACAGGATATTAGTGTCCAAACAAACTGTGTTTGCTATTCAATGTTATATGTTTGAGACACAATGATTAATATGTTATAACATATGTGTTTGCAACTCAAATATGTCTGTGTTTATGATGCAAATACAGTTGTGTTTGTTGCACTGTTTATGCTCTCTCGAGGAACAACGAGAGAGTCTATCTTGTAAGTGTGCATCTATATTTTTGCATTATTCTCTCAATCAGTGATTCGTAAATATTCCTGAATGTGCGTGCAAATTGCAGATGAAATCAGTGTTTCTTGTTTTGGCTGATGTATTGCGTTCTAGTTTAATTTATTCATCGGACAGAGGACAGCAACAGCGCTTGATCAGTTAAAAACGAATAAACGAAGGCTTGGACGGTGTGTGCTACCAAAGTGAGAATCGATTTTGAGGAAACAAACTCGAAACGGCAACAACGTGAAGCCCTTTGTCTTTCCGAGCCTTTACTGAGAAAATCGGAACGCCGGACCATTTGAAATAAGTACAATTCAAAAACACAAGTAATTAATTATAATAATTAATACATATATTTTAATATTATTATGTTTCCGAGGAAATACGCATATGTTTCCACGTAAGTATATGTAGGTTTGGGGGAAACATGTGAATGCTTCCACTTATGTATATGGATGTTTGGGATGAAAACCGGATGTTTCCATGTAAAAGTATACATGTTTGCCAGTAAACATGATACTGTTTACATTTAAATTACCACCTCCGATAATGGAATAAGCATGATAGACTTCGCCGCTGCAATGAACATGGTAGTTAGTAGCACACGATTCCAGCATAAGGACATTCATAAGGCGACCTGGATATCTCCTGATCAGCGGACGAAGAACCAGATTGATCAGTTGGTAATAGATGGCAGGCACTCTTCTAGTGTAATGGATGTACATGTGATTCGAGGTGCCAATATCGACTCGGATCATTACCTGGTGGCTGCGAAAGTTCGCACGAGATTGAGCAGGGCGAAAAACGTACGAAGCCGAACACAAGAAAAGCTGGATATTGACAAGCTACAAATACCGGAGATATCAATGTCCCATCGACAGAAACTCTCTCTCCTGCTAGAGCAGAATACCCCCCTCCCGAAAGCCCAGATGCGCAGTGGAAGCACATCTCCCATTCTTTGGAAACCGCTGCAAGGACTGAACTTGGCAGAAGGATAAGCCATGGTACGACAAAGAATGTCGCAATGATGATGAAAATGACGCTGCACGTGTGGCAACGAAAGAGTCAGTTACAACGTGTGCTGCGAGTGAGCGGTATAAGAAGCCGAGAAGGGAGGAAAACCAACTATTAAGGCGGAAAAAATGGCAGTGGGAGCAGAGAGAGTGAAAGAACCGAAATGTGCAGGACGAATGGTGAATGCCGAAAGTTTTCCAGAGGGTAAGAACATCGTATAACGGGCCTAATAATGGGCTGCCCTCCTGCAAGGACGAGAATGGGAATCTGGTGACTGACTCAAAATTAGGAGAGACTACTTTTCAGCTCTACTCCACACAGATTCTTCCACTGAAGATCAGGAGGTAATGATAGTGGAAGATTGTGTAGATTGGAACCCCCTCCCCCAACCAAGGCGAGATTAGAACGGCGATCTCCCGGCTTAAGAATAATAAAGCCGCTGGTGCGGATGGGCTACACGCTGAACTTTTTAAAGCAGGTGGCGAAGGACTGCTAGCCCACATGCACCGAGTTATATGCGGTATATGGGTGGGGGAATCTATGCCTGACGATTGGAGTTTCAGTGTATTATGTCCTGTATTCAAAAAGGGGGATCCGTGTGTCTGTTCCAACTATAGCGGTATCAGTATTTTATTCATCGCGTATAAGGTCTTGTCGAGCGTATTATGTGAAAGAAAGAATTATTGAAAACCTGATTCGACCTTATCAGTGTTGTTTTAGACCAGGCAAGTCCATGACTAACCAAATATTCTCGCTACGCCAAATCCTGGAAAAGACCCACGAAAATCATTACCGATACATACCACCTTTTTGTCGGTTACAAAGCTGCTTTTGTCTGAACTTGGGATTCCGGCAAAACTGATCCGTCTCTGTAGAATGACTCTGACCAATACCAAATCAGCAGTGAAGGTGGGGAAAGATCTCACCGAACCATTCTGTACCAAGCGAGGACTTAGACAAAGCGACACACTTTCGTGCAATCTCTCCAACATCTTAATTGAGATAATAATGAAAAAGGCTGCAATAAATACGAGCAAGACCATTAACACGAAAAGTCATATGTTGCTGGCGTATGCTGACGACATAGACATCATTGGGCGAAATTTGCGGAGGTTACTGCAGTATTTTCAAGAATCGAAAAAGAATCAGCGAAGGTGGGTCTTGCTGTTAATGAGGGCAAGACAAAATTGATGGTGTCAACGACTAGAGAAACCTCTCGACTTGGCAACCGATTTAATTTTGAAGTGGTAGATGAATTTGTCTACCTTGGATCCGCTGTGAACAAGCACAATAACGTCAGCCTGGAGATAGATAGGAGAATTGTGCTTGCAAATAGATGGTATTTTGGGCTCAGCAAGCAGTTTTAGGAACAAAGCCCTCTCTCCATGAACAAAAGTCCTGCTATATCAGACTCTCATTTTAACTGTCTTGATATATGGCTCCGAAACTTGGGTCATATCGCAAGCGGATGAAAAACACCTGGGAGTATTCGGGAGAAAAATTCTCCCTAAAATATATGATCCTGTTCGGTAAAATAGCGCGTACCGACGTCGCACACTGGGACCCGTCCATACGAGGTTGTGCTCAAAACTCAATTTTTTAAATTTTCGAATTTAAGAAAAATGATTTTATTGGAGTAATAGGTACAAAATATCACATCACTGGTAAAAAAATTGAGGCGCTAACTACTATCAGCTGTTAAGTACATCAACTCAAAGTCAGATAATTGTGGAAAATAACACGTGTTTTATAACATACGCAAGCTAAAGGAGGATTTTGAAATATTCATTTCTGCCGTTTAAAGATAAAATTATTTAAAGTGAATTATGTCGTCTATCAATCAAGGTATGGTAATTGTTTTATATACATATATTGTTTGATAAATAAGTTCTTTGTTTTTGGATCTATGACTTATAACTTTTGGTACTGTTAATTTTTTTGTAGTGATTTTTTGAAACTAATTTTTTTTCAAAATGCGCAAATTTATATTATTAAATGATTTTGCAATAAAAAGGCAAGCCCTTGTATATTACTTAACTGAGAAGGCCAGCAACATAATTTTGCGAATTTTTAAAAAAAAATTATTTTTGTGCGTATGTGAAGGTTCGTTTGGTTATATGGAAAATAAGACTATTATGTCATAATTATTATTATTATTTCAGACAAAACTACAATATCCATAAAAAAATCAAGACTTGAGTGAGATTTTATTTAAAAGTCACCAAAAATTAATTTAAAAGAAATTTATCGACCTAGAACAATATATAACGACCCAATCTAACTGTCCAAACTCTAAGAGAGGTGAGCTGAAAACCGCATTGCATAACTTTCAGAATGCATTTATATCTAAATGGGATAAATGCGGCAGGCATAAGGCAAGGTTTTATGAATCACAAAAGACCTGGTTGCAATGCTCTTCTAAATTTAAATTGTATCAGATGCCTAAAGGAGGAAGACCTGCTAAAGATTTTGATGACTGTAGTGATCAGTCGAAACGTAGGATAACTGCAGGACTTCGAAATGCACATTCTTCTGAAATGTTAGCATACGCAGCGCAAATGAGCTTAAGGGCTAGTGGAAGCGCCATGAGGCGAAAAATATCCTAAATATTATTAATCATAGCACAGCTGAAGAAGATCAACCTGACTGTCGTATGTTAACTAACGAACAAGCGTTGTCTTTAATGATGGAGGCACAGTTGAGTAGGCCCCAGTATAATATAATAAGGAATTATGCAAAGGACATTTTTCCCACTTATAAAAATGTTCGAAAAGCTAACAAACAATGTTTGCCTATTGGAATGACTGTGACTGATATTGAAGGTGAGGTTCCACTTCAATCGCTTTTAGACCACACTGCTAGTCGTATTATGCAAGTTCAAAAAGATGTCCTTACTGGCACAGACAGTAATAAATTAACCTTAATATCAAAATGGGGATTTGACGGTTACAAGTGTATCCGATACAAGTGATGACAATTATATGTTTATATCATCCTTAGTTAATTTAAGATTAATTACTGAAGAAAAACACGGTAAAACATTTGTATTGTGGCAAAATCCTCGACCTTCATCTCCTCGTTATTGTAGGCCTATTAAATTACAGTACAGAAAGGAAACTGTTGAACTTTCCAAGCAAGAAAAATTTAACATGGATTCACAGATTAATAATTTAACGGACACCAAACTTGTACTAGGTGATAAGGAGTATACCATCTCGCATACACCTCTTTTGACTATGGTTGATGGTAAAGTTTGCAATTCACTGTCAGATACGAAATCAACTTTGAGATGTTATTTATGTAACGCTACATCGAAGGATTTCAATGACTTAAGATCTGTTATAAATATGCCAATAAAACTGAAAACTTATTATTTGGAATCTCTGTACTACATGCATGGATACGAATGCTCGAATGTTTGCTTCATGTAGCATATAAGTTGCCTACTAAAACTTGGCGCATTAACAAACAAAATGAGAAAATAAGTCAAGAATACAAACGGAATTTAAGACTAAGATGTATTTAATCATAGATAAGCCCAAACCAGGTTATGGAAACAGCAATGATGGCAATGTTGCTCGCAAATTCTTTCAAAATAGTCAAATGTCTTCTACAATAACTGGTATTGATTTAACATTAATTCAAAAATTTTATTTTATCCTACAACCATTATCTTGCGGATTCAAAATAGATGAAAATAAATTCAAGAACTTTTGCCTTGATACAGCGGAACTATACGTCGATCTTTATCCCTGGCACTCCATGACAACAACAGTGCACAAAATTTTCATTCATGGATATGAAATAATATCAAATTTTCTGCTGCCAATTGGACAATTAAGTGAAGAAGCCCAAGAATCAAGAAACAAGGACTTTAAGATATATCGTGAACGATTTAGCCGAAAAACTTCAAGACAGGCTAACCTTGAAGATGTGTTTCAGCGTTTACTTGTTTCTTCGGATCCACTTATAACCAGTTTAAGGTCTTTAGAACCAAATAAAAGAAAATCTCTGGATGCGGAAGTTCGAGCGATGCTTTTGGAGGAGGATTTAGTACATATAGAAGTTGAATCAGATGCATCTGAAGACTAAATATTTGTGCTTTTGAATAAAATTAGAAAATACAATTGAAATTTGGTATAATTATTTTTATTGTAAGTGTTTTATAGCAATTCTCCATCATTGAGAGTTTTGAGCACAAACTTGTATGGACGGGTCCCAAGTGTGGCGTCGTTGGAACCAAGAGCTATATAATCTATATTCTGGCGTGAACATAGCTAGGCGAATCAAATTGGGCCAATTGCGTTGGCTAGGCCATGTTATCAGAATGGGTGAAGATGAATCAGCGCGAGAGGTTTTCGATAGCGTACCCGATGAAAGCAGGAAAAGAGGACGACCAAGACTACATTGGAAAGACCAGGCAGAAGAATCTCTCCGTATCCGTATCCAACTGGCGAGAAAAGGCGAGATAGAGCCAGTTGGAAGAATATGTTGAAATTTGTTTAATTTGTATGTTTAGTTAATATGTTTAAGACGTCTGACCTCGTGAGGTTTTAAGTCTTCATTAAGTCTTCATTATTTTCCTAATAAATGGTGCTATTATGTCTGACAAGAATTCTCATCTCTAACAAGAATTTCAATTCCCTTTGGTGGAAAAACACTTTTCACACTCTCTCTTTCTCTCGGACTCTCAGTTCGCCTCCTTCACAATTTATTCAATTGATGTTCTCTAAAACTTCCCTCAGTTTCAAATTTGTCTACATTGTATTTTTTTATTAAGGAGCGCCCAAAGTCATAGAAATGAGTGAAAAATTACCCTGTAATTGCCATTCACTGAGGAGTGTAGGATATTATGAGTTTGATAGCTGTAGGCCAACACTAAGTCCCTGCTCAGCTCTGCTGTAATATATTTTACAACTAAAATAAAGTACAGTGAAATATTTTACCTATGGGATTATAATTATTAAGCAATCGAGCTCATTCTTAGAGCCAAGATAGTTAAATAGTTTGTAGATGATATCACTTAATAACATACATACATGCAAACATACGAGTATGTATCCTTTGAGTTTTGATCATCGGAATGAGAAAGAGAGAAATACTTGTTGCTGGTAATTTGTTGGATGGTGCGCTTTTTAACGAAGCTTTTCTGTATTATGAATGAAATAAAGCATTTGATAGCAATTGTTACACTCATAGAAAATTGTTCATTGAAATTCGTATGAAGTAAGATGTGATTATATTTTATGTGCGTGAAGATAAATTCGACTTTAAGTAGCAAATACACAAACCATTTTAGGTACCAGAGCGCTGTTATTATTCTCACAGAGTTCTGTTAAAGTACTAAAGCTGGAAGAACAATGAAATTAAGACAATTGTCTAAAAATACAGATATAACAAAGGGATAGACTACACAAATTGTATAGAAAACAGTAAATATTTTCATTTAGTGTGGCAGAAATCTTAGACAGAGTAAGAAAAATTATTATACATCTGTTTAAATATACATTGATAAAAAGGATATTGTGGTTATATTAAGGATTCCCCGCCTACTTTTCACATGCCTAAGAACAGAAAACAACATTTACTTTTCGAATACAATTATCCGAACTTTCGGAAAAATTTTGAAACCTTAATATTTATGGAATTTTTAATCCGAACATGTGCATAATTTTTTTTAACGGTTTACTGTGATTTAACGTGGGACTTCTCATAGACCACATTTTTGCCAGGTTAAAATGCCATCTATATGCTATACAAATTTCCCACACAAACTTTTCAGAGGAATTTCAAAACGCTGATATTTTAAATCTATGAATGGTCCATGAAATAGCATTTTCCCACATTTATCTCTTTCTAAATTGAGATATTGTAGAATCATAGCGAATGTATGAACAGACTTATTTGAAATTTTGTGTTTGCTAATATATTAACATTTTCGCCCACAGTGTCGTAATTAAGAAAACCTCGCGATTTGAATTTATGCCAGGCGTTAGTGTTTTCCAAATGAATATCAAGTATGATTATAACGAATTTGAGAATACAGTTATTTGAAATTTTATATTGGGTCATGTATTAACATTTTCGCCCACTGTGCCCTAATTAAGAAAAATTCTCGATATAAATTTATGCCACGCGTTAATGTTTCAGTAGTGCTTTCCAAATTGATACTAACTATAATCGTAGCGAATTTGCGAACACACTTATTTGAAATTTTATATTGTGTCATTATATTATCATTTTCGGCCACTGTGTCCAAATTAAAAACCCTCACGATTTAAATTTATGCCATGCGTTAGTACGTCACTAGTGCTTTCTTAGTTGATATTAACTATAATTGTGGCGAATTTGAGAACACACGTATTTGAAATTTAGTATTTTGTCATGTAATAACATTTTCGCGCACTGTGTCCAAATTACAAAAAACCCTCGCGATTTAAATTAATGCCACGCGTTAGTATGTCACTAGTGCTTTATTAAATGATATTAACTATGATCGTAGTGAATTTGTGAACAGACTTATTTGAAATTTTGTAGTAGGTCATGTATTAACATTTTCGCCCACTGTGTCCAAATCAAGAAAACCTGTCGATTTAAATGTATAGTATTACACCATTACCAATAAATTTATTTATATCAATTGAAATTTGAAAATTATATTTGAAATTCAAAATACATCAATTGTAGTTTAAAATTTATATTTGAAATGTGGAAGACATCAATTGAAAATTTAAAAAAAATTAATTGAAATTTAAAAGACGCCAATTGAAATTTAAAAAACATGATTTCAATTTTAAAACATATCAATTGAAATTTAAAATACATCAATTGATGTTTAAAATACATCAATTGAAATTTAAAATTCGTCAGTTGAAATTAGTTGAATTATTTTAACATTTCTATTTGAAATGTGAAAGACATCAATTGAAAATTTAAAAAAAATTAATTTAAATTTAAAAAGCATCAATTGCAATTTAAAAGACGTAAATTCAAATTTGAGACATATCAATTGAAATTTAAATTACATCAATTGAAATTTAAAAAACATCAATAGAAATTCAAAATTCGTCAGTTGAAATTATAAAATTATTTACCAATTTTATGAAATGGATTTTTAAATTTCAGTTGATGTGTCTTACATTTGAATTGATGTATTCTACATTTGAATTAATGTATTTTATATTTGAATTGATGTCATTTAAATTCAATTGATGTATTTTAAACTCCAACTAATGGGGGCATAAATATAGCGTGACATCAATGCTCTGATCTACACCAAAATTTCGCTACCGACAAAACCTTTTGCGCTGAGTTCAAAAAAATTGTTTTCTGCGCTGGAGACAACTTCTTGAGATATAGTCCTTTGAAGCTTGAGTGTATAATTGCTCATATCTCAGGTATTTATAATCCGATTTGGTTAAAATGGGTGTCATTGCAAAGGTATTTTCAAATTCTATTATTCTGTGTTTCGTTTTATTAATCTCAGCTCACTTTTTTGGTTAAAATGTAGTATTTTCAAATAAAATCCTTGGCGAACTTATTTTCTTGACAGACTCCGATAATAGAGAAGAATCCGAGCTGTTCTTTAAGGTATAATACTCACCTGTAACCTTTAAAAGACCAGAGATATTTACGTTCAAAGTTTTGGAACACATTTTTGAACACAGCAGAAACTAAAAAATAATTTAAAAAAATTGCGCAATCGCCACGCAGAAACCTTTTTACCGCATAAACACTATGCCGAAGTCGCGAAGCCGGTGTAGAACTTGCCCCAGAGGAGAAAATCCGTTACGCAGAATGCTTGATAACAAAAAAAAATCGAAGTTAAAAAACAGTTTTTTTAATTCTCCCCCAAACTGTTAAAACAAATAAACATGTTCATACACAGATCTATAGAGTTTAGAAAGACTTTTCCAGTCAAATGCATTTCAATAGGATCGGGTAATATATAGCTGAGTTATGCTCGATTATACACACAAAGAAAAAACACGTTCCTTCCAAACGAAATCTCAGATAATTGAAGGTCGTTTGGGGACTGTGGTTGGGAGAAACGAACTTCTGTTAAGTCATACATTTCATTTCGTTTGAGAGAACCGAAAAATGTTTGCAGTAAACGAGTTATGAGAAATATAAGCTGAAAAAACGTTTGCGAGAAACGAAAAACGGGAAAAGCGGAATAGTTACTCAAAATAAAAAAAAAAACGTTCGCGAGAACTAAAATACGTTTCCAGTAAACGAGTTGTGAGAAATACAAGCTTAGTTAATTGTGTGTAATCACTTTTAAGTGAATGCGTGTGTGTGTATGCCAAACGTGTGGGTAAAGACTGTGTATAAAGTCGACAGAGTGATATAATAAGAGAAATTTTCGTTCTTCGTAATCTGTGCTCTCATTCGAAAAATGGCAAATTTCAGATATCGCAAACGTTTTTCAAATTTGCGGCAAATGTAAATTTGTACGCGTTTGATGCAAACGAGAACTCTTTTGCAAAAATATGATACACATTTGTAATATACCAGTTTATTTGGGAGAACTACATGAACGGTTGCGATTAATAAAATAATACAAATCAAGCAAAGTATTGTTGTGGTACCCGAGCAATTTCGGAAAATATGGACCAGCGCAGAAATTTTTTTTCTTTTCTTTTATGACCGTTTAATGCCCTATTAGGCAAAAAAGAAACCAAAAAAAAAACCATTTGGTGCCACACAAAATTTGTTCCCTGATGTGTTCTAAATTGCAACTGATATATTTTAAATATAAATTGATGTCTTATAAATTTCAATTCATGTTTTTTTTTTAAATTTCAATTGATATAGTAAGCCCGGCCGAAGGCAGGCCACGCAGCAAGCTTTATAACAAAAAAAGTGAGGTTAAAAGACTTTTTTTAATTCGCCCCCAATGCGTTAAAAAAATAAACATGTTTAAACACAGATTTATAGACCTTACAAAGACCTTTCCAGTCAAATCCATTTCAACAGGATCGGGTAATAAATGGCTGAGTTATGCGCGATTATATATTCAAGCTATGGAGGCCTATATTTCGGAATATATGGACCATCGCGGAATATTTTTTCATTTTCTTTTATCACCGTTTAATGCCCTACCGTTTAATGGCAATAAAATTACATGAGGTGTCGGGGGATACCCGTGTATAACGAAGTTCCTTTCGCTATATATTAGGTACTAGTTAGTTCCGACACGCCTAAGACGCCAGTTGAAAAATAGGATAATTTAAATGGATCTGTAACAAAAGATACTTTTTGTAAAATGATAAACTTTTTTTACGAAAAAATTTTTTAAAGTTGTAATTTCCTTTAAGGCTGTAAGAGATGATGTTTTCTCCGGTTAGTGAAAAAAATGTAAATGCTGCGGGTGGGATTCGAACTCACATTCCCTTTACGATCGATTCGATGTTTGTGAAGCATCATCTTCAGCAGCGTCTAGCTCGTTAAGCCACTGCGGTGTGTATTTACACAAGTACACAAGAACTATTCTAAGTGTAGTTGTCTCGTTCTGTTTTGGTTTGGCCCTACCATATGTTTCAAATTTAGTTGTTTTTAGATCCTCGTTTACATTTTTTTCACTAACCGGAGAAAACATGATCTCTTACAGCCTTAAAGGAAATTACAACTTTAAACAGAACGAGGATCTAAAAACAAATGAAAAATGTTTTGTTATAGAATGTTTTTTAAAAAAAAAGGATATTATTAGGTCCTTTTTGTAAGAATATGTATTATACTTCTTTTATTAAAAGCTAATGTTTCTTTAAGAAAAGGTACTATTTTTAAGAAGAAGTACTTTTTGTAACAAAAAGCCATAAGGGTATGAATTTTTTTTTACAAAGAAGTCTTTTTTTTGATAACAGGTACTTTTTGAAGAAGTAGTACTCTTTTTAGGAAAAGGTGTTTTTTTTAAGAAAATTTACTTATTTTCAGAAAGGCTACTTATCTCAAGAAAAGAAATTAACAGGTATTATTTTATTTTTAAGATAAGATACTTTTAAGAAAATGAATTTTTGTAAGAAAAGGTATTTTTTTGAAGAACAGTTTTTTTTAAGAAATGGTTTAGAATTGACCCCTTTTTTCAAGAATAGGTAAATTGTTAAGAGTAGGTACTTACCTCAAGAAAAGTTATTTTGTTTCACAAAAGAGGTACTCTTTAACCCTTTCGCCGCGGCTTTCAGTTTTAAGTACTAAATGACTTTTGTTAAATATATTACGTTTATTCTAGTCTGAAATATATGATTTAAATGTTTTTTTGTTAAATATATTCTGGGGGCGGGCTGGAGTGGGGGGGACATATATGTCCCATTTGTCTTTTATGATGGGTCATATATGTCCCAACAAGCTTTTGACACAAATACCACCTACAAGAAAAACGGTATATCTGAATAAAAATAAAAGAAATTCATTTATTTATATGAAATATAAGTAAAGTAAAGACATATTCCAGGTCTAAAAATAAGATCTATATACTTAAATTAAATATATTACATATGATATTCTGCAAAACAGTCTTTGCATAGAGGAATTTGGCATTCTTTACAAATTGTTTTTGTTCGCTTTTCCTTTTTTGCGTCAGCACATTTTATACACCGTCTTCTAGTCGGACCTTCTATGGGAAGATGAAGACTGACATTGCCAAGCATTTTTCTTTTTCTGGATACACGACCATTTTTATTGGAGCGACGAATAGCTGCAGTTTTTGATCCTTCTCCAATAAGACCTTCTGCTAATGTAACTAGGAATTCAAGAAAAGGTGTTTTTCTTCGATTCAGCTCACAAAGAACTACCCATGCATTGACCGCTGACATCATCAAAAGTCTATAGAAAATCTTTTTCCACCATTTGTTTGATTTTCTATCGACTTCATATAGAGTGGACATTTGGTCTGCCCTATCTACACCGCCCATCATATCTCTATAATCTTTTATCATTTGTGGGCAAGAAACTTCACATTTCTCTCCATTGGCTTGCGTTTTGTTTACCGTTGTTGTAGATGCATTATGGCAGTTACTCAAAAGCAAAACTTCCTTAGTATCTTGCCACTTTGTAAAAATAAGGCCACAGCTATTGACTTTGAATATGCTTTCGCCTCTTTGCAATTTTTCTGATAATTTTGGTAGATTTTTTCTATTGGAATTGCATGTTCCCAATGCGGCAATATTAAGCGTTTCTAGCAAGGTGGCGCTTGTGAAAAATCTATCACAACACACTGCTACGTCCTTTTCACGAACTGTTTCCACTAATTTATTCACAACACGTTCTCCTAAACTGCCCTCAGCAGGATTTAATTCTCTTCCACTATAAATATTGAAATCATATGTATATCCTGTCAGTGAATCACACCTTAGCCACATTTTGATTCCTCTCTTTGTGGGTTTCATTGGCATATATTGCTTCAATGAAGACCGACCTTTAAATTTGGTCATTGATTCGTCAATGCTTTGATATACGCTATCTTGGCGATTATTTTGGAAAGTTTTTTTAAACATTCCACGACGTCGTCAATATAATATGTTTTGGTAGCATTAGCTGGTTTCTCAGGACTAGCAAAATACATTTTAGATGATAACATCCTGAATCGATCTCGTGATATTGCTGTCTTTATCATCAAATTACCCAACGAAAAATGGTTTGACCAGTAATTCTCCATACTTGGTACGCGGTTATAAGACATTGCAAACATAACCCCCAATACAATCATCATTTCACCACTATAAGTTTCTGGAATGCTACTCGCTCTAGGTTTTGTCTTATTGAGAATCTGCAAACGCTCATTTGTGCATTGAACGATGTAGTTTATCAAGCTTTTTGGGAAAAACTTATAAAATAATTCAATATGGCTATATTCACGTGAAATAATGGTACTACATGATCGAAATATTGGTAATGTTTTTTTTTGGTTGAAAACAATCGTCTGGGTTGAACCAAATATGTGGCGGAGGGATAAAATTCAAATTGGATTCGTTTTCATCTTCTTTTGTAGGTAGACCATTTGTTTTGTTTGAATCGTCATCACTTTCATCAAAATCACTATCTGAAGTTATATTTCCATCTTCAGCTTGAAAATCTGGATCAATTTCGCTGTCACTACTTCCAAAAGGATCATTACTGGATGAGCTGTCGGATAAGTTCAACAAATGTTCTTCAATTTGTTTCTGATTCATTTTCCTAACAAGAAATGAAAAATAAAAAACATTACAGGACTGACTAGTGGGATATATATGGCCCGTCAAAAAAGACGGCTGGGATAAATATGTCCCGCAGCGAAAAACTTAAAAAAAAACCTATAAAAAAAATATCTATAGTACTTACCTTTTACTAAATACTTCCAATAATTAGTAGTTTTTCAAGAAAAGGCTAATTGTTGTAAGAAAATTTACTTTTTGTAAGCAAAGGTACTTCTTTAAGATAAGGTATTTTTAAAAAATATGAATAGGTATTTTTTTGAGATAATTTACTTTTTTTTTAAAGAAACGGCACTTATTTACGAATATATTCTCTTTTTAGACTTCTTTTACTTTGGCTTTTCTAAATTTACTTTTTAAATATATAATAAATATTGGTTACAGGCTCCACCTAGAAAACTTCCCATTAAACAAGAAATTTAACAACATAAGTGAGACATCTGGTTAATTTCTTTCTCTATGATTTAAGCCGGTAGTCTAGACATAAACCAAAGCAAAGCAAAAGTAAAGTGTCCTTTTTTTAAAGAGAGGTACTTCTTTTATTGAAAGCTCATGCTTTGTTAAAGAAAAGGTACTATTTTTAAGAATAATAACTTTCTGTAAGAAAAACCATAGGAGTGCGAGTTTTTTTTTTACAAAGACGTACTTTTTTTTAAGAAGAGTTGCTTTTTAAAGAAGAGATGCTGTTTTTAGGACAGTTTATTTTTTTAAGAAAGTGTACTTATTTTCAGAAAGGCAACGTATCTCAAGAAAAGAAAAGGTAACATTTTATTTTTAAGAAAAGGAATTTTTTTGAAGAAAAGGTTTTTTTTAAGAAATGCGATTTTTTTAGAATTGATCCTTTTTTTAAGAATAGGTAAATTTTTAAGGGTAGGTACTTATCTCAAGAAAAGTTATTTAATTTCACAGAAAAGGTACTCTTTAAAGAAAAGGTAGTTTTTTAATAAAAGACAATTTGTTGTAAGAAAATGTACTTTTTAAGAAAATATACTTATTTAACAAAAATAATTTTTTTAAGGAAAGGTACTTTTTGTAAGAAATTACTTTTTTTAAGCAAAGGTACTGCTTTAAAATAAGGTATTTTTTTAAGAAAATGTACTTTGTTGAAGAATATGAATAGCTATTTTTTTGATAAATTTTACTTTTTTTAAGAATTTTTTTTAAAAGCTTTCACTTTGGGTTTTCTAAATTTACTTTTTGTTGGGTTCAAAACTGCAATACATACTATATACAGCTCCACCTAGAAAACTAGTAAACAAGAAATTTCCCAACATATGCTAGTTTAGACACAAACCAAAGCAAAAGTACCCAATATAGTTGATAATACTGGGTTGTAGCATAATAGTCTTAAAAAAGTTTTTATTTTTGGAACGAAGTTCCTTATCGCACGGATGGGGGCTAAATGAAAAATTTTTAAACAACTTTTTTTTAACTACTTTATTACAACCCATTATTTTCAACTATATTGGGTACTTTTGGTTTAAAGGGAAGTTTTCTAGGTGGAGCCTGTGTATTACATATTGTAGTTTTGAACCCAATAAAAAGTAAACTTATAAAAGCCAATGTGCAAGACTGGAAAATCCATGAAACACAACCCTCAGCATGGAATTATATTTACCAGCACTTTAACACTCGTACTTTTGGTTTGTGTCCAGACTAACATATTTCTTGTTTAATGGGAATTTTTCTAGGTGGAGCCTGTTTATTACATATTGTAGTTTGAACCGAATAAATACTAAATTTAGAAAAGCCAAAGTGAAAAAAGTTTAAAAAAATAACATCTTAAAGAAGTACATTTGCTTAAAAAAGTAAATTTTCTTAGAAAAAGTACCTTTTCTTAAAAAATGTAATATTTTAAATATGTACCTTGTCTTAAAAAAGTACATTATCTGACAACAAATTGCCTTTCCTTAAAAAACCACATTTTCTTTAAAGAATACCTTTTTTGTAAAACAAAATAACTTTTCTTGAGATAAGTACCTACTCTTAAAATTTTATCTGTTCTTTCGCAAAAAAAAGCTTTTCTTCAAATACCTTGTCTTACAAAACTACCTTTTCTTACAAAAATTCCTTTTCTTAAAAGTACCATTTCTTGAAAATAAAGTACCACCTTTTCTTTTGTTTTCTTGAGATAAATGGCCTTCCTGAAAATGAGTAAATTTTCTTAAAAAATAACCTTATCCTAAAAAGAGTACAACTTCTTTAAAAAGTACCTGTTCTTAAAAAAGAATTTTTTGTAAAAAAAATTCATACTCTTATGGCTTTTTCTTAGCTTAGTGACGGCGACACTATCGAGTATTCAGCCATTAAATACCGTACGGAACCGGTGTAAAACTGTAGGACCCAATCAGTGAGTGTAAAACTAGAACGCGCACAGCATACTGGTCTGTGAGAAGCTCTCCCTTATCCTTTCAAGGGATGTAACGGGAAACCATTTTTTTTATTTTAATAAAAGAAGTACCTCTCGTCAAAGAAAGGATCTTTTCGGGAAAATATAATACACATTCTTACATATTTATATTATTCTTATTCTTCAATAAATTAAAAATTTCTTAACAAAAGTTTACAAGATCCATTTAAATTACAGTGTTTTTCAACAGGCGCCTTAGATGTGTAGGAACTAACTAGTGAATAATATATAGCGAAAGGAACTTCGTTCCAACCGGGTGTCCCCTGACACCTCATGTAATTTTTTTTTCACTTAGCCCCCATCTCCAACGTGCGATAAGAAACTTCGTTCCAAAAAGGACATCGTTGCCACACAACAGTTGTTCCCTGATATGGTTTAAATTGCAATGGATATCTTTTAAACATTAATTGATGTCTTATAAATTTCAATGTAGACATTTCAATTGATGTTTTTCAAATTTCAAATAGAATTTTTAAATTTTAATTGATTTTTTTTAAATTTCAATTTGAAATAGTGTAGTGATTTTTAAGACGATTGGGGCACGTTCGCCCGTCTGTCTCGCAGGCTGGTTCGATGTTAGACAAAATGCCACTCTATAATTGAAAATGTACGATTTTGCCACGCCATTCATCGTTATCATCAATACCAAAGTTGGGTTGAAGTCTGATTGGTCAAAGCGATACCTCCAGTAAAGCCACTCTGTATTCGATAATAACGGGTCCGCCAAATAACGTTTTTTTTTGAAAATGCTATAAAAAAACTGTGGCCGTCGGTGGTGCAATGGTTAGTGTGCGCGGCTCTTGTACATGAAATCCTGGGTTCGAACCCTGCTCTGACCACCTAAAATTTCTTTCGGCGGCGGTCACCTCGCCTAGTGACGGCGACACTATTGAGTATATAGCCATGAAAAAGCTTCTCAAAATACCGGTCGGAATCGGTGTAAAACTGTAGGTCCCAATCAGTGAGTGAAAACTGGAAAGCGCACAGCTCAGTGATTGTGAGAAGTTCTCCCCGGTCCCTTCATGGGATGTAATGGGAAACCATTTATTTTTTTTTTTATAAAAAAAACTACTGAATATTTTCTCAAATTTTTTTTTTATTTGAAAGTACAATCCTTCCGGTTAATAATGGAAAATAATTTCATTCAAATGGCTGCCTCGGCTGGCCATGCAGTAGCCTACACGATGGGTCCAATTTTTAAGCACATTATCGATTGTGTGCAGTTGTATTTCACCAATGGCTTCACGAATATTGTCCTTTAAAGCGTCAATTGTCTCTGGCTTGTCGGCGTAACACTTATCTTTGAGGGCACCCCATAAATAATAGTCCAACGATGTCAAATCGCAGCTCCGAGGTGGCCAAACGACATCAGCTCTGCGGCTGATAATGCGTTCTTCAAAAACAGGGCGCAAAACATCGAGTGTAGCTTCGGCTGTGTGGCACGTAGCGCCGTCCTGTTGAAACCAAATGTTGCCAATATCCTCCTCTTCAATTGTTGTGAACAAAAATTCGTTCAACATGGCCCGATAACGATCGCCATTGACTGTAACGGCCACTCCTTGCTCATTTTCGAAGAAAAATGGCCCAATTATGCCTCTGGACCAAAATCCGCACCAAACAGTGACTCGTTTTGGGTGCATCCTGTGCCCCAAATGCGACAATTTTGCTTGTTACATACCCGCCAAGATCAAAATGAGCTTCATCTGAAAAGATGATTTTTTTGGCAAAATCGGCATCTTCTGTAAGTCGATCGCAGGCCTACGTAGCGAAGCGAAAACGCATTGGATGGTCATATTTCCCAGCGTTGTTCAAGCGTATACATAACCATATTCGTTCAGCGGAAGGATAAAACTAATTATCTGTCAAATCAGACATGAGCTAAGTGTTACCATTCACGAAATAAGCACTAGTTGAAAAAAAAAACGTTAGATGGCGGACCCTTTAGATGATTTTGCCATGCCCATTTATATAGCACCCATAAAAATGTTTGGCGAACAATTGACTGATCTACACGATAAATCTCGAATAAACCAATAGATCCTAATGAAAATTGGTATTGGATATTATGCTATCCAATTCCCCACTGCTGTTGAATACACGCAGAAAAATATCGGCCCCAGCAACATATTGCAGGAAAGACGTACATGGTTGCAAGCACTGTTTTCATGAACTTAGGATTTGCGGCCTTGTTGTTTCTTTGTTTGTCTCGTTTTAGGTTTTAGGGGTTTTCAAAACACGAAGCCACATTTTGGTCTCAGAAACATATTATAGCCTATTAATCATTGTGTCTCAAACATGTTATATTGAATAGCAAACACAATGTGTTGGGGCACAAGTATAGTATATTTCCAGCAAGCTACAAACACGTTACATTTGGACGTGTATGGACGAATTTTTCATTTTGACTCGGGGTAAGTGAAGGTCGATGAAATAAAAGGAAATATGTCTTCATATCATAAATTATTCTAAAGTTTGGATCAAACATTTTAAATAAAACTTGCAGGCAATGGATGATGACTTGGTGTGAGTAATTGCTTCAGTTGGTTCACCCAACTGAAATTGCTGTACTCGTTACTTTTATTTATTTTTTTTTATTCAAATAAAAACAAAAACTTTATTGTTTGTATACAATTTTTTTTATAAAAACAAAAAACACTCAAAATATACGATACATTAAAATAAAGCTTAATAACCGAAAAAATAGAATTTATGTTGTATTAAAAATAAAACTATAAGCAATTACGCCATCCCACTGATGGATCAGATGATGCTCAAATTCGTTCAAGAGAACAGACGAGCCAGGGCAAAGAAGGCGACAATAGCGATGGCGATAGGAGCCATTGACGAGGAACCATTGCACAAATCTTTAGTGCAAACATCACAGGACAATTGTTTCACAAAAGGATTGGTGGGATCAACTTGGCAGCCGGTCTGGGTTTGCGAGACATCACCAAAGTAACAGGTACGCAAAATATGAGGTTGATTACCAACTGAAAGGGAAAAAGTACAAAATCAAAAAATATAAATAAATTGTATAAATCAGTTACAGCTTTATGACATATAAAATTATGAATCATCATGGCATTGGAGAGAAAAGTGTTAAATACGTCAAACTTTAAGTTGTTTTGATTTTCCAACATGTTTATACGCGTAATTGTTTAAATAATGACTTTTTGTACATGTGTTTTTGTGTTTTCTTTGTGTGGAAATCCGCACATTCACATGCATCTCATTATTATAAACATTGATGTGATGTGATGACGAATGTCATGTCATGACTTGTGTGTGAATTTTAGCGAATTGAAACTCGGTTTTTCGAGGCGTCCCACATTTTAATGTGCGCATTTGTTTTAAATTCAAATTATTCATTGTTTCCAATGACTTTGGCGTTAATATACATATGTATAATATTTTAGCCTTTGTAACATTTGTATGACAATCTTAATTAGTTTATGTCGAAATGTTAAATTATTTAACATTTTCTACAGTGGTATCTAATGAAGCGTGTGCCACATTTTGCTTGTTATGTTGGCTTCGAAATTGAAATTGGGTTACGCGTTGTTTTGTTTTTGAATGAGTAAAGAAGAATCAGTGAAAGTGGTTCTTCACTAGAATACAATACACATTTAGGGAATTCACAGTCTTTACAATATCGTTAGCATCGTTATAAATTGTATAAATTTTGAATAATATTGTTACGATTAAAAGCTTTACTGATGGTTAATAGATAATTCAGAATAATGTTAATGTGTCAGCTTTATTTATTTGGCTTAGCTAACATTTGTGACGGAGTGTAAATAGAAGGGTTTTAAATCTTACGCCTAAAAGTATGCTCGCCAAACCAGTATCATGAATTCTATTAAATTCGGTTAAGATATGTCTCGGCTAATCTCGAAAAGAGACTGTAGTACTAGTGGTTCTTGAAACGGCTGGAAGGCTCTAGTTACCGAGTACAGTTGGTTAGTTAGTTTGAAAAGAGTATATGTCCGCAAACATTCACTTCAGCCGCTGATTCGGCCTATTGTGGTCTCTCAATTTGCCCCACTAAGTATAACGGGTATAAACACAACGAAATATAACGAATGGAAGAGATGCCACCAGACTTATCTAGAGAACCTGGTGCCAAATCATAGAACTAATATAAATAGCAGATGAACAGCGTAGAGGAGTTAGTCTGTGATTAAATGGTTAACGATACAGATTGTCGGCAATAGTGATATCAAGTAAAAACTTATTGAAAACTGTTGTATCTATCGTAATTTAAAAATTACCTAGTTTTATTAACGGGAAATAAAACAGTGCTAAAAGGGGACGATAAGAAAATTCATAACAATATTTTTTTTTTTAGCTATTATAGAAAATTATATGCCATACATAATGAATTCAATAATGCCAGAGGGACAGTGAATTTCCGAATTGTCCACAAAGGAATTATCTACAGAACAATATATTCTCAAAACCATTTACATGCAAGGAAATTGATATTATTGTATTTCCATGCCGAATTTACATATAACTAGCAAAGACACAAACCACTGAAGATAGCAGAGCACTGTTATTATCTTAACAGGGATTGTTTTAAGTACTAACAATGGCAGTTTATTGAATTAAATACAATTTTTGATGAATTAATTGAATAAATAACCACAAGACTTAAAGATCGTCTAGATAACTTTTCAAGCTATCAATATTAGTGGAATCTTGAAAACTTACCAGAATCCATTATATTTTAATTCAATCTATAAATTGCTAAAATGGGCATTGTGGCCAATTCAAGGATTCCTCTACAAAAGAGAATGGTTTCCCATTACAGGCCATGAAGGAATTGAGGAGAGTTTGTCACAACTAGTGAGCTGTGCGCTTTCTAGTTTTACAGTCACTGATTGAAACCTACAGTTTTACAACGATTTCGAACGGTTTTTTGAGAAGCCTTTCCATGGCTAATTACTCGATAGTGACGCAGTCACTAAGCGAGGTGATAGTCGTCGAAATAAATTTAACATTGTGTGAGTAGGGATCGAATCCACGATCTCATGTACAATAGCCGCGCACACTAAACATTGCACCACAGACGGTCACAACTTTATGCGTACTCCGTAATAGGTCGAAGGTTGTTCATTTGGATTATTATAATTCGAAGATTCGGAAGAATTTCATAATTTTACGGATTTTCATTTCAACACTCACAAAGTTCAAATTAGAAAATAATTTGGTTTACTTTTGAACCATTCACTGTGTCGAAACTAAGAATTCTTCGAAGACCCAACTTACTTAGAAAGCACAACTGAAAGACTTTATTCAGTTTGGGCACAGTGGACCAAAGTGTTTTGTCATAGGCCATTACTAACTGTCAGATGGCGGCATTCTAAAATTCCTCTGAAATATAAAAGTACAACCTGGAAAATCTGTCTGGTTTTTTTAGGTTCAGTTAGGTGTTAATCTCGGTCGATGATACCACGGGCTAAGGAGATTAAGAGTCATCCCCATCGGACAACCATTTAGTTTGCTTCAAGAACCTCAAGATTTTGTCTACGTCTATCTGAGATAATTATCCAAGGTGCCAAAATGGGTAGGATTCCATAGTATACATCCACCTGCCGGCTACTGCAGAACACGTGCACAGAAAATGTTCAGTGGATTCCTTCTCTTCCTCATCGTTACAGCTTCTACATAGGTCATTTGCTCTGACCTTTAGTTTCGACTCGATCCCTGCTCTAACCCCCTTACATTTCTTTCGACCTTGCTTAGTGACGGCGACACTATCGTGTATTTAGCCATGAAAAAACTTCTAAAAATACCGTTCCGAAACGGTACAAAACTGTAGGTCCCAATAAGTGAGTGAAAAACTAGAACACGCATAGCTCACTGGTTTGTGAGAAGCTCCCCCTAATTTCTTCATGGGATGTAGCGGAAAATCATTATTTTATTTTTTATATTCCATTATCTAGGCGTTTTTGCTATATATTTATTTGCTTTCAATTTGTAACTGTTTGAATTTTTTTGTTGATTGCTGTCAATTTCGGGTTTAAAGTATTTTATGGGTTTGCGGCTTTGATTGGTTTGTGGCTTTGATTGATTGGTTTGTGGCTTTGATTGGTTTGTGGTTTAGATTCCAGTTGACCCCCATTCCTTATCAAATCTATAAACCTCTACAAAAATTGCCAGCAATCTAACAAATCCTTTTAATATAAATACAATTGACAATGTATTTAATTATTTTTGTAAATTAGCCTTGAAAGATACGTAACTCAAATTAAACTAAAAATTATAATTAATATGTAATTATTTTTCCCTCTCTATGAGCTGAATCTATAGTGTAGTAGTAAATGTGGCAGCTATAATATTCACGCTGAAAAATAACGACCCCAGCAACATATTTCAGGAACCATGTACATATTTGCAAGCATTGTTTTCGGGAATTGAAAGTCTCTTGCGTTTTGTTTCTTTATTGTCTGTCACGTTCTAGTTTTCAGCACTATTCTACAAACAAAGCCACATTTGGGTCACAAATACATATATTATAACCTATTAATCATTGTGATCCAAACATGGTAAATTGAATAGCAAACACAATGTGTTTGTATACAAGCTACAAACACGTTATATTTGCATCCAAACATCAAAGAAGGACCGATTTTTCAGCGCGTATATTTTACTTACGACACATCAAGTTAATGCGCAGTTTCGTTTTAATTATACATTTTTTTTAAAATATTTTTTTTATTATTTATTTAATTACTTTCCCATTCCACTGTTCATATAAATATTTATATCTTCCGTCTTAAAACTTTCATTCTTAATGCAATTAAAACAATTACAGTAATTATGACGTTCGTTCATCTTCATCGCCAGCACAATCTAATGGATTTTTCAAACGCGTCATTAAATTTGATCTGTTATTGAAATGAAAACATTATCATGTCAAACTTGTTGGCAACTAGTAACCGGTATTTTCCCCGCTCGATTTAAGCTTTCATGCTTTGAAATTGTTCGCATTGATTTACTCGAATTGAATGGGTCATGGTCATGATTGTGTTTTGTTACAGTTATTAGCATTTGTAGTTGAAATGGTAACAAGTAATTAATCAGTGATTAATATCAGGTGTGGTTTACGAAATAACAGTTTAGTTTTGGATAAAATTTAATAGCATTTAGAATTAGAATTTTTAGTTTTGCAGGGGAACATGTTTATTTCACAACGACTCAGTTATAGGGAATCATTTGTAAAAAATTAACTGTCATTTTCGAACTAAAGAATTACGAACAATTACTTTTTATTTGAATTTTAAGGAGAGAACAAATATTCTCCAGCTACCGTTTTACCAATTTAAGTTTAACTTTACGTCATAAAATATGCTATATGCAATGTTCGACTTAATATATTGTCAATGAGTAAAAATTGCGTATCATCAACAAAACAAAAAAAAAAAACGTTGTGATGAAAAAATTGCAAAATTACATTATTGTTTTTATGTCACAAACGAAGGGAACTACATTTAGTGCGATTTAATACTGTCCTATCTAATGTGCTTTTCTCCTAATTTTTGAGGGCAGCTAATCTTAAGGCGATGAAAAAACTTGTATTCCGAAAAAACGCTAAAATAAAAAAAAAGTAAATGATGTGTCAGGGGACACCAGGTTGGAACCAAGTTCCTTTCGCCATATATTATGTATGTACTAGTTAGTTCCAACACGCCTAAGGCGCCCGTTGAAAAATACGATAATTTAAATGGATGTTTATGAAAATATACTTTTTGTAAAATGATTAATAAATAAAAAATAAATTTTGAATTGTTAACATCTAAATACGCGGGTATGGACTTAACTGACATGCATGCAATTTTGTGTGCATATCGAGTAGGTCTCAGAACCGGCCAACATCTCTTTTTCATACCCCTAAATGATAAGGCTGACCCAGCCATATATAGAATACAGATTTGTCCAATTGCGAAACACAGATTGTCAGACTGCGAAAAAAAACACACACTGATGTAGCGGCAGCGAATAGTTGTCTTGTATGGGGGTGGAGCACTCTCAGAGCAAACAGAATAATGACGTGGTTATACGTATATAAAAATGAGATAGCAAGAGAGCAACGAAAATTGTGTGAACTTGTGTAGCGTATGTGCGAACATAAGAATGTATGTATGTACATGTGTAAAAAAAAGTATCAGTTCTTAGTTTTCGAAAAAAGATATGAAGAATTGAATTGGTTGAAATCGAATAGAACAGAATTAAATTTCATTGAATTGAATCGAATCGCATCGAATCGAATTGAATTGAATTGAATTGAATTGAATCGAATTGAATTAAATGAAGTTGAATTAAATTGAATTGAATTAAATTAAACTGAATTGACGTGAATCGAACTGAATTGAATTAAATTAACTTAAGCTGAATTAAATTAAATTGAATTGGTTTGAACTTAATCGACTTGAATTGAATTGAATTGAATTGAATGGAATAGAATGCACTTGACTTGAATTGAAATGAGTTGAATTGAATTGCATTGAATTGAGTTGACTTCCATTGTATTGAATTCATTTGAATTAAATTGTATTAAAGTAAATTGAATTGATTTTAATTGAATTGTCTTGAAATGTATTAAATTCAATTGAATTGAGTTGAATTGCATGGAATTAAACTGAATTGAATCGAATTGTACTAAGTTGAATTGAACTGAACTGAACTGAATTCAATTGAATTTAATTGAATTGAATTGAATTAAATCAATTTGAATTGAATTGGTTTGAATTGAATCGAATTGAATTAAATGGAATAGAGAGGACTTGAATTGAATTGAACTGAGTTGAGTTGAATTGAATTGCATTGAATTGAATTCAATTGACTTGACTTGAGTCGAATCGAATCGAATCGAATCGAATTGAATTGAATTGTATTGAATTGAATTTAATCGAATGGAATTGAATTAAATTGTGCCGTATTGAATTGAATTGAATTGAATTGAATGGAATTAAATTGATTTGAATATATTAAAATTGAATTGGATTGGATTGAATTGTATTAAAGTAAATTGAATTAATTTGAATTGAATTGTCTGGAAATGTATTAAATTGAATTGAATTGAGTTGAATTGCATGGAATTGATTTGAATTGTATTGAATTGAGTTGAAATGTATTGAATTCAATTGAATTGAATTGTGTTGAATTAATTTAAATTGAATTGAATTAAATTGAATTGAATTGAACTGAGTTGAATGAATTGCATTGAATTGAACCGAACTGAATTGAATGGAACAGAACTGAATTGGTATGAATTGAATTGAATTGAATTGACTTGAATTGAATCGACTTGAATAAAATTTAATTGAATTGATTTGACTCGAATTGAATTGAATTGAATTGAATTGAATCGAATTGAATTGAATTGAATTAAATTGAATTGAACTGAATTGAATCGAACCGAATTGAATTCTCTTGAATTGAACTGAATTGATTTGAATTTAATTGAATTGAATTTAACAGAATTGAATTAAATTGAATTACATTAAATTGAATTGAACTCAACTGAATTGAATCGAATTGAATTCTCTTGAATTGAGCTGAATTTACTTGAATTGAATTGCATTTAATTGAATTCTATTGAATTGAATTGTATTGATTTGAACTGAATTGATTTGAATTCAATTGAATTGAATTGAGATGTACTGAATTGACTTGAATTGAATGAATTGTTTTGAACTGTATTGAGCTGAATTGAACTGAATTGATTTCTATTAAACTGAATTGAATTGAATTCTATTGAACTGATTTGTATTGAATTGAACTGAACTAAATTGAATTGAATTCAATTGAATTGAATTTAATTGATTTGAATTGAATTGAACTGAATTGTATTGATTTGAATTGAATTGAGTTCAATTGTGTTGAAATGTACTATATTGAATTGAATTAAATTAAATTGAAATTGTATTGAATTGAATCGAATTGTATTGAATTGGATTGAATTGAATTGACCTGAGTTGAATGAATTGCATTGAATTGAACTGAACTGAACTGAATTGAAATGAACTGAGTTGAATTGTATTGAATTTAATTGAATTGCCTTGAATGGAATTGGATTTAAGTGAATTGAATTGACTTGACTTGACTTGACTTGACTTGACTTGACTTGAATTGAATTGAACTGACTGGACTTGAATTGAATTGAATTGAATTGAATTGGATTGAATTGAATTGAATTGAATTGAATTGAACTGAATTGTATAAATAGAAACCATCTCTGATGAATTTGAATGTAGAACACGACGAAATTATGGGCAATTGTTATTGCCTGTATGAATTATGTTGTCTTTTATTCAACAACAAAAATCATATCTGTTGGGAACGGATGGTTCTCTCGAGATGGAGAGAAGATTATGCAAATGTTGACTATAAAAATTATGAACCCTATGATTTTTAATTATTGTTCGGTTGAAGATCAATAACTATTAAAAATCACGTTTTCTATGAAAAAGTAAATTTTAATAGAAATATTAAAGAGAAATATATGAAATTGATTATTATGGTGCATGGTTGGGAATGTAGCGATTTCAATGCCCACCAAGACATATCAGCAGCACCCTTCTCCACAAGTATTTAGGTGGCTGTCAGTGGTGCAATGGTTGGTGTGCGCGGCTCTTGTACATGAGATCCTGGGTTCGAACCCTGCTCTGACCACCTTCAAAAAAAAATTTCTTTCGGCAGCGGTCACCTCGCATAGTGACGGCGACACTATCGAGTATATAGCCATGATAAAGCTGATCAAAATACCGTTCGGAATCGGTGTAAAACTGTAGGTCCCAATCAGTGAGTGAAAACTGGAAAGCGAACAGCTCAGTGATTGTGAGAAGTTCTCCCCGGTCCCTGCATGGGATGTAATGGGAAATCATTTATTTATTTTATTTAGGTATATCATCACACATTTTAGGGAGAAATAAAACTCAGCTTATCGAGAATTGTCTCAACACTCCTACTTGTGCGGAAAAATCCAGAACAATACTTTGCCATAACCATCAATATTCACAACATTTCTTTCTAATGCAGGCTTTCATCGAAAGCCATTGCATAGATGTTGTTGTTTCAAAAAAGAAACAACGATTGCCATGAGATTGGCGTTGGAGTGTACCGTACCCGCCATAATACAATTTTAATGAAATAAAAATCAATTTTGGTTGGGAATAAAGATTTGAACTTTTCTTATCAAAAATAATTTTTCTTGCTTTCAACTTGAACATTAAAAAAAAACCAAGTTGTAATAAAATATCTATAAATTCGAAAAAAGTAATTTCGTTGTCGTCAACCAGTCAATAGATATAATTTATAAAAAAAAACCTTTTAAATGTCTTCGGATATTCAATGATACGGAGAGCATTCGTTTTGTAAAAAATATATGAATAAATAAATAGATTCCTATTACATCGCTTAGGGGACTTAGAGAAGCAACTCACAATTAGGTTTTTAATTTGTTAAACAAAAGAATCCGGATCTGGGATCAGCTCGCCGAAGAGATCATACATATGTGATAATTGTCATCAAAATCGTAATTCCATATGTTGATCTACTCCTAAGAAATGATTATTTTATTCAGTTAATTTTTGTAATATTTACTTTTAATCCGAGTTGTTTTCTTAATGTTGCCTTTCACATATTTAATTGACCTGCGAGCCCAGATCGTACTCACCGTGGGATGTTGGTTTATTTTCCATTCGAATTAAACAACCTAACATGTCCAATCTCTATCGCTTTAGTGAACCCTCAAAAGTTTTGAAATATTTTATATGCCGAGGTTTATGGCCAACCCTTTTGATGCTAATCAAATCGTTTTGAACATAACTACAATTACCAATGGTATTTAATTTTTTTTATAATACTCATTCCTACAGGTGATTGCAATTAAAATAAAATTTTCATTTGCCATCTAATTAATTAGTCCCATGTATGCCGCCGCACCTCAACTCAATGTCACATGATTACGTCTTCTCTTAATTATTTCCAACTATGATTTCATAAATTTGTTGTTTGTGTCTTTACAAATTAATTCCCCAAAAACAAAAAAAAAAAAAATTTGGTAGTTTAAAACTAATTCGAAAATAACAAGCGAATGGAACACGTACGATAATGTAAGCAGTGTTCACACTGTTCAATTTAATGGAAAAATTAGTTGGCTCCACGGATCAAATAGAATTAAAGTGGTGTTACGAAAATGAAAGCATATAATTTTTAACGAATTCAAACAAATTCTTAGCTCAAATTAGATAGTGTGAACTGCGCTTATGATATTATTATGATTGGGAATAGAAGAAGATGTCCATGAAATGTTAATAACAAATTAACATCGTAATGATTTCAATAAGTCAACCAACCATTCATGAGCATGGTAATATGAATAACAATACCAGAGACAACAGCGGCGACGACGACGAAGACGATGACGGCGACGACGTCTTAACCATCCTAAACATCTTTGGTCGTAAACACATAAGTTAATACAAACCCGATATCCGAAATGACATCATTTCTCAATAAGCACAAAATTTATGGTGGAGAACAGTGCGTCGCATAGGAATGTTACAGGATTTACATTTACATTTCACAAATTAAGGGGTGCGGCAAAAGTATGTGCCTGCTTTGTTTGTGTCTTGGCTATAAATGAAATTTACATATAAAAAATTATTTTCAATGTACGAGTTTTGGGCTATAGCTAAGACACGCAGATCTAGCAACTAAAATAAACATTTCACTGCGTCTTTGCTTAAGCTGATTTAAATTTATATTTCTGATGAAGGCAGGCACAAGGCGACCGGGAGATTCCCGAGACAGGTCTGACTTCGATTAAATTTCGTTTGCAACTATTTACAAATCCAGCTTCGATTTGTATTTCGTATTTGAACTTCATCATTATTTTGAAATTGTAGGACAATTAACTCAAGAATAAGACTCCAACGTCACTACAACTACAGAGAAAATACCCGAGTTAGCCGTCACCGAATTTGGAGGTTGCCACAACCACATTCGATGCCATCACATCCGAATTAGAGGTTGTTGCAACTGAATTAGAGGTTGTCGCAACCTACTAGAGTTTACTTCAACCGAATATCAGTTGTGGGAACTATATCAATCGTGACAATTTCAATTCGTTTGTGGCAACCGAAATTCGTTGCCAATAGCCGAATTTACGGTTGCTAAAACCTCTTTTTAAACAATTAGTTTTGTGAGTGTACTCCGGTTAAAACTCTTGTAAACTCTTTTCATAAAGTCTGACGAACTCCGAAAACTTTCATGACCCTGCACCGTAATTCTGTTACTTTTAAACGATAAAATTCGGTAGTTAAATTGTAAAAATTAATAAAATTTCCGAATATTCTCAATTTAACTATCGATTTTTATCGTTAAAAATTTACAGAATTCTGGTGCTGGAAATAAAAATTTCTGTACGTGATGATAAATTAGTGTTTTAAATAGCAAAGATTTCAACCAATTTATTTAGCAGAGGTCTGCTATGAAGTTAGCAGGGATCTGTTAACGTGTTGAATATACCGATTCCTAAAATAATATTGATTTTGTAATGAAGAACCTATACAAAATTCGGAAAATGGGGGAAAAATTCGGAAATTCGGAAAACAACCTTCGTATTCAATTGTAAAGCTGTGTTTTCTCAATTTATAATTCAGGAATTTTTGGGGAAACCATTAGATTTTGAGATTTTCTGTACAAAGCAGGAAGCCACTGCTGCCAAACGAAGCATTCTCTACAGACCAAACATGTATGCCCTCGGCAAGATTTGGATCAACTGTGGCCAAACCAAGAATTCTCCATAAACCAAATTATGTATGTTGATGTAGTTCTGGACACGTTCTTTAAAAATCTAAAACTCATATATTTCAGAAGGTTTTCAGAACCGTAAATTATTTATTTGGAAGTCAATACCAAATAATGTTTTTCAAAACAACAGACAAATTAAAAATTGGCGTTTCTGAAAATCGCGCCGGAAATATTAGAGAGTCATCTTCAGATGGATCATGTTTAGGACTACCTCGACCTATATATTTCAGTCGTGGGAAACTTTTCGTTTGACCGTAGAGAGTCCAAATCTTGCAAACCGGCCTCATAGAGAACATTTAAACTACGTTTATTCCGAAAGTCTTCCGAAACTTCTAAATCGGATGGTAAATTGGGAACACAATTTAGCAAATGTTGTATTTGTGATCGGAAAATGCAAAGGAAGTAGGAAAACTAAAATTTGCCAATGTTCTGAATCAAAGAATTCTGAATCAAAAACCTGGTTTAAGAGGTAAGCTGTGTTCCCTAAAGTTAAAGCCCAAAACGTTTGGTACAATTTTGTGGAAGAAAGTTTACCGGTACAACCAACTAAATAGAAGTTAGTGGCTATCAAAAGTGAGTCAAAATCAAAACATCAAAAAACAAAAATCCTCTCTGATAGTCAGAATAAAAAAAATTTTATGAAACTGTAATTGTAATAATCGATTCCTCGTACCCGAGTTAGAGTAAAACTGTCCTTTCCGGCCTTGTCTTAAAAAATATTATATTATACAGTGTTATTTACTATATATCGTTAGCTAAAATGCAAAAAGGCGTAACTAACCAAAAATTCAAAATCGAGTTTTTGATTGATTGTTATGAATGCCATTGTAGTTTAATGGCATTCATAACAATCAATCAAAAACTCGATTTTGAATTTGAGAAAATGCCTTGAGAAAATTTTACACTTCTGTGATCAAAAATCTGTGTGTGTGTGCTTAAAGTGAAAGAAGAAAAAACTTCGTTAAAAATATTTATGATTTTCATTTTACAAAGTTTTTTGCTTCTCCTGTAAAATTATATTTTTGTTAGTTACGCCTTTTTGCATTTTAGCTAACGATATTTATTTATTATTTCTTTAATTTATTACTTTATTTTATACAAAACCAATATAATTATCATATATACATACGTATATTAATTACGTTAACGGAGCGCTTGAACACGTTAACATACCTCCATAACAGAGCTCTGCTACATAGCTTGGTTTGTGTCTTTGCTATTTTAAATTCGAATTCATCTAAACTGATATGTAAAATTGGTACAAGATATATATTTTAAGTCCGAAATTGAATTTTTCCAAATCACTGAATTCAAAAGGAGGACTACAATTCCAAGGACTCTAGGGAAGACCCTTTTCAAAAACTATGACTATGGAATCATTTTCGTAAAGTGGTGAAACTCTAAAATTTTCTTAAAATTTAAGCCGTTGGAACTTACTCCATCTGTGGTTTGTATTTGTAATTTTTTTTCTAAAACTTCTAAAATTTCTAAAACTCTGACAGACTCATAAAGTCGGTAAAACACTGGACCAACTCAAAACTAGGCAACATTTTGTAAACTCCGACTCTCTAAAACTCTTACAGACTCACAAAGTCGGTAGAACTCCAAACAAATTCATTGAAACTGAACTGTTTTAGAATCCATCTGTGATTTTTATTTCCTCTTCCAAACTAGGCAAAATTTGTAAACTCCGACTCTCTAAAACTCTTGCAGACTCAGAAAGACGGTAGAACTCCAACCAAATTCCTTGAAACTGGACGCAGAGTCATGTTACTAAACTATTTAAGAACCCGCCAGCGTTTTGCATTTCCAATTCCAAAAACAAAAAAGTTTTTAAACTCCTGCTCTCTATAACTCTTGGAGAGTCAAACAGAAATCCAAACAAAATCCTTGAAACTGGACGCTAAGTCATGTTACCAAACTGTTTAAGAATCCACCTGCTATTAGCATTTCCAATTCCAAAAACAGAAAAGTTTTTAAACTCCTGCTCTCTATAACGCTTGGAGATTCAAACAGAACTCCAAACAAGTTCTTTGAAACTGGACACGAAGTAATCTTACCAAACTGTTTAAGAACCCGCCAGCGTTTTCCGTTTCCAATTCCAAAACCAGAAAAGTTTTTAGACTTGCTCTCTATGACTCTTGGAGATTCAAACAGAACTCCAAACAAATTCCTTGAAACTGGACGCAAAGTCATGTTACCAAACTGTTTATGATCCCGCCAGCATTTTGCATTTCCAATTCCAAAAACAATAAAGTTTTTAAACTCCTGCTCTCTATAACTCTTGGAGAGTCAAACAGAACTCCAAACAAATTCCTTGAAACTGGACGCGAAGTCATGTTACCAAACTGCTTGAGAACCCATCAGGGTTTTGCATTTCCAATTCCAAAACCGGAAAATTTTTAAACTCCTGCTCTCTATAACGCTTGGAGATTCAAACAGAACTCCAAACAAATTCCTTGACACTGGATGCGAAGTCATCTTACCAAACAGAACCCGCCAGTGTTTTGAATTTCCAATTCTAAAAACAAAAAAGGTTTTAAACTCCAGCTCTCTATGACTCTTTGAGATTCAAACAGAACTCCAAAAAAATTCCTTGAAACTGGACGCTAAGTCATGTTACCAAACTGTTCAAGACCCAACCAGCGTTTTGCATTTCCAATTCCAAAAACAGTAAAGTTTTTAAACTCCTGCTCTCTATAACTCTTGGAGATTCAAAGAGTCGGTGGAACTCAGGACAAAATTCATAATATCGATTGAACTCTGGAAAGTTTCTCGAAACTGAACGAAAAATCATGATTTGTATTCGCAATTTAAAATCCAGAATATTTTTCGAGCTCCGATTCTTAACAGTGAAGTCAATGATCCCGCTAAAACTTTTGTAAAATCCAGTGTCTTAAAACAACTCTTTTGAGTCTTATTCGGAATCAAGTAAAAATCTCAAACTACGACTCATTGAACTCTTGAAAATGACTTCAGCTAAATTCGTATAAAAACGAACCGGGGCGGTAAAATTTATATTTGCAATTTAAAATCCGGAATATTTTTCAAGTTCCGATTCTCAACAATAAAGTCAATGATTCCTGCTAAAACTCTTGTAAAATCTAGGGTCTTAAAACAACCCTTTTGAGTCCTAATCCGAATCAAGCAAAAATCTCAAACTACGACTCATTGAACTCTTGAAAATGACTTCAGCTAAATTCGTATAAAATCGAATCAGGGCGGTGAAGTCAACATCGTACAGACCGTGGAACTTCGAAAACTTTTCCTGAAACTTAAACTCCTTCGCACTGATATCAAGATATCGATTCGAACGTCACTACTTCGGTTAAAATTCTGAGTGGCACTAAAACTCCGACTCAGTACTTTGAGTCTGAGTTAAAATCATACTGTCTTCAGCAAAATTTGACAGCTTGTTTGAGTCGTCTTAGCTTTTGAAATAACGCACACGATTCGGACTCTGGATTCTAATTAAAAATATAAATATTTTCATAAATCTGTCTATGGCAGTTCTGAAAAAAACTGACTGTTTTAGGAATTTTGGAAGAATTAAATAAAATATTAACTGCGTAAGTCATAGACAGTTAACTTCAGATACGCACTACATTGTATTATTTTCTCCTTCATGGACGTCTTGTAAAGTTTTCCTTCAACAATCTATTCCAACGCACTGTTTCGTTACAGATTTATTCAAAAAATATTCACAGTATTCTCAGTCTGAGTCAAAATCCTACTAACGGTCTTGCGCAAAAATTGACAGCTTTAGAGTCGTCTCCGCTTTTCAAATAATGTACACGATTCGGAATCTGGATTCGGAAAACAAATATAAATTCTTTCATAAATCTGTCTAGGGCTGTTCTGGAAAAACCTGTCTCTATTAGAAATTTTGGAGGAATAAAATAAAATTTTAACTGTGTAATTCATGGACAGTTAACTTCAGATCCGCACTACATTGTATCTTTAATTTTCCCTTTCTTCTTCTTTTCTTCTTCATGGATTTGTTGTAATTTTTCCCTTCAACCATGTATTCCAACGCACTGTTTCATAACAGATTTATTCAAATATTCACACTGCATGACATCAACAAGATTGTGTGTGTGTCTTTTTGTGTGTGTTCAAAAATCCAACATTGAAAGTTATAAATAAACAAATTATTGAAGTGATTTCAAACAGAGGAGAATCCAAAATACTTTTGTTTGACATTTGCATTTTAGTTTGAAAAATCTTTTGAAATTTTATAAAACTTAATTTGAAACTTACCAGTGGTGCCCAACAGTTGTTTCATGCAACCGGTGGCATTACGTCCAGGGATAAAACGCTGTAAGAATGAGGGTGCGGCCATACGGCCACAATCGAACGTCATGGAATTATCAGCCTCGAAGTGTTCACCGCATTTGGGATTTTGTAGGGAATCACACTGGTAACAATGGATGGCAAAAGCTGTAACCGAAAGGACACAAAAACAAGGCGCAATTTTAGAAACAACATTGAAATCAAACACATTATCATATTTTGCGATAAATTTCGTTAGTTTACAATTTGTTAAAGTCGTAACGAAATTTATTGATCACTACGTGACATACCAGTGCAGGCGAAGGTGGCCATAATGGCAAAACCCAACATGTACTTCAAAGACGCCATGATTTTCTAATACTTTTTTTTATCCGATTCTACCGAAAACAACTGCTGTGTTTTATTTTAAAATACTTAATAATATTTACTGGTTGTAGACTTAAGTTGCTTTACACCACCAATGATGTTCAGTGTTCGATGTTCACTAAATGGCCCCAAACCAACACAGTATATTCGGCGTTGTTAGCTTCTCCATAAAGTGGCAAAATCGCGTTTGTTTTGAGTCTCCGCATATGTAGATGCTTTTTTCTTCGTTTTAGCTACAGAGTGTGAGTGAAACTCAAATCCACTCAATGTTGTCACACTGACGAGTGATTCTCTTGTATCTGGTGGTTTCATTCTGTGTGTAAATGATTTACTATGTTTTTCAAATGTGTGACATCATAATCAAACAGGCTTCTTTGAAAACAAATGTATGAAAGCGAAATTCCAACTGGAATTGTAGTAAAACGTAGTAAACAGCTTAGGGTACAGTGGTTCCGCATTAAAGTCAACTGTACAAAGAAATAGTTTTAAAGAGAAATACTTGTTAATACAGTACAAATGGTATTAAAACGAAACCCGTTTTTTGAAGATTAAAATGTCATCAAAATTATAAACAAACAGCTTAAAAATTAAGCACTTTTTACTATAGTAAGAACAGCTTCAAAATGACACACATTTCCCTATAGTAAAAACAGCTTTAAAATGAAGCCCTTTTTACTATAGTAAAACAGCGTCACAATAAAGCACTTTTTACCATAGTAAAGACAGCTTCAAAATGAATCACTTCTTACTATAGTTAAAACAGCTTCAAAATAAGCCCTTTTTCTACTTTATAGTAAAAAAAATTACATGAAGTGTCAGGGGACACCCGTTTGGAACGAAGTTCCTTTCGCTATATATTATGAACTAGTTAGTTCCAATACGCCTACGGCGCCCGTTGAAAAATACGTTAATTTAAATTGGTCTTTAAGAAAAGATACTTTTTGTAAAATGATAATCTTTTTTTAAGAATTTTTTTTTGTTTATAGAATGTATTTTTTTAAAAAAAGAGTTTATTTATAGGCCCTTTTTGTGACGTATTACATATTTTACATGTATTATTGAATAGCAAACACAATGTGTTTGGTCACAAATATACTATATTTGCGTCAAGCTACAAACACGTTACATTTGCAACCAAACATCTACAAAATACACATTTTTCAGCGTGTATCTATGCTCGTAGTAAATATTTAAAAACGCACCAGTTTCCCCAAAGTTCTGGTGGAATGAATTATTATCCGGTTGCTGTATCTTTACAAATTTGTCTCGTTAAATCTACTCAGCTACATCATGACAAACTATTTTGTGTATTTTGCTCTCACTCACACATGCTCATTTTTACGTTTTAAATGGTTGTATTGTTGTCTCTAGATTTTGTCAACTTGTTGTATCTCACTGACTGACGAACTCTTACAAATTTGAGTTAAATGCCATTTGGAGTGAAACAACTTTGAAAACATTCTACTAAAGCGTCTTCAAATTGAAACAATTCCTAACATTGTGGATGATGTCAGATTTTGGTATTTGATTAAACGGATTATTAAGTGATTCGTCGTCGCTTTGGAATTATATCTTCGGTTTGGAATTCTAATATCACTTGGATAGACATTTAAACGAATGTAGTATTTTGGGGGTTCATTGTTAGTAGAACTCGTAGATAGTTTCGTTTTTTTCTTGTTGTTTAAAATTGAGATTCACTCGCCAGTCTGCCACCAGACTACACTGCGATGTGTTTGGAATTATGAAAGGATAATAATGGGTTTGGGTGGGAACGAACGTGTTGTACATTTGAATTCTATAGCGAGTTGAACATATTGAAATTGTTTAAAGTAATACAAATTTTCAGTCAAAAATTGGATATTTTGTATATATCATTCATTAACTCTCCTTCACATTAACTCACTAAACTTCGCTCTGTGCAAAAAGCAACATAAAAATAGTTCAATAACAATTTAATTACTTTAACCCCGAATACGCAATCGAAGCACGCAACTACTCCTTCAACCACCATATCTTCCTATTTAACGGGCAACAAAGGATACGACACAACATAAAGTAATTCCGGAAACGTGACTTCATTTGTTTATTACAGTTGGCGAAAAATGGGGAGCAATTTTATCACATGAATGACAAGTAATTTTTTTTGCAGAATAATTCGAATTAAATAAACTCAAACCTTGACGGCAATGAGTGTAATTGGAGTGAGATTTGAGTTAATTTTTAAATATTATACTTATTAAATCATGTGTTGTAGATTGCGATCAGATATGCCAAAGTAATTTTATGGCCTGTTGAACTCATTAAATGATAATGCTGTGTTTTTTTTTTGTTTTCTATTTCAATAATTACTCAACTGTCATGTGTTGTCGAAATTTTTATTTATATGTAAATACTTTCTTTTTTAGATTTGAAATGAGTCAATGGAAAATCTAGACATTAAAAATCACATGAGGTGTCAGGGGCCACCCGGTGGGAACGAAGTTCCTTTCGCTATATACAGGGTGGTTTAGTCACGACTGGACAAATTTCACCAGCGTATTCCTTGGCTCATTTCATGAAAATATGTCCATCTACGATGGACATATTACGTAATTGAAAGGGGGCGAAATGCAGCAGTTTGAAAATTTTCGGATTGGTGGTCGGAGAGTACTAGGGTAAAATTGCTAAGTTCTGAACCAGTGGTCGGATTTTTTTTAGTTTTTATTCTTGTTGGAAAGGCCTTTAAGATACCTTTCAGAATAATTAAAAAAATAATTTAAAAAAAGTGAAATCGCCCAGATACGGAGCTTTAAGATTTTATTTTGTTGAAATTTTTGGCAGAAGAATTGGCTGAACTTTGAAAAGGTAAGACCTCTGGCCTTCGTTTAGGGAATTTTGGAAAGGTAAGCGGTAGGGTTATCTTTGAAGAGTATAAAACAAACATAAGTTACCTGTCATCTGGTTGAGCAAATTGAGGTTATGTGCACATTCTCAAGTCTTTATTTTTTCAATTTTGTTTAAACCTCTGTATCAAGGCGATTTAACTTTTTTTAAAAATTTGTTTTATTGATTCTGAAAGGTTTCCCAAAGACCTTTCCAACAAGCCCAAAAAATCTGTATCTTACCCTACTACCCTCCGACCCTTTTTGAAAAATGATAAACTTTTTTTAAGAAATTTTTTTTTTATACAATGTATTTTTCAATATTATTGTTCAAGCTCGAGGCCATTCTATATTTCTATTACTAGAGATATAGTTTTTGTTTTTTTTAAAAGGAGTTTTGCAAATGTTTCCCTATGATTCCTGGCAAACCGTATAGCTATTTCAGATCTAGCCACAGATCTTCACCAGATCTTCATCCAAACAACCGCTGATGAAGATCTGTGGCTAGATCTGAAATAGCTATACGGTTTGCCAGGAATCATAGGGAAACATTTGCAAAACTCCTTTTTAAAACAAAAAAAAAAAAAAAAGTCTATATCTCGCGTAATAGAAATATAGAATGGCCTCGAGCTTGAACAATAATATTGAAAAGTACCAATAAAAAGGCCGAATAAACAAAAATCATCCCTGATGAATTTGAATTTGAAAGTATAGTTTTAGGTACTTTTTGTAAGAATATGTATTATATATTGCAGAAAAGATAAATTTTTAAAGAGAGGTACTTCTTTTATTAAAAACTAATGTTTTTTTTAAAGAAAATGTACTATTTTTAAGAAGAAGTACTTTTTGTTAGAAAAAGCCATAAGAGTATGAATTTTTATTACAAAGAAGTACTTTTTTAAGAACAGGTACTTTTAAAGAAGTGGTACTCTTTTTAGGAAACTGTTAATTTTTCAAGAAATTTTTTAATTTTTTATCACAAGAAAAGAAACGAAAAGGTATTATTTTATTGTTAAGAAAAGGTACATTTAAGAAAAGGAATTTTTGTAAGAAAAGGAATTTTTTTAAGATAAGGAATTTTTTTTAAGAAAAGGAATTTTTTTGGAAGAAATGTGTTTTTTTAAGAAATGAGATTTTTTTTAGAATTGGTACTTTTTTTAAAAACATGTACATTTTTAAGAGTAGGTACTTATCTCAAGAAAAGTTTTTTTTCACAAAAAATTTACTCTTTAAAGAAAATTTATTGTTTTAAGAAAAGGCAACTTGTTTTAAGAAAATGTAATTTTTTATTATGTGAAAGACTAAAGCCAATTATTGAAAACCTGATTGGACCTTATCAGTGTGGTTACCAGGCAAGTCCACAACTGACCAAATATTCACGCTACGCCAAATCCTGGAAAAGACCCACGAAAAGAAATCGATACATACCACCTTTTTGTCGATTACAAAGCTGCTTTCGATAGCTCCATACGGGGAAAACTGTACGAAGCTATGTCTGAACTTGGTATTCCGGCAAAACTGATCCGCCTCTGTAGAATGACGCTGACCAACACCAAATCAGCAGTGAAAGTGGGGAAAGACCTCACTGAACCATTCTGTACCAAGCGAGGACTTAGACAAGGCGACACACTTTCGTGCAATCTCTTCAACATCTTAATGGAGATAATAATGAGAAAGGCTGCAGTAAATACGAACAAGACCATTAACACGAAAACCCATATGTTCCAGGCGTATGCTGACGACATAGACATCATTGGGCGAAATTTGCGAGAGGTTACTGCAGTATTTTCAAGAATCGAAAAGGAATCAGCAAAGGTGGGTCTTGCTGTTAATGAGGGCAAGACAAAATTGATGGTGTCAACGACTAGAGAAACCTCTCGACTTGGTCCGCACGTGAGCGTTGACAACCGATTTAGTTTTGAAGTGCTAGATGAATTTGACTACCTTTGATCCGCCGTGAGTAAGAACAACAACGTCAGCCTGGAGATAGATAGGAGAATTGTGCTTGCAAATAGATGTTATTTTGGGCTCAGCAAGCAGTTCAGGAACAAAGCCCTCTCTCGACGGACAAAAGTCCAGCTATATCAGACTCTCATTTTACCTGTCTTGACATATGGCTCCGAAACTTGGGTCATATCGTAAGCGGATAAAAAACACCTGGGAGTTTTCGAGAGAAAAGTTCTCCGTAAAATATATGGGCCTGTTAGGGAAAACGGCGAGTACCGACGGCGCTGGAACGCATATAGTCTCTATTCTGACGTGGACATAGCTAGACGAATCAAAGTGTGCCAATTGCGTTGGCCAGGCCATGTTATCAGAATGGATGAAGATGAGCCAGCGCGAAAGATTTTTGATAACGTACCCGATGGAAGCAGGAAAAGAGGACGACCAAGACTCCGCTGGAAAGACCAGGCAGAAGAATCCCTCCGTATCCTTGGTGTTACCAACTGGCGAGAAAAGGCGAAGGATAGAGCCAGTTGGAAGAATATGTTGAAATTTGTTTAATTTGTTTGTTTAATTAATATGTGTAAGACGTCTGACCTCATGAGGTTGTAAGATAGTGAATAAAAGTAAGTAATTTTTTAAGGAAAAGTACTTATTTAAAAAAAAATTAAGTTTTTTAAGAGAAGGTACTTTGCAAGAAAATTTCCTTTTTTTAAGCAAAGGTACTTCTATAAGATAAGGTATTTTTTTTTAGGAAGAGGCACTTTGTTTAAGAACATGAATAGGTATTTTTTTGAGAAAATTAACTTTTTTTCAAGAAAAGCCACTTATTTAAGAAAATTTTGTATTTTAAACTTCTTTCACTTTGACTTTTCGAAATTTACTTTTTATTGGGTTGAAAACTACAATATATACTAAATATTCGTTACAGCCTCCACTTAGGAAACTTCACATTAAAGAAGAAATTTCCCCACACATGTGAGACATCTTGTTAGTCTGGACACAAACCAATGCAAAAGTAAACAATATAGTTGATAATAGTGGGTTGTAACATAATAGTGTTAAAATTGAAGTTGTTTAATTTTTTTAAAATATAAAATATAAAATATCATTTAAAATATAATTTGAGGAACTTATGAAAATAAACATACATGGGATCAATTAATTGAATGGATATTGAATTTGACTTTAAAAATGACAATTCAATGCAAATACCATAGACAATTGAATTTGGTTAGCACAGATAGACAAAACAGTCGGATGAAAGCCATTTCCCTGTATTTTTGGGGTAAACAACAATCAAAATATATCCCAAGTTTGTAATTGAATTAATACAAATTGCAGAATTCAACCACAAAGTTAGAATTTGTTGGAATTAAGATTCTGACTTTCATTAATGACATTCAATTTAAATTTCCAACATTATGGCTGTTATTGTTTTATTACAATCAATTAGTGGTCATTGCTCCGTACGAAAAAACAAATATTAAATATTTGGAGATACCAGAAAAAGTCATGATCATTTCTTTTTATCGCGTTTATGCGGATGTTGCTTGCATTCTTACGACACTTGAATGTTATTCTCCATAATTTTGGGAAGCAAACCCCTAATAAATTATTTAATATTATTAATACAATTTACTCTAATTAGTATTAAAAGACACAGACACATTCTTACAATGCAGTTTAAGTGCGGGCTGGGATAAAATATTATATGACAATTATTTATGAATTGTGTACGACAATATGTCCGCCTCAAGGTTGAACTCAAAATGCCCCGAAATTTTGTTGAATTGCTTTAAAGCAGCTCCTACACTACAAAGGTTTTTAGTAGAGTAAAAACTGACTCTTTGCAAGACTTTTTAGTTTAGTAAAGAGTGCATCTTCGCGAAGTTTTTTACTATAATAAAAGCTGCTTCTTTACGAAGCCTTGTACTTTATTGAAATGTGATTCTTTACCTAGCTCTTTATTATAGTGGTTCTTTTCTAAAATTCTTACTGTAGTAAAATGATTCGTAAAGAAGAAAAGCAAGGTTACGTTAGGTTAGACTGACTGAATTCCTTCTAAGGAAGCTCATCCACACACGCTGAACTGCCCCAGCAACATATTGCAGGAACCATGTACATGTTTGGACGTATTGTTTTGTTGTAAATATCGTATTGTAAATATCAACTGCTTTTTGTTTCTTTGTTGTCTGTCACGTTTATGTGTTCAGCAGATTTCGTCAAACAAAGCCACATTTCGGTCACACATATAATAATATATATTAAAACCTGTTAATCATTGTTTTCCAAACATGTTATATTGAATAGCAAACACAATGTGTTTGGGCACAAGTATTCTATATTTGCGACAAGCTACAAACACGTTACATTTGCATCCAAACAGCAACAAATTTAAAACTTTTCTGCATTCAGTGATGCCGTTTTGAATAGCTACATTACCCTGAAATTAAAATAAAGAAATGAAAATATTGATGTTACCCACGTTTAGTTAGTACTTGTTCATTTATTTTAAAAGTAGGTTGAGTTCAATACTCACCAGTTCCTGTATTTCGTCAAAAAGGGCTTTCCTAAAGCTGCTCTCCTTATATTTGTCAAGGCAGAGCACTGTAGGTCTTTCCGTCATAAGTTCCTTCTCGCATTTACTACAGTTGTGTTGTACTCCCATGTTAGCAGCATATCTACGAATCTTCCAGGGACGGGTTATGACAGCTGTGATTCTGGCTATTTTATTACTGTTCAGTCACCAGGAACTCGGTTCTCTTACCATCATATCTAGGTCATATAGCCCGTGTCATATTATAGGTAGAGAGCTCTCTCCAGTTTATGTCTACCTCCTGGTGGGAGTCACGATCAATCACGATACCCATCACTCTTAGAGGGCTTGCAATCACGTTTCGTCCATCCGCATTTCCTCTTGAAGCTTGTAACGTAGTCTTTCCATAGTCTTTCCTTAGGACCCACCAAACCTTTCGAAATAAGAACAGAATAGTTTACACTTTTCGGGGGTTCGAATTCTGATTTTTTATTAATCTTCAATTTACAAACTAATTTAATTTACAGAAATAACATCAACTAATTCACTCGTTGTGAACACTTCTCTTAGCTTTAGAACACTCCTATTAGCTTGAGAACGAACACTACTCCTCTTAGCTTGAGAGTACTCATCTGGATTGAAAACACTCCTCTGGGGGCACTTGGGGGCACTTGTCTTGGCTTAGCAAAACTGGTCGATTTTAAGATGATTGGGAACTTAGTGTGTTGCACACGCGATTATTCAGATTCTCTATGTAGATCGGGTATGTGGGCTACTGACTCGGAATGTGTTTTACACGTCCGGTGAGGACGGTTCGGGATCGGTCATTATTGAATTGATTGTGTAGGAACAGTACAGGGGAATAGTCGGTTCATACCCACTATGGGAAATAGTCCGCCGAAGCTGCTATAATCGAATAGTCAGCCGAAGCCGCTATGATAGAATAGTCTGCCGAAGCTATATTAACGCGAATGAGAACTAGATCAAAGTTCATATTATTGTGTATCCACTGAAACTACACTGAAAGAAAAACGCTTCGTCGCATGGATGAAACATTTTCATTATTGTTTTTACGTTGGTATATTGAAAAGTGTCGTATATCCGACAATTTGGTAGTCGCTGTAACGAAAAATTTCATACTTGATATCTTTCACAATTTTTCATTTCGTTGCTGCTACAACTTAGTTGTCGTTCCTGACACAATTTTATTTAATTTGAATTTTGTAGAAAAATGGGTTGAAAATTAAAAATAAGTAAAGGCACGAGTTTTGAACTACTGATATTTAGTTTATCTCTTGCTTTTTATATTTTATATTAATTCTTTATTTATTTTGGAGGATTGTCAACATTTTCAGTTGGCGAAACAAGGCGTTTTCGGAAATGCATCACCGCAGAGCATCTGATGCGCAACTGTGCCAATCAGCTGATGCAGATGCTTGATTGTTGCTTATTTTGATTTGCATTTCCGAACATGAAAATATTTCAATGGAAATTTTTGATGTGTTAACATCTATACGCGCGCCTCTAGGGCAGTAAACTATAAATTTAATACATACGCAAGTGTTAGGTTTTTAAGAGTAAATCATCGTTTGTTTGTTCGTTGCTTGGCAGTCGGTATTGAAAGTGATTATTGGGCGATTTTCATATAATTTTCCCACGCGATTTTCTCCGGAAATTCATAGCCGATTTTATTAATTTTTGGATTAAAAAGCTAGTGCGGGTTTCGACGAAGAGTTTAGGCCAAAAATTAAGGCGATCCGATATCGGCGAGCCGAGATTTAAGTGTTTTAATTTGGAGTATTAATTTGGAGTAATATTAAAAAAGTGTTTTGTTGATCTTCGGTTTTGTCTTATCATCGTTTGTTTGTTCGTTGCTTGGCAGTCTGTATTGAAAGTGATTATTGGACGATTTTCATATAATTTTCCCACGCGATTTTCTCCGGAAATTCATAGCCGATTTTATTAATTTTTGGTTTAAAAAGCTAGTGCGGGTTTCGACGAAGAGTTTAGGCCAAAAATTAAGGCGATCCGATATCGGCGAGCCGAGATTGAAGTGTTTTAATTTGGAGTATTAATTTGGAGTAATATTAAAAAAGTCTTTTATGTTGATCTTCGGTTATATCGTACGAATATAACAATGTATGTATGTATGTACAAGTGTCTGTTGCTTTGCATTCTTTGACTTTTGTGCGAATAAAAAAAAGTATTGAGCAAGAATATAATGACACATGTGCTTGCACTGGGTCTTTAAATAATTTTAAGTATTAATATTATTTAACTGTAACGTCATCATATGACTGAACGCTGTTTTTTATTTTCCAATGTAACATTTACGAATGTGTTCATAGAAATCGAACAGGTACCGTGTAGCAAAAAGGTGTTAACACATCGCCCGTGAGTTCGAACACTCATTGGATTTTTGACGTGACAACGTCTTAAATTAGGTTGCGGCTGGGAGTCACTTATGAAAAAGTGTAACGCCCGGTAACGTTACGATGAGTCACCGAACACAAGTAAACGCAATGTGTTTACTTGTGTGCCAGAAACGATTTGCTTTGCTGGCTTCTAGTGGCTGTTGGTCGGTGGTGTGAGTGTTTTTGTTTTTTGGCACATCATATATATGACGACTGAGCAAGTATGTATGTGCGTATATATGTGCGTGTGTATGAATATTGATTTAGATCAGTCTGCATTGGATAAGGTATTATTTTTTGTTTTTTTTTGTTTTTTGTTTTTTGGCTTTATGATATGTGTAGTGTATGTTTGTGTGTAGAAATTTTCATATGAATTAGGTAGCCAAAACGAAACAGAGAGCTGCGGTCGGCTTTAAAAACGATATGCGAATATGATGAATTGAAATACTTTTTGGTTAGTAAATTATTTTCTTTTGTTTTTAATAAAAGAAATGTTTATTTTTTATAATAAAAGAAATGTTTATATTTTATAATAAAGGATATGTTTATTGTTTATAATGTCACATTTGATAATGTGTTCATAGAAATCGCACAGGTACCTAGATGGTGTTGAAATTACTTCTATTTTCCTAAACCATAAGTTTCAATAAATGTTAAAACATCGCCCGTGAGTTCTAACACTCATTGGGCAAGTGAGTTCATTGCACTCCTATTGTGCAATTTAATTATATTCATATCAATAAATATTCTACCGAGAAAAAGACGTTGTCACGTAAAATCTTCGCCCGTAAAACCGACTTTACAGGCAACAATTTTTTTTAATAAATTTTATTTGTGAATTGGATGATAAGCCAAGTGAATTGAAGTTATGTAGTTTGCAACAAAGAAAACTTTTAAAGAATGAAAAAAGGAATTTGTTATTACAATTTATGTGCGGAAAATACGGAGAATTCCAAAAGTTTTGTCCTTATAATCAATTTGTAGGCCCTACACCCAGAGAACTAATTGTTTGAAAAGAGGTCGTAGCAACCGTAAATTCGGCTGTTACCACCGAATTGAGGTAGCCACAACCGAATTGAGGTTGCCACAACCGGATTGAGGTTGTTTCGACCGAATTTAGTCTCCACACAACCGAAATTCGGTTGCAGCAACCTCGTTTCATAATTGATTCGGTTGTGACAACTGAATCTTCAAATTATATTCGCTTAGTCAACTAATTTTTTTCCAATTTCGGTTGAAACAACCGAATTTCAAATTAATTCGGATGCAACAACCGAAATTGGTACCTAATTCGGTTGGGGTAACCGAATCTGGTCTTAACCAACCTCAATTCGGTTGTAGTAACAGAATTTGACATCAATTCGGTTGTAACTATCGAATTTGGTTCAATTCGGTCGCAATAACCGAATCTAGCCTTAATTCGGTTGCAACGACCGAATTTGGCGTCAATTCGGTTGCTGTAACCGGATTTCTCATGAATTCTGTAGGTACAACCGAATTCATTTTCAATTCGGTTACCACAACATAATTCTATCTATTTAAAATCTGACGTTTAAAATTTTATAACAATAACATTTTTTTTTTACAATAACATTCAACCCGTCGACTACCACAATCTTCTCCAGACGAGCATTTCAACAAGGAATGAATATAATCTATATAGCAAATAGATTTTCCAAAACAAAAATTCAAAATTTTTTTTGCCAAAACACCTGCAATGTAATACTAACAGTTATGTTATGTACAATTGTCAATAAATAATTTCAAACACACTTCAAAATATTCATTGCAGCAAAAACATACTCTTTACAACAATGACTCAAATTCGTTGCACTAATGAAACAAATTCATAGTAGCAATGAATAAATTCATTGCAGCAACGAAACAGATTCGTTGCAATAATGAAGCAAATTCATTGCAGCAACAATCATACTTTCACCACAGTAACGAACAATTTGCAGTTGATGAACACATTTTCATAGCGGAAATGAAACGTTACGTTAGCTCACTTGCGACGACAAAACTTGAGGAATATTTTCATCCGAGTATCGATGCTTTTCCGTTCAGTGTAGTGCGTTGCTGCAATGTATGCAAGGTTGAAAGACGTTGTGTGTTTGGCAGTGAGTGTGGTTGTTCCTGAGGGTGCCGTATGTAAAATTGTAAATGTAGGGATGGTCAAGGGGTATAGGAGTGTACTTTTAAATATGTACTGACGGATTATACCGTTCCTGGCTAGTTCATCCGCGGCTTCGTTTCCGCCTATATTCGTATGACCCGGGACCCACACTAGGGAAAGTCAAGGAAGTCTTGGCGCCAGTCTCGTTAGCAGACTAGTGCAGCAGTCAACGTCCTGCACTAGTGAGTGGTCCTTCCACTCTTCTCTATGTAATGTGATTGTTCTGAAATTTTCCGGACATTCAACTCTGAACTAGAATAGTCCGTTCTTTCAGATATGATCATACTAGGCAAAGTGCGTAGACTCCTACTATGGCCATAGCTTCGTTGGGTCCAACAATTCAGTGCTCTAAGCCGTAAGTACTCTGTGCCCCTACCCACGTAGCAAACTGTTCAATCAGAAGCAAATTCATCATCGCATTGACAGCAGTATAGCGCACGTCCGTATTGTCAATGTCACGCCAACGCAAGCTGTTTTTATTTGCAAATTTACTACAGTAAAATGTGCTCCATTTGGTAGCATGATACTATGGTAGAAATTGCTTCTTTGCGAAGCTGTTTACTGTAGTACAAGTGCTTCTTTGTGAAGATTTGTATAGTAGTAAAACTGCTTGTTTCAATGGGCGTGAAGATAAATTCGAATATAACTAGCAAAGACACAACCCACTTCAGTTAGCTGAGCACTGTTATTGTGTTAACAGTGCTATGTTAAAGCGCTTAAAATGGGAGAATATATAAAAATAATTACTTTTTAGCCGATTAGAACAATATTTTAAAGTAAAATTTAGAAAATAGAAAGCATATATATTCGGAATTTATATTGTTAATGTAGTAATTCCAAGTATATAATTCAATTTCATATATGAATTTAAAACCCGTATTTGGACAAACTGAAATTGTTCTGAAATATATGGTAACTATTTTTAGAATGTACTCCTCTAGGGCTCTAAGAGCGTATACACTTGGTCCATGGTTGACTCCGCATTTGGTCACAGTGGCCGAAATTCGAAAAAGGGTCCCGAAACTGAAAATCTTAAATTACCCAATTCTGAAATACTGCTGGAAATTGGGGATAGTAAATTCGAAAAGTGCACCTCAAGGGCTATCAGTGGGTATATAGCTGGTTCGTGGTTGAAGCCGCATTTGGCCACAGTGGGCCAAAATCAGTTTTCATATTTGAATTTAAAAACCGTATTTGGACAAACTGAAATTGTTCTGAAATATATGGTAACTATTTTTAGAATGTACTCCTCGACGGCTCTAAGAACGTGTACACTTGGTCCATGGTTGACTCCGCATTCGGTCACAGTGGGCGAAATTCGAAAAAGGGTTCCGAAACTGAAAATCTTAAATTACGCGTTTCTGAAATACTGCTGGAAATTGGGGATAGTAAATTCGAAAAGTGCACCTCAAGGGCTATCAGTTGGTATATAGTCGGTTCGTGGTTGAAGCCGCATTTGGCCACAGTAGGCCAAAATCAGTTTTCGTACGTGAATTTAAAAGCCGTATTTGGACAAACTGAAATTGTTCTGAAATATATGGTTACCATTTTCAGAATGTACTCCTCGAGGGCTCTAAGAGCGTGTACACTTGGTCCATGGTTGACTCCGCATTTGGTCACAGTGGGCGAAATTCGAAAAAGGGTCCCGAAACTGAAAATCCTAAATTACGCGATTCTGAAATACTGCTGGAAATTGGGGATAGTAAATTCAAAAAGTGCAACTCAAGGGCTATCAGTGGGTATATATTTGGTTCGTGGTTGAAGCCGCATTTGGCCACAGTGTTTATTATGTACTTTAAAAACTTGAAGTTTTTGAACGACAAAATTATATACTTTGCGACATGTTTTTGAATTACTACATTAACAATATAAATTCGGAATATATATGCTTTCCATTTTCTAAATTTTACTTTAAAATATTGTTCTAATCGGCTAAAAAGTAATTATTTTTATATATTCTCCCATTTTAAGCGCTTTAACATAGCTCTGTTAACACAATAACAGTGCTCAGCTAACTGAAGTGGTTTGTGTCTTTGCTAGTTATATTCGAATTTATCTTCACGCACATCTTGTTTCAGTAGTTTTTTCTATAGCTAAAAGTGTTTCTTCTTTTTAATTGGGTAAAGAGTACTTCTCTGCTCAGTGTTTTGCTACAGTAAAAAGTGCGTCTTTACCATACATTTTACTATATTACAAATTCATTATTTACAAAGTTTTTTACTGTAATGCTATAGTAAAAATGAATCTAAGTGAAGCTTTTACTTACTTATCCGGTCGCGAACCATCCCAGGGAGTTAGGGACGTTACAAAACGATGATAATATATTTCGCCAACCAGTTCAATCTTTTGCTTTATTTCTCCAGTTGGCAATACCAAGTCGTCAAGCTGATCCCTCCAGCGGAGTCTTGGTCTTCCTATTTTTCGTCTTCCTTCGAGTTCGGTCTCGAAATACCTTCGTGCTGCTTCGTCTTTATTTATTCTACTGATATGGCGTAGCCAGCGCAATCGCGTTATTGTGATCCGCTTAAGTACTTACGTAAAAAATTGCTTCTTTACGAAGATCTTTACTGTAATAAAGATTGTTTCAGCACTACTAAGCTTTAAAAAGATATTATTTTCCAAACTACCTATATTTACTATAGTATAGTGTGCTTATTTAGAAAGATGTTTTCTATGGTACAAACTTCTTCTTTATAAAGCATTTTTTTTGCAATTTTATTGTTGCCAAAAGTGATTCTTGAGGGAGCTTTGTACTAAGGTTGAAAGATTTTCTTGACGAAGCTTGCTACTATAGTAAAAATTGCTTCTTTACAAATGTTTTCTAGGAAGCTTTTTCTCTGTGATAAGAAATGATTCTTTTCGAATTTTACTACTGTAGTAAAAAGTGCTTCTTTACGAAGCTTTTTATTATAGTAAAAGCTACTTCCTTACGAAGCCTTTTATTATGATCAAAACGTGTCCTTTTGGACGCTTTTCACTTAAGTAAAAATTGCTTCTTTACGAAGATCTTTACTGTAATAAAGATTGTTTCAGTACTACTAAACTTTAAAATGAGATTATTTTCCAAACTACTTATATTTACTAAAGTGTAGAGTGCTTATTTATATCTATGGTAAAAACTGCTCTTTTTACAGCTATTTTAAACAATTTTATTATAGCTAAAGGTGATTGTTGAGGGAGCTTTTGTACTATAGTAGAAAGTTTTCTTGACGAAGCTTGTTACTATAGTAAAAATTGCTTCTTAATGGTATAAAAAGCGTCTTTACGAAGCTTTTACTTTTTGTACTTTTGTGTACACTTTTGTACATCTGTCTACACTTGTAGTACTTATTTACAATTTGTTGTACGTTTGTGTACACTTTTTGAACAGTTGTGTATGTTTATTGTACTGTTTTGTATAATATTTGTGGTTGTGTGAAAACTTTTTATAATATATTGTACTTTTTTCCATACCTTTTTATGTCAACGCTAAGTGCCATAATAGAAACAGTTGTCGACTCGGATTGCATTACCCTCCCATAAGAAGTTCCGCCTCAAAAAAGGATTCTAAAAGAAAGCCCTGTTACAAAAGTATAACCTTATGTAGGGTATCAGCAGAGGTTTACCAAAATGAGTCTCATCCCATGCCTCAATTAACGAGATACTGGTGTTATTGACCTTCACATAAAAACTGATTTACCTAATTAAATTTTGGCCAAAACATTAGTAAGCTTTTGCTTGTATTTGCCACAACAGGCTGATGATGTCACGAATTTAAATCACCTAAACAGGGCAATTTGCTGTGTGACATCAAAACACAGTATCCGAACGAAATATTATTACAGAAATCTTTTGTATTGTTTAATTTGTAGGCGTTCGTATTTGACCTGATTTGCATATATTTAATTAAACAAAAATCTCTTGATGATTATAGAAATATCCCTTCCGCAAATAGTTGACAGCTTTCCACATTTTTTCCTAATCACATCATCATCATCATCATCATCGTCGCTTCAACAGCCAATGATGGCATGAGTGTTAATTGGATTTTTGCGTAGAAAAGGCAATTTCGAAACGCTGCATGCCACAGTTCCACGTGAATTCATTTACTTGCTTCCTCCTACTGTGGGTTTTATTAACTCATTTAACTCCAACTACTACGTAATTTGTATATTTAACATATTATGAAATTTTTAAGTATAATAAAGAATAGTAATTCATTAAAAGGGAGGAAAAAAAATTTTAGAATTTTATGTGGTAATTGCGTGTTATGTATGTGATATCCTTGAACTAGTAATGTAGGACTGACATTTTTATTTTCTTCTTTGGCAAAGTGAAAAAATCTTGTTTTCTCTAGAATGCGTGTGAAACGTAAGGATCTTTATCAGCAGGAGTAAAATTTACAATTTATGAATATCCATAAATCGTGTTAGTTGAATGAAAATGTCACACATGCTGCGATAAGGGTATAGGTACTATATGTCACATATGTTATAGTTTATTTATGGTCATTATTTAAATTACTGATTAGGGACATTCTTGCTGAATTTATGTTCTTTACAAATAAATTTCTAGAAAACATTGCTGTAAAGGAATATTTATTATGGACATTACAAGTATGAAAAGATTGAATTTTACATTTCAAAAAACATTAGTTCAAAACATATTTAATAATATTCGTCGCTGGGCTTTCAAAAAAGCGCTATGTGTTTTATCAACTTTTCAAGACCAAGATCCATCTTTTCTTAAAGATCCATTTAAATTATCGTATTTTTCAACGGGCGCCTTAGGCGTGTTGGAACTAACTGGTACATAATATATAGCGAAACGAACTTCAGGGTGTTTGATAGCATAACACCCGACGTTGCGATGAGCTTCATCAGTAAAAATGATTTTGCGTTAAAAATTATCGTCTTCAGCCGAGCAATCTTCATCTCATTCAGCGAAGCGAAATCGCGTCAGATGGGCACGATGCTATAGTTCTTGGACTAATTGGACTTTATAGGCCTTCAAACAGCGGTCTTTATCCAAAAGTCTGTGCAAAGAAGTACGAAGTTCAATTGCTGTGATCGGTGGCTTCACAAATTGATCCACAAACTGCGATGATAACACTCTATTTCTATCGAATTTATTTCGTAGATTTCTTACAGTTTGAGCTGAAGACCCAGAACTTTGGAAGAAATTTTTTAATATTTCCCAATTTTCTTCAAGTATAAAGCGAGCTATTTCGTAAATTTCTAACCTTTAGCTAATATTCTGTCGCTGTGTAACTGTAAAATTAGCAGTGTGCTTCCAAATAACGTGGGGGGGTCAAAATCCAAATTTTCCAGGGCCGGTTTAATTATTTGCACATGCTGAAAAATCTGCAGTTTTATTTGTTCTTTCGATGCACATATAACGTGTTTGTAGCTTGTCGCTAATAAATTATGCTTGTATTCAAACAGATTTTGTATGCTATTCAATACGACATGCTTGATACACAATGATTAATAGGTTATAATATATGTTTTTGTGACCCCAATGTAAACAATTTATTGAAAATTGCTGAAAACAAAACGTGGAGGGCCACAAGGGAAAAAAAATACCAGATCTTTAATTCATGAAAACAACGATTGCAAACGTTTACGTGTTTGCTGGAATACGTATATGGGCTTTTTCAAAAATTATCGACATTTTGATATTTTTTTTTTCCAAATTTTTTTGTTGGATGACACGAATGACGCTTTGATCAAGTAAAGGGTAATATTTTAGCATACCAAAACAGTTCGCGTTAATCATTTATTGCAAACGGCGCGAAAGTTATGGAGGTTTTAATTATATAAGAATTATTTTTGAGGTTAGGATTTTTTTTTATCTGTAAAATTTAAAATCATGAAAATTTTTTAATGCCTATTCGGTTTTATTATCAAGCTTAAAAAAACCTTTCATTTGGTGTCAATCGCGGCGGAATCTATACATAACTGCAGATGTCACAAAGCAAAATGTGCTTGAAGAAAAATGCCGCTGTACCCGTTAAATATGGACCGAATTGAACCATATTTATATATGATCTTTAGTTTACCGCCGCACTTCATTTCCAATACTTTACATTGATTTTAAACCACGGATTAATTAAAAAAAACCCGAAACAAAATCATGAAATTTCGCAAAATTTTTATTTTCTTTATAAAATTTTTGCGTTTCAAAATATTTTAACGCCTTCTTGACGTTGAGGTGCCATTTACTAGGAAGTTTAGATCACGCAATACATAAACCAGTTTTTAATAATATTGCAAATGTCAGGCGCGAAAAACTGTCATTTTTGACAAATTTACGCCAATTCTATAAAAGTTTGAGGTCATCGTTCTCAGCAACTAGCAGCCTGACATCTACATAATATGGCGCAAATTTTAGAAAATTACACCATCTATTAAATACTGTTGACGAAATGCAATTCTCTTGAACGGCGCAAAAACGCAATAGAAATAACTGCAAAAATTGAAAAATCGGAAAATTTTGGTTTCAAAAGTGAACCGCTGTACAAATTTTTTTCCAAATAGTAGTATTGGCATAACTTTTGTAGTGTAAATATCTACTAAGTCTAGTGACTTTATTTTATATCAGTGGGCATCGGAAGTTGAAAACTAAAAGTAGAAAAGTGATGAAATATGAAAAAACTCTTGTAAATTTCAAGCCTTTTTTTGAGTTTTTCCATATTTGAGTGCCCATAACTTTTAGAGTTAAAGAACTGATGATCTGAAATTTTGAATTTCCGAGTTTTCTAGTGTGCCCTACCATTCCCTTTTTAACGTTTTGGTCAATTCGAAAAACTGGAGAAATAATAAGCATCTGAACTCAGTTTCAACAAATGTTGAAAATTATTGAAATAGCCCATATAGAAACAAAACGTATACCATATACGGGATATGCTTGGTACTATCGAAAGAAATTGTCCCTGCTGGCGAAGGTGTTACCATTTTCGCACAGTGGGCCAAATTAAATTGAATAGACATATGCAAATTTAAATCTTTCTCACATACCACATTCGAAAGCTGTTGGCAAACACTGTAGGAACCTGAATTAAACATGTTTAAAAAGTTTGGAAGTAAGAAAATTTCCTCATTTACTTTCTGACATAAATTAACATAAAAACTGGCGCTGGTGCATATTTCCCGACTGATGGAGGTTTTCCGGAATAATATTATAGGAATATTCATCAAATTATCAAGAAGATTAACGAGTTGCAATCTACAAGTGTTGTTCCCCTAATTATTACTTGCGCTTCACTGCGAATCCGGTAATAATTGAATATACCATGTTATATTTTGTGGGGATATTTATAATGCGCTATGTCGGCAATTATCTGTTCTCTATAATCCATTTATGCGAACTTTTCGAAATCTTTTTGTGCACACTCATATGTACCTGTCAAATGATACATTTCAACATCAATACAATTTGTAAAATGTCACCAAGTTATATTAAAATTTCCAAAATGTAGAATTGCATCTCGCTTTTGCTTCAAGTGCATTGCGGGACGTGAAGGGGTTAATTGTTTTTCTCACATTTGGTGTGTACTTTACCCATAGAACCATTTTTTTGCTAACCAAATCCTGTAGCTTAAAATTTTTTTCGGCCCGGCCTAATGTACATGTTTGCAAGAACTGCTTTCTTGAATTAAAGATCTGTTCCTTTTTTGTTTCTTTGTTGTCTGCCATGTTTTTGGTTTCAGAAGTTTTCAACAAACACAGTCAGATTTGGGTCATAAAAACATATATATATATATGTATATTATAACATATTATTAATATTGAATTGCAAACACAATGCGTTTGGACACAAGTATTCTATATTTGCGACAAGCTACAGCCACGATATATTTGGATCCAAACAACAAAAAAAAAAACAACAAGCTAGGTGACACCAGGAGAATGCAAAAGGTATTCGAAGATGTACTCGAAGAAAAGCGAGAAATGGGACGACCAAGACTTCGCTGAAAAGAAGTGCGAGAGCTTTGTGTTGGCAACTGCACGCAGAAAAAAGGCCTCTATAACATATTCTCTCAAACTCATTCTGCAGGAAAGGTAATTTTTTAAAGAGATACTTCTTTTATTAAAAGCTAATGTTTTTTTTTTTAAAAATGTATTATTTTTAAGAAGAAGTACTTTCTGTAATGAAAAACCATAAGAGTATGATTTTTTTTACAAAGAAGTACTTTTTTTACGAACAGTGCTACTCGTTTTAGAAAAAGGTTAATTTTTTTTGAGAAAATGTATTTATTTTCAGGAAGGCTACTTATCTCAAGAGAAGAAAAGATCAGGTAATATTTTATTTGTAAGAAAAGGTAATTTTAAGAAAGGGAATTTTTGTAAGAAAATGTATTTTTGTAAGATAAGGTATAATTTGAAGAAATTTTTTTTTTTAAGAAATGGGATTTTTTTTTTGAATTGATTCTTTTTTCAAGAAGATGTACATTTTTAAGAGTACGTAGTTATCTCAAGAAAAGTTATTTTGTTTCATAAAAAGGTACTCGTTAAAGAAAAGGTAGTTTTTTAAGAAAAGTCAATTTGTTGTAAGAAAATTTACTATTTTAAGAAAAGTTATTTATTTAAAAAAAATTACTTTTTTTTAGGAAAAGTTGCTTTTTGGAAGAAAATCTACTTTTTTTAAGCATTTCGGCTATTCTTAGGCCGTTACAGAATCTAGGCGTCGACAGCTTAGTGACACGGGCCGAATGCCAGGTCTTGGCCTATGCCGATGATATTGCTATCATCTGTACGAGTAGAAACCTCAATGTACTTAGAATTCGTACAACAAGCCTACTTAGTCTGATTTCTAACTGGACCGCTAACAACGGCTTATCGGTTAACCCACTTAAAACCGAGCTTATCTTATCTGGGAATAATTCGCGACAGAAAACTGTCTTGGAAACCGAATGTGGAGGAGGTGAAAAAAGCGTCTGGTGCTCTTTTCTGCGTAAAGGGGAGATAGGAAAGCTCTGGGGACTGTGTCCTAAAATGACCATGTGGATTTCCAAAAGAAATATATTCTGAATTCCTGAAAATTCAAAGATCAGCACTGATTAGCGTTAATGGGGCAATGGGTACAACGTCAGGTACTGCACTCATTGCTATCCTGAACATCTGTACTCTTGATATCATGGCCGAATCGGCAGCCGCTACAACCCTGGTGAGAATCAGAGATTGTGGCGTTTCGATATCGGGGCATTCCGGACACTCTGAATTACTACACCCGATCAACTCTATTCCCGTGAAAACGGACTACTGCATCCCCTACCTTCTACCAGCGACAAATATAAGGACTTCTATACCGAACAGGAATACCTGGGCAAAGTCACTGGAAGGGGATACCAGTAGTATCAGATTTTTCACGGATGGATCAAAGTTGAACGAGCAAGTAGGCTATGGGGCCCATTCACCGAACCTAAATGTAAATATCTCCTTCAAGCTGCCTGATCACTGTAGTGTATTTCAGGCGGAAATTACCGCCATACTGGAGGTTGCTGAATTACTGAAAAGTAGTGTCACAACCCTTCGGAGAATATGTATCTACACAAACAGCCAGGCTGCCATAAAATCCTTGGAAGCCAGTTTGCTACGTCCCTGACTGTGAAAGAATGCCACTCATCACTTAGGGTGATGGCAGAGTATTTTGACATCAGGCTCATCTGGGTACCGGGACACAGCGACATGCCAGGCAATTGCGTAGCGGATGCGTTAGCTAGACAGGGCACTACGGCACAGGTTCTTCCGGCAAAAGAAGGTGTTAGTATGCCAATCTCTACATGCCGTTTGCAGATTAGGCAGTGGGCCGATAATATATTCAAGGACAAGTGGAGACTTACTTCAACTTGCAGACAAGCCAGGGTCCTCTGGCCACAGATGGACAGGAAGAGGATTAGGCAACTACTTAACTTGCCGAGAGGCAGGTTATCCACAATAATAGGAACATTTACGGGACATTGTCTTGTAGGAAAACACGCCCTAAGATTGGGACATAGAAACTCTACTCTTTGTAGATGCTGCATGGAAGAGGACGAGGAAACGACGAAACACCTTCTCTTGGACTGAGAAGTAGAATATTCGGTACACATTTAGTTAGCACCGTAGCCCTACAGGATATTCCTGTAGGTCTCATAGTCAAATTTATTGAAAGGGCAAATTGGCTAGACGACTACTCAATAGTTGCTATGGAGGAAACTGAATGATCACAATGGGCTTCTTTAGCCTAAGTGTGCTAGACAGTGTGCTGTCTTGCAGTCTTTTCAATCAACCAACCAACCAAGTACATTAATTTGAAACAAGAAACCGACAAAAACGGTTCCACCGGTTTTTTGGCAAAATTCAAAACCTAAAACCGGTTTCCTGAAAAATAGATTTTTCGACCAAACCGAACACCGATTTAAAAAAATTCCGGGTTTTTGGACACTCTTGTCATAGGTCACACGGAAATAATAATGTCACTGTTGAATTCGTGAGAAGAATATCTTGCAGTTGAGTATCCACACTTACCTTTTCCTACGTGGACCCAGTGGGTTCCATGGGTCCGGCCGACAAAATTGTTTTTAAAGTTTTGTTGTTCTTATATTATTGTATTATATTTTACTCTAATTTCGGGTTTTAGAGTTTCGCTTGAAGTCCAGCAATTTTACCGTATTTCAATTCATGCGTTTCAGATATTTACTGATTAAGTATGAATTTACATTAAATTCTTTTGAAAATCAATTGTTTTTTTTTAAATTTAAATTTCAAATTCAATATTTGAGTTTATTTTTGAGTATTTGGTTGCCGTGATATTTTTAAGTTTTTTTTTTTTGAATATTTAAATGTTAGTTGATATTTTTTTGAATTATTTTTTAAATTAAAGTGTTTTAGGGTCTAAACCTTCTCCCACTTACACGTCTTTTTTGTGAATAAAATTGTTGTATTGTGGTTTTTTTTGGTAATGAACTTTATTTTTTTGATGCTGAAATTCGGAGGTCTTTCATTTGTATACATTGAACATTTAGTATATGCTGAGAAATTTCTTTGGCTTACAAAATATATGTATAAGTATATAGTATTTGTAGTTTAGTGTAATGTTTTTGCAAAATAAAGTCACTTGTATTTGAAAGCATTTTTGTTTTGTAGTAAATCTTGTTAAGTTTCAGTGTTTTTTTTGTTTGTTTTAAGGCAGTAAAAATAGTTCGTACCAAGGATTTCGATTTGAAGTAAAAAGTATGATCTGAAATTTTTTAAAATATATGAAAATATATTTTTTAAAATACATAAAAAATATATAAAATATAATGATAAAAGTTGTATTGTGCACGTTTCTAAATTCAGCCGAATTTGGGGAAAACTGGTATTATTCGAACTTTGACTTTTTTTGTGGATTACTAGTGCTCCACAAAACTCTTAATAATTTGATTTAATAAAAAATCTTTAACACCGCGACTTTTTCTCATTTCGATTCAGATTTACTAAATTGAATTTAATAAATTCTGTAATTCTTTCACAAACCACGGCTGCAATAAAATCTATACATTATCTCTTACATGCGTTAGTGCTTTAAAATTGAAAAGACAAACAAATTAGTTTCATATCCTTTTTTTGTTCCACTAAGTTCCACTAAATACCTCTTAGAAGCTTAGACTTCTTACTTTGTAATTTCCTTGTCACTGTCAATGCAACAACCTCATAGGCTCTAGTTCAGTTGCTAACCCCAAAGTGGTGGAATAGAGAGACAGCCGACACATTTCCCTATAAAACTCTCGCTCGTCTAAAAATTTGTATGGAAACTTTTAATGGAGAGATACGTGGATATAATATCACACAAAAATAGAATGTGAAGAAATAAAGTTAGATATTTATCATCAATTTGTCTGCTCTGAAATAAAATGTACTGTTATAACAACAAACTGTTATCAGTGTTGGAAAAATGCCCGACAAAATGCTATCTAAAACAACAAACATATATTTGCTTAAACAACAAACATACACATGCTTGTTGAAACAACATACATGCGTTTGTTTAAACAACTATCACAGGTTTGCTTAGTCTACAAACGTATCTTTGCTTAAACAGAAAACAAATGTTTGCTTAAACAACAAACATACATATGGTTGCTTAAATAACATACATTCGTTTGCTTGAACAACCATCATAAGTTTGCTTAGACAATAAACGTATGTTTGCTTAAACACCAAACATATGTTGGCTTAAACAACAAACATATGTTGGCTTAAACCGCACAACGTATGTTTGCTTCAACAACAAACAAACATATGCTTGCTTAAACAACATACATACGTTTGCTTAAACAACAAGAATATGTTTGGTTAGACAACAAACGTATGTTTGATTAAAGAACAAACATATATTGTCTTAAACAACAAACCTACATATGCTTGCTTAAACAACATATATATGATTGCTTAATCAACAAGAATATGTTTGGTTAGATAACAAACGCATGTTTGCTTAAACAACAAACATATGTTTGCTTAAACAACAAACAAATGTTTGCTTAACCAACAAACATATGTTGGTTTAAACAACAAACATATGTTGGCTTAAACAACAGTACGTATGTTTGCTTAAACTACTGAAATATGTTTGTTTAAACAAAAAACATAACCTTGTTAATGCAACTATAATATGTTTGCTGAAATCGCAACCGTGTCTGTTTTCCCCTTTCAAGCAGTCCCGTCTGTTGCTTTTGCACTATCATATTGGTTTCAGTGAATAAAATTTTTTTTAATCCAAGTTAAAATATGGAATATTTTTAGCCTCGTATCCATTTCGACATATCAAGTGAAAAAACGATACGATAACTCTCGTAAACTACAACCGATCTTAATAAAATTCGGTACTAAGCAAAATTTTGCTAAAAGCTACTGTGTAAGTATTAACTGACTATTGTGCCACGCCCAGTTTCGTACCTCCCAAGTTGGGCGTATTTGCGGTTTGCCGACTCGATATCTCCAATAAATCATAACCAATCTTAATAAAATTTGGAACTGATCAAAATTTTGACAACAACTTGCCATGCCCATATTTGTACCTCGCATATAAATATTGGGAGGGAGACTAACTAATTTTTAGCGCAATGTCGATCTGCTATTGAATATGGTCACTTTTGAGTATGGGCGTTGTTTTATTTAACAGAACTCCCACGCACTGGATGACTTAGGGTGAGGGTGTGATTAAGTCGGTTGACCCGACTGAAACTTATGTACTGGTTTTAACATCTTTGTTTTAACGACGTTTGCCTCTGAATAGAACCTGTTTAGAACTAATGGCAGTTGCATTCCCCCCAAATTAAAAATTGAGATTCGTCTGATAAAGCTTTTTAGTTGGGAATACTTATGGCCAGTTTCACAGTTGAAAATTCTCCATTTAAATGAACTTTAAATCCCGATGTTTGTCATTCAAATGTCATTTAATATGAACATTTTGTGTGAGCTTTTAAATTGAGCGTTTAAATGACGATGTGCAACTCGCCCTTGGTAATATCTACCTAGCTAAAAACTGTTTTAAAAGGCGAAAGCTCTGAACTTTAATACTGAATTAGCTGTGCTTGTTTTAGTTCCTCATTGCAATGGATATATAGATTTAATGATGAGATAACGTATTTGCTCGTCGTGTATCGAATTGCATTAAAAAGCTGAATACGTGAAATCTAGAACATGCTCCAGGTTAAAGCACAAAAATTGGAGGTGTTTATTCTGTGTGTTTACTAGACATCTGCACAATATGTCTTGAATGGTCGTTCAAGATATTTGCCTTTTTTCAAGACATGTACTATAGGGAAGTTGCGACAACGAAATACTTCAGTGTTCTGGAATAAAAGCATTCGTGTGAAGCCTGAGAGCACAAAAAGACAATATTACTACTTCTGCTTCGCTTCACATCGTATTGTGTTTTTGTACACGAATGCTGTATCAACACTACCACGAAGTACTTGGTTGCCGCAACTTCGCTACAGGACAGCTGGTCTAAATTACATTTGAACCCAAAGTAGAATTGATTTTATATTTTTATTAGGGAAACTTCAAGCTATTAATTACACCGACTGTTTCTGTCTACTTATTTAATCTCGGGAAGATTACTGACGTTTTTCATGAGCATGGTGCCGTTTAACAGTATTGTTATGATTAAATAAAAGAATTTACTTTAGGACATGTCTTGAAAAAAAAAAGCAAATGTCTTGAATGGCCACTCAAGAGTTAATACACGCTGGAAATAATCAGTCCCAGCAACATGGCGCAGGAACAATGTAAATGGTTGCAAGCACTGTTTTCATGAATTGAAGATCTGCTGCTTTTTCGTTCCTTTGTTGTCTGATACGTTTTGGCTCCAGCAGTTTTTAACAAACAAAGGGGCATCATTGTGTCTCCAAAATTTAATATTGAATAGCAAACACAATGTGTTTGCATACAAGAAATTTCCTTTAGCGAAGTTGCGACAACCAAATACTTCAGTGTTCTTGAAAAATACTCGTAGCATTCGTGTGAAGCTGTAGAGCACAAACAGGCAATACTAATACTTCTACTTCGCTTCACATCGTATTGCGTTCTTGTACACGAATGCTTTATCGACACTACCTCGAAGTATATGGTTGCCGCAACTTCGATACAGAAAATAACTTGAAAAGAAAGCAAATGTTTTGAATGACCATTCAAGACGTTTTGTACAGATGTCAAGTGTTTACTTCCACCCCAAAACGACTTATAATAACGACTTGTCAATGCAGTTCAATATTACGGGAGAGCTTTTAAAGACGAGATATTTTTAATGGACGGGGTTTTGAACAGAGATGTTGTTAAGAAGAGCTCTTTTTGAAGATCCTGGGGGTTGGCTTACAAGTAAATGCAGTTTTTCTAAGCTTCAATTTGATTAAAGTTGAATGTATTGCTTTATAATGGAAAGTTAGAATAATATTACTCCAAAAACTCTATGGTTCTGCTGGTTAATCATAAGATGTATGTAGAGCTTTTAATAATCATGCGCTGTTTAACAATAACCACAGTTTCTTAGAGTTTCATTTCGGCATAAAGTGAATTTGAATTCATTGTCTTCGAATGGACATATGAAACGATATTATTCGCGAGTTTATACACGCTGCAAAAAACGAATCGGTTCCAGCAACATATTGCAGGAACCATATACATGTTTGAGGGCACTGTGTTCATGAATTGAAGATCTGCTGCTTTTTAGTTCTCTTGTTGTCTCATACGTTTTGGCTTCAGCAGTTTTTGACAAGCGAACCCATATTTGAGTCACAAAAACATATTAATCATCGTGTCTCCAACATGTAATATTGAACAGCAAACACAATGTGTTTGGACACAAGTATACTATATTTGCGACAAGCTACAAACACTTTATATTTGCATCCAAACAACAAAAGAGACTGATTTTTCAACGTGACTTTTTTCCATTCCCAAGATGGTTGAATGGTTTTTTGGAAACATGTAAACATGGTAGAAATACGGAAGATTTAATTGCAGCTGCTCTAAATTACATTTGAACCCAAAGTAGAATTGATTTTATATTTTTATTAGCGAAACTTCAAGCTATTAGATTACACCGACTGTTTCTGTCTATTTATTTAATCTCGGGAAGATTACTGACGTTTTTCATGAGTATAGTGCCGTTTAACAGTATTGTTATGATTAAATAAAATAATTTACTTACTCTTATGGCCAATTTTTAAGTGGTAGGTTAACTATCGGATTACTTAATCTTAATTCTAAGTTAATTAGAGGTTAACTTTGCATTTTGTTTTTCAGTGGTGAGTTAATGTAAGTCGCCATATTGTCAACTAATATGGCAACCCTTGTATTCTTATTGGAAAAAAACGTGTGTTTTGGGATAAATACCAAAACATCAAAGGGGAACAAACAAAATGGAATTATGTAAAATAAGAAATAGATGCATAAAATCGAAGTCATTTTAACAAAAATGTGTAAAAAACTATATAGGCGCAACAATTTAACGATCTAGACTAAACGTATGTGTACAAACATGTATTTTATACAATCTTCATTTCTCACTTTGACAGTCAGTAATTTGATTGTCAAAATAATATGGTTCTGACTATAAGTTAACCAACCAACATTGGGTGGTAGAATCATAGTTAAACAATGACTAAAAAACACAATTCGATGTTTAACCCCAATTTAACTAAGAAACGAAGATCACCACTGACTGAAAAACTGGCCATTAATGAAAAAATCAACATAATGTAAAAATAAAATTAATGCTGCGCCTGAAAGTATACCCCTACTACAAACCAGTTGACGAGTCGGCTGCAAGTACGTTATTTTGAAAAACTGCTCTAGTACGGGACAGAACAATCTAGAAGCTGATAGAGACCGAGTGACGAGAAGCATAACTCGCATAAATAGCTGGGGGTTTTGATATTTTGAGTCAGCCTGCGATTAAGCGCCGGAAAGGAAGCATCGCCGATTGATAGTAAAAGATAGACTTGTTGTAAAGTGTTGACTTTAAAACTGTATGTAAAATAAAAAGAACAAATACTGTTGTACTTATCGTAATTTAAAACGAACCCTGTTTTATTAACGGGAATAAAACAGCGCCAAAAAGGACGATTAAGGAAATTCGCAACAATAAAAATGCAGGTGTTCTTAATTTTAATTCTAACTTGTTCATCGCGACAGAAATGAAGGTTGAAACTGTATTATTCGGGAGACTGTATCGATCGGTTAATTTATGCTTAAAATGAACGGACAACCTTTTAAAAACATGGTCGTTTTTTATATAATTACTGCAGCTGTTCTGGGTCTACATAAAGTGCATTTGAATTCAATAAAGTTTAAATGATATTGTTAAATTTTTCAAGATTTGGAAATTAATATTTCGATTGACAAAGAACAACTGCTGAACTAATTTTTTTTTTGCGAAAGTGAAAAACAGAACACCGCAGAACTTGTGAAAAAGTTTTTTTTCGATTGGAAATAAGAATGTGCATCGAATGGTCTGCAATAAACATAGAGAAATAATTTCAAAACTTTTATACTTCAAATTCGAAAACATTTTTGGACTGTATATTCAAGGGAAAATATAAGGTTTTTTGTTAACAAATTAATATAACAGGTTGTACATAAAATTAGCTTAATTTGTAGAAATAATAACTCATTTTTTTGTTTACACAAATATACGATTTAATTTAATAACTATACTTTAACATCACAGTAATAAACTTAATTACATTGAAAATTCAAAGCAATTTAACAAAATCTTAATTAGCGAACATAAATTACAAAATTAATTTATTTTAATAACAATATATGTATGTATATTCAACATTTTATTACAGGAAAACGAGAGCAGGAAACGGAAGAACATTAAGGTGAGTTGAAAAAGTTTAACATCAAATTATATTGTGACATTCGAGCGGATCAATATAAGAAACTTGTTGGACTGTTACAATTTTAAAACAATTGACTTAAAACTAGACTTAAATATAAATATTTATGCATAAATTAAAAACTAAATTTGCATCGCTAAACACAATATCACAAAAGAATATTCAACAAAATTTTATAAATTTTTTAAATAAAATTGGCAAATTTTTTAAAACAAGTTCAAACAATATTCTCAAATTTCCAAATAAAATTGTCAAATTTAAAAAAAACAAATATAAAATTTTTAAATAAAATTCTTAAATTTTCATTTTGTTTGAAAGTTTAAAATAACAAAATTCACAAATTTTTAAACAAAATTCTTAAATTCTAAAATTCTTAAATTGAAATTCTCAAATTTTCAAATAAAATGTCAAATTTAAAAAAAAATTATCAAATTTTAAAAATATTCTCAAATTTTGAAATAAAATTCTCTAATGTTAAAATGAAATTCTCAAATTGTCAAATTTAAAAAAAATATAAAATTTTTAAAAATATTGTCAAATTTTCAAATATAATTCCCAATGTGAAAATAAAATTCTTAAATTTTCAAATAAAATTGTCAAATTTAGAAAAAAAAATTTCAAATTTTTAAATAAAATTCTCAAATATATGAACAAAATTCACAAATTTTTAAACAAAATTCTTAAATTCTAAAATTCTTAAATTGAAATTCTCAAATTATCAAATAAAATTGTCAAATTTAAAAAAAAAAATTTTCAAATTTTGAAATAAAATTCTCAAATTTTTAAATTAAATTTTCCGTTAAAAAAAATATCAAATTTTTAAATAAAAAGTTTTAAAATACAAAATTTAAATAAATTTTAATAATATTCTAATTCAACTTAAACTAAAGACTAAATTGAATTTAAAAAAATTCAAAATTTTTTGATTTTTTTTTTATCAAACAATGGAAATGGCTTCTTTTCTTTTTAAATATAATTCATTCTTCAATTTTCTTTTTTCTGATTTTCATAAAATATCGTTTAAATTTTTATGTTTTTGGTCATAAATAAGGCTATTACTATGATGGTGGCACATAAAATGGACGACACCAGGTTACTGCCGCCAGTCATGCGGGCACCATTGCACTTGTCTGTCCAACAATCGCCACAGTAGATGCGATTGACATTCTTTTCCGTATTCTCGACCAGACAATGATCGGCAGTATCCGATTTATTGGTATAATAACAGAAACGTTTGACAACCGTTTTGCCATTTACTGAAACGTTATAAGAGAGATAGAGAGAAAAGAAAAAAATCCAAGCTTAGAATCGCCAATTACTCAAGTCGTAGTCATGTACTTACTATCTTCGACGGTCTTACGACACACTGCCTTTTCGTGCTCTGAACTTATGGTGCTATTGCAGTTACGTAAAACGCTAAGATTGCGCTCTTTAAGTGAGTCAATTGGAATGTTGTCCTCCTTGAATTCATCGCCGCAAAAGTCCTCAGCCCCAATAGTATCCGAGCTACAGTGCCAGCACTGTAAAGGTGTTGGTTGCTGAGCGGCTGAAAGGGGAAGGAAATAGAAACAAGAGATTTGAAACAGTGGCTAATATGGGAAATACATAGAAGTGTATTGAAATGCATATAAATACATATAAATGCATATACACGCTGGAAAAACGGTCTCTGTAATATATTCTCCCAAAACATATTCTGGTGGAACCATATATATGTTTGGAATGCAATTCAAACATTCATATATTTGAAAGTGCCAAACTCACATGTATTTATATGGAAACATTAGAATGTTTACTGGCAAACATATATGATTTTACGTGGAAACATATGCGTACTTCATCCCAAACATCCATATACTTTCGCGGAAGCATTCGCATGTTTCCTCCCAAACGTCCATATACTTACGTGGGAACATGTGTATATTTCCTTCTAAACATAATAGAAACAAATTCCTTTTTGATTTCAGTATATATATATTATTTATTATAAATAATTTCACCAATATAAATCTACATTTTTAACTAAAAAATAGAAGAAAAAAACTAAAAGATTTAAACCGTCCGATTTTACATTTACTAGCATTTGTTTTTTATGAAATGATATTCCGCTGCTCTTTTGCTTTTCATTTCTTTCTTGTCTCTCAGGGGTTTTTTCAGAAGGTTTCAACTTCGCCAAGCGCTACAACATTTTAAATCGCGATTATCACTATGCGTGGGTACGCAACCAATATACCTATGTGTATACAAAGCTCGTTCGTGCAAGCCAAGCGCGGTTTAAATACGGTGTGCTTTTTTATTCAATTTCACAAATGGCATGCCGCTCCGATTTTCGTAGTAAGCGCTCTGACCAACAAAAAAGGCTTCACGTTGTTGCTCTTTTCAGTTTCTTTCCTCAGTCGTTTATCATTCCTTTTTTACTGATCACAAATATTTTGCACTAAGCGCCGACCTAGCGCATTTGATTTCCTCTATCCGATGAACCATTGACAACTGAATGCAATACACTAAAACCCAATATATTTGCCATAATAAGAAACACTCACTTCATATGCAATTTACACACACATTCCGGAATATTTATGAATCACTGACTGAGAGAATAATAGCAAAATACAGTTACAGTTTTTGTCTCTCTTTTATTTTCTTGCTCTCTCGAGAGCATAAACAGTGCAACAAACATAGCTGTGTTTGTGTCGTAAACACACATATATTTGTAATAGAAACAAACATATTATAACATTTCCATCATTGTGTTTCCAACCTGTAATATTGATTAGCAAACAACAAAACACAAAAACAAAACACCCAAAAAAGACAGATTTTTTAGCGCGTAATATACGTGTTTTCCACAGCATGCTTACTTAATCAAACATGCGCATTTGCTATCCCCTGTCCGATTGACGATTGAATACATGAATCTAAAACGCAACCGATGTACGAAATACTCACTTCATCTGCAATTTTTACATGATTTTAAGAATTTTATATGAATTACTGACTGAAAAATATTGCAAGAATACAGCTAAACACATACAACTTTGACTTTGAATAATCTCTCCTAGTACCTCTTTTATTCTCTGGCTCTCAATAGAGAGTAAATCGTGCAACAAAAACAGATGTATTTGTATCCCAAACACAGCTATACTTGGGTCACAATATTATAACGTATATTATAACATATTAATCATTGTGTATCGAACATGTAATATTGAATATCAAAGACGTTGTGTTTGGACACAATAATACTATACTTGCTACAAGCTCCAAACACACGTTATATTTGCATCTAAATAACAAAAAAATACAATTTTTCGGCGTGTGTGTACATGCATTTACACATGCATATAATTGGCCGGAAATACCGCCCGATTTGACAGCACCATACTTTTTTATTTGGGGGCTTTTGAAGTCATGGATCTATGGGAATAAGGCACATCCTCTGGTAGCTCTTTAAGATAATATCCGTCAATAGTGCGATAGTTTACCGCCCGAAGTTCTGAACAGATTGATTGAAATGCGGTAAAATGAAATAAAGTGAAATGCACAAAGAAACATTTAAATGGACAATTATGGAGTTATATCGTTTCGTGTTAAAGTTCTAGGAAAACATTTTGCGTGAGTGTTTTCGGGCCACCAGTAAAATATTCGTAAAAGTTCGAGTTACTTCTATAACCGTATATCGAATTATAATAGCGATAACGGCGCACAGAGGTTTATAAGGTAAATGCAGGTATTCCATAAGATCCTCTCCTTTGGAACATTGTATAAACCGTGAGACGATAATTGTCGGGTTTGCTGACGATATAACCATAGTATTGGTGGCGAATAGAACGCACTGGTGGAGAAGATCGCGAATAAAGACGTCGCGCAAGTGAAGACGTGAAGGAGTTGGCAGAAACAAAGACAAAAGCGGTCGCAAGAAACTGCAGCAGATAAACGCAGTTGTTGGATATCATGTGATATAATCCTCGGCCTCTGTCATATATATATTACTGTCATGGTAGACCTTCGTCTTAACTTCAAATGACATGAGCCTTATATGGTGAAAACAGCAGCAAGGATCCACAATTCTCTGGTACGGCCCATTTAAATATTGGAGGCTCCAATGAAGCGATGGTGGTCACTGATATCAACAGTGGTGACTTCGTTTATAAAATACCAATACGGGCCATCACTATCGCAGTGAAGACACAGGCTAATATGATGCTGCGGGGCCATCTCGATAGTGTTATGCCAGTCGATATTATTCAACTCGACGAAATTATATGAAAATCGGAGAGCTCAAGAAATCGACGAGAATTTGGCAAGCCCACTGGGAGAGTAAGGTAAAGTGTAGAATGACGTTTCTTCTCATTCCCAACATATTAGTGTGGACGCACAGGCAATACGAACAAGTGAACTACTACTTGACCCAATTTTTAAATTGAACACTAAAGCTTAAAAAAATATCTGCATAGATTCGGACATAATATCCCACCTACATGCCCGACTTGTGTGGATCAGGAGGATGATGTCAGTAGGTTTGGAATATAAGAATAACCCGCGAGCTCAGATCCATGGAACGATTTTGAGAAGGTTGCCACGAGCTTGTCACAATAGAAAAGTAATGATAGTGATGTCCAGAGGTCATCCAACGTAGTGATCGCATAATTTGCTACATTCCCCTTGAAGAAATGCATCACCTTTTGACGACCGGGAGCAAGTTTGTTTGCCCTGGGATTTTTGACGTGTATAATTTATCAGAAAGCAGATGGAGCAAATGCATCCATTGGTAATTTATAGATGAAGGTAGGGACAACAGTAGTGTAGTATGCGTGAATTATCTAACTGATACGATTTATGAGCCATCAAATATAATTAAAACGTGGTCTTAGTTCAAAGGGATGCACGTGTCTAAGGGATGAACGGGTGAGCCATCAAATATAATTAAAACGTGGTCTTAGTTCAAAGGGTTGCACGGGTCGTAAAATGTGACGCATGAGAGGGAAACATGAGGTAAATTTTGAGTTCATACCTTACCTTTTAAAAAATGTAAGGTCGAATATGTATGTTCGCCTTTTCGCTAAAATTAAAAATATTTTACCAAAAACAAGAATATTTTTGTTCCCATTTTTTGCCCATCATAGACCAAGAAAATAGTCATCAATATTAAATCGCTTCGGCCGAAAATGTATTGTCGTCGGTAGTTCCGCGGGATCGCCTGGTTGCGTGTAGAGGGTGTGGTTTGACCCGTTGACGTTATAAATGGTGATATGGTGAATCCTGCTTGCCCCACTACCGGTTCACAATTAAATAAAAAATATCGCGCACTAACTCATACACTCTTATTCACGATTACTCACTCTCTCTCGCACACTCACTCACTCACGCACACTCACTCACGCATAGTCACCCACTGAAGCACACACTCTCAATTTAAACATATTTCTGGTCAGTATTAAATAAAACATATTTCTGGTCAGTAGATAAAACCCTACAACTTTACGGCACCTACTTCTTTGTTAATTGAAACTGTGATTTCTATCAAAAACTTGACATAATTATAAACATAATTCCATCCTCTTTCTCAGAATACATTTATTTCTCTCAGCGATTCTGTAAATAAATTTGCCTTCATTATTTAGTAATTTTTCATTTTAAAAGTCTCCATTTGTTGCTCCTGTATATAAAAAAAATCTTTCAACATTTATTTTCATTCACTACAACCGAATTTGAATTGAGTATAAATTGTATTTACTAGAAAATCCTAGGGGTGCCATCTCTCCCGCAATGCACATTTTATTTGATACAAGTCATTTTATAAAAAAATATTGTAATTTTGCACTCATTTTCCACCCAGTATGGGGTGGACTTCATTAGGTTTCATTATAATGGAGAATATCACTGCAGGGTTGGGTTGTGTTGATTGCTAATTGTTTTGCACATATGGGATATTCCATACTATCATGTTGTTGAATAAATATAAGTTGAAGTTGTTGTATTATATATTTTGACGCATTGTGAAAGATTGTATAGGGGGATATGCAACATCACTAAATTTAATAGATGGATATGCAAATTGTTGGTGATTAGTCAATGAGTTGGCACTGCAGTTTGCTGTTGCATACTATGCTATATACCAACTAAAGGGTGGTCCAAATACAGGTATCTTTTTAAACCGAGTGTTCTTTAGACGTTGGTGGATTGTTTATGGAGTAAATATTGTTTATTAGTGAGTATCAGACCAAACTGAGTCGCTTTATGCTCGAACAACGTTCGGAGAAATTGCAAACTTATTTCCAAAGTGACTGCTGTGTTGCCCAAACAGTGCAATTTGTAGAAAGAAGATTTCACCGAAATGAAGCACCGCCGCACGTGCTGCACTCAAGTTTATTCAAAAAGTTCGTGAGGCTGGGTTGCTAGTGTAGTGGACAACACTCATGGCCCTTGTCGTCGTACGGTGCTTACCGACGATAATGTGGAGGCTGCTTTGGCCGAAAATGTCTCAACTCAATCCAAGAACATCGACTTGCCATCGATCTAAACAATTCGGGGTTTCGCGCACCAGCATGATGAGAGATTTACATAAAGATTTCGGATTATTCGCTTCGGAATCCATTTGACACAGCTATTGAAGCCAAAGAACAATCCACTTGGTTACAGCTTCTCAATCGGACAATGAATTTGGACAAAAAATCATCTTTTCTGACGAGGCGCATTTTCATCTGGGCGGCTACATAAACAAACAAAGTTGCTATATCGTGGGATGGAAAAACCCTCGAGAAACCTATGCATCCACAGACAATGACACTTTGGTGTGGATTTTGGACTGGCGGCATCATTGAGAAATTTTTTTCGAGAAAGCAACTAAAAACGTCATTTCGGTCAACGTCGAGCGCTACAGAGCCATGATTATGGACTTCTTGTAGGCTGAAATGGAAGATATGAACATGGATAATCTTAGGTACAGCTGGATGGTACACAATGTCACACCGCTCATCAAATAATCGGTTTTGTGCGACTGCCTCGGAGCTGCGATTTCATCCCTTCAGATTTTGTTTTGTGGGGTGCCGTTAAAGAACGCTGCTATGCGAATCAACCAGCAACGATTCAAACCCTTAAGTCTAATATCGTCAAAGCCATTCGTGAGTTAGAACTAGAAACCACCATCAGTAAAGTCTTGGAGCTACTGCGAAACCAGCCGCAGCAGCCACATAAATGAACCTAGTTCCATTAATAATAGGAATATTTGTTATACAGGGTTTTCCAATAAGAGGTGTTATTTTGGTATTCAAAGAAAAATTAAATTTTTTGAGATGAATGATCGGATGTTTATTTCATAATAAAGACGAAGGTATGCCGTTAATAATGAAAGACAACATCAGCCAAATGACCACCACGACCACGCTTACAGGACCATATCCTTTTTATGAAATTTTCCATAACCAAATCGCAAAGTGGCTGCCGTATGTCCTCGATAGCCTCACCAATTCTATCTTTGAGGTCTTGAATCGACGCTGGGCTGTTAGCGTAGCGCTTAGTGACGGCGACACTATCGAGTATTTACCCACGAAAAAGCTTCTCGAAATACCGTTCGGAACCGTGTAAAACTGTAGGTCCCGCTAAGTAACTGTAAAACTAGAACGCGCGCAGCTCACTTGTTTGTGAGAAGGTCGCCCTTATTCCTTCATGGGATTTAATGCCAAACCATTTATTTTGTATTGTTTACTTTTGCTTTGGTTTGTGTCTAAACTAACAGGATGTCTCATATATGTTGGGAAAGTTCTTGTTTAGTGGGAAGTTTTCCAGGCGGAGCCTGTAACCAATATTTCGTATATATTGTAGTTTTCAACCCAATAAAAAGTAAATTTAGAAAAGCCAAAGTAAAAGAAGTTTAAAAATATAACATTTTCTTAAATAAGCCTTTTCGTAAAAAAAGTTAATTTTCTCAAAAACAATACCTATTCATATTCTTAAAAAAAGTAATTTTTCTTAAAAAATACCTTATTTTAAAGAAGTTCCTTTGCTTACAAAAATTAAATTGTCTTACAAAAAGTAACTTTTCTTAAAAAAATTTTTTTTTTCAAATAAGTGCTTTTCTTAAAAAAGTAAATTTTCTTACAACAAATTGCCTTTTGCTAAAAAAAACTACATTTTCTGTAAAGAGTAAATTTTTGTGAAACAAAATAACTTTTCTTGAGATAATTGGGCACCCTTAAAAAGTTACTTGTTCTTGAAAAACGAACCAATTATAAAAAAATTCTGCTTTCTTAAAAAAAAATCGTTACTCCAACAAAATACCTTCTGTTAAAAAAATATCTTCTCTTACAAAAATTCATATTCTTTACAGTACCTTTTCTTAAAAATAAAATAATGGCTTTCTTGAGCTTAGTAGCCTTTCTGTAAATAAGTACATTTTCTTAAAAAAATAACCTTTTCCTAAAAAGAGTACTACTTCTTTAAAAAGTACCTGCTCTTAGAAAAAGTAATTCTTTGCAAAAAAAAAAATTCATACTCTTATGGCTTTTTCTTACAAAAAGTACTTCTTCTTAAAAATAGTACCTTTTCTTAAAATAGCATTAGTTTTCAATAAAAGAAGTTCGTCTCTTTAAAAAAGGACCTTTTCGGGAAAATAAAATACATACAATAAAAAAATGCTTATACAAAGTTTATCATAAGTTCTCAAAAAATTTTTCTGGTTCAAGATCAATTTCTATGAAAAGCACTTTTATAACAAAAAGTACATTGAGTATGAGTTCTTTTTAGAAACAAGTACTTTTTTTAAGAACAGGTACTTTTTAAAGAGGTGGTACTCTTTTTAGGAAAAGTTTTTTTTTTTAAGAAAATTTACTTATTCACAGAAAGGGTACTTATTTCAAGAAAAGAAAAAGTATTATTATATTTTTAAGAAAATTTACTTTTATGAAAAGAAGTTTTTGTAAACAAAGGTATTTTTTAAGGGAAAGTATTTTTTGGAAGAAAATTTTTTTTTCAGAAATGGGATTTTTTAGAATTGGTTCTTTTTTTCAAGAATAGGTAAATTTTTAAGAGTAGGTACTTATGTATCTCAAGTAAAGTTTTTTTGTCTCACAAAGAAGGTACTCTTTAAAGAAGAGGTAGTTTTTTAAGAAAATGCAATTTGTTGTAAGGAAATGTACTTTTTTAAGAAAAGGTACTTATTTAAAAAAATACTTTTTTTAAGAAAATATACTTTTTGTTAGTAAATTTACTTTTTTTAATCAAAGGTACTGCTTGAAGATAAGGTATTTTTTTTTAAAAAAAGGTAATTTGTTTAACAATATGAATAGGTATTTTTTTTTTGAGAAAATTTACTATTTTTCTAAAGAAAATGTTCTTTTTTAAAATTCTTTCACTTTGGCTCTCTAAATTTACTTTTTATTGGGTTCCAAATTACAATATATACTAAATATTGGTAACAGGCTCCACCTAGAAAATTTCCCATTAAACAAGAAATTTCCCAACATATGTGAGACATCTTGTTAGTCTAGACGCAAACCAAAGCAAAATTAAACAATGTAGTTGATAATAGTGGATTATAGCATAATAGTGCTAAAACAAAAGTTGTTTAATTTTTTGCATTTAGCCCCCCATCCCGCAACGTGCGATAAGGAACTTCGTTTCGAAAAAAAAGCTAAAATTTTTATAACTTTTTTGAGTATTTTAAAATTAGCTTGAAACAGAATATGTTAGTAACAGTCGAATTATATTTTAATATGCGTTAAACATTATATGGTTGCAATTGGTTTCAATAAATGCCTGACAATTTGTTTAAGCTTATTTTAATTATGATATTCAAAATATATTTTAATTTCCGACAAACATAACATGTTAGGAATTTGCAATTATAAATATGTTTGTACAGTTTCTCTACACATATATACATCTATGAAATTTTAGTAAACATTTACTTGAGACTGGACCTATTTCCTTCATGCTTATGACCGGCTTTTGGCCTCCATGAACCAGTATGATTAAGATAAATGTGTCCCAAATGTAAATTGTAAAATTTCTTTGTATGCGCCAACTGTGTGATATACAAAAATGTCAGACTATTTACTTCATACCAACTAAATTCGTATTTCAAAATCTCATCCCTTCACAGTTGTGTAACTCTTAAAAAGTGGAATTACTCATGCTTGAAACGAATTATTCATAACTTTTAACTTTTGTTTTTCATTGCCAAAATTCCGTGACATTTATGATTTTTTTTTCAAAAAAAAAAAAAAATTAATTATGTAGTTGCCGGCAGTTCTTATAATTATAATTCCCCGTCACATTCCACCCCCAAACTAACATACGACTGTTTGTCAAAATCTTTGCAGAAAAATATATCTATAAAAAAAAATCCACACTTTCTTCTCGAGCCGGAGAGGAGGAGAGGAGCCCCAACAAAAATTACTCGATAACCCCCTAATAAACAACTATGTGGCCTGTAATAAAATGTATGCCAATGAAGTCCATGAACCAACAAGAACAATTACCCTTAACATAGATTTTATTGCAAGGGAAGGCGGCGCCAAACTGACTGACAAAAAAAAAATCTTTGTCTTTAGGTCACAAAAATCCAAACAAACAATTCCTTAGGAGTTGTGCCGGCGTCGTTGGTGACGTCAGTGATGATGTCAACTTTCTAAGTTAAATAAACTGCTAAAAGGACATCATGGTGGAGAGACGGTCGGAAGGACGAAAAGGCGGACAATAGGCCAGTTACAATAAAAACCCACATATGTACATGTGTGTATAGAAAATCTAAAAAATTTAGATGATAACATGAAATATTTTCACGCCTGAGCCAAGGAAATGCCAATGTGTTTTTTGGTGACACATTTTTAGATTTTTTCCATCATTTAACTACGAAATAGTAACAGAATCTTTGTATTATGTTTGGTAGTTTATTTAATATTACATATTTCATATTTCACATGGCAACGTTCATAATTTGTAAGAATTAAGATCAAAAGAATCATTGATGTTTGGTCTATTTATCGCAATGAGATCATACATGGCAAAGGCATAAGTCAGTAGATTTCAAAAAATGTTAAGAAATTCAAATTTTGAAGACCCTCAGGCTATAAGTTGATTTGCCCAGTATTTCTTTTACGCCTCCAAAAGTTGAGGACTGAATATAAATTGTACAACTTGGTCATATACACCCACTAAGAAAAATAACCGAATTAGACGTAACCGAATATATAGAGGTTGTCACCACCACATTAAATGTATGTGCTTGAAGATAGATTCCGAATCTAACTAGCAAAGACACAAACCACTACAGTTGGTATAACTCTGTTATGGCGTTAACATAACTATGTTAACATATAAAGGGTCCGCCATCTAACGTTTTTTTTTTCAACTAGTGCTTATTTCGTGAATGGTAACACTTAGCTCATGTCTGATTTGACAGATAATTAGTTTTATCCTTCCGCTGAACGAATATGGTTGTGTATACGCTTGAACAACGCTGGGGAAATATTGAGACTAAGTGGGCCTGCGATCGACTTACAGAAGATGCCGATTTTGGCAAAAAAAAAGATCTTTTCAGATGAAGCTCATTTTGATCTTGGCGGGTCTAATGACATATTATTTTCAGCCGATCGGAAAAATATATTGAAACAAAATTTATAACTTTTAAATGTCAGTCATGACATTATAGAAAGAAATTATTTCTGCTGCCGCAAGTATCTGCTGCCGCAAGTATCGCTTAGTGGGCCAAAGTAAATTTAGTATATACACGCTGAAAAATAACGGCCCAAGCAACATATTGCGGGAACCATGTACATGTTTGCAAGTATTGTTTTCGTGAATTGAAGATCTGCTGCATTTTTAAACTTTAGCGTCTGTACCTTTTTTTCGTTACAGCATTTTTCGGCAAATTTTGGTCACAAATACATATATTATAACTTATTAATCATTGTGCCCCAAACAAGTTATATTGAAAGGCAAACATAATGTGTTTGGGCACAAGTATAATATATTTGCGACCAGCTACAAACACGTTATATTTGCACCCAAACAACAAAAAATACAAATTTTTCAGCGTGTGCAAATATAAATCGATCATCTTTGGAAAACTAGGAATTGCTCCATGTTCTCATATACATTGTTAGAAAGCTCATTTACAAATACTTTCGGACTCTGTAATCATAATGTGGGAAAAGAGTTTGGAAGTAAGAAAATATCTTCAATTACTTTCAGACTCCTAAAAATAATTTCACCCATTGTGCGACATCACGGAATATTATCTTAGTTCCAAACTCTTTTTCCACATTTCGATTAAAGTTTCTCTAAGTGTTGGCGAGGACCTTTGGAATGCGGTATGTGAGATCACGGGAGTATTCCTTGTTTTCGCACAATGGGCGAAAATATTGTTGGGGGTCCGAATGTAATTCAGAATATTTTCTTACTTCCAAACTCTTTTTCCACATTTCGATTAAAGTTTCTCTAAGTGTTGACGAGGACCTTTCGAATGCGGTATGTGAGAACACGAGAGACTTCCTTGTTATCGCACAATTGACGAAATTATTTTTGGAGGTCCGAAAATAAACTAGGATATTTTCTTACTTCCAACCTTTTTTTCGACATTTTGATTATAGATTCGGAAAGTGTTTGTAATGATCTTTCCAACGAGGTACATGAGAACTCGGGAATATTTCTTGTTTTCGCACAATGGCCGATATTGTGTTTGGGGGTGGGAAAGCAAATGAGGATAATTTCTTACTTCCAAATTCATTTTCCAAATTCTGATTACATACCATGAAAGTGATTTCGAAGAGCTCTCGAATGAGGTGTATGGAATTACGGGAGAATTCCTATTTTTAGACAATGGGTGAAATTATTTTTGGGGGTCCGAATTACGGGAGAATTCCTAGTTTTCGCACAATGGGTGAAATTATTTTTGGGGGTCCGAATAAATAAGGATATTTTCGTACTTCCAAACTTTTTTTTCGACATTTTGATTATAGATTCGGAAAGTGTTTGTAATGATCTTTCCAACGAGGTACATGAGAACTCGGGAATATTTCTTGTTTTCGCACAATGACCGAAATTGTGTTTGGGGGTGGGAAAGCAAATGAGGATAATTTCTTACTTCCAAATTCATTTTCCAAATTCTGATTACATACCATGAAAGTGTTTTCGAAGAGCTCTCGAATGAGGTGTATGGAATTACGGGAGAATTCCTATTTTTGGACAATGGGCGAAATTATTTTTAGGGGTCCGAAAATAAATAAGGATATTTTCTTACGTCTGAACTCTTTTTCCACATTTTAATTACAGATTCTGAAAGTGTTTAGGAAGAGCTTTCCAAAGAGGTATGTGAGAACAATTCCTTGTTTTCGCACAATGGGCGATATTATTTTTGGTGGTCCGAAAGTAAATGAGGATAGTTTCTTACTTCTAAAATCTTTTTCCCCATATTTAGATTTCAGATGCTGAAAGTGTTTGTAATGAGCTTTCCAACGAGGTATGTGAGAATACGGGAGAATTACTTATTTTTGTTTTGAAACGAAATTGTTTTTGAGGGTCCGAAAGTAAATAAGGCTATTGTCTTTCTTCTCACCTCTTTTTCAACATTTTGATTTCAGATTCTGAAAGTGTTTGTGAAGGCCTTTCTAACAAGGTATGTGAGAATACGCGATAATTCCTTGTTTTCCAAAGTCGATTGATTTAAATTTTCATATACTAAATTTACTTTGGCCCACTGAGCGAAAACGGCAATACTTCTTTCTATAGTGCCTTCAATGGCCTTAAGAAGTTATAATTTTTATGTCTATATATTTTTCAGATCGGCTGAAAATAAAATTTCATTAAACACACCACGTTTCTATTTGCTAACATAGCTATGTTAAAGCCATAACAGAGTTATGCCAAGTGTAGTGGTTTGTGTCTTTGCTAGTTAGATTAGGAATGTTACCTGCACGCACATACTAGATGTCACCACGTCCGAATTAGAGGTTCTCACAACCACATTAAAGGTTCTCACAATCACATTACAAAATTTTCTAAAAAATCATTTTCTCAAATATCTCGAGAATAACAAGATTAAATCTCAAATATATACAAAAATATTTTCAATAAAAATAAAATTTAATTTTTTACAACTGTCCAAATGTTTTTGATGTCAACTTTTGTCTCCCACTGTGGGACTGCAGTGTGGTCTATGTCGCTCAAATATAACAATTTATCTAGCACAACAGCTATACCCGAATGGAATTTCATCTTGATCGGACCAGCCATTTAGTAGCAGCTGAATTATTTCCATTTTGTACTCAAGAATTCTCCCACTGTGTGATGCACTCAATGTAAGGTTATACTTGTTGCTGGAGGACATTATAGGCAGGCAGATCGCTTCCATATCTGCCATCAGGCTAAGGTAACTCTCACAGTGGGACCATAAAATAAACTTAAAGTCGGCTAGGGGGATGACAACACATTCCAATTCTTGCGCCTTGTGGAATAGCCACATAACAGTGGGCATTGTCGGAGTTGGCTATGGAACAGTGTAGGAAGGTACCCCCAACATACCTGCATTCCACATTCTCATACCGGAAAGCGATTCCTGCAACAAATGTGTTCCTGGTATAGACGGATACGTGAATTTCTACAGGGGTGGTTCGAATCTGAATGATCAGGTAGGGCATGAGGTCTACTTTAGTGAACTTTGACTACTTGTTCATTGTAGCTTTTATCAGGCAGAAATGTTGGCAATTAAGAACGTGACTGGTTGCATGACGGAATAGTCCAGCATGACAGTCGGTGGTGCAAGGTTCAGTGTGCGCGGCTGTTGGACATGAGAACTAGGGTTGGAAATTTCCTCAAAATACCTTTCGGAACCGGTGTAAAACTTTAGGCCCCAATCAGTGGTGTCAACACTAAAATGCACACAACCCACTGATTGCGAATAGCACTCCTCTATCCGTTGATGAGAAACCTATTTGTTTATTTATTTTTTTATAATATACCAGCGGTTTTGGTGGTCAATATCTTCTCTGGCAGTCAATTCCCTGGTATCAGTATCCTGAACTCAACATCTGCCTAGGACTGCCGCAAATCTTTTATCGAGACTCCTGAGCAATGCGATTTTCACATTGAATGAATCCATTCCACAAGGCCATTTCTGGGAACTGCAGATAGGATGCGTTGGGATAACTTGGTGCTACCTTAAAGGTCCCACAGGAATCTACCTAGGGATTTTAAAGCTTATCTATGGTCCCAGGATGCAGGAAAGGCATATATTGTATATACAAGACTTAGGACAAATATGGCCGCCGTGTCGCAGAAGGAGATCAAGTAACATTCTTTATCTAGCCAGGTCCAAGCCTTCAGTACTTTCTAGAGTTTGGCCGGGATACTGTCTGAGTGGCAGACATGCGGCGAGACTAAAGGTCAGGGACGCTATAAGTATGAAGAAGCAGAACAAACCACTGAACATTTTCTTTGTACGTGTCCAGCTCCAGTCGGCGGGAAGATGCCTATTATGGGAACATACTTATATAGCAACCAGAGAAACTTATCCCATATACCCGTTGCCAGGATCTTAAGATTCTTGGAGCAAACTAAATGGTTCTTCGGTGAGGCTAGCGCCTAATCTCGTTAGCCTGTGGTATCACAAAGGAGTCAAAAGTTCAAGAGAGTCATTCATCGATAACCACATAGTTACATCTAACCTAAGTTGACCTATACACAGAGTAGACAACAGATATTTTAATTAATATCTCGGTAATGATGTTTCAAAGACCGCTGCGTTTATTACCGACCTGTCGAAAGGATCTCGTTATAAAAAAGTAATACAATTTCTGCTGCAGTTAAAACCCGATTTTCAACAGGATATCTCGGTAATGATGTTTCAAAGACCGCTGCGTTTATTACCGACCTGTCGAAAGGATCTCGTTATAAAAAAGTAATACAATTTCTGCTGCAGTTAAAACCCGATTTTCAACAGGATATTTAAGCCCTCTTTAAATTCCTTTATAAATCTCGCATCTACAATTTCGAAAAACTCACTATAACATATTCTCCAAAAACATATTCTGCAGGAACCATGTATATGTGTGGAACACACTTCAAACATTCATATGTTTGCAAGTCCCAAACACACTTGTATTTAAATTCAGATATTAGCATGTTTACTGGCAAACATATATGTATGCTTCTACGTGGAAACATATGCGATATTCATCGCAAACATTCATATGCTTGCGCGGAAACATGTGCGTAGTTCCTCCCAATTATAATAATATTTGGAAACGAATTATTCATTGAATTCAATATATTTGGACTTGACTGCAGATACGTTCATTGTGATCTCTACTTTATAATGATGTTTCGAAGATCGTAGCTTATACTACCGACTTGTCGCAAGGATTTCGTTTTAAAAATATAATACAATGTCTGCTGCAGTTAAAGCACGACTTTGAGTAGGATATTTAACTCCATTTTAGATTTCTTTACAAATCTCGCATCTAAAATATTGAAAAAATTACTAGGTTGTTCGACTTGAAAATAGCTCTAGGCATTCAGTACTTTGTCAAACTATCAAAATTGTGTATACTTATGCAATTTAATGAAATGATTTTTCCGGAAATTAGCTTGGAATAAAATGACCAAGCTTTTTGTTACACGACGTATGATTCATATTAACTCCAGCATTACCCACGTACGTATAAGTAACAGAAAATGTAAATTTATAGTATCTCTTGCGTATGATTAATATTAATTCTAGCAACACCGGGCAACATACGATGTAAGTTACAGGAGGAGAATGGGTACCTGATTAGAAGATATACCTAACGCAGGCTTAGAATTCTCAAATTGTCTCCCAGTGTAATTTCCAAAATCAATTTTAAAGCAAACAAACTGGGGAAGTATCGATATTGGTATTTTCAGTGTTGTTCTTTAGTTCTTCGAACATAACGCATAAGTATACATTCTAAGTGAAATTTAGGAGATATATGGTACGCAAAATGAGACAGGCATACATTGTGGCCAATCACTTATTAGGAATTTGTCTTGGAAAAATGTTAGTCTCAAAATTTACCAATTATCAGTACAGACAAAGATGATAGACATACCATAGATGACTCATTCGGCTATTCACCATTTCCACCCTTGGGCACGTGCTGTTTCCGTACGACCATTTTCCACTCGGATGCAACGTTTAAGTGCTCAAAATCATTTCTATTTCGATTCTGTTGTTTGATATATAATATAGACACCAGAAAATCATATCCCTTTTAATATTTTTTGACAATGCAAAAGGCTAAAAAGTATGGTTAAATAGTTTTTCAATAGTTTATGTTTCCAGGGCAATTTGCCCATTTTCACCATTGCTGCGCCATCTAGAAAATCTCGATCTATTCGAGATTTATCTGCTGCAGTTAAAGCACGAATTTGGATAGGATATTTAAGTCCTTTTTAGATTTCTTTATAAATCTCGTATCTAAAATGTTGGAAAAAATCACTAGGTTGTTTGCCTTGAAAATAGCTCATGGCATTCAATACATTGGCAAACAGCCAAAATTGTGCAACCTTTACTTATCCAATTTAAAGAAATGATTCTTAAGGAGATTAGCTTGGCGCAAAATTACCATGCTTTTTGATACACGACGTATGATTTATAAAAACTCCAGCATTACCCGTATAAGCAACAAAAAATCTCTTGCGGATGATTAATATTAATTCTAGCAACACCGGGCAACATGCGTTTTACACGAGGAGGATGGGTATCCGATTAGAAGAGATACCTAACGCAGGCTTAGAATTATTAAATTGTCTCCCAGTGTAATTTCCAAAATCAATTTTAAAGCAAACAAATTGGGAAAGTATCGTTTTGGTATTTTCAGTGTTGTAAGAAAAACAAATTTAAAGTTACCCGGGTAAAGTTTGATCGTTTTGTTAAGAGCTGATTTTAGTCCTTCGAACATAATGCATCAGTAGACGTTCTAAGTGAAATCTAGGAGATAGATAGGACGCACAAAGAGACAGGCATACATTGTGGCCAATCATTTCCACCATTGCTGGGCCATCTAGAAAATTTCCCTTCACTTTCAAATCCCCCACTTATATTTCACCATATATAGTATTTCTTTCATCTTTGGTATAGACTAACAAATTTGAAAATTGTTAAAAACATTAATTTTCACTAGGGATTTTTTTTTGACGAAAATTTAAAGAAACTGACTACAGAATTTTACAGTGGTTCTATCCTTCGTTATTTACCTTGGTTATTCTCTTTAAGCAAAAAATTTAAATCTGAAAATTTTGCGTTTTGATTCTTTTGCAGCTAGCAGGAGATGCTGATCTGCCATTTTCTGTTTTGACTGTTTGGAATTTTAGAGCACGATGTAGTATGGAGTTTCTTGTGGTGCCACTTTGAATACCTTTGACTCAATGCCCACTATTCGAATACCTTTGACTCAATGCCCATATTTTTTTTAGCATTAGTGGCAAATTTTTTGATAGTATCGACCGGCATCATTTCTTCAGAATATTTCACCGTTTTCCTTCTGCTTTTCGCACTCGTAGCTCTAATCCTTACCAGATACAGGTTTATCATCTGAATGCCATGGAATGGTAGGAAGTTACCACTTTTTTTTTTGGCGTTTTTATGTTGGGTAACATTTTCGAATATCATTACTACTCCTAAACAAATAAACCTTTGACTATCGTGCTGGCTCTATTGCTTTTCTTTTCTCATAAACACTGCGGTTAACCTCTATATTTACTACTTATCCCTGCGCCTCTTCCGTTGGCGCTGTTGCTAAATGCCGCGATACACTTCAACAGTTCTATTCAACTACGACGAATCACTTAATGGCTATGGTGCCGCCTAGAAACAGACCATTTGTAATTCGTAATTATAAAACGCCCCTGTCGTTTCCTTATCATACTGCCGTCGTACGGATTGTAACCAAAAAACCAACACCTTAAAATCTAGTCAACGTACCTAAGGGAGAGGTTTGCTTGTGCGTTCATGTAATTTGCGTTGAATTTTATATTATTGTGGAGCAATTTGAAATTGCTGGCTCCCCTCCCACAACAATATAGTTTGCAAATGCTTAACCCTGGTAATTGGTTTACAATTTCAATTTACTTTCCCCCATCTGCTTGATTACTTTCACTTCTATTTTCCATTTTCACCCTCAGCAATACAACACTGTATGTAACCCGTGCTGGTCGTTTATGTACTTCATAAGGAGTGCCAGGGACTAAAAGAATTATTTTTCACTTGAATGTCTTGGTCTTTGTTTACAGGACATTATGACAGGTAATCAGACTTTGGGTTTTATGCTTGTTCTAATGTCTGACCCGTTTTACAAGCTAAGAATGAGAAGTTTTATGGGCAAATGTTTTCTTATGTTCAGTGTTCAGCGAAAGTAGAAAGAGAAACATGAAACTTTTTTTTTTAATTCATTTTCAATTTTTCATATTTACTCGTATTGTTATGAACATTTGACACCGTGACCTAAATTTTACAAAAAAAAAAATTATATATATATGTACAACAACATTTCTTTACTTTACACGAAGATGAAGTGGAGTTTTATTTGTTGATTTTTAAGTTGAGTAAACGAGTAATATCCTTTCGAATGATGGACGAGAAGGACAAGTTTTATGTTTAATGGGTGTGCCATTGCTGGCTGTGTATACACTTATACACCTTGCCAAGATTAAGTGGGTTATGTGTATAATATTACAATGATCTAATGTTAGAAATCTTGTGGAGTTCATAGGAGTCTTAGTATTTTTCTTTGGAGTCAATAATTGGGTTAGAGGATTAATTAAAATAAATCCAATCAAAAATGTGTGTACTAAAATTGCTAAAAGAAAAGATAAAAAAAAATTAACTTCAAGTTTAAAAATGATAAATTATCTACATGACGTATGATTAATATTAACTTCAGCGTTACTTGCTATAGTATGAGTAATATAATACGCAAATGTAATTTAACTCATACGTATGATTATTATTAATTATGGAAGTGCCTGCTAACATATTAGTTACAAATATATTAAATAATTTATAAATTTATTATGGCGATAAATGCAATATTATGCCGTATAGACGTTAACTTGAAACTGTATCGTGAATGGGGTTAGTGGTTTAAATACTCGGTATCGTATTTACCGCAAACCAAAAGTTGAACATGTTTCTTAATCAAATCACATAATTGTGTCCAATAAAAAACACATAGTACATATAGCACATAGTACATATAGCCCGCCACAGCTGTTTTTCTTGGACCGCAAACCAAGAAAAGTCACTGGAAACGTTGGAGCACAGAGCAATACGAGTACAAACTTGGCAACACATGCAGAATGAAAAAATTATTATTTTAATAAATTTGTGCTTTAAATGCAAACTTCTATAAATAATGCTACTCTAACACTTCATTACATTTTTATATATTTCACTTGTTTTTCCTTTTTTACTAGATTTAATTATCATGGAAACATGAGTTTAGTACTTTTGATTCAATGCAAAATGGGTGAATCAACCCTAAATAATTCCAGTCATCTATTGCTATTTCTCTTTCATTCTTTATTCGGTATGTTTTTCCAACTATAAGATTGATCAGTGGTCATTTTTATCGAAAAATCGTTTAGTGCGTGGTTGAGGTTCAGGGGAATGTGAGTGTAGATTAGATGCGCGTGATAAACTTTGTGAGAAGACATCTTAAAGTCTTTCACCAAAACGCGCCGCAGAGACGAACGCGTAATGACCAATTGCGTGGATTGTCGGCTTCCGATTGAGGGATTCCGATACCTCTTTTGTCACGTGTTATGCCAGTCTCTTCACGGCGACCCGTTAAACACTTTAGTGTTTGACCTATTGGCGTAAGCGACCGGGAAATCTGCGCCTAAATTCACGTTCTACCACGAGTATAGCTGCCCATGGCATATCGGCGTGTATTCTGTATCTTTTCAAAATAAAATTGACAGTTGCAGTCATTTGCAAGAGTTATAACATCTTCCGATAGAGTGATACTTTGTGGGTCACGATGTACTAAAATTTATATAATTGTTGGTAAACTTTTAATTGTTGCTGAAAATGTTGATATATTTTATAAACTTTTTGGGACATTTAAAGTAGTTTTTGGTAAATTCCAAGTACTTTTTGTTACATTTAAAGTACTTTTTGATGCATTTGAAGTATTATGTACATTTTTTTAGAGCGTCTTAAGTACGGTATTGGTACAATTTATGTACTACTTTTTTTGTTGCAGTTTATTTATTTTTGGCAAATTTTTTGGACCTTCTGTGTACACTTTATGGCCCTTTTGGGCACATTCGATGTACTAAGGGGTACGTTTTATGTACTTTAATGTACGTTTTAATTGGAACATATTATGTACTTTTTTAGAGCATTTAAAGTACGGTATTGGTACATTATGTACAAATGTACTTTTTGGGCACATTTTATTTATTTTTTGATGCATTTTATGTACGTTCTGTCTCCACTTTATGCATTTTTGTGCACATTTGATGTACTGTGGGGTACGTTTTATTTACTCTTTTGATACATTTTATGTACTTTTTTGTTCATTTCCCTCTTGGGCACATTTGATGTGGTGTGGGGTACGTTTTATGTACTGTTTTGGCACATTTTATGTTCTTTTTAGTTCATTTTATTCTATTTCTCTTTTGCAGATTTTATGCACTGTTTTAGGATTTTTTCAGCATTTTCTTTATTTTGTGGTACATTTTATGTCCATTCCGAGTACTATTAGGAACGTTTTATGTATTTTCTTGGTACATTTTATGTACTTTATCTCTTTGCAGATTTTATGTACTGGTTTACTACATTTTATGATTGCTTTTTCTACATTTAATGTACTTTTTGGTACATTCTATATACTTTTCGGTTCATTTTATGTACTTGCTGGTACATTGTTTGTACTCGTTTTGTAGATTTGATGTATGTTTTTGGTGAACAAAATGTACAAAAGTACAAAATGTACTTTTTGATACACGCTATGTAGATTTTGGTATACTTCTTATGTACTCTTTGTACATATTATGTAATTTAATGTATTTTTGGGAAAATTTGTGTACCTTTCTTTTTAGGTTTTACGTACTTTCGTTGTAGATTTTATTTACCTTGTTTGTACATTTTATGTATTTTCTCCCAGATTTTGTGAAGTTTTCAGTACATATTCTGTACTTTTCACTACATGTTATGTACTTTTCAGTACATGTTATGTACTTTGCAGTACAAATGATTTACTTTTTTTGGTACACTTATTGTCCTTTTTGGTACATGTTTGGTATGTATTATGTATTTTTTAGATGCGTTTAATGTTTTTTTTTGGTACACGAGTCAACTATGTTTGATTTTGTCCAGGACTGTCGTCGCCATCATCTTATTTGCTCAAGACTCTCATCCATTTTGTAATATCCTGGGACAAATAATGCAAAGAAGTGATCTCTCCATATTCCCAATTTACTCTGCACATCTGCCGTAAGATTCCCATATTTATCACTACAAAAGGGGTCCCTGATTCACAGCCGTTTGCTTGACTTTGTACCTTTCGGTAGAATTTACTGGCCTCATTCTTCCTTCAGTAAGATTCAATTTGCTCACTCGAGCGCTTTCTCCACAACTGTTTGTGTTCTTATCAAGCAGGGCCCCTCTCTCCTCTCCTCCTTATACCGCTTTGACGCGGCTCACGTTGTAACTGACTGAAGACTTGCAATACGTGCAGAGTTATTTTCATCGCGTGCCCTGTGACCCACTACATCGTACCATGGTTTGTCTTTAAGCGGATTTTCGTAACAGTCTCTGTAGCAGTTTTCGTAGAGTGGGAAATGTACTTCACTGCGCTTCAGGTTCATGAGGTGGGGGTGCGTTCCACGCCAGTTGCTGGGTGAGCTCTTCTACATAGGACGTGGTTATCTCTGGTAATTGCAGTTTTCTGAGGTAAACTGAGGTAATATGTCTGGATTCATATGACTGTCACTTTGCTGAACCTTGTGCGAACCTTTGCTGAAACCAGGTAGTGATCGGAATCGCTATTAGCTTCTCTAATCAGAATCAATTACCTTGAATCAATTACCAGTTGACCAATCTGGTCCGTCGTTTGTTGATCTGGGGATATCCAAGTAGCCTTGTGGATATCTCATGTTCTCTAAGCTCTCATTGAACATGTCCTTGGTGTCATTGTATTTTTCTTCCATCGTTCACTCACCGATTGAACTTTGAGACCAGATGTCGCAGTCTTTTGCCAACTACAAATCCACAACCAAATCCATGCTTTTTCTCATGCAGCTGTAGTATAGGTTACAGTTTTTCCTCCTTGTACAGCCATGTCCTGTCCATGACATCAGTCTTATAATTCGCGTGGACATCTCCCAGTTGGATAGTGGGAACGGATTTCTGTTTCGTACTTTGATTGTATTTGATTTGAATTATCTAATGTATAACAAAAAATTTCTTCAAAATTCCAATTTGTATTGCCCCACTGTCAGTGGATCGTCCCTGATAACAAATTTCGTTTCATTGTGATTGTCACTTCAAATTTCATCTGCGTATTATAATTATGCTCCAGTTCAGCGTTCATCTAATTGCCCATGAAATGTATAATTATCTTTTATGGTGACCCCTGTTCGCCGCCAATAATTATCCTTTTTATGCAAATATAATTATGCGTTGCAGTGGAAAATTTTCTATACGTACTGTGTTTCACAGTTCGCCAGTTAAATAAAAAGGTTGAAATTGCGCTTAATAATAATGGACGATACGCAAAATCATCCCTCAAACTCAATAATCAAGAAAATCTATACGAGAACAGACAAGAAGTGCTACTGTTTTGAAAACGAACACTTGGATGTGGATGTCTGGCGCCACATAGACGCCTGTTCCAGATAATAATACCAAAAGACAAAAAAAATCATTGCTTGTTTCTCCTTCGAATATGCTCTAAAATTACAACCCCTGCCACGCACTTTGGCACTTTGGTTAACTGTCACTGCCACTACCCTGTAGTAGATCGTAGTGTTGGGCTTTTTTTTGGTATAAAATTGTGTATGTTTTCCTAAAATCTCCACATTTAATATTCATCCTAATGTTTCTTATACATTGTGTTGTTTGCTGGCAATAACCGAAGAAGGGACACTTGCTAGTTGTCATTTAAGGGCCCTTTCCCTAAGGAGTTTGCCAGCCAATTAATAATGACGAATTGAAATGTCATACGAGGACGCGGCAAGTCCTCCATCACTGCCACAGTTCCTTCAATTCGTTGTCTATTTCATTTAAAAAACTTTGATATTTTCGTGACAAAGTCATCACTCAATTGTTGTCTGGGCAATGATGGATAGATTTTGTATCAGACTAATTTAATTGGTATTGCATTCAAGAAATTGTGGAGAAGCATACATACGACATGTGATGATATGGAACTATTTTTTCAAGTGTTCAAGGACTGTTGTGCAATAAGTATAATTATTTTAAATTAACTACAAGCAGAACAGATAATTTAAATTAACAGCATTTTAATTTAAAAAACAATTCCAAATAGAAAACTTCATTGAAAGCTAAATGCTTTACTGAAAAATATGGATCTCGAGAAGTTTACTTCGAATTGCTATACATAGTGAAGACAAAGGCATATGTTTAGGTAAACAGTTTAAGTAATAGTTGTTGCATACTTTTAGGGATGTGAGAAAATTCAATTCAAACAGAATTGCAATTGATGAAGTAAACAAACTCAAATGATATCATGGAATTTTAAGGCTATAAAAATATTTTTTTTGATTGTTTAAAAAATGTTGTAATATTGCAACTTTAGGTGCTGCATTGGTTACCGCGTTGAACTACTGCGACTTATACTCGCATTGAAGTTTATAACGACGATCTCATTATTTGTAATATATTTTGTATTGTTCACACCGGCCATCATAGAAAATCCCTCTCTCTGCTCAAAATACATCTCGCGAGATTCGAGTCTTATACTTTCGCACGAAATATAAAGTGTACGAGAAAGCAATGCACGCGCATGAAAGAACTTTCCAAAATAAACATCTAAATCGATCATTTTGGTTATGGCAACTGAAATTCGGTGACAACAACCAAATTAACGGTTGCTACAACCTCCTTTAAAACAATTAGTTCTTTGAATGTAGTTAGGGTGTGTGCTGCTCTAAATCCAATTCAATTCAAATCAATTCGATTCCATTCACTTCCCTTCAATTCAAACCAGTTCATTCAATTCAATTCTAAATAAATAAATGGTTTTCCCATTACATCCCATGAAGGGACTGGGGAGAACTTCTCACAATCACTGAGCTGTGCGCTTTCCAGTTTTCACTCTCTGATTGGGACCTACAGTTTTACACCGATTCCGAACGGTAATTTGAGAAGCTTATTCATGGCTAGATACTCGATAGTGTCGCCGTCACTATGCGAGGTGGCCGCCGCCGAAAGAAAATTTGAAGGTGGTCAGAGCAGGGTTCGAACCCAGGATCTCATGTACAAGAGCCGCGCCCACTAACCACTGCACCACCGACGGCCACATCAATTCAATTCTATTCAACTCAATTCAAGTCAATTCAATTCAATTCAATTCAATTCAATTCAATTCAATTCAATTCAATTCAATTCAATTCAATTCAATTCAATTCAATTCAATTCAATTCAATTCAATTCAATTCAATTCAATTCAATTCAATTCAATTCAATTCAATTCAATCAATTCAATTCAATTCAATTCAATTCAATTCAACTCAATTCAATTCAATTCAATTCAATTCAATTCAATTCAATTCAATTCAATTCAATTCAATTCAATTCAATTCAATTCAATTCAATTCAATTCAATTCAATTCAATTCAATTCAATTCAATTCAATTCAATTCAATTCAATTCAATTCAATTCAATTCAATTCAATTCAATTCAATTCAATTCAATTCAATTCAATTCAATTCAATTCAATTCAATTCAATTCAATTCAATTCAATTCAATTCAATTCAATTCAATTCAATTCAATTCAATTCAATTCAATTCAATTCAATTCAATTCAATTCAATTCAATTCAATTCAATTCAATTCAATTCAATTCAATTCAATTCAATTCAATTCAATTCAATTCAATTCAATTCAATTCAATTCAATTCAATTCAATTCAATTCAATTCAATTCAATTCAATTCAATTCAATTCAATTCAATTCAATTCTATTCAATTCAATTCAATTCAATTCAATTCAATTCAATTCAGTTCAATTCAATTCAATTCAATTCAATTCAATTCAATTCAATTCAATTCAATTCAATTCAATTCAATTCAATTCAATTCAATTCAATTCAATTCAATTCAATTCAATTCAATTCAATTCAATTCAATTCAATTCAATTCAATTCAATACAATTCAATTCAATTCAATTCAATTCAATTCAATTCAATTCAATTCAATTCAATTCAATTCAATTCAATTCAATTCAATTCAATTCAATTCAATTCAATTCAATTCAATTCAATTCAATTCAATTCAATTCAATTCAATTCAATTCAATTCAATTCAATTCAATTCAATTCAATTCAATTCAATTCAATTCAATTCAATTCAATTCAATTCAATTCATTTCAATTCAATTCAATTCAATTCAATTCAATTCAATTCAA